>CM057726.1:16457112-17657112 GCA_030064385.1 Melaleuca quinquenervia
TTGGGATAAAAAAAATAATTTAGGACAAACTTGTGTCTCAACGAGTAGATTTTGACATTTTGTTTAGACTTTCTTACGGTGTTATTTGGAGTTGGTGGTGATAATCCTCCTACAAATTCAGTATTAGCGAGTAATGGAATGGAGGCGTGTACTCGTGATAGGCACCTGTCCAAATCAACTACGGATAGGGCTCCTTCCCTTACCTTCCGCTTCATTCATTGTGCAATTGATGGCTTTAACCTTTTCACATGCCTGATTCGCTTGACCCCCCCGGAATAAATCCTCTGCTCTTCATCCATAGTGATCTTCAAATCCCCACCATCCACTCTAAATCCCCACCATCCAAAGCTCCATCATGTCCTGCCCACTCATGCAAGGGGAAAATCCTCACCCTCCCTTTCTCCCCAGATTCCCTTATCTGAGATCAGGGGATCCAAATCCCCCACCCCTTTTCCCAGCAAGACGATCTACCTAGACATTTGATGCACATGTGGATGTTGACCTATTGCTAATGTGATATCAACAGATGATAGAATCGGACACTGCATATCGAGAAAGTGCATCTACCTATCATATACCTAAACCATCTTAAACAACATTCTCTTATCATATTCTCAACTAGCCACAAAAAGTTTTCTCGAACATATATTTTTCTAGCAAAGCTTTGTCTCCTTTTCTTTTCCTGAGGACATGCATATTGATAGTCTTGAGAATCCATAAACAGAAGATAGACATACAAATACCATAAACAGAAGAGAATCACCTCGGCAGTCCCTAACATTGGACTACATCCATCTTCTCCGTGCGACAAATTCCTTGACTTTGGCAATCCCCTTGCGCATCAGGCGCAATATACGCCACGTGAAGAGCAGAAAAATCAGGCTACCCCAGACAAAAAGACCTCGGGCTTGAGGAGTGAGGGCGTGGAGACCAGCACCGACATAGCAAGGATGGCTGCTATGGATGTGATGGCGATCCATATGATCACCATCAGAGTCCACACAAAAGTTTTTCGTCTCACGGGGAGACCGCGGAGGAGCAACTGAATGACAATCATACAAGCAAGGAATGCAAATGTTCACTGTCACAAAATCTATGTACCTTTTCGGATAAGTGCTTGCCATTATCGAGTGTCCCGCGACATGTCCATCTTCCGGATCATCCAGAGTATCCGACCAAAACCCGCTTGGAGGATTCATACCAGCTTGAAATGCCATTCCTCCAATGAGACGTGCGACAACCATTACCAAGCCCTTCTGATTTTCCAACCAATGATATTTCCACCTCCTTCGCCTTCGCTCAAGAGGTGCAGTGACATTCTGGCGATCATTATCATTGATTTCATCATCACTGCTGATTTCATCCTCACTCCCAGAAAGGGATCATCCTCACTCCCAGAAAGGGATTCTATTTCATCCTCACTCATAGCCGCCATCAATTCCCAAAATAAGGAACTTAGACATGTCAATGAAATGACATTGAATATAAAGCTTATACAACCTATCCAACTTTGAATATAAAGTATAATATTCAAGGTATTATACAGGCAACCACATGCACAATCGTTTTTAAAACGCCCACGAAGTGACCTCGATCATGAGGCGATTCGCAAAGTCAGGAAATTAGTCACAAGAAGAAGATCTTCTCCCCAGACAACGTCTTATAAAACGTCATCGAAGAAGGAACAGGAAAAGGCTCACTGTTAAGGTAGGATAGATAGATGTAGTCCAATGCCTAAAGCTCTGCCGGCTTCTTGTGGACTGAACTCTCTTCTTTTTAGGCTTGAGGATGGTGGTTTGAACTTTGTTCTGTCCTATCATTTTTTAGTGCTGTGAAAGTTTTCATGTTTCGTTTCGTTTATATCCAATTGAAAGTTTCTAGGTGGATTACATCCATATAGAAGACACTTGATGGTGTTTTTATCCAGTTCGGTTCTGCATAAATGTAGTTGTAGCTAACACGTGGAGGTAGAAGGTATTTTATTACCTTCGTAGATGACTGCAGTAGATTTCTATATGTTTATCTCATGAGATCAAAGGATGAAGCATTTACCATGTTTAAGAAATACAAGGCTGAAGTAGAAAATCAATTAGAAAAGAAGATTAAAGTTCTACGTTCAGATAGAGGTGGAGAGTATTTCTTAAATGAATTCTCTTTATTCTGTGAAGAACATGGTATTATTCATCAAGTTTCGGCACCATACACTCCACAACAGAATGGTTTAGCCGAAAGGAAAAATCGATCTCTTGGAGAAATGATTAATTGTATGCTTTCTAATTCAAAGCTACCAATTAATCTATGGGGAGAAGCATTACTTACTGCATGTTATATACACAACAGAATACCTTCCAAGAAAAATGACATAACCCCTTATGAAATTTGGAAAGGTAGAAAACCGAATTTGTCATACCTTAAAGTGTGGGGGTGTTTGGCATACTACCGAGTACCTGAACCTAAGAGAACAAAGCTTGGTCCTAGAGCTATCAAAAGTGTCTTTGTTGGGTATGCTGAAAATAGTAAAGCTTATAGGCTTCTTGATTTGGACTCAAATGTTATTGTAGAATCGAGAGACGTTGAATTCTTTGAGAATAAAGATTCTACGGGTTCTGAAATTATTGAAAATAATTCGAATCCTATGGAAATTCAAATGGATTCTCAAGAGAAGGAAGCAAATGATTCTAGAGACATAGTTGAACCAAGGAGAAGTACTGGAGCTAGAAAACTAAAAGATTTCGGTTCTGACTTTATTACTCATATTTACCTTGTTGAAGGAGATGGAGATAATAATGTGATAAATAAATATCCATTAGTATTAAATTTAGAAGATGATCCTACAAGCTTCGATGAAGCTATGTCTTCTAGAGATGCTTCTTTTTGGAAAGAAGCTGTGAATGATGAAATGGACTCAATTATGTCCAATAATACTTGGGTATTAGCAGTTTACCGAAAGGATCAAAACCTATTGGATGCAAATGGGTTTTTAGAAGGAAGTATCATTCTGATGGTACTATTCAAGCTTTTAAAGCTAGGCTTGTAGCCAAGGGCTATAGACAAAAAGAAGGAATAGATTATTTTGATACGTATGCTCCTGTTGTACGTATAACTTCTATTCGAATTCTTTTTGCTCTAGCTTCCATTTATGATCTTTGTGTTCATCAAATGGACGTCAAGACTGCTTTCTTAAATGAAGACTTAAATGAAGAAATTTACATGGAACAACAGGAAGGTTTTGTTCTTCCTAGAAATGAAAGAAAAGTATGTAAATTGATTAGGTCTCTTTATGGCCTTAAGCAAGATCCTAAGCAGTGGCATGAGAAATTTAATTCGGTCATATTATCAAATGGTTTCAAAAACAGTAATGCTGATAAGTGCATATACTTTAAATACACTAAAGACTATGTAGTCTTAGTGTGCTTATATGTAGATGATATGCTTATCTTTGGAACAAATATGACTGGAATTATTGAGACCAAGAAGTATCTAACCTCAATGTTTAAAATGAAGGATTTGGGTGAAGTAGATACTATCTTAGGTATTAAAGCTAAGAAAAATAGTAGGGATTATTCCTTGAGTCAATACAATTATATTGAGAAATTGTTAAATAAATTTCAACATCTTGGCTTCAAGGAAGCAAGTACTACATTTGATTCAAGTATTAAATTAAGTCGTAATACCGGTAGGGCGGTGGCACAACTAGAATATGCAAGTGCTATAGGGTCTTTAATGTATGCAATGCACTGTACTAGACCTGATATTGCCTATTCTGTTTGTAAATTGAGTAGATATACTAGTAATCCTAGTATAGAACATTGGACAGCTATGACCAGAATTTTTGGTTATCTTAACAGAACTAAAAATTTAGGACTGTTCTATGATAATTATCCTGCTGTGTTAGAAGGATACACAGATGCTAGTTGGATTTCAAGTGTGGGAGATGAGCGTTCCACTTCTGGTTGGATTTTCACACTAGCTGGAGGAGCTGTTTCTTGGGCAAGTAAGAAACAGACATGTATTACTCACTCAACAATGGAAGCTGAATTTGTTGCTTTGGCAGCTTTCGGGAAAGAGGCCGAATGGATTAGGAATTTGATGTTGGACATCAAATTATGGCCTAATCCAATGCCTCATATTCTATCTATTGTGATAGTCAAGCTACTTTGTCAAGAGCTTATAATAGCACCTACAATGGAAAGTCTAGACATATTAGTCTAAGACATGAGTTTGTGAGACAATTGATTAAAGATGGTACCATAACAATTGTCTACGTGAGGTCAATTAATAATCTTGCCGACCCATTGACAAAGGCTTTACCAAGACAAATGGTAATAAAGACCTCGCAAGAAATGGGGCTGAAACCCTTTAACTAAAGTCATCAATAATGGTAACCTAACCTTTTTCTAGAACATCACTAGTTACAAGGTTTAATGGGTAAGAACAAGTTATTGATTGTGACTTTTGATACTGACGTGGCCCTGATATGAGAAGTCACTATCGTCCGTTACGTTTGGAGGTTGAATTTAATTCTTAATGAAGTATAGTGCAAATCTCGTAATGTGTTAATAGTAACAGAAACACATCGTAGATACTTCACCTATATGAGCTTAGAAGTGGTGCCGCTTCTTACGAAAGTTAGGGTTACTTTCTAGAGAGCTCATGAAACAGGATCATGCACGAGGCCATAATAGTGCAGAGTAATATGGAACTTCTCGCTGGAACTAAGGTTAGTGTATGTGTAGTATGTCCGGTTCTATTACATAAAACTACAAGTTTAAAGCTGAGCTACTTCTCACTTAAATAGAGCTTTGATACACTTGCACTAAGTAAAGGTTTAACTCGAAAGAGACCTTTATGTATTTACATTGATCTTACTGGATGTTGGCTGTCTGTATTAGTCTTAATTTTTTAATTTTGAAATATTTGTTTTACAAACAAAGTGGGGGATTGTTGGTGAGTTTGTTTGGAAAAACAAATAAGAGTGATATTATTTGTCCCACATGGGAAAGTAAGAGAGAGAAGATCACTTTATATATGAGTTTTCTTTTCTAAAGGATTGCTTGGGTGTGGGCTAGACCCCACGGTACCCGCGTGCGGGTGCGCGAATAATTGCGCGATTATTAGGCGCACTTAGTTTATTAATTAACACTAATCCTTTTACTTTGTTTATTAATTTTTTCTTTTCTTTTCGTTTGTGTCTTTTCAAGACAACCTTTCGGTTTAACTGTCAATGAACAGTCGTGTTTGTTCATTTTTTCGAGTCGTCTTTTAAGTTAATGGCAGCCTTTCATTCAGAAGTTCCGACAGAGAGAAACTGGAGAATTACTTGAATTGCTATCGAGTGTTCTCGAATGTCTAGGTTGACTAATGGACAGTTCTCGAATGTCTAGGTTGACTAATGGACAATGGTAGGGTAAGATTCTGCACACTTTTAAAAGATAAAAGTAGGATTCCACAGAGTAAATCATCAAACAGAACATCATATTCATTTTGCGTTAGAATAATCATGCTTCATCTTCTATAATCTTGACTTCTTGTGAACAGCATTTAGCTTGGTAGATCTGATGTTTTTCCCTGTATTGCAAC
Organism: Melaleuca quinquenervia; assembly: GCA_030064385.1. NCBI lineage: Eukaryota > Viridiplantae > Streptophyta > Magnoliopsida > Myrtales > Myrtaceae > Melaleuca > Melaleuca quinquenervia. The sequence goes on from CM057726.1 coordinate 16,462,693, forward strand.
ATTTACTTTAATTTTGACGCAGTTAATTATTGTTATTTCTGCTTTCAGCTGCTGCTAAGTCCAGCCAACCCCAATGTTATTCTTATCTTGACATCGAGAAACTTGAGAGGGAGTTTGTGATGGCGTATGCTGAATATTTGCTTTGGTTTAACAATGTCAAATGGTCATATTCAGGTACTATATGTGCTATGTTTAATCTCTGTAGTAGGCCTGCTTGATAAAATGTACTGGCACAGTTGATATATTTAGCTGATGATTGATAGCCTTTTAGAAACGCTGCACAGTCAAAAAAGCGGTCAGCTGGCAGCTTTATATCACTTTGTTTACCTGAGATAAAGGAGAACTTCCCTGGAGAGGGACTTAAGTTTTTTGTTGAATGAGGTGGTATTGTCTGATTTTAAGACATTGGACTAGCTTGCACGATGGTTGGGTTTAGCAAGCATATTTTTTTTTTTGGAGTGATGAGTTTAACAAGAATCGATCTAATTTTGTTGTTTGACCTTGGACTTGAATAAATTTTTTTATGCTATGTTGATATTTATGATACAAATATTATGGAGGTATCCTGTGTTAACTATAGAACAACTTCATATTGCACCAGAAATCTTGGGCTTGCGATGATATCTTTACCTTTGTGATTCTCTTCTAGTTTAAAGTTGGGAGATGTACATGGAATGTGAAGAACTACGATGACCTTCCAGAACTAATGAAGATGATGAAGATGCGAGACATTGAAGAGAACAACGATGAAATGCTGGAAATACCTCTGCTATATTAATAGAGAATCGGAGAAGAAGAGAAAGTTTACATTCTATAATCTCTTGCATAACCCTCACATTTATGATCAAGTGCTATATATACATAACTTCACTCAAGCGCCTAGTAATAGAAAATATTAACTGAAGTCAACACGTGCTTATGTTTTTCTACTCTAATATCCATAGGATGTTGCACTCCGTGGGCTTGAAGGCGGTGGCGGCGGCTGTGCTTGACGCCGGCGAGCTTAGGGGAACCTTCAACGAGCATTCGACCTTTGGCCGCCGGATGCGGAATGTCTTGATCTTGCCGACTTTGAACCACACTCTTAAGTACATTCGCAAGTCAATGTGGTAGACTCCGGCCTTCTTCTCAAATTTGTAACTTGATTGCTGGCCTGTTCTAAGCACCACCAGCCGCTGGCCATTGAACACCAGGCTGAACGTCATCGTCTTCTTGTGGCCTTGGTCGATTGGGGTCAAGTCATCGGCATGGAAGCATTGGCCCCCGTAGAGCGCCTGCACCTCAATGCGGTCGTAGTAGACCTTGATGTGGTGCTTGGGCTCCCGAACAGTGACTTTCAGGTGCAAGTTGTATGTGAGGGTGTCGATGGTGGAGAGGCTAAACTGGGTGAGGTGAGCGTCCGTGACTTCAAACTTTACAAGGTTGGGAAGGCTGATGACGCAGAAGAGGAGGAAGAGGACGGTAACGATCACAACGAATGTGAAAATGCCAATGCAAAAGCATTTGAGCGAGTGTCTCATTTCTCTGCTCATGGTAGGCACCTTCTGGACTTCTGAGCCTGCAATTCCAGGATCGTTGCAATTTAAAAGCGTCGGCATGCGTTTCTTCCGAGGTGACGGTCGGCGTACTTTCCGACTAAAGTGGATTGAATGTGGCGATTGAAACACTGGTGGACGGTTGGAGCAGTTGGAGTTCGACTTGGATTATCCACTACAGTGGTGGACAATGAGGTTGTCCCTCACCATCCACCGCACACCAACCCCCTCCTCTTTTTCTTTCTTTCTTCATCGTGGAATCTCCCTTAATGTGCAACAAGACAACCCGTTTACCAACCTCCCAAAAAGATTGATGTAGGTTGTTTGCTAGTTTTTTTTTTTTGGTCGAAAGTTTTCTAGTTAATTTCTTACACAATTTATCTTACAAAATTTGGTATAAGTATACCATTTTTGATATCGCGGAAAAAATTTGGGATAAAAAAAATAATTTAGTACAAACTTGTGTCTCAACGAGTAGATTTTGACATTTTGTTTAGACTTTCTTACGGTGTAATTTGGAGTTGGTGGTGATAATCCTCCTACAAATTCAGTATTAGCGAGTAATGGAATGGAGGCGTGTACTCGTGATAGGCACCTGTCCAAATCAACTACGGATAGGGCTCCTTCCCTTACCTTCCGCTTCATTCATTGTGCAATTGATGGCTTTAACCTTTTCACATGCCTGATTCGCTTGCCCCCCCCCCCCGGAATAAATCCTCTGCTCTTCATCCATAGTGATCTTCAAATCCCCACCATCCACTCTAAATCCCCACCATCCAAAGCTCCACCATGTCCTGCCCACTCATGCAAGGGGAAAATCCTCACCCTCCCTTTCTCCCCAGATCCCCTTATCTGAGATCAGGGGATCCAAATCCCCCACCCCTTTTCCCAGCAAGACGATCTACCTAGACATTTGATGCACACGTGGATGTTGACCTATTGCTAATGTGATATCAACAGATGATAGAATCAGACACTGCATATCGAGAAAGTGCATCTACCTATCATATACCTAAACCATCTTAAACAACATGCTCTTATCATATTCTCAACTAGCCACAAAAAGTTTTCTCGAACATATATTTTTCTAGCAAAGCTTTGTCTCCTTTTCTTTTCCTGAGGACATGCATATTGATAGTCTTGAGAATCCATAAACAGAAGATAGACATACAAATACCATAAACAGAAGAGAATCACCTCGGCAATCCCTAACATTGGACTACATCCATCTTCTCCGTGCGACAAATTCCTTGACTTTGGCAATCCCCTTGCGCATCAGGCGCAATATACGCCACGTGAAGAGTAGAAAAATCAGGCTACCCCAGACAAAAAGACCTCGGGCTTGAGGAGTGAGGGCGTGGAGACCAGCACCGACATAGCAAGGGTGGCTGCTATGGATGTGATGGCGATCCATATGATCACCATCAGAGTCCACACAAAAGTTTTTCGTCTCACGGGGAGACCGCAGAGGAGCAACTGAATGACAATCATACAAGCAAGGAATGCAAATGTTCACTGTCACAAAATCTATGTACCTTTTCGGATAAGTGCTTGCCATTATCGAGTGTCCCGCGACATGTCCATCTTCCGGATCATCCAGAGTATCCGACCAAAACCCGCTTGGAGGATTCATACCAGCTTGAAATGCCATTCCTCCAATGAGACGTGCGACAACCATTACCAAGCCCTTCTGATTTTCCAACCAATGATATTTCCACCTCCTTCGCCTTCGCTCAAGAGGTGCAGTGACATTCTGGCGATCATTATCATTGATTTCATCATCACTGCTGATTTCATCCTCACTCCCAGAAAGGGATTCTATTTCATCCTCACTCACAGCCGCCATCAATTCCTAAAATAAGGAACTTAGACATGTCAATGAAATGACATTGAATATAAAGCTTATACAACCTATCCAACTTTGAATATAAAGTATAATATTCAAGGTATTATACAGGCAACCACATGCACAATCGTTTTTAAAACGCCCACGAAATGACCTCGATCATGAGGCGATTCGCAAAGTCAGGAAATTAGTCACAAGAAGAAGATCTTCTCCCCAGACAACGTCTTATAAAACGTCATCGAAGAAGGAACAGGAAAAGGCTCACTGTTAAGGTAGGATAGATAGATGTAGTCCAATGCCTAAAGCTCTGCCGGCTTCTTGTGGACTGAACTCTCTTCTTTTTAGGCTTGAGGATGGTGGTTTGAACTTTGTTCTATCCTATCATTTTTTAGTGCTGTGAAAGTTTTCATGTTTCGTTTCGTTTATATCCAATTGAAAGTTTCTAGGTGGATTACATCCATATAGAAGACACTTGATGGTGTTTTTATCCAGTTCGGTTCTGCATAAATGTAGTTGTAGCTAACACGTGGAGGTAGAAGGTATTTTATTACCTTCGTAGATGACTGCAGTAGATTTCTATATGTTTATCTCATGAGATCAAAGGATGAAGCATTTACCTTGTTTAAGAAATACAAGGCTGAAGTAGAAAATCAATTAGAAAAGAAGATTAAAGTTCTACGTTCAGATAGAGGTGGAGAGTATTTCTTAAATGAATTCTCTTTATTCTGTGAAGAACATGGTATTATTCATCAAGTTTCGGCACCATACACTCCACAACAGAATGGTTTAGCCGAAAGGAAAAATCGATCTCTTGGAGAAATGATTAATTGTATGCTTTCTAATTCAAAGCTACCAATTAATCTATGGGGAGAAGCATTACTTACTGCATGTTATATACACAACAGAATACCTTCCAAGAAAAATGACATAACCCCTTATGAAATTTGGAAAGGTAGAAAACCGAATTTGTCATACCTTAAAGTGTGGGGGTGTTTGGCATACTACCGAGTACCTGAACCTAAGAGAACAAAGCTTGGTCCTAGAGCTATCAAAAGTGTCTTTGTTGGGTATGCTGAAAATAGTAAAGCTTATAGGCTTCTTGACTTGGACTCAAATGTTATTGTAGAATTGAGAGACGTTGAATTCTTTGAGAATAAAGATTCTACGGGTTCTGAAATTATTGAAAATAATTCGAATCCTATGGAAATTCAAATGGATTCTCAAGAGAAGGAAGCAAATGATTCTAGAGACATAGTTGAACCAAGGAGAAGTACTGGAGCTAGAAAACTAAAAGATTTCGGTTCTGACTTTATTACTCATATTTACCTTGTTGAAGGAGATGGAGATAATAATGTGATAAATAAATATCCATTAGTATTAAATTTAGAAGATGATCCTACAAGCTTCGATGAAGCTATGTCTTCTAGAGATGCTTCTTTTTGGAAAGAAGCTGTGAATGATGAAATGGACTCAATTATGTCCAATAATACTTGGGTATTAGCAGATTTACCGAAAGGATCAAAACCTATTGGATGCAAATGGGTTTTTAGAAGGAAGTATCATTCTGATGGTACTATTCAAGCTTTTAAAGCTAGGCTTGTAGCCAAGGGCTATAGACAAAAAGAAGGAATTGATTATTTTGATACGTATGCTCCTGTTGCACGTATAACTTCTATTCGAATTCTTTTTGCTCTAGCTTCCATTTATGATCTTTGTGTTCATCAAATGGACGTCAAGACTGCTTTCTTAAATGAAGACTTAAATGAAGAAATTTACATGGAACAACCGGAAGGTTTTGTTCTTCCTAGAAATGAAAGAAAAGTATGTAAATTGATTAGGTCTCTTTATGGCCTTAAGCAAGATCCTAAGCAGTGGCATGAGAAATTTAATTCGGTCATATTATCAAATGGTTTCAAAAACAGTAATGCTGATAAGTGCATATACTTTAAATACACTAAAGACTATGTAGTCTTAGTGTGCTTATATGTAGATGATATGCTTATCTTTGGAACAAATATGACTGGAATTATTGAGATCAAGAAGTATCTAACCTCAATGTTTAAAATGAAGGATTTGGGTGAAGTAGATACTATCTTAGGTATTAAAGCTAAGAAAAATAGTAGGGGTTATTCCTTGAGTCAATACAATTATATTGAGAAATTGTTAAATAAATTTCAACATCTTGGCTTCAAGGAAGTAAGTACTCCATTTGATTCAAGTATTAAATTAAGTCGTAATACCGGTAGGGCGGGGGCACAACTAGAATATGCAAGTGCTATAGGGTCTTTAATGTATGCAATGCAATGTACTAGACCTGATATTGCCTATTCTGTTTGTAAATTGAGTAGATATACTAGTAATCCTAGTATAGAACATTGGATGGCTATGACCAGAATTTTTGGTTATCTTAAAAGAACTAAAAATTTAGGACTGTTCTATGATAATTATCCTACTGTGTCAGAAGGATACACAGATGCTAGTTGGATTTCAAGTGTGGGAGATGAGCGTTCCACTTCTGGTTGGATTTTCACACTAGCTGGAGGAGTTGTTTCTTGGGCAAGTAAGAAACAGACATGTATTACTCACTCAACAATGGAAGCTGAATTTGTTGCTTTAGCAGCTTTCGGGAAAGAGGCCGAATGGATTAGGAATTTGATGTTGGACATCAAATTATGGCCTAATCCAATGCCTCATATTCTATCTATTGTGATAGTCAAGCTACTTTGTCAAGAGCTTATAATAGCACCTACAATGGAAAGTCTAGACATATTAGTCTAAGACATGAGTTTGTGAGACAATTGATTAAAGATGGTACCATAACAATTGTCTACGTGAGGTCAATTAATAATCTTGCCGACCCATTGACAAAGGCTTTACCAAGACAAATGGAAATAAAGACCTCGCAAGAAATGGGGCTGAAACCCTTTAACTAAAGTCATCAATAATGGTAACCTAACCTTTTTCTAGAGCATCACTAGTTACAAGGTTTAATGGGTAAGAACAAGTTATTGATTGTGACTTTTGATACTGACGTGGCCCTGATATGAGAAATCAGTATCGTCGGTTATGTTTGGAGGTTGAATTTAATTCTTAATGAAGTATAGTGCAAATCTCGTAATGTGTTAATAGTAACAGAAACACATCGTAGATACTTCACCTATATGAGCTTAGAAGTGGTGCCGCTTCTTACGAAAGTTAGGGTTACTTTCTAGAGAGCTCATGAAACAGGATCATGCACGAGGCCATAATAGTGCAGAGTAATATGGAACTTCTCGCTGGAACTAAGGTTAGTGTATGTGTAGTATGTCCGGTTCTATTACATAAAACTACAAGTTTAAAGCTGAGCTACTTCTCACTTAAATAGAGCTTTGATACACTTGCACTAAGTAAAGGTTTAACTCGAAAGAGACCTTTATGTATTTACATTGATCTTACTGGATGTTGGCTGTCTGTATTAGTCTTAATTTTTTAATTTTGAAATATTTGTTTTACAAACAAAGTGGGGGATTGTTGGTGAGTTTGTTTGGAAAAACAAATAAGAGTGATATTATTTGTCCCACATGGGAAAGTAAGAGAGAGAAGATCACTTTATATATGAGTTTTCTTTTCTAAAGGATTGCTTGGGTGTGGGCTAGACCCCACGGTACCCGCGTGCGGGTGCGCGAATAATTGCGCGATTATTAGGCGCGCTTAGTTTATTAATTAACACTAATCCTTTTACTTTGTTTATTAATTTTTTCTTTTCTTTTCGTTTGTGTCTTTTCAAGACAACCTTTCGGTTTAACTGTCAATGAACAGTTGTGTTTGTTCATTTTTTCGAGTCGTCTCTTAAGTCAAATGACAACCTTTCATTCAAAAGTTCCGATAGAGAGAAACTGGAGAATTACTTGAATTGCTATCAAGTATTCTCGAAGAGACTTTGTTGTATCCTGGAGGATTTTTGCCAAGAGACCATTAGCAACTACGTGGGGCAAATAGATCCTTAAAGAAAGTGATATCACGCCTCAAAGTCTGATCTGATTTCATTGTTCTACCCGTTTTCCAACAACAAGTACGCTCTTAATCAAATGATCACAATTATTTTAGACTAAGTAAAATAACTCTCGTGCTTATTGCTACAACACGACTAAGAATACTCCTTAAATACTCTTTCAGCTTGTGACTGTTGTCACCTTCCAGAGAAGTTCTTCCAAACTACTTGTTGGATAAAATAACTAGGAGATCTCGAATCATAAATAGAACAAGCTGAAAGTCCGTAAATTCCAATCGCCCATACAATCGAAATCTTCAGTTTCTATATTGGAATACTTGTTTGAATTACTTGATTGATTATAGATCATAATATTCCATAATAAATAATAGTCAATCAAATCATCAGATTTCAGTCTTGGACTAAATTAGATCGTCAAGATAGGTCACCGCGAGATAAGAAAGTTAAAGTCATATATTCATCAGACTTAACTTCTCAGACAATGCAAACTACTCAGATGATATATCGTCTGAAGCTCCTCGTACTATCCATAGTCTGACATCTTTCGAACGAACCAAATGTTTTGTCTTCTTCAAAACAAGATAAGCATTTCCTTCAACAAGTTCAACGTTTGAACTAAGTTACAATATTTTCATTAAAATTCAAACTTCACAACTATTTTTTCACAACTCTCAATGGGCTTAACTACCACATAAACTTTCAAATCCAAGCTTTGTTCGAACTTTGTCATAACTGTGGACCTCATTAGAATATCAATTGCACTTGCATCATTAATTACTCCACAATAATTTTTTGACACTATATCTTTTATCACATATAAATCAAAACCATCATTATATCCATACTTGTCAAGAGATCAAATAGATACATTGTCACTATTAACTACAATGTTGGCTTTACAAGCTCCATTCAACTAGTACCATTATAGAAATTCACTATCTTTGATTCCATAAAAAAAGAAAACTCTTTAGATCTATTATGTACTTAGGCCCATTTATTAAGCTTAACCAGTGTAATAATACACACGCACGCGCACATGCGCGCGCGCGCACTCTTGTCGGGGTTCGACCAAAAAAAAAACTCTTACAGCCAGCAACTTCATTCAACTTTTATTTATTTTATTATTTTAACGATTAAGTTAAAAACAAAAAGGGAAAAGGAAAGTTTGACTTAAGGCTCTCAAGTCTACGTAATGCGAAACAACTTGGTAGGGGAGGACATGACTTTACCCAGTTCTCAGAGTATGACATCATAGAAATGAGACACGTTACGATTGCAAACCACATGTTTGTCTTAAACAATTGGAACCTTCGAATTAGTATTTGTAGCCTGGCTCAATCAAAAGTCAAACTACAATCTACGTACCTCATCACATCCAAAACCTCAAAAACCCTAGGATTCCAAATTTTGGATCAAGAACATATTTTTTGTTCGACCTAGCTTTGCATTTCTTAGGTGCAAGATTTTCTCAATGTTTGATTCATTTTACTTTCATTAAATGCCTTCCAAGAAGGTGGGTACCGACACCCTCATTCTAGGTTATTCCCGCCATGTGGGCTACTGCAACTGCTATGGAATTATAGTCCCTACTTTCTTCATGACAGATGGAAGATTGCTATTGAAGCTTCAAGTAACAAAGAAGTTGTGCACATTTTCCTCCGATGTTTCTATCTTTCTTTCCGATTGGTTATGAAAAAGAGAAAGAAAGTTAAACGTATACTTTTAATGTGGAACGGGGAACGGCCCAACTTTATTCACTTTCATGTGTCGCACTCAAGACTTCCGCTATGTTTAACGGAGAACAAAGAATGGTCCAACTTTATTAATTTTCACATGCCACGCTCAAGACTCCTGCTATGTTCGATGTGGAACGAAGAATGGTCCAACTTTATTCATTTTCACATGTCGCGCTCAACACTCTCATTTTTTTCTCTTTCTTTTTGTTTGGTCGTTAAAAGAATTTCTCTTGCTCTTCTCTAGTAAAATGAGATACATACGTTTCATGTAGAATGACGATTGCAAATGTCACGAGCCAAAGATTTCAGTTTATATTGACTAAGAAGCCATGTTAATCACTGTATTATCATCAATTGTAATCCTGTAAATGACGACTCCTATCATTCGAAGATTATTCCATATGACATAGAAATTGTATATGTAGGTCTTATTTTTATGTAGAATGAGGAAGGGTCCAATTTTATTCATTTTCACATGTCGTGTTCAAGGTTCTCCTACTTTCCGCCGGGAGAATTTGGCCTAACAACCTATCACCAAAGGCCCCCACTTAAATCACGAAGCCATACCTAGGATTCGAACCCTTGACTAAATTACTCCACCAGTATAGTCATGTGTGAGTAGGTCTCTTTTTTTTATTTTTATTTTTATTACTAAGGAATCTACCACAACTAACCCAGTAATGGAAAATGAGTGTCTCCACCAGCATAGCCATGTGTGAGTAGGTCTCTCTCTCTCTCTCTCTCTCTCTCTCTCTCTCTCTCTCTCTCTCTCTCTCTCTCTCTCTCTCTATAACTGAGGAATCCACCACGGGCCCCTTGTTACACCAAAAGGGCGAGCCCTTATACCTCGGGGGAGACTAGCACAAGACCCCAACACTATGCCCTCCACACTTAAGATGCTAGTAACTGCGGGTTTCGAACACTCAATCTCGGTGATGAGGGAGAAACTTTCAACCAACACAGCTACCCATTATTGGGTGTCTCTTACTTTTTGTTTGATCATCATAAAAAGAAAAAAAATCCTCTTGCTCTTATTCGATAAAATAAGATATGTATGTTTAATGTAGACTATTTGGCCCAACGAGCCAAACATTTCAATTCATATTGACTAAGAAGTCATGCCTTGCCAACTACTCTACCGTTGTCGGATGTGAACCCATAAATGATGACTTTTGTGATTCGAAGAATATTCCATGTGATATGGAGATCACACATGCATGTCATATGTTTATGTAGAATGAAGAATAGTCCGGCTTTGTTCACTTACAAGTCGCTTTCAAGACTCTCTCTCAATTTTTCTCTTTTTTTTGTTTGATCATAAAAAAAATGTATTCTATTGTTCTTCTCTGATCAAATAAGATGTATGAATTTCATGTAGAATGATGGTGCTAGCCCAATGCTATAGGCCAAAAATTTCAGTCTATATTGACTATGAAGTCATGTCAATTACTATAATATTCTTAATTACGAACCCTTAAATGACATCTCTTGTTATTTAGAGAAAACTTCATATAACAATATTTATGTACAACAAGACACTTTCGCATGCCATGCTCAAGACACACTCTCTCTCTTGTTTGGGCATAAAAAAAATACTTATCTTTCTCTTCTCCAATAATATAAGATGTATATGTTTAATGTAGAATGATGACTAGCCCAAAATCATGAACCAAAAATTTCAGTTTATATTGACTAAGAAGTCATGTCATTGCTGTACTATTGTCAATTGGGAACACGTAAAATGACATCTCTTATCGGCAAGAGATAATTCCATATGACATATAGATTGTGTGGATCAAATCAATTTGAACCATCATATATCATTGTGAAACATGCATGATTGACGATTCAGATAAACACGGTCTACATGATATATATGACATGTAATACTTTTTCATATTAGTATATACCGTTGTTGAAAATTGATTAATAATGACGATGAACATAAGTAGATACAAATCTTAGAAAGGAAGGTAGAACATCCATTTTCTCAAAGGACATAGACCCCAAATCAGTTAGATACTTCACTCAAAAAAGGTGAACATCACATAGGACTCAATCAACTTCGAAAGCTTTAATCCTAAGACGGGAGAAAATTATGCTAAAAAGGAAATAAAGATAGCTATGCTATCATCCTATTTTGACTTACATGGTTCATTGCTAAACTGAAATCTTTTGCCTTCCCCAAGTTCCATATCAAAGAGGAACTACTCAAAAAGCAGTCATAGACTCATCTCAAATAGTCATCACTTGAAGATTTTATCCCCTTAAGAGGCGACGGAATGGATCTATCCGGTTTATTCAAAATAAGCCTCATGATAAGATCTGGATTAATGAAATAAGTGAATGGAATATATTTACAGATTCAAGCTCCACTCGTTTTGCGAAAAATACTGCATCTCCAAAAAATATTTTCGAGGAAGACATTTACTTAGAAAATGACAATATTTTCCAGTGTTCGCTTGAAACTTAAAAATGAATCGAAAAATATTTTCAGTTGTTTGGTAGAAATTTTTTTTTCCCAAACTTCCTTTGTCGCCGAAGCAACGACAATGGCGAGCTAAACCACGGCTGAACAAGGTGGAGAACTGGACTAGTTGACTTCTTGTGGCGTCGTTCTCATCGAGCCATGGAGGGGAGATGACGATGTGGACTGTAAAGCAAGGGCGACATAGGAGTTCGGGCAGCGTTAGAGGCAGCTAGCCATGACGAACTAAGGCGGAGCTCAAGGGCGAAGTCAACGGCGGCTAGCGAATAGAAAGCGAAGCTCAAAGGTGGAGAAGCAAGGAAGCAGCAACATCCATTCACCTACCAAAAGAGGAAGAACTACGAGGAAGAAAAGAAATGAGGCGGTGTCGTGGTGAGTTGGGGCAAAGCTTTGAGCAGTAGACGCGACAGCACAGAGGAGCAGGCACGGCTTGGAGGAGCGGCAAGGTCAGGCCAGTGAGAGACGAAGAACGACCAGAAGAAAGAAGAAGAAGAAGAAGACATCGCATCCATGGGAGGAAAAAGAGAGAGATTGGACGGGGGGCCAGGTGGTGGGCCCCATTTGCACCGCTAGAGATAGAAATAGAGGATGAGAGTCAATGGTGGGGTCAGCAGGGGAGGCGTGTGGGAGAAGTGAAAGAAAGGAGAGGAGAAGAGAGAGAAATGTCAATACATTGGGAAGGGAAATGGAGAGGGAAAGAAACGAGTTCGGCTGGGGAGAGGAAAGCAAGGAGAGAGGAGAGAGAAAAGGGAGAGAGAAGAGAGAGGTTGTTATAGTCGCAACAAAATTGAAAAATGTTTTCCTTCATTTTAGGAAATGAAAACATTTTCTCGATTTTTAGAATGATATTTTTCATTAATTGGAAAACATTTTCCTTGGCAAATTATATTCTGCCCCCACCCAACACCACAGTTTCCGAAAATAATTTTTGCCAAATGAACATAGCCTCAAAGAAAAAGACCCGCTTTAATTAGCTTAGTTTGGATCGTGAGAGCAAAAAGGTTATTAGGATACACGTGAGAATTGTTTTAGAAATCTCATGTTGAAGAATTGGTGAGGTGCTCAACCCTAATATATCATAGTTGGCATATAATTCAGTAACTTAAGTTTTTGATAAATGTGAATTTGACAGCATGCAATGAATATGGTTTGAGTTTTCTGTTAGTGATATATAAATTTCTGCTGCGCGCTCCCAATAAAGATGGAGAAAAAGAGGGAACAAAACAAGTCAAAGTCTGACACTGTTGCCTCCCCATTGTGACTCACGATGCCAAAAATTTTTTCAAAAATATTATGTCTTGACCATGCAGTAGGTCTTCCAAAGCATGACTTGGAAATGAGTTGCTACAAGCAGCCAACGATGGATTTGGATCACCCAACGGTGACGTTAGGATTTCAGCCATTCGATGTTCATCGGACGGTTGGGATTTAAAAAAAAATCGAAAAAATTGTTTTTATTTAAAAAATTAATTTTTTTATTTTTTCCACAGTTGCCGTCCGATAGGTCACGTCGTCACCTGACGTCATCCCTACAACTTCAGGTGATTCAATTTCGCTAGAGAAAAGAACTTTCAATGGTTGTTAAGCCCTCTTTCTTTCTTTCTTTCTTTCTTTTGGGTGAATCAACGAAGAAAGTAATATATACCTTGAGGAAATTGTTTATTTCGTCATTATAAATGGCAGAGCCCAGGATCATTTTAAATCACAATGGCGTCTTTCCTTTACACTAGCTTTTTGCCTTCACTCTTGTGTGCACTCTCTGTTGTTCGAGTCTTGAAATTCTGTGATTCCAAAGCCTTAACAAATGTAAGCTGCATTGGCACGGAGAGGGAAGCTCTTCTGAAGTTCAAGCAGGATCTCACAGATCCTTCAACACGTCTGGGGTCGTGGACTGGCGAGAGTTGCTGCGAGTGGGAAGGAGTCGAATGCAGCGAAAAGACTGGTCACATCTCGAAACTCGATCTTCGTAATCCCTGTGAGGTTCGAGAGGAGTGCAGCTTGGGAGGTAAGATGCATCCTGCTCTAAACGAATTGAAGTATTTGAAGTATCTAGACTTCAGTTTGAACAACTTTTCAACTGGAAAAACCCGAAAATCCTTCACTTATCTTAAGAATCTGGAGTATCTCAACCTTTCATCAGCGGGCTATGGGCCTATTTCCAAGCAACTTAGTAATCTTTCCAGCTTAAGGTACTTGGATCTTAGTGGGTGGATTTGGCGGGAGCCTCTTCTAAGAATAGAGAACCTCCGATGGCTGTCAACACTCTCCAACCTGAAGCACTTGGACCTGTCTTATGTCCCCCTTCAGAACCCCAGAGGGTGGTGGTTAAGTCCTATAAACATGCTTTCCTCATTGGAATATTTAATATGGAGGGGATGTGAATTGGAAGATGCTTCTACCTCTCTGCCTATCAATTTCACTTCTCTTAGATTGCTTGATTTGAGTCAAAACTCCATGAATTCATCAATTCCGCCTTGGTTTCAAAACTTTAGCAAACTCGAACATCTTGATTTAAGTGGTAATGATCTCCAAGGCGTGTTCCCCATTGTCATCCTTGAAAAAAATCCAGGGCTTAGATTCCTCGATGTCTCTTCAAATAGGTTGGAGGGTGAAATTGTGAGAAATTTGAGCATTTTCTGCAATCTACAAGTACTAAGTTTGTCTTCTAACAAATTTAGTGGGGGTATTTCCAAAACCAAAGACGATGCTTTGGTTTGTGGACGAAGTAACCTGAAGTATATGGATGTTCAGAACAACAATTTCAGTGGTCCCCTACCCAATCAATTTGGGAATTTCAAAGACCTTGAGTTTCTTGATCTTTCCCTAAATTTGATCTCCGGTCCTATTCCTACTATAGTAGGCCAACTATCATCTCTGAAAATGTTGTACCTCTCTTTTAACAAATTGAGCGGGAACATTCCAGAAAGTGTTGGGCAAATCTCCAATCTAGAGATGATGGACATTGGTAACAATCAATTGGGTGGAACTCTTAGCGAACTTCACTTTGCAAATCTTACCAGCTTGACCATGTTGAAACCTTGTCCGAATGAGGTTGCTATAAATGTAAGCGCCTCTTGGGTTCCTCCATTCCAAATTCTAGAGCTTCGCATGTCAAGTTGCAAAGTGGGACCAAAATTCCCAAATTGGCTCCGCACGCAGAGAAACATATGGGCATTAAACATGTCAAATGCTAGCATCTCAGATGAAGTTCCCCATTGGCTACATGATGTTCTATCTAACATTCAAGAATTGGATCTCTCAGACAATATGCTCAGAGGAAACGTCTCCCGAATCATCGGGAAAGAAATGTCAATGTTGACAGAAGTATCACTTTCTGGCAATAACCTCAGTGGTGAATTTCCAAATTCATTATACATGTCAAATGAATTGTCTTTTCTTGATCTCTTTAAGAACCAATTGTTTGGGAGACTTCCGCAATGCTGGATGAAGTCGCAAGCTTTTTTGGAAGTGATTTTATTAGCAGACAACCAGTTGAATGGTCCAATTCCAGAGTCTCTATGTCATTTAGAGCAATTGAAAGTTCTAGGCCTACATGGAAATGGCTTGAATGGAGAGCTTTCGGAATGTTTATTGAAGCTAGATTTAGTGGTCCTCGATCTAAGTGACAATCATTTCACTGGTAGAATTCCTCCATTTGGTAATGCTAGATCATTTGAGATTATCGATCTTGGGAGAAATCACTTCATTGGGGACATTCCTTTGCAGCTATGCCTTCTTGCTAATCTCCAGTATTTAAGCTTGACGGATAACAGCCTTTCCGGAGGCATTCCTCATTGTTTCAACAACTTCTCGAGAATGTGGGGCAATTCCACTTTGTACTTCAGATCCATTGAGGAGTTTTCCATTATGGTTGATATAAAAGGAATAAGCATAGAATTCACAAGAACACTCCCTTATCTATTTTCCATTGACCTCTCAAGCAACGCATTACACGGAAAAATACCAGAAGGGCTGACGATGCTTGCTCGACTCAAGAATTTGAACCTCTCCCAAAATATGTTGATTGGGAAGATCCCATCAGATATTGGCAACTTGAGGGATTTAGAATCATTAGACTTATTTAATAACATGCTATCGGGTGAAATCCCTCCTAACATATCTAATTTGGACTTTCTAGGTTTTTTGGATCTTTCCTTCAACAACTTATCTGGTCGAGTTCCATCGGACAATCATCTAAGTACCCTAGACTATCAATTTGGTTATCGCGGCAATGATGGACTTTGCGGAGCTCCTCTTTTGAAAGATTGTCCAGGAAATGACCATAATCATGTGGATAGACAAGATGATCACACTTCGAGTGAAGATGAGTCTAATGAAGGAGACTCCATTGTTGCTTGGTTTTACTCAGGACTGGGACCAAGTTTCATTGTGGCACTGATGGGATTCTGCGGCATATTATATTACAAACAATCTTGGAGGGTCTCCTATGTTCAGGCAATGGATATGATAATCGAAAAATTGTTAATTGCGAGGATGATTACCATGCTTTGGCTCCAGAGAGGTTTTCAATTTTGATTACGTAAATATATAGTTATTTAGTAAGTGAAATCATTTCTCTCTCTCATGATTCGTATATTCTTTTCCTCGTACTCGTTTATTTTGTTGATGGAGATTGCAAATTAATTCTAGCATTTGTTCCCACGTTTGTGAGTCGCAGGTGACACCTTGCATGGAATTCCGTATTGTCTAATCCAATTCCGGAGACGTGCGCCACTGCAACTGCTATCAAAGTGGCACTCTCTTTCTTCATGATGGAAGATTGCTATTGAAGCTCCATGTAATAAATAAGTTGTGCTCGTTGTTCTCCAACGTATGTCACTGTCTTTGTATTTAGATATATATCAAAAAACATTTCTGTTGCTCTTCTCCTATAAACTAAGACATGTATATTTAAGGTAAAATGAGCCGAATATGTGAGTCTAATCCCATTGGACGAGTCTACGATTTCCTAGGGTAAAAATTACATATTTTTTTCACATGATGATAAATTGCGAAAAGCGTGGATAGCTATCAAAACATGTTAGCAACAAAATTTGACCGGCAATTTGTTCTGTCGATAAAACATTGTTACATCATCAACACTTTCATGAAAGAATAAATAATTACTAGATACTCTTAAATGACGAACTACTTCAGTGATATACCAACATTTACTAAACTAAGTTCATCTTCTGGTCAAAGGCAAGCAATCCATCAATCATAAATTTCAATAATTTTATTGATCAAATATTGGACAGTTGATATGTTATTTCTTCCTTGTTTTTCAATTTACCGTTAATTAATACTCGTCAGATTAAATATTAGTTCCAAGATTTCGATGTGATCTAGTTAAGTAACAGACTAAGCTACATGACCAACAAATAGTTCACAAGTAACCCAAGAAAATCCTTGAAAATAAGGTCATATGTAGAATTTTGGCCGAAGAAAAACGAAGAAGAGATTACGTCTTAGGAAATGGGACCGAACTTTTAAGTGCACAGAGGCAATGAAATTAAGGTCATAAACAGCGTTCCAAGCCACAATCCTCGCACATAATTTGAAAAAAATTGACGAATAATGTTTTCATGGCATTAATGGTTAGAGATATGGGGCTTGCGTAAAGGTGATCACTGGACGAGTCCAGATCGAGCAAGGTCTTTCCCAAACCCTCCTATTTTCTTATACAAATCTTCGAGCACTGCCAGATTTGACATTGAGGCTGGGTTAGATTGATAAATGCCTTTATCCAAACTGGGCCAAAAATGGCTTCAGGCCCTTGTAGCTCGGTTTGGGCATAGCAGAACAAAGGATTTCCAAGTCCATGATGCGGTCTAGACTTTGACCCAAATCTACTAAAAGATCATGTTCGCACTAAAACAAAAGTTTCGACTGAAGCCTCCATTTCTTGGGCTTGTTGAAGAATCCGACTATATTGATTAAGCTCATCAATCGGACTTTGATAAGTAACTTCAAAGTCAAATTTGTTGTTTAAAAAAAATCTATTGGGGTCAAAACATGCACAATGATGGGTCAATTTCATATGCTTAAAGTGCTATACATATTAATAAACGTGTTTTGAGTAGTTAGGAGCAAGACAGCGGCAAAGTACGTGAGAATAGCAAAACGATTATGCTCGTGACAAGTATTTGATGCAAATTCTCTCTTCCCTGTACTATTTCCTTTTTGTCTACTATGATTGATCACAGTTTTTAGTAGGCATTAGAATGCTTTAAATGGTGATATACGTTGGAGCTGAGCAGAATCACCTAGGAGGCGGGATGAGTAGGTGATTTTAACAAATCTTGACGAAATTAAAGCGGAAGTAGAAAGTCAAGATCAAAGTTTGAATAATATGCAAGTCTTTAACAATCTGAGGTTGAAAGTTTGCGTGATTTAAAAATAATTTGACAGTGTGCAAATATATCTATAAAAATAATTAAAATGAGTTAAGAGAGAAGAAAAATTGTACATGGAGTCTATAGTGATTCGGCCTTGATCAAGCCCACATCTACTCTCTCATAGTGATAGTCAACTAGTTAGATTTTCACTAGATGATCGATAAGAAATTACAACTTTGAATGACAATCTTTTATGCATGATAGATCATACTATCTTACTCAAACCACTCTTTTTAGTGTCTCTCAAATATTACAATTTATAGCACACCAAAGTCAATTACATAGAATTGAAGTACTTTCAAAGTCTGAGATTTTTAATTTCAGACCAGGTCTACTTCGGTCTCCTTTTATACGCTTCCACTTCCAAACTATTCGACGACCAGTCTCCAAAGGATTGTCTTATAATTCAGGAATTAAGAATTCAGGAATCAAGCACATTTTATCACAGTTCAAAAATTATTTGTGCCAATCAAAAAAGTAATTATGTTTTATTTTTTTGGGGGGCTAACAAAGTGCGTGGTTCCGGAAAGTCTAGATTGATCTGAAGAATGGGGCACCTAAAAAATCCATATCTGAGTCAGAGAACGGAACTGAAACAAGCGGCAACAGAAAGGAGTACGTGCCCCATTCAACCACATGGGCAGTGTCACATGGGCACATACCAACGCGTAAACTTTCAACCCACGCACACCAGAATCGACAGCCCTTATTATAATGTCAAAACCCTAATTAAGTCGTCCTTATCATGTATAAGCAGGCATGGGAAATTGGACCAGCACGACACTCGAAGAGGGAATAAAAGTTCTGTCAAAGGAAAAAAAAAAAAAAAAAGAGGAGAAAATGATGAGGGAATCGGAAGTTGTCTTCGTTAGCCAAATCTGAACAATACAATATCAAATTATTACCGATCATAAAACCCAAAGCCATCGCCTGCTCTAGCCTTACGTTTCTAGAAGCAGACAATGGAGGGGAGGAGCAATTGGAAACAACCGCACAGCATTGAACAAATCGACGGGAATGTGCTCTCGAAAACTTGCATAAATCCAAACAACACTTGGAACAAAAAAAAAAAAAAAAAGAACATTACCATACAAAAGAGTTGGAGTTGAGTGGGTCTCGAGGTTCTCCTCCTGCATTACCATCTTTCCTACCTCGAAGAGTCAGGTTTGCTGGTATCTAAAAAAAAGAAGAAAGGAATAAAGGACTATTTTTTATAAAAAAGTATTTAAATACTTTTAAAATAGTATCTAAGTCAGCATCATCAGTGCCATGTAGGTCATCTGACATTTACATCAGCAATGTCTTATTAAAATTAATCAGAAAGACTAAATTGACATCAAATTAAAAGGTTTAGAACGAAATTGACACTGATTTTTTTTTTATTGGATCTATATATGAACATGTATTGTCAATAAATTTAAATGACATGAGTGTGGGCTGTTCCGATACATACAAGACCAATTCCCATGAGTCATCGGATGAGGTGTGGTCCACATAAATCGCACATGATCTAAAGATTAAGAAGAGCTCACATGAACATAAGTGAAAGACAATCTTTAACTATATTTAGCGAATCACCTGGTCATCAGCAAAAGGATAGGTAAAAGTGTCTCTAGGCAAAATTGGGTACTGAGTCACCCCCTCCGTATCATCACACAACGAACTTCCATTCTGCAATTTTAATCCCACCCAAAATCATCATTATCAAATGCTCGAGAGAAACCTCCGTAACATAGAATCGAAGTCATCGCTATGCACTTCTTGGATTCCGTGCCAATGGGTTGCGAGATTCTCTGTTGCCCATCGATTCGTAATTTCCTCGATGACAATATCTCCCTATTGCACCAAAATGGTTTGGCCTAGGGCCTTTTTCGATGATGGTGATGACCAGCTTCTTGGAGCTGTCTAGTGACTTGGACTCGTACTTCACGTCCCACTTGTAGCGATGAACTCTAGCCCCCACCCGTGCCATCTCTACAGGAACACATAGCCACAATTTGATTAATTGACTCATCTTTAATGCCTGCAAGAATCAAACTGTGCATATAGCACACGAAGTATCTAAAAATTGATTGAATGGACCTAATTTATGGGGAGGGGTTATCAACTAGAACCATGAGGATGTGAGAAGGAGGAGGGGTTGGTTTAAGATATGCCATGGTTCTAGGCAAGTCATAAGCAAAATATAGGTTTCTCTTTCTTTGTTAATGTCTAAAGAGATGTGGGTTGGTCAAAAGAAAAAGGAAACATGGAAACACTTTCCATCAAAAGAGTTTCGCCAATTTCGCTAATTGTTTTTTTATCGGATTTAAAAGTTGCTCGAGTTAGATTTGGACCAGATCTGTGCATAAGTGTGACATATACGAGAAATGTGCCAATCAATTGAAGTGCTTGGTCATTCGACCCCTTGAGATATCAAATTGATTAATGTTCTCTAGGGAAGCAATTGGACTAATGATGGGCATGTGAGGCTTGCTCTTTGACTTGGGAATATCCAAGGGTCATATACTCAATATTCAAAGAGATCACGTAATCTCTGACTTTTTGTGCGGCTCATTATTAAGAGACACGTTTGTCCTCCCAAGTTTTGGATGCGGACTCTGTTTTATGTACGCTAAAACAGGGATTGACAGAGCAAAATAAGGGTAGATGGACTCTGCTTTTGTGCGGCCCAGCGGAAGGGACATCTACTCTTGTAAGAGAGCCACGAGTATATACAATCGCGATTCAATCTTTACGTCCTAATATTATCGATTTCTGGCAATGAAGTTGACGTAACATGCGGAATATTTTCCATTTGCTTTAATTCAAATGAATCGATGCCTTAATGACAGTGGCTGTCAGAATTGCCAAAAATAGAACGCTTACATGATAAAGCGCTTTAATTTTCTGTCAGATAGAGTTGCGGCCCTTTTTTTAATGCATCTCTTATTTATTTATTTATTTATTTATTCGTATA
This sequence comes from Melaleuca quinquenervia, assembly GCA_030064385.1. Lineage (NCBI taxonomy): Eukaryota > Viridiplantae > Streptophyta > Magnoliopsida > Myrtales > Myrtaceae > Melaleuca > Melaleuca quinquenervia. The sequence continues at coordinate 16,483,646 of CM057726.1, forward strand.
ACAACAAACCAGCTAATCAGTCAAAAGAATCTCAACCAGCACAATCATTCTTTGTTATGGCCTATCAGAGCCTCCCATCTGGCCACTTCCCTTGAACTGCGACGGCGACTCGCCGGCCGACTTGCCTGCCTCGTCGGCACCATCGGCACCTGCACCTTCGGCACCTTCTTTGAACGTGAACTGCGACGGCGTCTTGCCGGCCGACTTGCCAGCCTCTTCGGCACCTGCACCTTTGGCACCTTCTTTGAACGTGAACTGCGACGGCGACTTGCCGGCCGACTTGCCTGCCTCTTCGGCACCTTCGGCACCTGCACCCTCGGCACCTTCTTTGAACGTGAACTGCGACGGCGACTTGCTGGCCGATTTGCCTGCCCTGTCCGCACCTTCAGCACCTGCACCCTCGGCACCTTCTTTGAACGTGAACTGCGACGGCGACTTGCTGGCCGACTTGCCTGCCCTGTCCGCACCTTCAGCACCTTCTTTGAACGTGAACTGCGACGGCGACTTGCCTGCCTCTTCAGCACCTTCTTTGAACGGTAAGCCCCGGCCCACGTCCGGCGGCAGAACATGAATCGACCCTTGCAGTCCGGCGTCCCTTTGCATCTTGAAACGCGAGTAGTACGGGTACGTTCCGAGCTGCATAAAGTACAGGCATAACGTCAGTGTTCATACACGCAGTGAATTCATCTAAACAGAGAAGGTCGAGTGTCAAAGGACTTGGATCCGGATCCCCAGAGGGGGTAAGGCCAAAGAGGAGCCGGCACGAACAAGATTGAGTCGGAATTCCGGAATTTGGGATCTTTCTATTAAAACAAGATTGAACTGAAGCCCTTGTTTTTTTTTTTTTTATAATTATTTGGAGATTACCCAACTTTAAATCCTTCCATGAAATTTTTCCAAATTTAAATGAGCTTTGGGCTCAGCAAAAGGCCTGAACGACTCACCCGATCAGCCACGAATCGAAACATATAAGTCTCTCCAGGGGGAATGGGTCCTGTCACACCCCCTCCAATCTGCAACAACCTCAACATCATCAGCTCATGAACCGACCACTTTCATTAACATAATTTTGATGTTATTGCTGCATACCGGTCGCAGGCCATTCCACTGGATCGCGATGTTCTCCTCCGGCAATCCATTGGTGAGCTTGATGATGAGGGACTCTCCTTGATGCACCGATATGGTCGGGCCGGGTCTTTCTCCGTTGATCGTGATGGACAGCTGCGGGTAACCCTTCGGAGGAGTGAACCCATAGTTCACTGTCAACTCGTACAGTCGTGCGGTGCTCACTGCCGAAGCGAGGGTTGCGAGAATACCAAACAGCAGTGCAATTGATCTACCCATCTCTCGTTCGGATTGCACGGGGAGTTCCTGCGGAGATTTGTGATATGGAACTGGTGGGAGGCGGACACCTTTCGTAGCGAGGGAACTCCTCTGTTTTTAGCTTGACGAGCTACCTGAGTTTCCGAAAAGCGCATAAACCCCGGGATTTTCATAAAAAGAGGGACGAATGACAAGGGATTTGAGGTGACGAGTCTTTATAATGGATTGGGGAACGCGTGGGCTTTTTCGTAAATGAGGGGAGATTGTAGTTCCACTTGAGATAAGAACCCACTTGAGTCAAAGATCATCCGATGAGTTGGTAACATTTATTCGAAGTCGCAATACAAGAGCCCACTTAAGTCAAAGGGTCGGATCTTTTCTTTCATCTCAGACGGAGATTAGGTGAAGGGAAGTTGTTTTTTTAATGGTGGTGTGGGGGAAGGTTCTGGCATTTTAGCTGTCCCTTGCTTTCTTTTTTACCATCTATGATAGCCGCCAAGTGCGATGAAATCCATCAACGAACGTGACTAACGAAATAAATTTCCGTGCTAGAAGGCTTGATCATCCTCCGATGCATTCTCTCTAGATTAAATTGATTCACAATTGCATTCGCAACCGCCGGGTCTCACATGGGATTGTTGGTAAGTATCCTCAGTGGGCTTGATTTCAATTTTCCAAGTCCTCACTTTGTATTTTCATAATTTCGAGCACCTAATCAACTCAGATTTTCTTTAAATGAGTTCAAGCGCAATACATATTTCAATAAGAAAAATTCATTTTACAGACATATATTATCCCCGTCCTTAACGCGACATTCTTTACCACGAACGGCAAATGCAGCCGGAATGAATGGAACTAGAACTAGTGTTCTATCCACACTCTTGACGCGACATCCTTTACGTGTGTGTCGCCACAGTAAAACGGACACATTTTACAATGTTCTGTCCATCGGTGAGAGGAGAGAGAGAGAAGAGGGTTTCTTCTCTCTCTAGACCAGTCTCCTCTCCGTCTCCGTCTCTCTCTCTCTCTCTCTCTCTCTCTCTCTATAAATCCGCAGAGCGCCCTTCTCCCCCTTCTCTCTCTAGACCCGTCTCCGTCTCTCTCTCTCTCTCTCTAAATCCGAATATGGGGACAAAACCCAGAGCGCCCTTCTCCCTCTTCTCTCTCTAGACCACTCTCTCTCTCTCTCTCTCTCTCTCTCTCTGTCTCTCTATAAATCCGAATATGGGGACAAAACCAAGAGAAACTTTTCATCGTGCAAAGGAAACAGAGCGGGAGTGTCCGCGAAGACATAAAGGGCAGGCCCCACTCCTACCTTCTTCCTCTCGACTCCATGCTTAAAAGGAAAAGCAAGAAGAAAAAAGAAGTCGCGCAAAATAATATACACGTAATGGTATAATACATGAATATTCAAGAAATATCCAACCTGGATTTGGATCAGATTCCGATCAATTTTGACTAAAAACGTTAACGTTGCTAACCATCCCTTTCAGTATTGTTTTGGAAAATTTTAATTGCGATTTAATAATATGATAACGTTTTAAATTTTTTTTTCCTTCTCTACTTCTTTTTCTGTTTTATTATTATTAAGTATCTATATGGGGCCAATGCAACATTGGAGGAGGACCCACGGGCCTCACCTAACTGTGAGAAAGAGTTATTCTTTTTTTAAAAATTTTTATAGTATATATTTCTTTCTATTCCAGATTATACATTTATATACAGAATGAGAGCCCTTCCACGAGGTCGGTGGCCCCCTGTTGGCCTTTAACGGAAGAAAAAAAAAATAAAGATGGAAAAAGAAAAAGGAAATAATAAAAATTCCAAGAAAAATGAAAAATATTATTAGAATTATTTACATTAGCACCGGTCGCACTACGTAGGATGGCTCACATTCGCGTTGGCAATTTCCGGTCTAAATTGATCGGAATGGATCAAATCACTATCCACTCGTACCGTCGTGCTATGCTCTTTGCCAAAGCAAGGGCTGTGAGAATACAAAACAACACTGCAAATGATCAACTCATCTTTTGATCGGATCTTCTAGATAGTTTCTGGAGAGGATGAGATTTATTCAAAGTCGCAACACAAGAATCTTTTCATGCATCTTGGGCGAAATTAGGTGAAGGGTTGTTGTTTTTTTTAGTGGTGGTGGTGGTGGAGGGCCCCCTCTTTTTAAAAAAGAAAAACATTTTCCTTAATTTTAGAAAAAAAACTTTTTATTGATTGGAAAACATTTTTCATGATAAAACATTTTCCGCCCTCGAACGCCACAATTTCTGGAAGAATATTTTCCGCGAAACAAATCTCCATAACTTTCGTAATAAGATGAATAAAGACTTATCTTTATATATAATAATAATTTTGAAATGTTGATCATTGCCGAAATATGAGAAATGGAGCAATCCAATTTCCCTCCTTAACCCATCTTGGTCTTAACGTGCTTTATCTGATGGAAGATATAATACTTTTTTTGTTGTTGTTGTTATGAGTGGTGCTGTGACGTACCCAATCTCTAGGGGCCCGCTCGAGATTGTTTTGAATTAGCATCCCTAAAAGAATATTCTTTGTCCAACTCATATTGGGTTATTTGACTGCACTTCATCTTTTACTCGTTCTTTATTATTAAACTAGAAGTGCTTGTTTTGTATCATTTTTTGTGTTGTGATTCATTTTCTCAATTGAGTTGTCAGGTTTTTTTTTTGTTTATCACAATAAACATAAAACAACGCAAGGACACTTGCGGATGAGAACGTTAGGACTCATAGTTAGATAAAAAAAAAGATTGTACGTGACACTTAGTTGACAAATAATCAAGTTAGGGTACCATAAGGGCATTAATTGAATAATCAAAATTACAATGTTCCGTAGGAAGTGAGTTATTCTTCCATGCCTCAATTAGTCTTGAGCCAATTCTAATAGACTAATGGTGACTCCTTATTACGTTGAACATTAAATTAAAAATCCCAATGTCGTGCCAAGAGAGGGCTTAGGAGAACCCGTGCCAATTGGAGATCATATGTTTCAACTTGACAAGGACTCTAACTTGGTAATCAAAAACTATATGCAAAAAAGTAATATTGTCAATTTGTTAATTCAAATAAATGAAATTTGTTGAAGAAATAGAAATATTATAGTTATTATACAAAATTTGAGGGACTATGTTGGACAACAGCATTTATGAATTATTTGTGTCATCTTCTCTTATTTGAAATGAGAGAGATCATGCACAAACTCAGAATTTTCTCATATCCGACCCAATTTTCAAATGTTCTCATTTCTCTCTTTTCCCAGACGAAGGAATAAGGCTTTCTGAAATCAAAGTTCAGTAAAGAAATTGAGCAGAGCCTTGAGCTTAGGGTATAAGAATCAATTCTGGGATAAAAAGCAAATTTCATTTGGTGGGTATTGTAGAGTTCCGTCCCATGAATATCAATTCTGAAAAAAGAAAAAAGAAATCAAGGGCAAAAAGCTGGTTAATTGAAGAAATACCCGGTGAACATTAACGACTTCGGTTGCCCATGCTATAAGTAGCGGGAAATATGAAATTTTTTTCTTTGTACAAAGCCACCAATTAACATATGCATGGGATAGGGCAGGTTCTTACATTTCATCAAAAGCCAGCCTTTCATTCAGTGACTGGTACTCTCGGGTGAGGGTCTAGTTGATTTTCTCCTTCTTCTATGGAGGTTGGTGTATGTCCAAGCTCTCAACCTCACAATCAGTTGAAAAAGAATGGCTCGCATGATCCCCAATTAGAATGAGATAGGAATGGAATGGAATGATTAATGCATGGAAATAGCTCTGAGAGTACCTGCGGCCAAGTTGACTGTCTCAACCTATTGCAACAACCAAAAAAAGCAATAGGTATTTAGGAAGGAATCAACCAGGATTGAAAGAGTAGTTCCCTCTCTTGAACAATTATCTTAGTTCAATACAATAACTCTTGAGAGTCATCTAGCCACGGGCCCAAAGCCCGGCCCAAAACCGAAAGCATGAGGTAGGATGGATGACCCCGCTTCATCCCCTCTCGTCTCGTCTGTCTATTTTCCCGACTCGATAAAGCTGAAGCTCAATTCTGAATGACATTATATAGAGCCTTGAGTCCGCAGAAGAAACCTAAAATCGTGGCCTAAGACTCGGCAAGTGCCGGAGGCCGGGTAAAACTTTCTCCCAATTCTCAAGTAACCAACTACAACCTATGGTTTAGTCTTGAACTAAACCAGCAATTACCTGAGTTATCCATTCTGAACTTCAAGGATCCATCAGAGTAAAAGCAAGCTCATATGTACATACCGCCTGCTACTTCAACAATTGACATGCTCCCCATGTCCAGAGTCCAGTGGCTCATGCGAGGGTAGGTCTATAGGTCGAGAGCACCGAATAATTTTGCCTGCTTTAGTGGCAGCACTAAAGGCCAGATACCCAGTTCATATTTTGAACAGAACCTACGTTTAAAAAGACAATCCAACGTTACAATTCAACCCTCAAAATGACAAATTATTTCAGCTGCTCTACAAATGCGTGGTCTCTCCTGTTAACTGGAAACTATCTCCACAAAATTACTCAAATTTGTCCTGAAAAAGCTGCCACAGAACATGCATCCTTGTTATTGCGTATTACTAGGAACGGCTTGATGATTCTAGCACAACATGCCCTGTGGCTGAAGTGGCCGAAAGCTAGGAGGTGCAGGCGGTTGTTGAGTCAAGGGCATGGGTTGTCTAAAAGGAACCGGTTGCTGAGGCAAAGGCATTGATGATTTCTGTGCCATGGGTAATGACTGCTGGGTCACAGCACCATTGCACTCAACACGGGGAGGCGGGGATGGTCCGGGTCAGATGGTTGGGAAGCTAACATAACCATAGGAGACTGGCTCTAAAGTAAACACGGCCTTTGAGCTGCTGGGACTTGCTGGGTAACAATGACGGATTGGTATAACTGGTTTGAGCGAGCAGTATGTGCCCGAGATAGCATAAGAGCACTAGGATCTAATACAGGTGTTGTTTTGTTTGATTTATTGAAGCTCTTTGTATGCCCAGCACTACTTGCCTCTTCGGCAGCAAACTACTTGCCTCTTCGGCAGCAAATATAGACAAAACCGAACTCATAATCAGTTCTGAGGAGAGCTAGAAGCTGCGACCTTGTCTGCAACATCAGCTGCAACAGCTGCAGCCATCCTCCTGGGCGTCTGTCCCCCTTTCTCGTATAGGTCAAGGCCTTGAATAGCAGAGGTGGATGATTTGAATACATCGTCTTCATCCATTAGCTGTTTTCTCATTCTTTCAGCTTCTTCCGCCAGTGCTTGTGCTACCCAATTTTAACGAGACATCTTACAGTTACTACTCCTGAAGAAGCATCAATAATAAATCCAAGCCAAAACCAGACAAAAGTTCTAGCGTAGCTAAATATCAAGATGACAGTAAAAATTCAATATAGACCTGTGAGCTTGCAAAGAACTGATGATAAGCAAAAATGAGAAAATTTGTACCAGCATTTGAGTGCGAACATTCTCAAGCTGAGATTCCCAAAAAAAAAAAAAAATGAGGGAGAACAAGATCAAACTGATAGGCACATGAGAGACCAGATTTGTAATATACACATGCAGAATTAGCAATAATTATTTCTGCCACACGACAAAGATCAGAATAACCGCAGCATGATTCCAATGGAATACCTGTTCATCTAGAGCTTCTCTTGACAGAGATACAAGTAATGCTGTATTGCTTCAACTGATTTGAGTTGCTCGATGCACTGCTTTAAGGTGTTTACTTCATCCTCAAGTTCTTTAGCAATGTACATCTTATCGGACCTTAGCTGAAGGCAGACACAGACAACTTAGACACTCAAGTCTTCAATAACAAAAAGATTTACATAGACTCTAGATATGGACGAGTTAGATGCAGCGCTTCTTTTGGTAGTCCCCAGTTTTTGAGGTTGCCTTATGTATGCTAAAGCAAAATAAAATAAGAAGAAGACCTTTAATCATTGGACAGTTTTGGTGTGAGCTTCCTCAGCTTCCCAAGGCCTCTGTCTGGCTGAGGCCCAGCCACGCCACGCCGTCTTTCCACAGCTTTTCCAACAGCACCATCTCTGTCTCGGTCCGTCCGTCTGTCCGTCCGTCTCTCTTCCTCTCTCTCCCCCTCCCTCTTATGTATCCTAAAACCAAATTAAATAAGGAAGAGACCTTAATGATGGGGACAGTATTGGTGAGCTTCCTCAGCTTCCCTGGGTTTTGTCTCTCTGTCTCTCTGTCTCTCTGTCTCTTTCTCACTCTCTCCACTATTCCCTTGTTTTTTCTTTTCTTTTTAATCCTTGGTAAAGCAAAAAAAAAAAAAAAAGAAATCCCTGAACTGCTCTACACGAGCCATCCAATCAGCGAAGACAGAAAATGTAACTAAAGTGCACCAACCAAAGCGGCTATAAGCTTTTCAAGAACCCTGAAGACTTAACACAATCATCGAAACCTGGATGCACCTGATTCCTCATATATATCTACACGCTACTAGGATGGATGCTAACACATAAACACACACACACATATATGTATACAACCAAATCCAAATAAATAACATCAAATTACCATGGTACATAAATCAAATATGAACAGTTACAGCAGGAGACAACAGTACAACTGTACACAAAACCATCAGGCGTATCCACTCCAAAACTTGCACAAATCCAACCGTGTTTGGAATTCAAAATGAAAATTAGCATACAGAAATGTTGACTTGAGGGAGTCTACAATCACATCTCTGTTTTCCACTGTCCTATTGATCCTTGCCTTCCTACGGCAAAACTTGAATCAGCCCGTGCAGTCCAGCCCCTTTTTGCATCCGGTACGCCGATTGGCACGAGTATTCCCCAGCCTACATAAGGCACAAAATATAATGTCACCCAAAGCTGCCCTTCCAATCGACCCATGAACCAGTGTTGTTGGATGAAATTGATTGACACACACACATGGGAGTGTTTCAGACCTGGTAAACTTCCTCTCAATATACTACTCGATAATCTTTCGTAGTACATATGGGGACTTACCTTATCAGCAACAAAACGATAGGTACAAGTTCCTCCTGCTGAAATGGGGCCGTTTGTTCCATCACATCTTGGAGTTCCAATCTACAATTTAAATCCAATAATGGAAATTTACATCAGAACTCTTGACCGCATGACCTACTAAACATCGTTTCTATGGGATTGGCTACGCACCTGTCGGAGTCCGTCCCAACAGATCGCCAGCTTCTCCTTCGCCAAGCTGTTGGAAACTTTCACGACGATGGTATCTCCCTGTTGCGCCCGAATGATCGGGCCCGGGCTCTCTCCGTTGATGGCGATGACCAGCTTATTCTCGACGTTCACCTCACGTCACATTCCAGTTAAAGGAAATCAATCTGGCCTCCGCCGCCGCCGCCGCCGCCGCCGTCATCACCGAAACACAGAGAAGCAACTCGAGCAATACACTCATCTTTCGCGGCGGCAGAAACCGAAGCGCGCGCGACAGATGAGAATGGGCCGAACAGAGAGGAGTTTGTAGGGGTGACAGTTGACGGCCACGGTGAAAATGAAAGAAGAAGTAAGAAGAAGAAAGAGTGGTCGTAGTAGCAGGGGATATATAAAAGCAACGGAGCTTTTCGATGAGGACCGAGCCTGAAAAGGCGGTGGTTTCGTTTCGTACGGCAACTGAGGCGGCCATCTGTGAAGGAAATATTGTATTAAATAAAGATCCAAAATCATTAAGGCAGTGTCAAATAAGTACCTGATCTCGCCGGCCGGTTAAATTTCCGCCGGCCGACGAGGGCATCACGTTTCCGGTGGCCGGAATAAGAGCAATTTTGTCCAAAAAATTTAAATAAAAATCAACAAACCTTAAAACCAGAATATTGTATCAAATTAAACAAATTGAAACTCTGATTCTCTCTCTCTCTCTCTCTCTCTACCTTCATCACAGCCACCGTTCCGCCGTAACCTCCATCCACAAGCCCCTGCATTCCGCCGCGGCCGCCGCGGCCAGCGTCGAGGCCTCTCCCAACGCCTTCGCTGCTGCAGATCCGATTTCGCCGGCTAGATCTCATCAGCCATGGCAACGACGAGGGAAGAAGAAGGAGCCCAATCGCGACCGGGATCTCGACCTTGGCCCGTCGCGGCCATGGACGAGCGGGTCTTGGCCTTCAGATCCAGAAGTTCGCCGTCGGGATCTCGACCTCGCCTCGCCCGTCGCTGCCATGGACAAAGCTCCCGCTCGAAATCCACCCGTCGGGATCTGGACCTCGCCTCACCTGTCGCAAGAGCAGATTTTTAATTTTTTCACATCACATCAGTACGTACGGTCCGCATCTGCGGTGCATCCATCGCCGGGTCCCGCTCGAGTAGATCCACTGGGGAGGAGTGAGGGTCTCGCCGGATTCGGGCACGAGGTCGGCCCGGCGGAGGTGGGGAGACGTGGGCATTGAATCCTTCGTGCGTCAGGTGACGATCGGCACGGAAATTCAATGCATCCGCCCACCGTTGTCAATGTCGTGCGATGACGCGGGATCGAAATGCCCAAAACTGGAGGCCGCCTAGAAACGGAGGCGGTCCGCTGACCGACGTCGTTTTCGTTTTCGGCCTCGGTGTCCCAACGCGGAAGACCCGGCCGGTCACAACCTATCGATTGGCGTATCATTTTATTCTTCGTTTAATCCACTCATAAGGCGGCGGCGGCGGCAGAGATGAATCGGCCCCGTCTATCTTTAAAAAGTTTTGCATGAAATACGGTATGTGAATGCAGAGAGAGAATCGAAAAACAGATGGCGAGCCAATGTTGATCATAGCATATCGTATAGATTTTTTTTTATTATTATTGTGAATGTGTGTCCGAAAGGACATTTGATCAGATAATACGAAATGGGCATGTATTAGCTATGTCAAGTGGGGTGTGCATCGGTCCCGATTCGACCTAGGAAACAAATCGAATCGACCGATAAGGTGGTTTTTCGGAAGACCAATCAGGAAAGGGAAAGTTCAATTTCTCCAAATTAGCCACTACAAAGCTCGGATTCAAACATATGGCAAAGTATACCGTTTTAAGATTTCGAGTGTTGCCGTTCAATCGGCTCTCAGCTTTCATCAAATTGAGGTATTCATCACCTACAAATTATCCTTTGCCCCTTTTCTTTTTTTCATTTGCGCCTCGCTTTATGTGGACTCTTCAACGCTAGCACGTCATCTCGGGTTATAGAAAACCAGAGAGCGGAAGGAATTACGCTGACGTAGATATTATTTAATTTTCATTTTGTTTCGGGGGCATAAAATATGTACCTAAACAAGGACGTTGAGTGAGGATTGTGCTCATAATTCAGGAGATTAATGTACCCCGACGAAGATTAATCGGTCCTTGATAAATCCCGAATGGCTATTGTTAGTGGGAAGTGGAAAATGGAAAAGAAAAGAAGTAAGAAGATGTGTTCGACCTAGCTTTGCATTTCTTAGGTGCAAGATTTTGTCAATGTTTGATTCATTTTACTTTCATTAAATGCCTTCCAAGAAGGTGGGTACCGACACCCTCATTCTAGGTTATTCCCGCCATGTGGGCTACTGCAACTGCTATGGAATTATAGTCCCTACTTTCTTCATGACAGATGGAAGATTGCTATTGAAGCTTCAAGTAACAAAGAAGTTGTGCACATTTTCCTCCGATGTTTCTATCTTTCTTTCCGATTGGTTATGAAAAAGAGAAAGAAAGTTAAACGTATACTTTTAATGTGGAACGGGGAACGACCCAACTTTATTCACTTTCATGTGTCGCGCTCAAGACTTCCGCTATGTTTAATGGAGAACAAAGAATGGTCCAACTTTATTAATTTTCACATGCCGCGCTCAAGACTCCTGCTGTGTTCGATGTGGAACGAAGAATGGTCCAACTTTATTCATTTTCACATGTCGCGCTCAACACTCTCATTTTTTTCTCTTTCTTTTTGTTTGGTCGTTAAAAGAATTTCTCTTGCTCTTCTCTGGTAAAATGAGATACATACGTTTCATGTAGAATGACGATTGCAAATGTCACGAGCCAAAGATTTCAGTTTATATTGACTAAGAAGCCATGTTAATCACTGTATTATCATCAATTGTAATCCTATAAATGACGACTCCTATCATTCTAAGATTATTCCATATGACATAGAAATTGTATATGTAGGTCTTATTTTTATGTAGAATGAGGAAGGGTCCAATTTTATTCACTTTCACATGTCGTGTTCAAGGTTCTCCTACTTTCCGCCGGGGGAGTTTGGCCTAACAACCTATCACCAAAGTTCCCCCACTTAAATCACGAAGCCATACCTAGGATTCGAACCCTTGACCCAATTACTCCACCAGTATAGCCATGTGTGAGTAGGTCTCTTTTTTTTGTTTTTGTTTTTATTACTAAGGAATCTACCACAACTAACCCAGTAATGGAAAATGAGTGTCTCCACCAACATAGCCATGTGTGAGTAGGTCTCTCTCTCTCTCTCTCTCTCTCTCTCTCTCTCTCTCTCTCTCTCTCTCTCTCTCTCTCTCTCTCTATAACTGAGGAATCCACCACGGGCCCCTTGTTACACCAAAAGGCCGAGCCCCTATACCTCGGGGGGAGACTAGCACAAGACCCCAACACTATGCCCTCCACACTTAAGATGCTAGTAACTGCGGGTTTCGAACACTCGATCTCGGTGATGAGGGAGAAACTCTCAACCAACACAGCTATCCATTATTGGGCATCTCTTACTTTTTGTTTGATCATCATAAAAAGAAAAAAAATCCTCTTGCTCTTATTCGTTAAAATAAGATATGTATGTTTAATGTAGACTATTTGGCCCAACGAGCCAAACATTTCAATTCATATTGACTAAGAAGTCATGCCTTGCCAACTACTCTACCGTTGTCGGATGTGAACCCATAAATGATGACTTTTGTGATTCGAAGAATATTCCATGTGATATGGAGATCACACATGCATGTCATATGTTTATGTAGAATGAAGAATAGTCCAGCTTTGTTCACTTACAAGTCGCTTTCAAGACTCTCTCTCAATTTTTCTCTTTTTTGTTTGATCATAAAAAAATGTATTCTATTGTTCTTCTCTGATCAAATAAGATGTATGAATTTCATGTAGATTGATGGTGCTAGCCCAATATTATAGGCCAAAAATTTCAGTCTATATTGACTATGAAGTCATGTCAATTACTATAATATTCTTAATTACGAACCCTTAAATGACATCTCTTGTTATTTAGAGAAAACTTCACATAACAATATTTATGTACAACAAGACACTTTCACATGCCATGCTCAAGACACACTCTCTCTCTTGTTTGGGCATAAAAAAAATACTTATCTTTCTCTTCTCCGATAATATAAGATGTATATGTTTAATGTAGAATGATGACTAGCCCAAAATCATGAACCAAAAATTTCAGTTTATATTGACTAAGAAGTCATGTCATTGCTGTACTATTGTCAATTGGGAACACGTAAAATGACATCTCTTATCGGCAAGAGATAATTCCATATGACATATAGATTGTGTGGATCAAATCAATTTGAACCATCATATATCATTGTGGAACATGCGTGATTGACGATTCAGATAAACACGGTCTACATGATATATATGACATGTAATACTTTTTCATATTAGTATATACCGTTGTTGGAAAATTGATTAATAATGACGATGAACATAAGTAGATACAAATCTTAGAAAGGAAGGAAGAACATCCATTTTCTCAAAGGACATAGACCCCAAATCAATTAGATACTTCACTCAAAAAAGGTGAACATCACATAGGACTCAATCAACTTCGAAAGCTTTAATCCTAAGACGGGAGAAAATTATGCTAAAAAGGAAATAAAGATAGCTATGCTATCATCCTATTTTGACTTACATGGTTCATTGCTAAACTGAAATCTTTTGCCTTCCCCAAGTTCCATATCAAAGAGGAACTACTCAAAAAGCAGTCATAGACTCATCTCAAATAGTCATCACTTGAAGATTTTATCGCCTTAAGAGGCGACGGAATGGATCTATCCGGTTTATTCAAAATAAGCCTCATGATAAGATCTGGATTAATGAAATAAGTGAATGGAATATATTTATAGATTCAAGCTCCACTCGTTTCGCGAAAAATACTGCATCTCCGAAAAATATTTTCGAGGAAGACATTTACTTGGAAAATGACAATATTTTCCAGTGTTCGCTTGAAACTTAAAAATGGATCGAAAAATATTTTCAGTTGTTTGGTAGAAATTTTTTTTTTCCAAACTTCTTTTGTCGCCGAAGCAACGACAATGGCGAGCTGAACCACGGCTGAACAAGGTGGAGAACTGGACTAGTTGACTTCTTGTGGCGTCGTTCTCATCGAGCCATGGAGGGGAGATGACGATGTGGTATGTAAAGCAAGGGCGACATAGGAGTTCGGGCAGCGTTAGAGGCAGCTAGCCATGACGAGCTAAGGCGGAGCTCAAGGGCGAAGTTAACGGCGGCTAGCGGATAGAAAGCGAAGCTCAAAGGTGGAGAAGCAAGGAAGCAGCAACATCCATTCACCTACCAAAAGAGGAGCATGCACGGCTTGGAGGAGCGGCAAGGTCAGGCCAATGAGAGACGAAGAACGACCAGAAGAAAGAAGAAGAAGAAGAAGACCTCGCATCCATGGGAGGAAAAAGAGAGAGATTGGACGGGGGGCCAGGTGGTGGGCCCCATTTGCACCGCTAGAGAGAGAAATAGAGGATGAGAGTCAATGGTGGGGTCAGTAGGGGAGGCGTGTGGGAGAAGTGAAAGAAAGGAGAGGAGAAGAGAGAGAAATGTCAATACATTGGGAAGGGAAATGGAGAGGGAAAGAAAGGAGTTCGGCTGGGGAGAGGAAAGAGAGGAGAGAGGAGAGAGAAAAGGGAGAGAGAAGAGAGAGGTTGTTATAGTCGCAACAAAATTGAAAAATGTTTTCCTTCATTTTGGGAAATGAAAACATTTTCTCGATTTTTAGAAAGATATTTTTCATTAATTGGAAAACATTTTCCTTGACAAATTATGTTCTGCCCCCACCCAACACCACAGTTTCTGAAAATAATTTTTGCCAAATGAACAAAGCCTCGAAGAAAAATACCCGCTTTAATTAGCTTAGTTTGGATCGTGAGAGCAAAAAGGTTATTAGGATACACGTGAGAATTGTTTTAGAAATCTCATGTTGAAGAATTGGTGTGGTGCTCAACCCTAATATATCATAGTTGGCATATAATTCAGTAACTTAAGTTTTTGAATAAATGTGAATTTGACAGCATGCAATGAATAAGGTTTGAGTTTTCTGTTAGTGATATATAAATTTCTGCTGCGCTCTCCCAATAAAGATGGAGAAAAAGAGGGAACAAAACAAGTCAAAGTCTGACACTGTTGCCTCCACATTGTGACTCACGATGCCAAAAATTATCTTTTCAAAAATATTATGTCTTGACCATGCAGTAGGTCTTCCAAAGCATGACTTGGAAATGAGTTGCTACAAGCAGCCAACGATGGATTTGGATCACCCAACCGTGACGTTAGGATTTCAGCCGTTCGATGTTCATCGGACGGTTGGGATTTAAAAAAAATCGAAAAAATTGTTTTTATTTAAAAAATTAATTTTTTTATTTTTTCCACAATTGCCGTCCGATAGGTCACGTCGTCACCTGACGTCATCCCTATAACGTCAGGTGATTCAATTTCGCTAGAGAAAAGAACTTTCAATGGTTGTTAAGCCCTCTTTCTTTCTTTCTTTCTTTCTTTTTTTTTTTTGGGTGAATCAACGAAGAAAGTAATATATACCTTGAGGAAATTGTTTATTTCGTCATTATAAATGGCAGAGCCCATGATCATTTTAAATCACAATGGCGTCTTTCCTTTACACTAGCTTTATGCCTTCACTCTTGTGTGCACTCTCTGTTGTTCGAGTCTTGAAATTCTGTGATTCCAAAGCCTTAACAAATGTAAGCTGCATTGGCACGGAGAGGGAAGCTCTTCTGAAGTTCAAGCAGGATCTCACAGATCCTTCAACACGTCTGGGGTCGTGGACTGGCGAGAGTTGCTGCGAGTGGGAAGGAGTCGAATGCAGCGAAAAGACTGGTCACATCTCGAAACTCGATCTTCGTAATCCCTGTGAGGTTCGAGAGGAGTGCAGCTTGGGAGGTAAGATGCATCCTGCTCTAAACGAATTGAAGTATTTGAAGTATCTAGACTTCAGTTTGAACAACTTTTCAACTGGAAAAACCCGAAAATCCTTCACTTATCTTAAGAATCTGGAGTATCTCAACCTTTCATCAGCGGGCTATGGGCCTATTTCCAAGCAACTTAGTAATCTTTCCAGCTTAAGGTACTTGGATCTTAGTGGGTGGATTTGGCGGGAGCCTCTTCTAAGAATAGAGAACCTCCGATGGCTGTCAACACTCTCCAACCTGAAGCACTTGGACCTGTCTTATGTCCCCCTTCAGAACCCCAGAGGGTGGTGGTTAAGTCCTATAAACATGCTTTCCTCATTGGAATATTTAATATGGAGGGGATGTGAATTGGAAGATGCTTCTACCTCTCTGCCTATCAATTTCACTTCTCTTAGATTGCTTGATTTGAGTCAAAACTCCATGAATTCATCAATTCCGCCTTGGTTTCAAAACTTCAGCAAACTCGAACATCTTGATTTAAGTGGTAATGATCTCCAAGGCGTGTTCCCCATTGTCATCCTTGAAAAAAATCCGGGGCTTAGATTCCTCGATGTCTCTTCAAATAGGTTGGAGGGTGAAATTGTGAGAAATTTGAGTATTTTCTGCAATCTACAAGTACTAAGTTTGTCTTCTAACAAATTTAGTGGGGGTATTTCCAAAACCAAAGACGATGCTTTGGTTTGTGGACGAAGTAACCTGAAGTATATGGATGTTCATAACAACAATTTCAGTGGTCCCCTACCCAATCAATTTGGGAATTTCAAAGACCTTGAGTTTCTTGATCTTTCCCTAAATTTGATCTCTGGTCCTATTCCTACTACAGTAGGCCAACTATCATCTCTGAAAACGTTGTACCTCTCTTTTAACAAATTGAGCGGGAACATTCCAGAAAGTGTTGGGCAAATCTCCAATCTAGAGATGATGGACATTGGTAACAACCAATTGAGTGGAACTCTTAGCGAACTTCACTTTGCAAATCTTACCAGCTTGACCGTGTTGAAACCTTGTCCGAATGAGGTTGCTATAGATGTAAGCGCCTCTTGGGTTCCTCCATTCCAAATTCTAGAGCTTCGCATGTCAAGTTGCAAAGTGGGACCAAAATTCCCAAACTGGCTCCGCATGCAGAGAAACATATGGGCATTAAACATGTCAAATGCTAGCATCTCAGATGAAGTTCCCCATTGGCTACATGATGTTCTATCTAACATTCGAGAATTGGATCTCTCAGACAATATGCTCAGAGGAAACGTCTCCCGAATCATCGGGAAAGAAATGTCAATGTTGACAGAAGTATCACTTTCTGGCAATAACCTCAGTGGTGAATTTCCAAATTCATTATGCATGTCAAATGAATTGTCTTTTCTTGATCTCTCTAAGAACCAATTGTTTGGGAGACTTCCGCGATGCTGGATGAAGTCGCAAGCTTTTTTGGAAGTGATTTTATTGGCAGACAACCAGTTGAATGGTCCAATTCCAGAGTCTCTATGTCATTTAGAGCAATTGAAAGTTCTAGGCCTACATGGAAATGGCTTGAATGGAGAGCTTTCGGAATGTTTATTGAAGCTAGATTTAGTGGTCCTCGATCTAAGTGACAATCATTTCACTGGTAGAATTCCTCCATTTGGTAATGCTAGATCATTTGAGATTATCGATCTTGGGAGAAATCACTTCATTGGGGACATTCCTTTGCAGCTATGCCTTCTTGCTAATCTCCAGTATTTAAGCTTGACGGATAACAGCCTTTCCGGAGGCATTCCTCATTGTTTCAACAACTTCTCGAGAATGTGGGGCAATTCCACTTTGTACTTCAGATCCATTGAGGAGTTCTCCATTATGGTTGATATAAAAGGAATAAGCATAGAATTCACAAGAACACTCCCTTATCTATTTTCCATTGACCTCTCAAGCAACGCATTACACGGAAAAATACCAGAAGGGCTGATGTTGCTTGCTCGACTCAAGAATTTGAACCTCTCTCAAAATAAGTTGATTGGGAAGATCTCATCAGATATTGGCAACTTGAGGGATTTAGAATCATTAGACTTATCTAATAACATGCTATCGGGTGAAATCCCTCCTAGCATATCTAATTTGGACTTTCTAGGTTTTTTGGATCTTTCCTTCAACAACTTATCTGGTCGAGTTCCATCGGGCAATCATCTGAGTACCCTAGACTATCAATTTGGTTATCGCGGCAATGATGGACTTTGCGGAGCTCCTCTTTTGAAAGATTGTCCAGGAAATGACCATAATCATGTGGATAGACAAGATGATCACACTTCGAGTGAAGATGAGTCTAATGAAGGAGACTCCATTGTTGCTTGGTTTTACTCAGGACTGGGACCAGGTTTCATTGTGGCACTGATGGGATTCTGCGGCATATTATATTACAAACAATCTTGGAGGGTCTCCTATGTTCAGGCAATGGATATGATAATCGAAAAATTGTTAATTGCGAGGATGATTACCATGCTTTGGCTCCAGAGAGGTTTTCAATTTTGATTACGTAAATATATAGTTATTTAGTAAGTGAAATCATTTCTCTCTCTCATGATTCGTATATTCTTTTCCTCGTACTCGTTTATTTTGTTGATGGAGATTGTAAATTAATTCTAGCATTTGTTCTCACGTTTGTGAGTCGCAGGTGACACCTTGCATGGAATTCCGTATTGTCTAATCCAATTCCGGAGACGTGCGCCACTGCAACTGCTATCAAACTGGCACTCTCTTTCTTCATGATGGAAGATTGCTATTGAAGCTCCATGTAATAAATAAGTTGCGCTCGTTGTTCTCCAACGTATGTCACTGTCTTTGTATTTAGATACATATCAAAAAAACATTTCTGTTTCTTTTCTCCTCTTGTTGACACATAATTTTTACCGGTTCAGTAATTTCATTTTTGCATCCAATTGTTTTCTTTTTACTTTTAAAATATATTTTAAAAATAAAAAGACATCGGGCCTCGCCCACATGGCTCCCTGTCACCCTAGCTCCCTCTCCTGGCCCATTCCGGCCCATTCCCCCCACTCACGCAGGCCCACACTTGAGCCCTCTACCCTTGCCCGGTGAGCCACGGGCCCGGCCATTTTCTCTCCACTTCCCGCCCGATCAACGCGGCAAAAAGAAGGAAATCCGCGGCAATCAAACTCCCTCGAACGGTGGACCCACGCAAAGTCAGAGGAGCAGAGGGAGCAGTGGAGATAGGACAGTTGACGCGGTAGAGAAGAAAAGGAGAGTAAAGAAAAGTCAAAGGAACGGCAGAATGAGGAGACAGGAGAGGGGGGGCAGGTAAAAATAGGGGGAGTCATGAGTTCTTGAGGGGGGCTTCGCAAATCGAGAAGAGGGAGAACAAGAGAGAGAGAGAGAGAGAGAGAGAGATGGGATGGCCAGAAGAGGAAAGGAAACGTGAAGCAAAAAGAAAAAAAAGAAGAGCAACATTCGTCTTCAGCTTCCGGTTCCGACGTCTTGCTCGTGACCTCTCCCGTGTCCGTGACGACCAGCTTCACGACCTCATCCTCCCGGTCACGGCATCGACGTCCCCATCTTCCGGTGAGTCTCCCTCATGTCTCGCGTTTTCCCCGAGGATCCTAAGCGGGATGTTTCGCGTGGGCTAGAAGGAGCTTGGCTCGAGTTTCTCGAGCGCGCTCGTTAGCTGCGGGTTCCCCGTGGCGGTGAAGGAGGCCCGGTTCTTCGCTCTCCTAGTATTTCCTTTGACCCCTGCAAAACGAGTTGACCAATCGTCATTATCTTCAGTTTCGCGTTTCATCTTTTGACTATGACGTATTATCCCGACTCGCTGTTTGTCATGTTTGGTGGATATTTGCTGTTTCGTTCCCGGTGCGTCGCTTAGGCCGAAACCCATCCTGTTTGATCCTGAACCTTGTTATTCTCTCTTGTACACCAAATGTTTGTCAAAATGCGTGAATGAAATCCGCGTGCATTTTCCTCTGAGTTTGGTTTATATTCAGAATTTTTGCTCGTCGCGCTGGAAGATGCTGGCCTCTGCGTGAGAGGTGGCGTCGAGTCAAGGTGGCGGTGGAGGTGCCGTAGAACGCTGCGCCGAGCGTGTCTCGACGATCGTCGCGCGGAGGAGGGAACGAGCAGAAGCTGCTCCTGTTTTTATTTTATTTTATTTTATTTTATTTTCGGCCTGGGAGCGGCGAAGGGCTGAAGGCCCGTTCACGCATGGGCGCGGTTTGGACCGTCTGTGTTTTGGGCCGAGTTGTGGGCTGTGTTGCATGAGGAATGGACCGCGATTAGTTCGGAGTTGATAGATTTTGGGCCGGGTTTTTATATAAAAATTCGTTTTTTTTTTCAATTTTGGCCCATTCTAGTTTTGGGCATAATGTTGTGATTTGGCTTAAAACCATATCGTTTTTATAAATTAATCCGGGCCTCGAGTTCGGCCCAACTATTAGACCCAACCCAGAAAATTAGGACCCGGGTCGGCGAGTTGGACCCGGTCTACCCCGCCCGGTCCGAGATTCCTTTTTTATTAAAAATTAATTAGAAATAAAATATTTTTTATTCCGAAATTAAAAAAAAAAGTAAATTAAAAAAATCTATTTTAATCTCCTTGTATGGAGATCCTGCCAAGGACTCGGGTTGGATTCGGAGCCTGACCCGGGACCCTCTTTTCATATAATATTTTATTATTTAAAATTAAAAAATTAATTAAAAAATTCCAAAAATAAAAAAATTGGAATTTTGTTTAGAAAATTCAGTTTTTTGTTTAAAAAATCAATTTCTTACCTTAGGGCTTTTGTTAATCAACCAACATCCCTATTTTAGAAAAAATTAATTAGAATCATTAGATTATCGTGTGTCTTCGTTCCTTGACCTAATTGCATGTCTATCTAGCTTTTCTTATATGGATGTTTAGACATACAACTCTATCCATGACTTGATTGGATAACTTGTGGGGATGACTCGAGTTAGATTGATTGCATGAGTAAATTTCATGTTAATTTGTGAGAGCATTTATTTAATTTGACATACGCATTGTTGATAATTTGCTTTACTGAATGCATCGATTGAGTGTTCGAATGTTAGAGTTGCATTTTTGGATCATTAAGAGGTAGAGCATACTAAAGTTAGGTGGCGGTCGACCGATGTCTTTTCCGGGTATTACTTTTTGTAAGGATTTATCCTATGTGCACTAGGATTGTGTTAGCTTAGATGAGTACTAGATTCATATAGGTTTAGTCTAATAAATCTATTTAGACTTAGCCTCACTTTTATTAATGAACGCTTAATGTAGTCTAGTTATTATAGATTTCATTTGAAACAACTTATTAGGTTTAAGTCTACACTTAGTTTTGAGTAATCGGCTTCTGAGGGATCGTGTCTCGAGGCTTATAATGAAGCTATATTTTTTTTATATACTCGACGAGTTGCGGGTTTTACTTTTCTCATCATTAGATACATGCTTTAAATTATTTTAGTGTTTATTTACCGTACCGCATTTCAATACTTTGATTGCTTATTTCTTGTACTGTCTTTATTTTAACTGCATGTTAATTTCTCTTCTAGATTAGGTTAGCTTTAGTTTAGGATTGTATGAAAATGACTCCACAAAAACAATTGCATGGAAATTTAGTAGATTTGAATGACCTTTTAGGGTTTTAAAAGACAAGCAAGAATGTATGACCATTTTAGATTAGACAATCAACTAATTAGGTACTGAAAGGGCGATAATAAAAATGCTAGAGTAAACAAGTTCCCTTACCATAGAATCTTTGGTTACGTAAGGATCGAGATGACACTGCTGCGTCTCGATCAGTTTCTAGCGGACTTTAATAGGCTAGTGGCAACTCCTAGAAATATTTTAGGTTGTTAATTGACTTTTAAAATCAAAATGCCTAAACATCATGCGAGGTATCGGTTTAGGAGAGTCCGTGCTCGTGGTGATCAAACTAAGTCGGATCACCTATTAGATGTTGCTTTTAAGCCGTCTTTTAGAAAATGCCAATTCGGATCTCTTTACGAGTGGTACCTCTAAATCTACCTAGAAATGCCCCCTTTGCCTAGTGGGAAATTTCAGGTTGGTCGTGACACCTATAAACTCGGACGTGTATATTTAAGGTAAGATGAGTCGAACATGTGAGTCTAATCCCATTGGACGAGTCCACAATTCCCTAGGGTAAAAATTATATTTTTTTTCACATGATGATAAATTGTGAATAGCGTGGATAGCTATCAAAACATGTTAGCAATGAAATTAGATCGGCAATTTGTTATGTCGATAAAACATTGTTACATCATCAACACTTTCATGAAAGGATAAATAATTACTAGATACTCTTAAATGACAAACTACTTCAGTAATATGCCAATATTTACTAAACTAAGTTCATCTTCTGGTCAAAGGCAAGCAATCCATCAATCATAAATTTCAATAATTTTATCGATCAAATATTGGACGGTTGATATTTTATTTCTTCCTTGTTTTTCAATTTAACGTTAATTAATACTCGTCAGATTAAATATTAGTTCCAAGATTTCGATGTGATCCAGTTAAGTAACAGACTTAGCTACATGACCAACAAACAATTCACGAGTAACCCAAGAAAATCCTTGAAAATAAGGTCATATGTAGAATTTTAGCCGAACAAAAAAGAAGAAGAGATTACGTCTTAGGAAATGAGACCGAACTTTTAAGTGCACAGAGGCAATGAAAGTAAGGTCATAAACAGCGTTCCAAGCCACAATCCTCGCACATAATTTGAAAAAAATTGACGAATAGTGTGTTCATGGCGTTAATGGTTAGAGATATGGGGCTTGCGTAAAGGTGATCACTGGACGAGTCCAGATCGAGCAAGGTCTTTCCCAAACCCTCCTCTTTTCTTATACAAATCTTCGAGCACTGCCAGATTTGATATTGAGGCTGGGTTAGATTGATAAATGCCTTTATCCAAACTGGGCCAAAAATGGCTTCGGGCCCTTGTAGCTCGGTTTGGGCATAGCAGAACAAAGGATTGCCAAGTCCATGATGCGGTCTAGACTTTGACCCAAATCTACTAAAAGATCATGTTCGCACTCAAACAAAAGTTTTGACTGAAGCCTTAATTTCTTGGTCTTGTTGAAGAATCCGACTATATTGATTAAGCTCATCAATCGAACTTTGATAAGTAACTTCAAAGTCAAATTTGTGGTTTAAAAAAAATCTATTGGGGTCGAAACATACACAATGATGGGTCAATTTCATATGCTTAGAGTGCTATACATATTAATAAACGTGTTTTGAGTAGTTAGGAGCAAGACTGCGGCAAAGTACGTGAGAATAGCAAAACGATTATGCTCGTGACAAGTATTTGATGCAAATTCTCTTGTTCCTGTAGTATTTACTTTTTGTCTGCTATGATTGATCACAGTTTTTAGTAGGCATTAGAATGCTTTAAATAGTGATATATGTTGGAGCTGAGCAGAATCATCTAGGAGGCGGGATGAGTAGGTGATTTTAACAAATCATGACGAAATTAAAGCGGAAGTAAAAAGTCAAGATCAAAGTGTGAATAATATGCAAGTATATGCAAGACTTTAATAATCCGAGGTCGAAAGTTTGCGTGATTTAAAACAATTTGACAGTGTGCAAATATATCTATAAAAATAATTAAAACGAGTTAAGAGAGAAGAAAAATTGTACGCGGAGTCTATAGTGATTTGGCCTTGATCAAGCCCATAGTCAACTAGTTAGATTTTCACTAGATCATTGATAAGAATTACAACTTTGAGTGACAATCTTTTACGTATGATAGATCATATTATCTTTACTCAAACCACTTTTTTTAGTGTCTCTCAAAGATTACAATTTATAGCACACCAAAGTCAAGTACATAGGATTGAAGTACTCTCAAAGTCTAAAATTTTTAATTTTAGACCTCGTCTACTTCCCCTCAGCTCCTTGGTCTCATTTTATACGCTTCCACTCCCAAACTATTCGACGACCAGTCTCCAAAAGATTGTCTTATAATTCAGGAATCAAGCACATTTGACCACAGTTCAAAAATTATTTGTGCCAACCGAAAAAGTAATTTTTTTTGGGGGCTAACAAAGTGCGTGGTTCCAATTAGTCTAGATTGATCTGAAGAATGGGCCCCTAATTGATTTGCCCAAGAAAAATCCATATCTGAGTCAGAGAGTACGTGCCCCATTCGACCACATGGGCAGTGTCACATGGGCACATACCGACGCGTAAACTTTCAACCCACGCACACCAGAATCGGCAGCCCTTATTGTAATGTCAAAACCCTAATTAAGTCGTCCTTATCATGTATGAGCAGGCATGGGAAATTGGACAAGCACGACGCTCGAAGAGGGAATACAAGTTTTGTCAATGGAAAAAAAAAAACAAAAGGAGGAGAAAATGATGAGGGAATCGGGAGTTGTCTTCGTTAGCCAAAATCTGAACAATAAAATATCAAATTATTACCGATCATAAAACCCAATGCCATCGCCTGTTCTAGTCTTATATTTCTAGAAGCAGACAATGGAGGATTGAACAAATCGAAGAGTCAAGGTTGCTGGTATCTACCTCTCAAACTTGCACACATCCATTTCGCATATAGAAATAAGTGTATGCAATAATTCTGTTGCGGGAAATACCATAAAAAAAACCCTATATGATATATCTTAAATTTTTTTATGTTATCAAAAAATACTAAACATGCCCACCCCAAGATAAATAACCTCAACATTTTTTTATTATGAAAAAATGTAAATTTATACATGCATGCCACATGTATTATCTATTTTAGTTCTATTTAGGGTATATTCGTTGCATAGATGTAAATTTGGAATTTTTGCGACACAAACGATATTTAGGATTTCTTGTAACAGAAAAAAAGTTTGAGGTTATTTATATCATAATGTGTATAGTTTGAGATTTTTTTTGGGGTATTGACTAATTTTGATATGGTTTCTTAAACCTTTTGTTTCTCCACGTGCTGTGACCTCCGAAGCCAACTTGCCCACCTACTCGACACCAACCTTCAAAGAGACCACGCCCATGCCCCCATAGAAATGGAGCTCTATGTGACAATGAAAGGCCCAAACGCCTGGGTTATCCACCACAAATTTCAGGGTGGTCCATCCCATGGGTAGAGTTAATACTTTAGTCTAAAGATCGCGTCATTAGAGGTGGCATTGATTATATATGCGATGCACTAGATGTGCATTTCCCTTAGGCGCGTCCAACGTTGTTTGACTTTGGTTGGTGCAAGTGGATATTCTAATTTATTCAGCAACTGGAAACCCATTCAAAGGTCGGCCTTCATCAAGATTGCCGATAAAGGCTTTTGTCGGCATCTGGACGTCTGTCTTTCTGTTGACCCGACCCAATTTGGTGCGTCGATTAAAGACAAAATAGAATAAAGTATCATACGCCACTAATGAAATTTACAAATGTTCCAATATAAAATTTCTAACTTATCAAGTGGAATGAAAATAACGTGCGTATAGGGTCATTGCAAAGATTCCCCTTTGCAATTTTGCAGTATAATTTAATGCACTCTCTCCCATATCGTTCCAAATGAAGTGTCGACATTGAAGAGATGCGATGAAAGTTTACCTCAATTTGAGAGCTAAGAGCGGATAGGGAGGTCACATCCGAAATCCTGAGACGGTACATTTTAGTTAGTGTCGCGACCTCTCTGAAGGTACACAACTTAGGGTTCGATTAATGGATTGTTAAGCCCAACTTCGCTCAAGCACTCCCAAGCCCATACCAATTTGCGATTTAAATTTCACTTCTTCAAAATTGACTTCAAAGGAGTCGCCGCTAATTTATTCATGATGGGTCGATTAGAAACCCACATAAAGCACCGAGACCAGAGATTCTAAATATGAGACTTAATTACGCTAGACTAATCTAACGCTCTTTTGGTACCTTTTTCATTTATTTCAAAAAAAAAATAAGCAGCTTGGATTTATTTTAATTTGTCCCTAAAATGTGAGGTGATCACACATGTGCACAAACATTCATATAAATGCATAATTAAACAAAACATCAAACAAAGATATTTAATAAAACAAGTCAAATGATTCTTTTTGGGGTTCACTTTTTATGTAGACTACACTAATATGCAATGCATGTAATGAAGAAAATTAATCCTATATGCAACTAACTTAATGCAGATTCTAAATTACATGAAATGCACTTATATATATATATTATGAATTTCGAAATTAAGTGAATGTCTAAACTAAACATGTTACAAACCTAATATGAACATGCGACTAACTTAACATGAGAATTTTTCTGCTAAAATTTAAAATTAAATGACCTAGCGTGAATATGAATTCTAACTTAACGTGACATGCGATGTATAACTCTAGATTTCTAAATGCATTATTCTGTAATGATATGAAATTTTTATGACCTAATCATATAATTTCTAGATGGCATGTTAACGATATGACATGAGATTCATCCACTTAATTGTTATGTGACATGACATTCCTATCATGCAGACTATACGACGTGCACGTAACCCAATGATATGATGCATCCTAAATTACATGATTCTTTGATGAATTTCGAAATTATTAAATTAATCTAAACATGCATTTTTTATATTTTATGAATAAGGAAAGGAAACACACCAAATCAACGGATCGTATCTCGAGCATGAGATCGGATCGGTTGATTTTTCGTACAGTCACGAGTCATATCTCGAGCATGGGATCGGACTATTAACCAGTGCACATTATCAAATTAGGATTTCCTTATCTAGCATATATCTAAAAACTTCAAGAAAATCAAGTTAGGCGACAATCCATTAGAATATTTGAATTGATTTCAGACAAATTGTTACCTAATTTAGGGAACAATTCCAATTTTGAATCGTCGAAAAACGAATCTCAAACGGCGGGGTCAAGGGACGCTCCTCGATCAAGGAAGGACCGGCAGGCGTTGGTGATAGACCAGGATTGGAATGCGCTGAACCGAGGCGTCAACAGCAACATGTATGGTGGATTAATTGAAGATGCCACGGCAGCGACGAGGAGGCTTAACTAGTGTCTCATCAAACGCCCGAACCCGAATGGTTTTGCACTTCCTGCAGTGATTTCTCTTTTGCTTTTTGCATGGTTCTTGCAGAATCCAAAAGAATGTCCAAGCACCAAATTTGTGTTGTAATCTCAATGGGCTTCCTTCGTGCATTAAGTAAAAGAATGAATGCCCATGGATGACGATCAGAGGATCTTCTCTTTCACTCCTTTTCTTTGGCTTTCTTCTCCTGCTCGCTTGTGCCGTCCATGTTGCTTTCCGATTGTGGCTGCCTCTTTCTCAATGGTAATCGGGGCAGGATAAAAAGCCGATCCTTCAGTGTGACCGCTGCATCATCAGCAAGGAAGGGTGCAGCAGCAAAAGGCTTTTGGTCAACGGAAGACCAAACTTTCCCCCCTCTCTGAGAAAATATTGGTAGTCCTGTCTCACCACGTGGAGCGGTGAGTCAGTCCACTCATCATGCGCCACGTGGCGAGCCGGTCCCCACCTGTCAGAACGTTTCAAATTTTTTAGCGCAGAAGCCCTTCGTTGCTGCTCCGTTTGGTCTCCGTTATCTCTTTCTCTTCTTCTGATTACCTCGCTCTGTCTATCCATCAGCTGTGTACGACCCTCCTCTCTCTCTCTCTCTCTCTCTCTCTCTCTCTCTCTCTCTCTCTCTCTCTCTCTCCATCTTTAACACTGCTCTCTCTGTTCTTCTTCTCCTTTGTGCCTTCGATTCCAACCAAGCCGCGACCAGCTAAGGTTAGGGTTTTCTCCTCTTTCGCAAAGCAAAACTCCCCTTTGCAGGTGATGGTGAAGGCAGAGACAGCGGCGCGCCGAGACCAGAGGCACAAAGGGAGAATGGAGCAAAGGGGGGAGCGAGGGAGCAGAGTCTTGTGCCTCTTAGGGGGAGAGAGAGAGAGAGGGGGGCGGGGAAGGGAGGGAGGGAGGAAGGGAGCAGATCGTGAAGAGGAACGGGAAGAGAGAGAAAGTAGCAGGAACGGGAAGAGAGAGCAAGTAGCAGGAACGGGAAGAGAGAGAAAGCTGAGCAGGACAATTTTTTTCCAAACAAACGTTAACGCCATGGAAACGGAGAGAAGAAAACGAGCGGCTTCAGAAATTTCTGACAAAGTGGGACCGGCCAGCCACATGGCGCGCAACGAATCGACTGTCTCATTGAACACGTGGAAAGCCGGTCTTACCCAATATTTTCTCCCTGCCTTTGTAGTTTCTCTCTCTGGACGACGTACAGACCTCTCTCTGGCGATTTTCTATGCGGCTCTCCTCTTTTGTCCCCAAATTTCCGAGCTCTCCTTTTGCCGATGTCCAGCATCCCTTTTTATAGGTAGATTAGCCAATGTTCTGAATAGAAAGAACAATACTTCCTTTTTTAATTAGAAGGTCCACTAAATAATATACTTCCACTTTTTCCAAAAAATCCCACGATGAGGGGCACACCTTCGTATTTTATATGATATTCACCAATGTTGCTTCCTCTTCCAATTCCATGCGAACATTTGACTGCGGCTGTGAATCTATTACTTCCTCTCAAACATGAAAGTTGTCCATTCCTATTTCCTTCCACTAATTCTTTCCTTGCTAAGAAATTCTTTCATCCTTACTTTCCAATCATATATTAATTTTTTCTTCTTTATTTAGTGCTGGCCGATTTTCATGCCCCTATTTTGACTGAATCTCACTCAATTTTATGACTGTGCAAGATGTTCCTTCCAAACATTTATTTACCCACAATCCACCGCAATCAACCCACATAATCTTGGCCAAAATTGATGCACACATCTTCAAAATTTAAGTGTCAACAGTTGGGATGACCGCATCAAACATTTAGGGTTGGTTATGTTGGGTACAGTTGGATATGAGCTTGGAGGGGTCAATTTGGAGCAATCAAACTTGCTCTTCACTTAATTTAATAGAGACTACAGTCCAATCAACAAAAGAGAAAGGAAAAAAAAAACATATGAGTAATAAGTGGGGAAAAGTATTAGTAAAGTTCTAAATCTATTGTATTGATGTTAATTTAGTCTTTAATCTTTTAATGGTGCCAGTATAATTCTAAAACTTCTAACCTAATTCCAATTCAATCTTTCTATCTTTTTTTGATTGAATATTGCTAACCCGTTTGCCTATCAGCCTACATGGCAACTACAGGATTAACGTGAACAATTTTTAATTATGTTTTAATACATTTTATATTATTTTCTGAAAATTTTCATTTTTCTCATTTTTATTCATTTTCCTTTCTTCTTCCCTTTTTCCAGTTGACTAAACGGAAGAAGAAAGAAATAAAGGAAAAAAGAAAATTATTTTTTTAAAATATTGAAATATTTTTAAAACAATATCTAAGTCAGCGTCATTGGTGCCATGGAGGCCGTCTGACATTTACATCAGCAATGTTTGATTAAAATTAATCATAAAGACAAATTTGGCATCAAATTAAAAGGTTTAGAACTAATTGATACTAATAATTTGGATCTACATACGAACATGTATTGTCAATAAAATGAGTATGGACTGCTCCAGCACATACAAGACCAATTCCCATGAGTCATCAGATGAGGTGTGGTCCACATAAATCGCACATGATCTAAAGATTAAGAAGAGCTCACATGAACATAAGTGACTATATTTAGCAAATCACTTGGTCATCAACAAAAGGATAGGTAACCCACCCAAGGGTAAGGGCGAACTTGGACTTTATTGAGGTATTGGGTTTGATTCCTCAGGGAAGCACATGTGATTTAAGTTAGGGGTCATGGCAGTGGGTCACTGTGCTAGTCTCCCCCGATGAATAGTTGAGGTGCGCGCAAACTGACCCAGACACCTCGATTACAAAAAAAGAAAAAAGGATAGGTAAAAGTGTCTCTAGGCAAAATAGGGTACTGAGTCACCCCCTCCGTATCATCACACAACGGAATTCCATTCTACAATTTTAATCCCACCCACAATCACCATTATCAAACGCTCGAGAGAAACCTTCGGAACATAGAATCGAAGCCATCGCTATGCACTTCTTGGATTCCGTACCAATGGGTCGTGAGATTCTCCATCACCCATCGGTTCGTAACTTCCTAGATGATGGAATCTCCCTGTTGCACCAAAATGGTTTGGCCTTAGGGTTTTTTTTCGATGATGGTGATGACCCGCTTCTTGGATCTGTCTAGTGACTTGAACTCGTACTTCACGTCCCACTTGTAGCGATGAACTCTAGCCCCCACCAGTGCCATCTCCTGCAGGAAAACATAGCTACAATTTGATTAACCAACTCATCTTTAATGCCTACAAGAATCAAACAGCGCATATAGTGCACAACATATCCAAAATTAATTGAATGGACACAATTTTTTTTGGGTGGGGGGGGGGGGGTTTGGGGATTATCAACCGGAACCATGAGAATGTGAGGAGGAGGAGGAGTTGGTATAAGAAAAAGCCATGGTTCTAGACGAGTTGTGGGCAAAACACTAGTCGCTCTTTCTTTGCTACTTACATGTCTAAAGAGACTGTGGATTGATCAAAAGAAAAAGGAAATATTGAAACATTTTTATTAAAAGGGTTTCACTAATTTTGAGATTTTTCTTTTGGATTTAAAACTTTCTCGAATTAAATTTGGACGAGTAGGTATGACGGATATGAGAAATGTGTTAATCAATTGAAGTGGTCGATAACTTCAGCCCCTTCAGATATCAAATTGCTTAATGTTCTCTAGGGAAGCAATTGGACTAATGATGGACATGTGAGGCTTGCTTTTTTTTTTTTGGACTTGGGAGGATCCAAGGATCATGCTCAAAGAGATCGCGTCAATCTCTGACATTTTGTTGCGGCTCAGACGCGTTAGGCCTCCCAAGTTTTGGATGCAAACTTTGTTTATGCACGCCAAAACAGAGTAAAAGAAGGGTATCTTTGGATGCAGGGGCTGCACCAGAGTCTCGCGGGGTT
The DNA here is from genome assembly GCA_030064385.1 of Melaleuca quinquenervia. Classification (NCBI taxonomy): domain Eukaryota; kingdom Viridiplantae; phylum Streptophyta; class Magnoliopsida; order Myrtales; family Myrtaceae; genus Melaleuca; species Melaleuca quinquenervia. The sequence continues at coordinate 16,514,109 of CM057726.1, forward strand.
CGAGCGCAAGGTCGGCCCAGCGGAAGGGGCATCTACTTTGCAAGAGAGCCACGAGTGGATACGATAGCAATTCAATCTTCACGTCCTAATACCTTTGGGCAAAAACAAATGGAAAATATTCCGCACGTTACACCAGGTTCGGCACGTAAAAAAGTCAAATACGATCGCGATTCAATCTTAAAGACAGTTGCTTTCTCAATTGCCAAAAATAGGACGCACGCATGATAAATTTCCTGTCGATTGAGTTGCGGCCCTTTTCTAATGCATTTCTCTTATTTCTTTTTGAATACAAGACGACCGAATCAGTCAAAAGATCGATCCATCTTTGCTATGGTCTTCTATCTGACCACTTCACTTGAGCTGTGGCGGCGACTTGCCCGCCTCGTCGGCACCATCTTTGGACGGTACGCCCTGGCCCTCGTCCTGCGGCAGAACACGAATCGACCCTTGCAGTCCGGCGTCCCTTTGCATCTTGTAACGCGAGTAGTACGCGTACGTTCCGAGCTGCAAAAGAGTAAAGGCATCACGTCAGTGTTCATGCACGTAGTGAATTCATCTAGATAAAGAAGGCGGATTGTCAAGTCAAGAACTTGAAGTGACGATACTGTTTCGAATGAGGGCTCAAGGTGGCCAACGGGTGATTTTCCTGGCTACAAGGACAAATCTGAACAGAAAATTTGAAGACCGTCGGTCATCATGATAAAGGGGAATAGCCGGGGAGATCGCTGGTGTATGAGAACGAGAGGAAGGTGGAGTATGGAGAGGGCAGGGGCGACGAGGGTCTTGAAATGGGCCGATTGGAGAGGATGGCGGATGCTGAAATGGAGATTGCAGAGGTGGACTACCCCCGCGACTGACTCCGGAGTTTGACGACTGAACACCTAACGGAGACCCCAACCCCAGAATCATGCGCGAAATCCCTCCGCCAAGCTCCCTATCAATTCCCGATAAGTCGCCGCACCCCTTTTCTTTCTCCTCCTGAGGATCGCGCTTGGGGGATCTGAAGTTCTCCTCCATGGGCGCGGCAGCGGACAATTACCTCTCTCCACCCACTCTGTCTCACCATCGCGCTGTACCTAATCCTTCTCTTCCTCAGCTCGTCCCACTCCGCCACGCACACCAGCACCCTCTGGTACCCAGCCCGGGCAGGTTACCGGTGGGTCATCGACCCCTCCCGCCGCCATCGGGTTTTCCGAACTCCCGCACCTGCTTCGTCACTCTCTCCTCCGGACCCTGACCCGCCCTCCTCTCTCCCCGGGTCGCCTCCTACCCCCAGAGGCAGAGCTGCGAGACGATCGCCCCGAGGACCCTCGCGAAGCCCTTTGGCGCCGTCGTCCCCGATGTAGAGCCCATCGAAGTCGGAGCGGTCGTCGAGCCAAGGGGTCTCCCTTGCCGGGGATCCCGCGAGGCAACATGTGGGAGGCGACCCACCGCAGCGTGGCCCAGCAGTCGTACGAGGTGGGGATGGCGGCCTTCGGGGCAAGGCGGTACCCGACGGAGACGCCAACAGCCTTCGCCTTCGGCGACGTGGGAGGAGCAAGCGGACTCGACCGTGGAAGAAGACGAGAATCGGGAGCTTGCGGAGGTGGCGACGCCCCTGGAGGGGACGATGAGCCGCTGGGGGTTGAAAGGTATGCGAAGGGGCAGGGAAAAGAAGAGGGAAGAATGAATGAAAGTATCAATTTGGGAGCTTTTTTTTTTTTTCTTATTTCAATACAAGATTGAATCGAACCCCTTATTAATTTATTTATAGACTAACCCAATTTTAAATCCTCACACGAAAAATTTTCCGGATTTTAGATGAGGTTCGAGTTCAGCAAAAGGCCCAAAGGACTCACCCCATCAACCACAAATCGAAACGTAGAAGTGTTTCCAGGCGGAATGAGACCGGTCAAACCCCCTCCAATCTGCAACAAAACCTCAACAACATGAGCTCGCATGCATGAACCGACCGCTTTCATTAACATACTTTGGATGTCTTTGTTACGAACCTGTCCCACGCCACTCCACTGGATCGCGATGTTCTCCTCCAATCCGTTGGTGACCTCGATGATGAGGGCATCTCCTTGATGCGCCACTATGGTCGGGCCGGGGCTTTGTCCGTTGATCGTGATGGACAGCTTCGGGTAACCTTTCGGCGGGGTGAACCCGGATCTCACCGTCCAAGCGTAATGTCGGGCTGTGCTCTCCGCCAAAGCAAGGTTTGTGAAGATACAAAACAGCACTGCAATTAAGCGACTCATCTTTTGATCGGATCGCATGGAGTTTATGCAGAGATTTGTAAGATGGATATAAGAGAGGCCGTCACTGACCCTTACGACTGGGGGGAGATTGAGAGAGAGAGATGGGAACCGAATAGAATGAGGACTCGGTTTGGTGTTTGTTGGGGGGGGGGGGGGGGGGGGGTGTGTTGGAGGAGGGGTGTCGCTTTCTGATTCTCGCTTTCCCTTGCTTTCTCTTTGAAGAGCGGTAGAATTTGGATATTTTCAACGTTCAATGATTCTCCGCTGCATTGAAAATGGGGACAAAGGACAAGGAAATTTTTTATCGGCGCCAGGGAAACAGAGGCCCCACTCCTTCCTTCTTCCTCTCTGTCTCCATGCTAGAAAGGAAAAGCAAGAAAGAAAAAGAAGTCGCGCATAATAACATACACGTCATAGTATAATGCATGAATATCCAAGAAACATCCAAGAACCTGGATTCCGGTCCGATTCTGATCAATTTTGACTAAAAACGTTAGCGTGCATTCTAACCATCCCTTTCAGTATTGTTGTGGAAAACTTTAATTGCCATTTGATAATATGAATATGATAGCGTCTAATTTTTTTTTTCCTTCTCTACTTCTTTTTCTATTTTCTTATTATTAAGTATCTACATGGGGGCAATTAATGGTGTGCAACCGGACAGGATAAACCCTGTTCCCGGACCAGCCCACCCTAAAAACAGAGTCGGGAACATGGTCCAATGCAAACAGGGTCGGGTACAGGGTCCAGGTGTGGAACCTATCTTGAACCTTGGACCATGTTTCTGATCATTATAAAAAAAAATTTATAAAGTAAATAAATTTATTAAATCATAACTTTTGTATATTTCTTTGGAACATGGTTTCTTGTTGATGTTTCTTTATACATGAATTTTAACTTTTGTTAGAGATTTTGTACCACGTGGATTGACTCGCCTAATTTCATTTTTAGATGATGAGTTATGTTGATTTCACTTTTGGAGAACTTATGCTTACACAATAAATTTGTTAACCATTTTAGACAAATAAAAGGTTTCATGTAATATTATGGTAATGAGAAGAATATTAGGTTCATGTTTGTTACCAATATATATGTAATGTTATGATTTTTGCTTTATCTTATGATTTTGTTTATGATAATTTGCTTTGTGGTTCCTTAATTTTTGTTTAATCAAAGAATTTACTTATTTATTAATTACAAGTGATTAATGTTACAATATAAATTAGATGAATTATGTTATTTTCTCGCATATTAATATAAAATTTGAAATCGTATATAATGAGAAAAACATGTTCCAAAATAAACAGGGTTAACCCTGTTCCCGGATCGGAAAAACAGGGTGGGTAGGGTACAAGGTCCAATGCAAACAGGGTAGGATACAGGGTCCAAAAAATGGGAACCGGTTATAATAGGATCGGGTACAGGGTCCATATCTGGAACCTACCCACTATGTTTTTGCTCACTCCTAGGGGCAATGCAGCATTGGAGGAGGGCCCACGGGCCTCACCCTAACTTTGATAAAGAGTTATTCCTATTTCTTATTTTTATATTATATACTTCTTTCTATTCTACATTTATATGTAGAATGAGAGCCCTTGCATGAGGTCGGTGGCTCCCTGTTGGCCTTTAACGGAAGAAAAAAAAGTAAAGATGGAAAAAGAAAAGGAAAAAAACTAAAAAAAATTCAACAAAAATGAAAAATTATTAAAATTATTTACGTTAGACATTCGCGTTGGCAATTTCTTGTCTAAATTAATCCGATGGATCAATTCACTATCCATTCGTACCATCGTGCCGAGCTCTCTGCCAAAGCGAGGGTTGTGAGAATACAAAACGACCCAACTTTTGATTGGATCTTCTAGATAGTTTCTGAATTTGGTGGAGGGGCGTCATTTCTTTTAGTGGTGGTTGGGTGGGGGGGGGGGGGGGGCGCCTTTGCGCATCATTTCTTTTAGCGGCGGCGGCGGCGGGGGGCCCTTGCGCGTCATTTCTTTTGGTGCATGATTTTGGGCACCTATTCGACCTAGGTTTTCTTTCTTTAGATGCTTTCGAGCTCAATACACATTTTCAGTAAGAAAATTACATTTTGAAGACATGTATTGTCCCGTCCTTGACACGGCATTCTTTACCACGGTCAGCAAATGCGATCGGAATGAATGGAATTAGAACAAGGTGTAATACTTTACTTTTTAATTTTAGCTCAATAATTTTTAATTTTCGTTTTCCTTCTTTACTTTTTTTTTCTTATTTTCCATGCTAGAAGGTTATTCCTATTTTTCGTTCTTATATTTAATATTTCTTTCTATTCTAGAATATGTAGAATGAGAGCCCTCGCACGTGGCTGGTGGGCCCCCTGTCGGCCTCCAATCGATGAAGGTGATCGCCGGAATACAATAAGATAGGAATGGAATGCAACGATTAATCCTTTGCCCCTTTTCTTTTTTCCTTTGCCCCTCGCTTTATGTGGACTCTTCAACGCTAACACGTCATCTTGGGTCATAGAAAACTCGAGAACGGTAGGAATTATGCTGATGTAGGGGTAAACGCCAGCTATTATTAGCGTGCTTGATGAATATCTAATAGTACCAAAGAAGAAAATGTCAACAACATCAGCTGGGCTTGGCGGTACTTAGACTTTTCGACATATTATTTAATTTTCTTTTTTTAATGGGGAATAAATTTTGTACCTAAATGAGGACGTTGAGTGAGGATTGTACTCATAATTTAGGAGATTAATGAACTCGATGAAGATTAATTGGCCCTCGATAAATCCCAAATGCCTAACGTTAGCGGGAAGTGAAAAAAGAAAAAAAAAAGATGTGTTCTTTATAACTTTCTCTACATTAGGTGTGAAGAATTTTCGAAAATAGATTGCTCAACTCAATCCAAAAGCAATTAGTTTAATATGTTTTTCGTGTAGAATGCATGAAATGTCTTCGCGCTTTGGAATTATTTGTTTGGATCATATGACAAATATAACTTCGCTTTGTAGGACAACGACGGACTGGTACTTTATTGAGCCAATGATGGCTCAAGACTCGTCAATCTACTCCAGTGAGACATACTCTAACTCGATCAAATTCGATCAAGAATTGTGAATTACTAGATCACGGGCCAACAACGTTGGCTGTAATGCCATGGCAACGACCCCTGCCGCCTTAGTCATATTATGAGCATGTAGTAGAAATTTGATACTCTCGCTTGAGAAGATTACCAAGGGTAAAGGTGAGCATAAAGAATCGATCGAACCGGAAACAGCCCAAACCCTTTTGATTTGGTGCGATTTGAAGAGGCGCCGGTCCAGTTCCCTATTCTGAAGAAAATGGACTGCACCGAATACTTTTTAACAAAATTTCAAAGTTGTAAACCCTAAGCTCTTACACTCTCTCACTCCTTAGCTTTTGCGCCCCTTGCCTCTCGCCCTCAGCTTCAATTAGAACCCTCCAGCTTTAGATCTGGTAAGTCCGCTGCTCTTTGGTCCTCTTGCTGTCTTGTGCATGACTCAGTGGTGTTTTTGCTTTGATATGCATTAGGGGTGTCTATAATCACTAGTGAGAAGAATCGGTTGGTGGGATATGAGTATCTATGGATGTGTATAAGCATTAGGGGTGATCAGTTCCCCGCGCGATCCGATTCTCTTCCAGAACTAGGAACTAGACTGAACCAACTGGTCCGGTCCGATCCTTGGGCAGTCCAATGAGACCATCTCGCCCAAGTCTTCGCGAATGTTTCGTGGCATTTATTTTCTTGAGTTTTCCTATCATATGGCGCCTGAAATCCTGCCCTTTTGAGAAAGCTCTTTCCACAATTCAAAAGCAATACATCAGTTTCATCAATATAGGATAAACTGATATCTGATTGAATTATCTAGTCTATTATTACAAGATTTTTATTTTCCTACTCTTGTCTTGCATTTGATTAATGCCCTGGAGACTACATGTGGTTTTGCTAAGAGCAGTAGTAGTGTTCTGATTAACTTTTTGTGTTTAATTCTTGTCCCAAGAAAAAATGAATGTGCCCTTTTTAAGTAAACTTTGGAAGCGTACGTTATGGAAAGCTCATAGGGCAAGAAGTTATTATACGAGAGAGGACGCCCAGTTCTAATTATTATTCAGTATAGGTTGCCTGGTCCAGTCCTGCCCTCTCCGAAACTGGGAATCGGACCGCCCGAGAGCTGGTTCCATTTTTAGGAACCATAGACCGGATCACAACTCCGAGGAACTGGACTCACCCGATCGGTCCGGTCCGATCCGAGTAGTTCGCAAGTTGGGTAGTTTATTATGCTCAGCCCTAATAAGCATTTGCTTCTGTTTGGTTCCATTGGACTGCCCAAGAATCGAATTGGATTGGTCAGTTTGGACTCGAGACCAATTGGTTTGGCCCCCAAATCTAAAATTTGGGAGTTCAATCTGGTTCCCAATCCTAAGTGGGGCTAAATCAAATAGAGAACCGATCACTCTTAGCCAAAAAGGTGCTTGAACCCAAGCCAGTCAACATATTAAGTTGGATCCACTTTTATTCAAAATTTTAAGTTATATGATACTAACAGTCCAATATGAAATTTTATCTAATACAACTCACATGTGTATTTCAATAATCTCTCATTCATGTGTGAACTCAGTGTTAAGCTTGCTTCTTTGGTGAAGTTCAAGCTTTGCTTGAGCACAATTAGTGTCTATAACAAGTGAGCGCCCATCGAGATGGTAAGAGAGTAATATGGATTATGAACATTTGGTTTTAAATATCCAGCAAAGGTGAAGATTCCTAAACGATGTCTCGAGTGTGAGTTTATATGAAAAATCTCAAGAAAATCACTTTCTTGTTTAGATTAGAAATTTTCAAATTATATAATGGAGGGGGGCACATGGATTTTTTTTAACTGTCTATTGACTAGTGGGCTCCCGAGAAGTAACAAGAAAAAGAAAGGGAGAAGGTCTTCCATTATCGATCTTACCTACCCGTAGCCGCAAAAAGGAAAAGTGCGTGGATCCTGTCGTTTAATTTATACAGAAATTTTAATTTATAAAGAAATTTTCACGTTGATTTAATCTACGAAATCCTGTCGTTTCCGTGTTAATATTACAACATGAACATTGATTCATTCTAGAGAACTTAACCCTACCTACCTATGACAAATTCAGTCTGCCATCGATGTTGGGCACGGATGATGGCCTTAGGTGTGAAAAAGTACGAGGTTGCATGATTGGTATCCTCGCAATAATTTTGACTGTGAAAATGAATGCTGTAACTTTTCTAAGGTATGTGACAAGTATTTCAGGATAACTTGTACGGAACCACTACATCCAATTTGTAAAGTACTGTGACTTTTTAAGATTTACGTCGGCACTTCTTACTTTGAGGACGCGCTAAGGCAATGGTAAGGTGCTCAGCTTGATTAGCTTCGCTTTCTCTTCAGTGTTCCGGCTTTGCAAACGGGGTTAAGAATCTGCCCATGAGATGTTCTTTCTGGTAGAATCAAAGTGAGAGACATGGCAGTCCCCAGCTTTCGATGCAAACTTTGCCTTATGTACCCTATAAAACAGTGTAAAATAAGGAGGAAGAGAGCTTTAACGATTGGGACCGTGTTGGCGGTACGATTCCTCAGCTTCCCAGGGCCTCTGTCCGGCCAAGGCCGGGCCACACCGTGGTCTCACAGCTTCTCCGACAGCACCATCTCTCTCTCTCTCTCTCTCTCTCTCTCTCTCTCTCTCTCTCTCTCTCTCTCATAGATAGACAGCAAAGAGAAAATAGAGCGGATCAAAAGCCCGAAGTTCAATCGTTGATATACAAGACGCTCATCATGTCCGACAATTGGTTCAAAGCTTCAAAAGCCTCAAAGCTCACGAAGCTACCTGTCTTGTTACATATGTTGAATTGGTCGGCAGAGTTGACTTATCTTAATAGGCCGCCCACTCAATCAGAGAAGAAAGATGGCGTAATTAAAACGCATAACCAAAGGGGCCGTGAGCTTCTGGATAGTGTTCTGCGACTACCTAACACTAACACATCGATGAGTATGAGTAAGAGGGGTTCTTGAAGGCACATCGGCACCTACCGGAGGTTCGTACGCTCGCACCCATTCTGGGTATTCCACTAACTTATACCATTACTAATGCTAGATGATTCGTTTATAATTACATTTTATTAGAGACCACTTCAAGAAAAAAGCTGGCCGTCTTAAGTTGGTGCTAAAAGCTGTTAAAGGCATAGTGTCGCATATGACTGCCAGGGCTTTTCTAGTGAAGGGAAGATCATTTATGTAAATAATTATGTTACTTCTACTTCGTTACTCTACAGCTTGTTAACTTTGTTAGCTCAAGTGCTCGTTTTACTACTCGCTCGCTCGTTCGCTTTCATTTGCCGAAGAAGCACGGCTATGAGTGCACAACCCTCGCTACCAGCTCCAACAACGCTGAAAAGGCCAAATAAAAAAAGAAGGTCGGTTAACAAGAGAAGACTGCATCGGAATCACATAGGACTAAGCACAAGCACCAGGCCCTTTCTTCCCCAATTACTGATGGGTGTCAAATTGCAGCCTAGTTTTGGGTGCTCCAAAACAAGAATCAGCCTGCTTTTTTCCTACTCCTCAAGAGCTATTTCACGAAAAAACTTGCCATGGTAAGGAAGAAGGGGGACAAGCACACTTGAAAAGCGTAGTACAATGGAGAGTTTTATGCTGCATTTGGGAAATATGAAATGCTCCCGAAAAGGATTCTATTGATTCTCTCCCAATTGGTTAGACTGCGCATCACGCAGGATTTACTTCAACATGGAAGGGTTGCTGCTGTGATGCCTTCCTCTAACTAGTATGCTCTGCTCTCATTCAGCAAGCTCTCTAAGACAAGTGATCTCAAATCATTTCATCGCAATCCCAAGTGAAATGTCAAAAGCAGCAGTTGGTGGTGGTGTCATGGCCATTAGAATCGACAGCAAGAGACCACAGAGCAGGCAAATTAGGCATCCACAGGTGAGACAGAGAGCCTACAGAAGCAGAGCACTGAGAAAATGCAGGTTGAACGCATCCTTATCGGTATCGACAATTTAAATATGTTTTCCCCTACTTGCTGCATCAAATCTAAATCACAAGCTTCCGGCCTCATGTCGAGAACACCAATCTTCTTTTCCCTCAGAAACTTAACAAAATCAATGACTAAATCACAAGCTTCTGGCCTAATGTCAAGTTACTCCAATCTTCCTTTCTCTTAGAAGCTTAACAAAAGAAGGTAATTGATCGGTCGAAACCTGCATGCAGTTGATTCCACATATATATCCGCATGCTGCTAAGAGGGATTCTAACACAAACACAACCAAATCCAAATAATTAACATCAAATCACTAAGGATCATAAATCCAATACAAAAGAGGCGACTAATGTGAAGAGGTATGACTGGAAACAACAGTACAACAATAAGCAAAGCCAACAGAAATAACCTATCAAAAAGTTCCATAAATTCCAAACATATTTTCAGTGAGTCCTGAGAATTTTGTCCTGCATCACCACCTCTTTCGTACTAAAAGGCTTTGCTACTATTGCGTCTCTGTTTATGCATTGCTCTATTGATTCACTGGCCACCCTACGGCAAAACCCGAATTGGCCCATACAATCCAGCATCTTTTTGCATTCTGTATTGCGATTCGTAAGAGTATGCCCCAACCTACATAAAGTACAAAATATAATGTTATCTAGAGCTGCCCTCCAATCGACCCATGAACCAGTGTTGTCGGATGAATTCGAGTGACAAACACATGGGGGTGTTTCAGTCTCCCAAGATATTATTATTCAGTGATCTTTCGCAGTACATATGGGACTTACCCGATCAGCAACAAAACGATAGGTACATGTTCCTCCTGCCAAAACGGGGCCACAAGCCGGAGTTCCCATCTGCGATATAATTTTCCAAGAATGACAATCTTCGCCAAACGCTTAACCGCATGACCTCAATGACATTGTTTCTATGTGATCGGTTACATACCTGCCGGAGTCCGTCCCAATGGATCGCGAGATTGCCCTTCCCCAAGCTGTTGGTAACTTTCACGACTATGGTGTCTCCGCGTTGCGCCTGGACGATCGGGCCCGGGGTCTTTCCGTTGATGGCGATCACCAGCTTCTTGTTGGAGTCCAACTTGTGCTTCACATCCCAGCGGAAGGAAAGCAATCTGGCCTCCGCCGACGCCACCATCACCATAAAAAAGAGAAAAAACAACCCAACCCGTCTCGCCATCTTTCGCGGTTGTGGGGCGACCGTCGACAACGACAACGACAACGAATTAATATGCAACGGGAAATTTCTTTTTAAGCTGGTGAGGAACTCAGAGATGGGGTGAGAGCACAGGATATTGGACCGATCGCCGCTAGCAATTCGCTGGATCTCGGGTTGGAGGTCCTCATAGGTCACCACGGGGATTTTGGCCTTGAACGAGCTGCGGTCGGTGGCGCCGCCGAGCCCAAACCGGCTCAGGCACTTGGTCTCCGCGTTCCGGCTCAGTATCTCCCCCAGCACCCTTTCCTGAACCGACTCCACGTTCCGGGCCATCTCCTTCTCTTCGATGAACTGGAGAGCCTTTGTGTCCTTCTCGCATGCCGGTGGGCCCAGCGGGGATGGCATCACCGAGTCGACGGCCATGAAGTTGAAGAGAGAGAGAGAGAGAGAGAGAGAGAGAGAGAGAGAGAGGAATTTTTGCGTGCAGCGAAGAGAAAGAGAGGAGCGCGCGTTTGCGGGTGGGCAGTGAAGAGACCATCCAAAGAGATGGAATATTTATAGCGGCGAAGTGCGGGAAATGGCGCTTTTCAACAGGCGGACTCAGAGGGGAGGGTAGCGACAACCGCAGGGACACGGCCAATATTTGTGTGCCAGGAGTTGTCAGGCGCCGCCGGGACAGGTGGGGCCCGCGACACGTCTCTAAGCTGTGTACATGGAGCCGAATCTCGTGATATGAGATTTAACCAGTCGATGCCAAAATGCTTATGTATCAACTTGAATGTTTGGATGACATTTTTATATGGTGTTTCAGATTGGAACGGGCAAGTTTAAGTACAAATTTACGGTATTTTGGATTGGGCAATTGATCGTCGTGGACCGACCCCCCGCCATCAGAACGCCTCCCGCTTCCATCGCCGATCAGCCCTCATCAGACCACAGCCGCCGCGGGTAGGTAGCGGCGGCAAGCGGTCAGAGGCCGCAAGAGCAATATAGAAAAAAGAAAGAAAAATAAAATGTATTTTTTAACAAAATGTTCAAGAACAAGAAGCAAGTTTCTTACATTTATTGTTTTTGTTCTAAATGTGTTCCTAGGAACAAAACGTTTTTTTGTTTCCATGAAAAAAAGTGTAAACAAATGTGTTTCCGTTCTTTTTTTGTTCCATGGAACAAAAGAACAATGTCGCGACATCTTCGAAGGTGCACCACCTAGGGTTCGGTTAATGGATTACTAAGGTTAACTTAGCTCGAGTTCTCCCAAACTCATACCAATTCATGCCTTTGGTTTTACTTTTTAACATGCAAATATTTTCAATTTGGAGTCGCCACTAATTTATTTATGGTGGGTCGATTAGAAACTCATGTAAAGCACCGGAAGTTGTACTTTACTCATTCGAACTAGAGATCTAAGGGTACGGGGACTTGATTACGTTAGACTACTCTAACTCTTTTTCGGTACCTTTCATTTATTTTCAAAAGAATTTTTGCAGGCAACTTGGATTAATTTCAACTTGACTCCCAAACATGCAAAGATGACCACATGGACATGCAAACATTAATATAAAACACTAAGAAAAAATAGTAAGCAAAAAATGAACCAACAAAATAAATGAAAGATCTTTTTGGGATTTTCACAATATATGCAATGCATGGAAATCTAACCATAAATGCAACTAATTTAATGCAATGCATGAAATGCAATTTTTTTGTATTTTCTATGAATTAATTAACTAATGAACATAATTATCCATAGCTAGATAACATATAATCTAAATTAGGAAACTAAATATATTAATTTCTAATTTAAACTAAAATCTTACTCAACTAAGAATAATATCATAGAATGCCAAATCTATCTAAAAATATTCTATCAAAAATATCTAATATGCAAGCTAAATAAAATATGCAAATTAATCTAAATATGAAAACTAAACTAAACATGCAATTATTTAAATGTGCAACTTTAAATCTACACATGCAATTTATAACGTAAACGTGTAATTAATCTAAACATGCAATTATCTATATATGTAAGTGATCTAAACATGAAAAGAAGGTAAAATAAAATCGAACCAAATCAAATCAAATCAAATCAAATCAAATCAAACAAATCAGTTCCAATAGAACCAAGATTTACCAACAAAAGTTCGCGCATAAAAATCGATAAATTAATCTTAAGCCTTAAAGATCATGATATCAATTTTATAGATTCACACTCAATTAATTATTCCATCTAAAGCCTTATAGATAGAATAAAAAAATTATGCACGGTTGCGAATCGGAAAATAAATTTCAATTGATCATGCATATCACCCAAAACAATCAAATTAAGCAACAATATGCTATTGATCAAATATTCAAATCAACTTGGGAAAAAGAATTTTTTATCAAATCTTTGGGATCATCTCTCCAAATTTAAACCGATTGCATCAAAGAAGTGCGGCAGCTAGCAGTGATGCTCGGTGTTGAAGTGGCCAATCACGCGGCTTGAGCGGAAAGCTGCAAGAAAATAAGGAATTCCAACAGATCTTAGTTAGCTCAATGAACAAATAACAAAATTATGGAAAAACACAAGTAATTTATAAGTGCTTATCTTTTTTTGGGGCAAAAACTTGCTCACTTGTGTTGCCATTGGCAGTAGCGCTTGGAACCTCAGATTATGAACAACAATCACGTGGGATGAGTGACGTCGAAGTGAAAAACCTATAATCACAAGTTTAATCAGTAATGAGGCACGCGGGTGGCGTTAAGTGATTTAGCTAAACGGAGAATAAGTTGCTGAATTTTTCTTGCTCGTGGCTCTCATCCCGTTTTTCTCTCTTGGCTCTCGGCTCCTCCTTTTTTCCTTTGATCCAAAGTCCTCTCAGCCAAAAAGTTCTCTCAGTGTGGCCGTGTATTCAATGTGTGGCTCCCTCCTTTTGATCGTCTTTGAGGCCTCCTTTTATAGTATTTGGAGATCAAATTTTGATTAAGAAAAAGAAATATATTCTTTGATTTCCTCTCGATCAAGCAAGATTGATTTTTATTTTTTTCCCTTTTTTTCCAATTCTCTTCCTAAAATCAAATATCTTCGCCGATTTCTTATCATTAGATATTTTTCTACCAAAATTCACATGTAATCAAATATCTCCTCACATATTTCCATGAAATTTATGCATGTATATTCCCTCAAAGATTTTTTTTATTATTATTTATTAATGTGACCAAAATTTAGGTGTCAACAAACAAAAACAAGTTTATTTATGAACGTTACCAAACATGACCTTAGTGACCAAGAAACGGGTGATCTTCAGCTCTATAGCATCCCTAGAAAAGAAGAAGAAGAGAAAGTCAATGTCAAAGATGGAGAGACATCAAGATACCCTCAGAATCGTCCCAAAGTGGGATTTGATTGACCGATTGAAAAAGTTGGAACAAAAAGTTGCTGGGGCGCCCGACTAGGGAAGACTCAACTCTGCCCGTCTGGTTGGACATGGTGGACATGAAGAAGGAAAATTAGGGTTTTCACTTCCTTTTGATGCGTAAAAACTTTGCTAGTTTTCAATGTGAAATGAATGTCTTCGTCTTCAATGTAAGGTGTTTAAGTGTCATTAATAATCTATCCTTTTAAATTAGCCAAAAATAAGTAGTGCGTTTTGTAACTATTTTCGTCCTAAAAATATTTTTTTAGAATGATTTTTTTTTTGAAAAATGGTTCTCGGATAAGTTTTAGGAAAGAGAAACACGTTTGATAAAATCGGTTTTTTCTTTCTTATTTGGGACGGGAGTAAAGATTAAGGAAGGAATCGATTTTCTATTTTCTCGTATTATGCATTTCCGTCCGAGAAACAGAAAACTGAAAATAATTTTTGTTCTAATTTCCATCCAAAACCCATCCTCGACCTTTTTTTTTTTTCATCCCGGGAACATAAATTTTAAGGACATTTGTCAAATAGGTTTCTCGTCCTAAAGTCGTTCAAGGACGAGAGCCAAGATACATAACATTTACCAAACGCACCCTAAACCCCTCTCTCTCTTGGGGAGAGATTGAAATTGAAAGTTGCAGTGAGAACAGAGCGGGACAGGGAAATCTTCTAGATAGTAACTAGGGAAGTCAAAGTCCAAAATCATTTAGAGCGGGTAAGGGAAATCTTCTAGATAGTAACGAGGGAAGTCCAAAATCATTCACAGCAGGTTAGGGAAATCTCCTGGATAGCTACTAGGGAAGTCAAAGGCCAAAATCATGGTCATACTCGAAGATGCGGCTGGTGGCTTGAAGGACGGGTTTGGATAGGGATATTTTCTTCAAGATTAGCCACGACAAAGCTACGGGTTCTAGTAAATAAAATATCTGTAATGAAATAATTAGCCAATATGGAAAATGTCCATGTACGTGTGGCTGCCAAGTGTGGTGATCCATGTTATGGTGCACGATCGTGACTAACAAAATAATATTTTATGCTAGAAGGTTTGAACATTCTTCGATGTGCTCTCTCTAGATTAAATTAATTCACATTTGCATGGTCCAGCGCCGGGTCCCATATGAGATTGTTGGTATGTGTCTTCGGCGGGCTTGGTTCTAATTTTCCAAGTTGTCACTCCAAGTCCTCGCTTTGATTATTTATTTATTTATGATTTTGGGCACCTACCCGTTTTCTTTAGATGCTTTCAAGCTCAACACACGTTTCAGTAAGAAAGATCCATTTTGAAGACACGTATTCCCATCTTTGACGTGACATTCTTTACCACAAATAGCAAATGTGGTTGAAATGAATGGATCTAGAACAAGCATTACCTAAATTTTCTATTTATTTGAGCCAATTACATGTGGATAGATATAGACCGTGTCACCATACTAAAACGGACACATGTTTCGATATTCAGGATAATTGTCGAAAAAATCCTGAGCTTATTGCGTATTTGCTAGTTCAGCCGTAAACATCTTTATTTAGCTAAATCAGTCTTAAACTTTTTAGAATTTTGTCAATTAAGCCCCCTTCGGTAACTTTCTCCCGGAAAATCCCTACATGGATGTCATGCGTGGCCGGACTAGTAGGTCGATGGAGCTAATGTGGTTGCCACATATCAAAATGACATGGTTTCATGCATGGAGACCACCCAGCGAGCTTTGGTGATCTGCTCCAATGAGCTTCAACAGCAGCGACCAGCGAGCTCCATCAACAAGAAAAACCTTTTCATCGGTGCATAGTAAACAGAGCGAATGTGTCCGCCGGGACATAAAGGACAGCCCTTCCTCCTTTCTTATTCCTCTTTTCTCCATGCTATAAAGGAAGAGCAAAAAGGAAAAGGAAGGCGCACAAAATAATATACACATTACAGTATACATCAATATTCAAGAAATATCCAACCTGGATTTGGATCAGATTCCGATCAATTTTGACTAAAAACGTTACGGTCAATGCTAACCATCCCTTTTAGTGTTGTTGTGGAAATTTTTAATTGCAATTTAATAATATGATAACGTTTTATTTTTTTTTCCTTTTCTTTTTCTGTTTCCTTATTATTAAGTATCTATATGTGGCCAATGCAACATTGGAGGAGGGCCCACGGGCCTCACCTAACTGTGAGGAAGAGTTATTCCTATTTTTTTTTATTTTTATATTATATATTTCTTTCTATTCCAGAATATATATTTATATATAGAATGAGATCCCTTGCATGAGGTCGGTGGCCCCCTGTTGGCCTTTAACGGAAGAAAAAAAAGATAAATATGGAAAAAGAAATATATATAATTCAAGAAATATGAAAATATTATTAAAATTATGTACGTTATCACCAGTTGTGCTACGTAGGATGGTCGTATTGGCAATTCCCGGTCTAAATTGGTCGGATGGATTTCACAATAATCTTCTGGAGAGGATGAGATTTATTCAAAGTCGCAACGCAAGAATCTTTTCTTTCGTCTCTGACGAGGGATGTTTGTTTCTGTTAGTGGTGATTGTGACCGTGGTGGTGGTGGTGGTGGTGGGGCCCCCTTGATTTCTTTTTGAAGAATGGAGTAAAATGGAGAAATTTTCAACGTTGTCGCATTTTTAATTTATATTTCAAGATTGACCATGATAAAACTACGGGTTTAAGTAAATGAAATATCTATAATAAAATAATTGACTACGAAAAATATCCACATATGTATCGATCCATCACGTTTTGGTGCGTCACCATGCTAAAATAAACACATGTTTCAATGTTCAATCCACACTCTCGTAGAAAATGTCTTAATTAAACGACTACGACGATTGGGATATGACCAATTTCAAAGGGATAACATCACCTCTACTCTGTGCCTTCGTCCAATGTCATAAGCAAACGTGTATGGGTACCGAGGCATGATATGTTTCGAGTTGGCCAATAGGTTTTTCCCAATGCTTAGTTGTTTGACCATTCAATTGTTGAAACGTATTAGGATATGGGCTATTCGCTTGAGATGATTGTCCACAAAGTTTCAAAGCAATAATTGTAATTTAATAATTTCTAATTTTCTTTTTCCTTCTTTACTTTTTTAGTTCTTATTTTCCCTGCTAGAAGGTTATTCCTTTTTTTATTAACAGATTTTATATTTCTTTCTGTTCTAGAATACATATAATTTATATATATAGAATAAGAGCCCTCGCATGTGGCTGGTGGTCCCCTGTCGGCCTTTAACAGAAATTAAAAAGTAAGAAGGAAAAAGAAAAAAAATTCAAATAATATTAAAATTTTATTAAAAATTACGCATGCTACCAGTCACGCCACATAAGATGGCTGATATTCATGTTAGCAATCTCCGATCAAAATTGATCGGATGGACTCGGTTAACAAAATATGAAAAATATTTAGAATTTAATTGACGCGCTTACAGGTTTAGAAGTGAATTAACATAAGCATAGTAAATTTAAGACTTTTAGGACAATTTTTCTCCGTCCAATTCCCCCTTCTTTTCTCTATAGAAATGGAATGCCCAAACGCCCAAATTATGTGCATGAACCTTAGCATAGTCCATTCTTAAGGATGGATGGGCACCGTGTTCTTCATGATTAGCTTCGCTAAATTGTACCTTCTCGAGTCATTGTCATCGTTGAATTTTCCGACGACCCAATACTCAACGCCCAAAAAGTGTCCATGGAAGTGCCTCAGTGGAGTCTATTCACACTTTAATTTTTCGGTTTTTCGTTAAAAAAAAAAGGAAAAAGGAAAGGAAATTAAAAAAAAAAACGAAATCTGGATAATGGAGTTCGGGTCGGATCTGATAGACGGATCTGGACTGGCTTGTTTTGTGGAATGGAGGCCGGGCTGAATCGAGGCTGGCATTGAATTGGGCCAATTTGGGCTTTGGGCCAGTTTTTGTAAAAAAATTGCTTCTGGGCCGAGTTTTGTGAGAATTCGTTGTTGGGCCATATTTTCGTAAAGTTGATTTCATTAGATTTTTAGCATTGATACTGGTCTTGGATCAATTTTATCTTTTCCCTTTCAAACGAACATTTTTAGTTTGGCCTAAAAATGGAAAAATTTTAAAAAATTTAAAACCCAATTGAATAAACTCTTAAAGCTTTACAATAGGAGTTTGTTTTGTGTTGTTTTCTTTTTAGAGACAATGCTAGGTTGCTGACTATGCAATTTCATTTGATTATACTCGATTGCGTATTTTCATTACATTACTTGTTATTTTACTTTCTAGCATGATTAGGAAGTTGATAAAAACAATATATGATCACTTAGCGGATCAGTCTCATAGTTGATAAAAAGATTGCATGGAAACATTTTAATTAAAAAGACAATCAAGTCTAGGCATCGAAAAGGCATTAGTTCTCTAACTAGTGTAGTCAAATCCTCATTCCTTAACTTCTGGTTATGTAAGAAGTAAAGAAATTTCTTTGTGTTTTCACTTGGTTTTTAGCTAACCGCAATAGATTAGTGGCAACCCATTAAATAAGTTTCAACCTGTAGTAATTTGATAAAAATTTCCAATGTCATGTCAGGTAAGGGCTTAGGAGATCCCTTTTTTGTAATAAACGAGTCAAATTGGATTACGATTAAACAACGTGCTCAATTCGTCCTTTAGGGATGTCGATTCAGATCTTCTAATCAGCAAAACCTCTAAACTATTTCTCCTAAAATTAGCCTTTCGATGGATAGGTTGCAACAAAGTCTCACTATTGTTATTAGAGGTCTAATTCCCTTTAAAATCCTGAATTTTAAGTTTAATGTCAATTCTATCTTGAACTTTATTTTTTATCTCAGAAACAACCATATACTTTAGTTGTAGTCCCAAATTTACCTCAAATCTTTTTTTTTTGGTCTTTCAAAAACCCTAAACTTTAAGTTTTATCACAAAATTTCCTAAACTTTTTTTTGTCTATGAGAAAAATCATCAATTTGTACATAGTGCCAAATTTTCCTACATTAGCCTTTCATCCAAAAATCGCCCTTAGTCGTTCTTAATTTTTATATCTTAGAATAGTTTTATTTAGAGATAAATTTTATATCACTTTGCTTATGTGGATTTGATATCCATGTGCAAATACCACTTCAAGTTGTATATAGATCAAAGGAGTTTGTTTGAGAATATATTGAAAGTTGGTGATTTTTTTAGACAAAACAAAATTCACTATAGATTCGTTTGAGCACCGGAATCAATACGAGGAAAACGAAGAGTTTGGGCTTTGCCTCTTCCGAACGTACGCACGGTCTAAGGAACTTCAGTTTCTGCTAAACAGGGGAGTCGGACAATGATTGCAGTGCTGAAATTATCCGCTGATTTTTCTTTTGATGCTACATGTGTTTCGTTAAAAGAAACTAAGCTGGAAAACATTTTTTAATAAATAACTTATTATTATTTTTAAAAATAAATAAGCTGAAAATATTTTCACCATTGATAAAAATGTTTAGATATATATATGATTATTAATAATAAAAATATGTTCAATTGATTAGTCATTTTAAGCAACAAGTAATATTTTATGAATATTATTCAATAATTTTTTTTTGTCGAACAAGCAGAGCCAGTCTCACTTTTATGTTTTTCATTTATGTAATGCAATTTAGGGTCAAAGATCAAAGGGAAAAAAAAAAGGTAAGCTTGGCCAAACAAAAAGATAAAAATGATAGAATTTTAATTATATAATATGTACTAAAGTTTACGTTTGATCAAAGTCCTTAATATGTAGCCTTCAATTTCTCCTTCTGGCATTTTTCCTCATCCTAAATATCAAATTTTTTTAAATTTGTTAATAAAACAATCGAATGCTCATTTAAAGAAATGGAAAATATTCCGCACGTTACACCAGGTTCGGCACGTAAAAAAGTCAAATACGATCGCGATTCAATCTTAAGGACAGTTGCTTTCTCAATTGCCAAAAATAGGACGCACGCATGATAAATTTCCTGTCGATTGAGTTGCGGCCCTTTTCTAATGCATTTCTCTTATTTCTTTTTGATTCGTACAACCACAGACGAACGAATCAGTCAAAAGATCCCCTCAACGTGGGAGTGCACGATCCATCTTTGCTATGGTCTATCATAGCCTTCTATCTGACCACTTCACTTGAGTTGTGGCGGCGACTTGCCCGCCTCGTCGGCACCATCTTTGGACGGTACGCCCTGGCCCTCGTCCTGCGGCAGAACACGAATCGACCCTTGCAGTCCGGCGTCCCTCTGCATGTTGTAACGCGAGTAGTACGCGTGCGTTCCGAGCTGCAAAAGAGTAAAGGCATCACGTCAGTGTTCATGCACGTAGTGAATTCATCTAGATAAAGAAGGTGGATTGTCAAGTCAAGAACTTGAAGTGATGATACTGTTTCGAATGAGGGCTCAAGGCTGGCCAACCGGTGATTTTCCTGGCTACAAGGACAATTCTGAACGGAAAATTTGAAGACCGTCGGTCATCATGGTAAAGGGGAATAGCCGGGGAGATCGCTGGTGTATGAGAACGAGAGGAAGGTGGAGTATGGAGAGGGCAGGGGCGACGAGGGTCTTGAAGTGGGCCGATTGGAGAGGATGGCGGATGCTGAAATGGAGATTGCAGAGGTGGACTAACCCCCGCGACTGACCCCAGCATCATGCGCGAAATCCCTCCGCCAAGCTCCCTATCAATTCCTGATAAGTCGCCGCACCCCTTTTCTTTCTCCTCCTGAGGATCGCGCTTGGGGGATCTGAAGTTCTCCTCCATGGGCGGCGCGGCAGCGGTCAATTACCTCTCTGCACCCACTCTGTCTCACCATCGTGCTGTACCTAATCCTTCTCTCCCTCAGCTCGTCCCACTCCGCCACGCACACCAGCACCCTCTGGTACCCAGGCCGGGCAGGTTATCGGTGGGTCATCGACCCCTCCCGCCGCCATCGGGCTTTCCGAACTGCGGCACCTGCTACGTCACTCTCTCCTCCGGACCCTGACCCGCCCTCCTCCCTCCCTGGGTCGACTCCTACCCCCAGAGGCAGAGCTGCGAGACGATCGCCCCGAGGACCCTCGCGAAGCCATTTGGCGCCGTCGTCCCCGATGTAGAGCCCATCGAAGTCGGAGCGGTCGTCGAGCCAAGGGGTCTCCCCTGCCGGGGATCCCGCGAGGCAACATGTGGGAGGCGACCCACCGCAGCGTGGCCCAGCAGTCGTACGAGGTGGGGATGGCGGCCTTCGGGGCAAGGCGGTACCCGACGGAGACGCCGACGGCCTTTGCCTTCGGCGACGTGGGAGGAGCAGGCGGACTCGACCGTGGAAGAAGACGAGAATCGGGAGCTTGCGGAGGTGGCGACGCCCCTGG
Organism: Melaleuca quinquenervia; assembly: GCA_030064385.1. Taxonomy (NCBI): domain Eukaryota; kingdom Viridiplantae; phylum Streptophyta; class Magnoliopsida; order Myrtales; family Myrtaceae; genus Melaleuca; species Melaleuca quinquenervia. The sequence goes on from CM057726.1 coordinate 16,535,281, forward strand.
AGGGGACGATGAGCCGCTGGGGGTGAAAGGAATGCGAAGGGGCAGGGAAAAGAAGAGGGAAGAACGAATGAAAGTATCAATTTGGGAGCTTTTTTTTTAATTTCAAACAAGATTGAATCGAACCCCTTATGAATTTATTTAGAGAATAACCCAATTTTAAATCCTCACATGAAAACTTTTCCCCATTTTAGATGAGCTTTGAGTTCAGCAAAAGGCCCAAAGGACTCACCCGATCAACCACAAATCGAAACGTAGAAGTCTTTCCAGGCGGAATGGGACCGGTCAAACCCCCTCCAATCTGCAACAAAACCTCAACAACATGAGCTCGCATGCATGAACCGACCGCTTTCATCAACGTACTTTGGATGTCTTTGCTACGAACCTGTCCCACGCCACTCCACTGGATCGCGATGTTCTCCTCCAATCCGTTGGTGACCTCGATGATGAGGGCATCTCCTTGATGCGCCACTATGGTCGGGCCGGGGCTTTGTCCGTTGATCGTGATGGACAGCTTCCGGTAACCTTTCGGCGGGGTGAACCCGGATCTCACCGTCCACGCGTAATGTCGGGCTGTGCTCTCCGCCAAAGTGAGGGTTGTGAAGATCCAAAACAGCACTGCAATTAAGCGAATCATCTTTTGATCGGGTTGCATGGAGTTGGTGCAGAGATTTGTAAGATGGATATAAGAGAGGCCGTCACCGACCCTTACGACTGGGGGGAGATTGAGAGAGAGAGAGAGAGAGATGGGAACCGAATTGAATGAGGATCGGGACCTGTTTTTTGCTTTTGGTATTCTCGCTTTCCCTTGCTTTCTCTTTGAAGAGCGGTAGAATTTGGATATTTTCAACGGTCAATGATTCTCCGCTGCTTTGAAAATGGGACAAAGGAAAAGGGGAAATGGATCGTTTGCCTGGGGAACATGTGTTCCCCAGGCAGATCTGCCCCGCCCCTTGCTGGCTCCTGCCTTTTTGTTTTATTAGGCCTACTTTTTATTTTATTTAAAAAAAACACAGCCGTCCGATCACGATCGAATGGCCGTGAGCTGCAGATAAGGAAAAGGAATCTTTTTATCGGCCTTTGGGGGTGGGGCCCTTGCGTGTCATTTCTTTTAGTGGTGTGGTGGGGTGGGGTGGGGTGGGGTGGGGCCCTTGCGATTCATTTCTTTTAGCGGCGGCGGGGGGAGGGGGGGTGCCCTTGCTTTCATTTTAGAGTACGGACTAAATTTGAGAAATTATCAACGTTGTCACATCTTTAATCCATCTTTCAGGATTTGCCACGACAAAACTACGGGTTTAAGTAAATGAAATATCTGTAATAAAATAATTGACCAGTACAGAAAATATCCACGTACGTATCGCTGCCAAGTGCTGTGAAATCCATCGCATTTTGGTGCGTGATTTTGGGCACCTATTCGACCTAGGTTTTCTTTCTTTAGATGCTTTCAAGATCAATACACATTTTCAGTAAGAAAAATACATTTTGAAGACATGTATTGTCCCGTCCTAGACATGGCATTCTTTACCACGGTCAGCAAATGCGATCGGAATGAATGGAATTGAAAGGTAATACTTTACTTTTTAATTTTAGCTCAATAATTCTTAATTTTCGTTTTCCTTCTTTACTTTTTTTTTTCTTATTTTCCGTGCTAGAAGGTTATTCCTATTTTTTTGTTCTTATATTTAATATTTCTTTCTATTCTAGAATATGTAGAATGAGAGCCCTCGCATGTGGCTGGTGGGCCCCCTGTTGGCCTCCAATCGATGAAGGCGATCGCTGGAATACGATGAGATAGGAATGGAATGCAATGATTAATGCGTGGAAATAGGTCTAAGAATACCTGCGGCCTGGTTGAATGTCTCAACCTACGGCACCAACCTAACAAAGCAATAGGTACTTGGGATGGAATCCGCCAGGATTTTAAGTCCTCGTTCCCTCTGTTTACCAATTATCTTAGTTCAATACAATAACTCTTGAGAGTTCTCTAGCTACGGGCCCAAAGCCCCGCCCAACCCTGAAAGTTTTAAGTTAGGATGGATGACGCCACTTCATCTCCTCTCGTCTTGTCTTTCTATTTTCCGGACTCTGATAAAGCTGCCACAGAACATGCATCCTCGTTATTGCCATATTACTAGAAACGGTCTGATGATTCTAGCACCAACATGCCCGGTGGTTGAAGTGGCCAAAAACTAGGAGGTGCAGGTGGTTGTTGAGTCAAGGGCATGGGTAGTTTAAAAGGAACCGGTTATTGAGGCAAAGGCATTGATGGTTTCTGTGCCATGGGTAATGAATGCTGACTCACAGCACCATTGCACTCAACACATGGCGGCGGGGATGCTCCAGGTCACACGGTTGGGAAGCTAAGTAGCTAACATAACCGTAGGAGGCTGGCTCTAAAGTAAACACGGGTCACAAGGTTGGGAAGCTAACATAATCATAGGAGGCTGGCTCTAAAGTAAATACGGACTTCGAGCCGCTGAGACTTGCTGGGTAACAATGACGGATTGGTTTAACTGATTTGAGTTGGCAGTATGTGCCCAAGATGGCATAAGAGCACTAGGATCTAATGCAGGTGTTGTTTTGTCAGATTTATTGGAGCTTCTTCGTATGCCCAGCACTCTTTGCCTCTTCGGCAGCAAATGTAGACAAAACTGAACTCATAATCAGTTCTGAGGAGAGCTAGAAGCTGCGACCTTGTCTGCAACATCAGCTGCAACAGCTGCAGCCATCCTCCTGGGCGTTTGTCCGCCCTTCGCATGTATGTCAAGGCCTTGAATAGCAGAGGTGGATGATTTGAGCACATTGTCTTCATCCATTAGCTGTTTTCTCACATCAATAATATATCCAAGCAAAAACCAGACAAAAGTTCTAGCTTAATTAAATATCAAGATGACAGTAAAAATTCAATACAGACCTGTGAGCTTGCAAAGAATTGATGATAAGCTAAAATAAGAACATGCATACCTGCATTTGAGTGCGAACATTCTCAAGCTGAGATTCCCCCCAAAAATTGGAGGAAAAAAAAGATCAAACTGATAAGCACATCAGAGACCAGATTTGTAATGTACACATGCAGAATTAGCAATAATTATTTCTGCGACATGGCAAAGAGCAGAATAATCTAAGAATGATTCCAAGGGAATACCTGTTCATGTAGCGCTTCTGTTGACAGAGATACAAGTAATACTCCATTGCTTCAACTGATTTGAGTTTCTCGATGCACTGCCTTAAGGTGTTTACTTCATTCTCAAGTTCTTTAGCCAATGTACATCTCATTGGATCCTTAGCTGAAGGCAGACAGGGATGAGTTAGACACTCAAAGTCTTCAATAACAAAAAGATTTACATAGACTCTAGATATGGATGAGTTAGATGCAGCACTTCTTTTGGTAGTCCCCAGTTATTGAGGTTGCCTTATGTATGCTAAAGCGAAATAAAATAAGAAGAAGACCTTCAATGATTGAACAGTTTCGGTGTGAGCTTCCTCAGCTTCCCAAGGCCTCTGTCTGGCTGAGGCCCGGCCATGCCGTCTTTCCACAGCTTCTCCAACAGCACCATCTCTGTCTGTCTGTCTATCTGTCTCTCTCCCTCTTATGTATGCTAAAACAAAATTACATAAGGAAGAGACCTTAATGATTGGGACAGTATTGGTGAGCTTCCTCAGCTTCCCTGGGCTCTGTCTCTCTGTCTTTCTCTCACTCTCTCCACTATTTCCTTGTTTTCTTTTCTTTTTAATCCTTGGTTAGCCAAAAAAAATAAAAATCCCTGAACTGCTTTTCACGAGCCATCCAATCAGCAAAGAAAGAAAATGTAACTAAAGTGCACCAACCAAAGCGGCTATAAGCTTTTCAAGAACCCTGAAGACTTAACAAAACCATGGAGATAATTAATTGGTCGAAACCTGGATGCACCTAATTTCTCATATATATCTGCACGCTGCTAGGATGGATTCTAAGACATAAACACACATACACATATATGTATGTAACCAAATCCAAATAAATAACATCAAATTCCCATGGATCATAAATTCAATGTCAACAGATACAGCCGGAGTCGACAGCACAACTCTACACAAAACCAACAGACATATCCATTCCAAAACTTGCACAAATCCAACCATGTTTGGAATTCAAAATGAAAATTAGCATACAGAAATGTTGACTCGAGGGAGTCTACAATCACATCTCTGTTTTCCACTTTTCTATTGATCCTTGCCATCCTAAGGCGAAACTTGAATCGGCCCGTGCAGCCCAGCCCCTTTTTGCATCCGGTACACCGATTGGTACGAGTATTCGCCAGCCTACATAAGGTACAAAATATAATGTCACCCAAAGCCGCCCTTCCAATCGACCCATGAACCAGTGTTGTTGGATGAAATTGATTGACATGCACACATGGGAGTGTTTCAGACCTGGTAAACTTCCTCACAAGATACTCGATGATCTTTCGTAGTACATATGGGGACTTACCTTATCAGCAACAAAACGATAGGTACAAGTTTCTCCTGCTGAAATGGGGCCGTTTGTTCCATCACATCTCGGAGTTCCAATCTACAATTTAATCCAAGAATGGCAATCTTCATCAAAACTCTTGACCGCATGACCAACTTAACATTGTTTCTATGAGATTGGCTACGCACCTGTCGGAGTCCGTCAAAACGGATCGCCAGGTTCTCCTTCACCAAGCTGTTGGTAATTTTCACGACGATGGTATCTCCCTGTTGTGCCCGAATGATCGGGCCCGGGCTCTTTCCGTTGATGGCGATGACCAGCATATCGTCGAAGCTCAACTCATGCTTCACGTCCCAGTTAAACGAAAGCAATCTAGCCTCCGCCGTCGCCATCACCACCGAAACACAGAAAAGCAACCCGAGGAACATACTCATATTTTGCGGCCGCAGGAACCGAACGGCGCGCGACATTTGAAAATGGGCCGAACAGAGAGGAGTTTGTGGGGGTGACCGTCGACGGCCACAATGAAAATGAAGTAAAAAGAAGAAAGAAGTAAGAAGAAGTAAGAAGAAGAAAGAGTAGTCGCAGTCGCAGTCGCAGGGAATATGCGAAAGCAACAGAGCTTTTCGATGAGAACTGAGCCTGAGCCAAGCCGAGCCGAGAGCCTGAGAAGAAGGCGGTGGTTTCGTTTCGTACGGCAGCTGAGGCGGCAATCTGTTGTCGTGGTGCTTTATTTAATTACAATTCGAGACATATATACTGACGTGGATATTCAAATAAAACAAATTGAAACTCTGATTCTCTCTCTCTCTCTCTACCAACCTTCATCACAGCCACCGCTCCGCCGTAGCCTCCGTCCACAAGCCCTGCATTCCACCGCGGCCAGTGGTGAGGCCCCTCCCAACGCCTTCGCTGCTGCAGATCCGATTTCGCCGGCCAGATCTCATCAGCCATGGCAACGACGAGGGAAGACGGAGCCCAATCGCGACTGGGATCTCGACCTTGGCCCATCGCGGCCATCGACGAGCGGGTCTTGGCCTCAAGATCCGGAAGTTCGCCGTCGGAATCTCGGCCTTGCCTCGCCCGTCGCTGCCATGAACAAAGCTCCCACTCGAAGTCCACCCGTTGGGATCTCGACCTCGCCTCACTCGTCGCAAGGGCAGATTTTTAATCTTTCATATCACATCAGCACGTACGGTCCACATATGCGGTGCATCCATCGCCGGGTCCGGGTCGGGTAGATTCAAAGGGGCAGAATAAAATATTCAGCAAAATTACAGCGCCACGTTATTAGCTGATGTAACATGCATTTTTTACTTGAATCAATTACAAATTAACATGTGGTACTGTAAAAATTTCCCAGCATTTTACAGTATGACTTGTCAATTTTAGATTAGTTCAAATAAAAAAATGAGAGCCACGCTCGGTCTCGCCGGTTGGGTTGGGGCACAAGGTCGGCCTGGCGGTGGCGGGGAGACGTGGCATGAATGGGAGCCACGCATTACGGGCTCCCAATCGCCGGTCGGAATGCTTTTCAAAACAAAGTCTGAAGATCGGCACGAACAAATCAACACATCCGGCCATCGTCATCAATGTCGTAATGATGACGTGGGTTAGCCGAAAACTGGAGGCCGCGTTACGGGCATTACTTGTCGCGATCCATTGACCGACGTCGTTTTTGTTCTTGGCCCTCCTCCTCACGGAAGGCGGGCATTTTACCAAATTGGCCTCGGTTTCCCGCCGCCGAAGATCCGGTCGGTACCGGGTGGAGCTGTCAATTGGACCCCCCCCCCCCCCCCGCCCTTTTCAATTTTAATTTGGACCCTCGGGATCTCATCGTCAAAAGCTATCGATTGCCACGGTCAGCTCTCGTCCAGATGACAGATATTCTTGACTTTGAAACCTGGTTTGCTTACGTTATGCCTACCATTTTATTTTTTTATTTAATCGACTCATAAGGCGACGGAGATGAATCGACCTCATCTATCTTTAGAAAGTTAGCATGAATATCGTACGTGAATAAAGAGAGAGAATTGAAAAAGAGATGGTGAACTAATGTCTATCATACCATATCGTATAGATTTTTTTTGTGATCGAATAATTGTTTGATCATTTTATATGAGTGAGACATGTATTACCTATACCATTTCGGGTGTGCATTTGTCCTGATTCAACCTGGGAAATAGACCAAATTGGCTAGTGGGGCAGTTTTTGGAAGACCGGTCCAGGGAAGGGAAAGTTTGATCGCTCCAAATTAGCCACTGCAAGCTCGGATCCAACGAATCGTAACGCAATTAATCTTGAATATTCATCATGTGTGTTCTTGATGAAGAATGTGCTCATAATTCAGAAGATTAATGCACCCAATGAAGATTAATTGGTTCTCTATAAATCTCGAATGCCTATTGTTAGCGGGAAATGAAAAATGAAAAAAAAAAAAAAAAGAGAAGTAAGAAGATGTGTTCTATACAATTGACATCACTATATAATGACGAGTTTTTTTGACAAAAAAAAACATTAGGTTAGAAGAATTTTCAAATATAGATTGGTCAACTCAATCCAGAAGCTTTTAGTTTTAACATTTCTTTCGTGTAGAACGCACGAAAAGACTTCGTGCTTTGGAATTATTCATTTGGATCATATGACAAATTTAACTTCGTTTCGTAGGATGGCAACATGACAATGATTGAGGCAGATGGTGATGAATCTTGAGCCAAATTATGGCTCAAGATTCGTCATCTACTCCAGTGCGACATACTCTGTCTTGATCAAATTCGATCGAGAATTTTTGAGAAATTACTGGATCACAAACCGACAACGTTGGCCGTAGTGTCATGGCAACAACCCCTTTTTGGTTTATCATGTAGTAGAGATTTGATATTCTCGCTCGAGAAGTTTGCCAAAAGTAAGGGTGAGCATAAAGAATTGATGGAACCGGAAACTCCCCCAACCCTGCTGATCTTGTGTGATTCCAAGAGGCATTGGTCAGGGTTCCCGATTTAAATGATGTCTCGAGTTTAAGTTTATATGAAAGATCCCAAGAAAAGCACTTTCTTGTTAAGATTAGGACTTTTCAAATAATATAATGAAGGGGCGCACATAGATCTTTTACTTTTATATTGACCTGTGGGCTCACCGAGAAGTAATAAGAAAAAGAAAGGGAGAAGGTCTTCCTTTACTGATCTCACCTACCAGTAGCCGCAAGAAGGAAAAGCGTGTGGATCCGGGTACAAGCTAGGTTTTTTCACATATTCAATTGGACACAAATAAAAGTGTGCTTTTCCTTCTACATGAGTCATGAGAATCCACACAAGTCAGAAGCCGCACAGCGTGAAGAGCAGTCGTAGGAAGAAAGAATTTACGGGCCCTTCACATTTTAGCACAGGAGTATCGAATGAACTTTCTGTGAATTTTTTCACAGTGAAAGTGAAATGAAATCCGTAGATTTAAGTTTACTTTAATTGTGAAAAAACACTCAGAGCTTCTCCGACTGCACCATCTCTCTCTCTCTCTCTCACATAGCTAGACAACAAAGAGAAAATAGAGCGGACGGGATTTTATCAAAAGCCCGAAAAGTTCAATCTTTGATATACAAGACGCTCATCATGTCCGACAATTGTTTCAAAGCTTCGAAAGCCTCAAAGCTCACGAAGCTACCTGTCTTGTTACATATGTTGAATTGGTCGGCGGAGTTTACTAATCTTAATAGGCGGCCCACTCAATCAGAGAAGAGAGATGGCGTAACTAAAACGCATAACCAAAGGGGCTGTGAGCTTCTGGATAGTGTTCTGCGACTACCTAACACTAACACATCGATGAGTATGAGTAAGAGGGGTTCTTGAAGGCACATCGGCACGTACCGGAGGTTCGTACGCTCGCACCCATTCTGGGTATTCCACTAACTTATACTAATACTAATGCTAGATAATTCGTTTATAATTACATTTTATAAGAGACCACTTCAAGAAAAAAGCTGGCCGTCTTAAGTTGGTGCTAAAAGCTGTTAAAGGCAGAGTGTCGCATATGACTGCCAGGGCTTTTCTAGTGAAGGGAAGATCATTTATGTAAATAATTACGTTACTTCTACTTCGTTACTCTACAGCTTGTTCACTTTGTTAGCTCAAGTGCTCGTTTTACTACCCGCTCGTTCGCTTTCATTTGCCGAAGGAGCACGGGTATGAGTGCACAACCCTCGCTACCAGATCCAACAACGCTGAAAAGGCCAAATTAAAAAACAAAGGTCGGTTAACAAGAGAAGACTGCATCGGAATCACATAGGACTAAGGACAAGCACCAGGCCCTTTCTTCCCCAATTACTGAAGGGTGTCAAATTGCAGCCTAGTTTTGGGTGCTCCAAAACAAGAATCAGCCTGCTTTTTTCCTACTCCTCAAGAGCTATTTCACGAAAAAACTTGCCATGGTAATGAAGAAGAGGGGACAAGCACACTTGAAAAGCGTAGTACAATGGAGAGTTTTATGCTGCATTTGGGAAATATGAAATGCTCCGAAAAGGATTCTGTTGATTCTCTCCCAATTTGTTAGACTGCGCATCACACAGGATTTACTTCAACATGAAAGGGTTGCTGCTGTGATGCCTTCCTCTAACTAGTATGCTCTGTTATCATCCAGCAAGCTCTCTAAGACAAGTGATCTCAAATCATTTCATCACAATCCCAAGTGAAATGTCAAAAGCAGCAGTTGGTGGTGTCGTCATGGCCATTAGGATCGACAGCAAGAGACCACAGCGCAGCAAATTAGGCATCCACAGGTGAGACAGAGAGCCTATAGAAGCAGAGCACTGAGAAAATGCAGGTTGAACGCATCCTTATCTGTATCAACAATTTAAATATGTTTTCCCCTACTTGCTGCATCAAATCCAAATCACAAGCTTCCGGCCTAATGTCAAGAACACCAATCTTCCTTTCCCTCAGAAACTTAACAAAATCATTGACTAAATCACAAGCTTCTGGCCTAATGTCAAGTTACTCCAATCTTCCTTTCTCTTAGAAGCTTAACAAAAGAAGGTAATTGATCGGTCGAAACCTGCATGCAGTTGATTCCACATATATATCCGCATGCTGCTAAGAGGGATTCTAACACAAACACAACCAAATCCAAATAATTAACATCAAATCACTAAGGATCATAAATCCAATACAAAAGAGGCGACTAATGTGAAGAGGTATGACTGGAAACAACAGTACAACAATAAGCAAAGCCAACAGAAATAACCTATCAAAAAGTTCCATAAATTCCAAACATATTTTCAGTTGAGTCCTGAGAATTTTGTCCTGCATCACCACCTCTTTCGTACTAAAAGGCTTTGCTACTATTGCGTCTCTGTTTATGCATTGCTCTATTGATTCACTGGCCACCCTACGGCAAAACCCGAATTGGCCCATACAATCCAGCATCTTTTTGCATTCTGTATTGCGATTCGTATGAGTATGCCCCAACCTACATAAAGTACAAAATATAATGTTATCTAGAGCTGCCCCGAAATCGACCCATGAACCAGTGTTGTCGGATGAATTCGAGTGACAAACACATGGGGGTGTTTCAGTCTCACAAGATATTATTATTCAGTGATCTTTCGCAGTACATATGGGACTTACCCGATCAGCAACAAAACGATAGGTACATGATCCTCCTGCCAAAACGGGGGCACACGCCCGAGTTCCAATCTGCGATTTAACAATCCAAGAGTGACAATCTTCGCCAAACGCTTAACCGCATGACCTCAATAACATTGTTTCTATGTGATCGGTTGCATACCTGCCGGAGTCCGTCCCAACGGATCGCGAGATTGTCCTTCACCAAGCTGTTGGTAACTTTCACAACTATGGTGTCTCCGCGTTGCGCCTGGACGATCGGGCCCGGGGTCTTCCCGTTGATGGCGATCACCAGCTTCTTGTTGGAGTCCAACTCGTGCTTCACATCCCAGCGGAAGGAAAGCAATCTGGCCTCCGCCGACGCCACCATCGCCATAAAAAAGAGAAAAAACAACCCAACCCGTCTCGCCATTTTTCGCGGTTGTGGGGCGACCGTCGACAACGACAACGAATTAATATGCAACGGGAAATTTCTTTTTAACCTGGTGAGGAACTCAGAGATGGGGTGAGAGCACAGGATATTGGACCGATCGCCGCTAGCAATGCGCTGGATCTCGGGTTGGAGGTCCTCATAGGTCACCACGGGGATTTTGGCCTTGAACGAGCTGCGGTCGGTGGCGCCGCCGAGCCCAAACCGGCTCAGGCACTTGGTCTCCGCGTTCCGGCTCAGTATCTCCCCCAGCACCCTTTCCTGAACCGACTCCACGTTCCGGGCCATCTCCTTCTCTTCGATGAACTGGAGAGCCTTTGTGTCCTTCTCGCATGCCGGTGGGCCCAGCGGGGATGGCATCACCGAGTCGACGGCCATGAAGTTGAAGAGAGAGAGAGACAGAGAGAAAGAGGGGGAATTTTTCGTGCAGCCAAGAGAAAGAGACGTGGGCGCGTTTGCGGCTGGGTGGGGGAAGAGACCATGCAAGGAGATGGTATATTTAAAGCAGCGAATTTGCGGGATAGCCCACGTCATCGTTCACGTCGCAGGAGGTGGGGAAATGGCGCACTGCGGCCGGACCGTAGGGGCGGGGCCCAGGGACGGGACATCTGGCGGGTGTAGCAAGCGGGATCCACTCGCCCGGTGGTGGACTCCTGGTGGCCTGGCGAATTTTTGAAAAATTTTAGGTCTGTTCCGGACCACTGGGCGAATGCCACCTGGCCGATGAACCCGTATGCTCTCACAGCGAGCGGGCCCACCAGCCAGGTGCCCCTGCTAAGTGGCCGGGACCATTGATCCTGGACCACACTGTACTTCCTCCGCAGAGGGGAGGGCAGCGGCTCCGCAGGAACACGGCCAATATTTGTGTGCCAGGAGTAGTCCGGCCCCCGGGGAGGACAGGTGCGGCCCGCGACAAGTAAGCTTGCCCCCGGGTTCCGGTGACCGCGAAGCGGGTCGCGTTTGGGGTCCTTGTATGTGCCGAGCGTCACCGGAAATTTCCCGTTGCATATCAATCCAACCCAACCCGTCTCGCCGTTTTCTCACTTTTTACCTTCATCATAGCCGCCGTCCGGCAGCTCACATCCAATCTCAGCCACGGCTCCGCCGTGACGTACATCCATGAGCTCCTCACCCCGCCGTGGCCGCCGTGCCCAGCCGTGAGTCCCCTCCCAACGCCTTCGCCATGGCAACGACGGGGGAAGACGGAGCCCAATCGCAGCCGGCATCTCGACCTCGCCTGTTGCGGCCATGGACGAGCCTGTCGTGGCCAGATCTGAAGGCCAATCCTTCAGATCTGGAAGTTCGCCGTCGGGATCTCGACCTCGCCTTGCCCGTCGCCGCCATGGACAAAGCTCCCACTGGAATCGCATCCCGTGCTTTCAATTGGGCTCGCCGTCGCATTCCTTCGGCAGGCAGGTCAAATTCCGCGGCTGTTGATTCAGGGCGAGCTTCTGGGTCCGGAAGACGAACCCACCGAGGTCGAAGAGAGGCAGCACAGAGCTGAAGGAACCAAGCAAAGTATCCTCCCTTGTGGACTCTCGCTCTCACTTGGCGACCATCCTGGCGATCAATCCTCGTACCGGATCCTCCCGTCCGACCCGACCTCGACCTCGACCTCTCCCTCTCGGATCCACTCGTTGAACTCCGAGGGCTCGTCCACCGACCAAGCAATCCTCGAACCGGATGTTGAGCGGCAGCGACGACGGTGCCGAGCCGCGCTGGTCGCCGGGGTCGGAGCGCCTGGCCGCGGCGGAGGACGCTGACTTCTTGGCCGAGGCGCGGGAGGAGGTCTGAACGGGCCTGCGGCGCTCCGGCCAGCCGTAGATGACGTCCGACTCTTTGAGCGCGGCCGAGTCGTGGGCGGTGGAGGTCGGCTCGTTGGAGAAGAAGCGGTAGCTCGCTTCGTTGCCAAAGTAATTCTTGCCGTCGCCATTGAAGATGGGTCTTGAGAGATGGCTGCAGATCTCTCTCTCTCTCTCTCTCTCTCTCTCTCTCAGTTTTAATTTTGGGTAGAAAGAGAGAAGACAGTCCGTGGCATTGGAGAAAATATTAGAGGAAAGAGAGAGGAGGATCCTCTGATGTCGTATCAGAGTAATCTTTTCCCTCTGATCTCGGATGAGTTCAGCTTTAATTTGAATTAAAATTGTTTTGAATTAAAGTTAGTTTCTTCCGAGAGCGCTCCCGCTCTCTCTGCTCTTCACCGACCGACGGTCCCTTGCCGAGAAAATATTAGGTGGGCCGGGACCACCAGTCAGCGTGCTCCCTGCCCAATCATAGTAAGACACGTGGGTCCACGTGGCCACTACGTGGCCGGCTCTCTTCCGACGCACGGCATTGCACTTTTTTTTTTTTCAAAAAAATTTCTCATGTCTCCCGCTCTTCATCTTCTTCCGGCTCCAATCTCGCCTCTTCCTCTCTCCCTTTCCTCCTCTTCTCCTCCTCCTCCCCTAGCAAGTGTACGTCAGTAACTAACAACGGCGCCGACAGTGAAGCAGCCGCCCCAACGGGACTCTGTAGTTACCTTGCTGGACTTCTCCCTCTCTCTCGCTCATAAGAGTCCCGCTGATGGCTGCTATTGGATTCGAGCTCTGAGGGAGTCGCATGAGCTTCGGTCTCTTGCCCAACGCCTGCAAGGTGGTGAAGTCTGGTGATGTCGCAGGACCTCCTCCACAAGTTCCCGGACAGCTCGTCCCTGGGCTTCGACTACTCGTAGAGCTCGATTTGGGCTCCCCTTCTCCCTCACTCCCACTTCCCCCGTCGATTCTGGTTGCTTCGCCACTCTGAGGAAGCTCTACTTCGGGGGTTCCGGTCAAGAGAAGACGGCGACGAGGAGGAAGAAGAAGAAGATTAATCTGTCGATGAGTAACAAGAAGAAGAAGAAGTCCAAGAAGATGTCCACGAAGGTCTCCGATTCGTCGCTGAATTTTGGTTGTGCGCCATTCGCCAGAAAGGTACTGGGCTACTCGATTCTCTCTGTTCTCTTTAATTTGTAGAAATTGATTCCATTTCATTATTCTTCTCTCTGGTTTTGTCGAGTTTGCATTCGAAATTTACATTTTTAAGAGGTGAGTCACTGGAGTTTGTGTTTCCTATCTGCAGCAAATGCTCAACTATTTCACATATAAAGCGGTGAGAAGGTCCGGGCTTTTTTTTTGCTATGTGTTCTCTCCAAATTAAATTTCACCTGCATGTGATGTCAATGGGAATAATACCAAATTAATCTTAAACCTACCGTGGCGGTGTTAAGTTTGCAGTTTTTTTGGCTTCGACAATATAATTTGAAGCCTTTACGCGGGATCCCGGTATCGCCCTTTTTGGCCAACTACAGTTGGAAATTGTTGACGTGGCGTACTGTCATCACCCTCCGGTCATCCTACGTAGCAAGCTAATGTGGCTCCTGGACCGTTACGTCGATGACTTCTCGTGACAATTGGCTGGAAAAAACTACTTGGGGAATCTACTCAAATGTTTAGGCTATATTGGCAAAATTGAAAAACTTAGGACTGAAATAATATCGACGCGATAGATTTAGGATCGGTTTGGTGATTATCTCGAATTGGCATATTTAGTGTAGCCTGTCAATCCAAGAATAGGAAGGTGGACTTGCGTCCTCGCTGATTTTTTGGCAAGCAGTAGCACGGCTCAAATTTAAACCCATTAACTGTCATAGTAAGATCAGCTTAATCTAAAAGAATACAGGATTAGTAATCCAAAAAATACAAGATATGCAAGAAGAAAGTTACATGATCCGTAGGGACAAAGTGCACGCACTTCGATCGGGAGAAAATTAATGAGTTTACTGAACTTTTTTTAGTGCAAATCCAGTTCTGCAGCTTAAGTGGAGGTCTATTTATCGATTTGTTTGTTTTTTCTATACATTTTTAGGGATTGTCAACGTTCACGTTACGAGATTTCACACTCGCATCGTGTCGACACCTAATTGAAATTTAGAGTAAACTGCATAAAAATCAGGAATTATAATAAGAACATTTATTAAATAGCCATATTTACATCGGACCATCAGTGAAGGGAATTAAAACAAATAATTTTTTTTAGCTTAATTAGACTAAGCTTATGGCGATGGCAATTATAATTCCAATTTGGAGGACGGCATTGCGGAAGTCGTTCACAAAGGGACAATAATCTTGAGCACGTATATCTTAGGCCAAAGAATAAAATGATTATATTCAAACTTTTAAAAAAAAGTCCTAAGGTGGCGCCTCTTGGTTCGAGCAACGTCGCCCGTTGTTGACAACAATGCGCCTACTCCGTTGTTGACAACTTTCGCGTTGGCAATTTCTTGTCCAAATTAATCGGATGGATCAATTCACTATCCACTCGTACCATCGTGCCGAGCTCTCTGCCAAAGCGAGGGTTGTGAGAATACAAAACGACACTGCAAATGATCGACTCAACTTTTGATTGGATCTTCTAGATAGTTTCTGGAGAGGATTAGACTTATTCAAAGTTGCAACACGAGAACCTTTTCTTTCATTTCGAACTGAATTTGGTGGAGGGGCGTCATTTCTTTTAGGGGGGGGGGGGGGGGCCTTGCGCGTCATTTCTTTTAGTGGTGGTGGCGCCCCGGGGGGGGCCCAACCCTGAAAGTTTTAAGTTAGGATGGATGACGCCACTTCATCTCCTCTCGTCTTGCCTTTCTATTTTCCGGACTCTGATAAAGCTGAAGCTCAATTCTGAATAGCGTTACGCACAAGAAACCTAAAATCGTGGCCTGAGACATTGCAAGTACCGGAGGTCGGGTAAAACTTTCTGCCAATTCTCAAGTAACCAACTACAACCCATGGTTTAGTGCTGAACTAAACCAGCAATTAGCTGAGTTATCTATTCTGAACTTCAAGGATCCATCAGAGTAGAAACGAGCTACATACTGCTTGCTACTGCTCAACAATTGACATGCTCCCCATGTCCAGAGTCCAGTGGCTCATGCGAGGGTAGGTCTATAGGTCGAGAGCACTGAAAAATTTTGCCTGCTTTAATGGCAGCACTAAAGGCCAGATCCCCAGTTCATATTTTGAAAAGAACCTACATTCAGAACACAATCCAAAGTTACAATTCAACCCTCAGAATGACATTATTTCAGCGGCTCTACAAATGCGTGGTCTCACCTGTTAACTGGAAACCAAATTCTCCACTAAGTTACTCAAATTTGTCCTTAAAAAGCGGCCACAGAACATGCATCCTTGTTATTGCCATATTACTAGGAACGGTCTGATGATTCTAGCACAACATGCCCGGTGGTTGAAGTGGCCAAAAACTAGGAGGTGCAGGGGGTTGTCGAGTCAAGGGCATGGGTTGTTCAAAAGGAACCGGTTGCTGGGGCAAAGGCATTGATGGTTTCTGAGCCATGGGTAATGAATGCTGACTCACAGCACCGTTGCACTCAACACGTGGCGGCGAGGATGGTCCGGGTCACATGGTTGGGAAGCTAAGTAGCAAACATAACCGTAGGAGGCTGGCTCTAAAGTAAATACGGGTCACAAGGTTGGGAAGCTAACATAACCATAGGAGGCTGGCTCTAAAGTAATACGGACTTGGAGCCGCTGAGACTTGCTGGGTAACAATGACGGATTGCTTTAACTGGTTTGAGTTAGCAGCATGTGCCCAAGATGGCATAAGAGCAATAGGATTTAATACGGGTGTTGTTTTGTCTGATTTATTGGAGCTCTTCGTATGCCCAGCACTCCTTGCCTCTTCGGCAGCAAATGTAGACAAAACTGAACTCATAATCAGTTCTGAGGAGAGCTAGAAGCTGCGACCTTGTCTGCAACATCAGCTGCAACAGCTGCAGTCATCCTCCTGGGCATTTGTCCCCCCTTCGCGTACATCTCAAGGCCTTGAATAGCAGAGGTGGCTGATTTGAATACATTGTCTTCATCCATTAGCTGTTTTCTCATACTTTCAGCTTCTTCCTCCTGTGCTTATGCTACCCAATCTTAAGACATCTTACAGTTACTAATCCTGAAGAAGCATCAATAATATATCCAAGCAAAAACCAGACAAAAGTTCTAGCGTAGTTGAATATCAAGATGACAGTAAAAATTCAATATAGACCTGTCCGCTCGCAAAGAATTGATGATAAGCTAAAATAAGAAAATGCATACCTGCATTTGAGTGCGAACATTCTCAAGCTGAGATTCCCCCAAAAAAATGGAGGGAAAAAATGATCAAACTGATAAGCACATGAGAGACCGTATTTGTAATGTACACATGCGGAATTAGCAATAGTTATTTCCGCGACATGGCAAAGAGCAGAACAATCGAAGAATGATTCCTATGGAATACCTGTTCATCTAGTGCTTCTTTTGACAGAAATACAAGTAAGACCCTATTGCTTCAACTGATTCGAGTTTCTCGATGCACTACCTTAAGGTGATCACTTCATTCTCAAGTTCTTTAGCCAATGTACATCTCATTGAATCCTTTGCTGAAGGCAGACACGGATGAGTTAGACACTCAAGTCTTCAATAAAAAAAAGATTTACAAAGACTCTAGAAATGGACGAGTTAGATGCAGCGCTTCTTTTGGTAGTCCCCAGTTTTTGAGGTTGCCCTATGTATGCCAAAAGCAAAATAAAATAAGAAGAAGACCTTTAATGATTGGACAGACTTGGTGTGAGCTTCCTCAGCTTCCCAAGGCCTCTGTCTGGCTGAGGCCCAGCCACGCCATGCCGTCTTTCCACAGCTTCTCCAACAGCACCATTACTGTCTCGGTCCGCTGTCCATCCGTCCCTCTCCCTCTCCCTCCCCCTCCCCCTCCCTCTTATGTATGCTAAAACAAAATTAAATAAGAAGGAGAAGACCTTTAAAGATTAAGACAGTATTGGTGAGTTTCCTCAGCTTCCCTGGGCTCTGACTCTCTGTCTCTCTCCCACTTTCTCCACTATTTCCTTGTTTTTTCTTTTCTTTTTAATCCTTGGTAAAGCAAAAAAAAAAGAAAAAATCCTCGAACTGCTCTACACGAGCCATCCAATCAGCGAAGAAAGAAAATGTAACTAAAGTGCACCAACCAAAGCGGCTATAAGCTTTTCAAGAACCCTGAAGACTTGACAAAATCATGGAGACAATTAATTGATGGAAACCCGGATGCACCTGATTCCTCATATATATCTGCACGCTACTAGGATGGATTCTAACACGTAAACACACATACACATATATGTATATAACCAAATCCAAATAAATCACAGCAAATGACCATAGATCATAAATCCAATGTCAACGGGTATAGCCGGAAACGACAGTACAACTCTACACAAAACCAACAGACATATCCACTCCAAAACTTGCACAAATCCAACCGTGTTTGGAATTCAAAATGAAAATTAGCATACAGAAATGTTGACTTGAGGGAGTCTAAAATCACATCTCTGTTTCCCATTGTTCTATTGATCCTCGCCATACTAAGGCAAAACTTGAATCAGCCCGTGCAGTCCAGCCCCTTTTTGCATCCAGTACACCGATTGGTACGAGTATTCCCCAGCCTACATAAGGTACAAAATATAATGTCACCCAAAGCCGCCCTTCCAATTGACCCATGAACCAGTGTTGTTGGATGAAATTGATTGACACACACACATGGGAGTGTTTCAGACCTGGTAAACTTCCTCACAAGATATTATTCAATGATCTTTCGTAGTACATATGGGGACTTACCTTATAAGCAACAAAACGATAGGTACAAGTTCCTCCTGCTGAAATGAGGGCGCTTGTTCCATCACATCTCGGAGTTCCAATCTACAATTTAATCCAAGAATGGAAATCTTCATCAAAACTCTTGACCGCATGACCTACTAAACATCGTTTCTATGGGATTGGCTACGCACCTGTCGGAGTCCGTCCCAACGGATTGCCAGCTTCTCCTTCACCAAGCTGTTGGACACTTTACCGACGATGGTATCTCCCTGTTGCGCCCGAATGGTCGGGCCCGGGCTCTTTCCGTTGATGGCGATGACCAGCTTATTCTCGAAGTTCACCTCACGCGTCACATCCCAGTTAAAGGAAATCAATCTGGCCTCCGCCGCCGCCGCCGTCATCACCAAAACTAAGAGAGAGAACACGAATAATGTACTCATCTTTCGCGGCCGCAGGAACTGAAGCGCCCGCGACAGATGAAAATGGGCCGAACAGAGAGGAGTTTGTAGGGGGACAGTCGACGGCCACAGTGACAATGAAAGAAGAAGTAAGAAGAAGAAAGAACAGTCGTAGTAGCTTTTCGACGACGACCGAGCCTGAGAAGACGGTGGTTTCGTTTCGTACGGCCACTGACGCGGCCATGTGTCGTTCTCGTGGTGCCTTATTTAAGGGAAGGACAAAAGAGTAATTTTGAAAAAATAATTTAAAGTAAATATTGTATTAAATAAAGATTCAAAAATCATTAAGGCGGTCTCAAATAATTACTTAATCTCGCGCTAAATTTCCGCCGGCCGGCGAAGGTGTGACATCTCCGGTGGCCGGAACAGGAGCAATTTTGTCTAAAGAAAAAGATTGAATAAAAATCAACAAACCTTAAAACCACAATATTGTATCAAATTAAACAAATTGAAACTCTGATTCTCTCTCTCTCTATCTATCTCTCTCTACCTTCATCACAGCCACCGTTCCGCCGTAACCTCCATCCACAAGCCCTGCATTCCGCCGCGGCCAGCGGTGTGAGGCCCCTCCCAACGCCTTCGCTGCTGCAGATCCGATTTCGCCGGCTATATCCCATCAGCCATGGCAACGACGAGGGAAGACGGAGCCCAATCGCGACCGGGATCTCGACCTTTGCCTGTTGCGGCCATGGACGAGCGGCTCTTGGCCTTCAGATCCGGAAGTTCGCGAGGTCGGGACCTCGACCTCGCCTCGCCCTTCGCTGCAATGGAAGAAGCTCCCACTCGAAGTCCACCCGTCGGGATACCGACCTCGCCTCACTCGTCCCAAGAGCAGATTTTTAATTTTCACATCACATCAGTACGTACGGTCCGCATCTGCAGTGCATCCATCGCCGGGTCCGGGTCCGGTAGATTCACTGGGGAGGAGTGAGGGTCTCGCCGTGGTTCGGGCACGAGGTCGGCCCGGCGGAGGCGGGGAAACGTGGGCATTGAATGGATAAGAACGTGGGATTACGGAACGCTTTTCAAAACAAAAAATCTAAAGAAATTCTGGAGGCCGTTATCAATGTCGTATGATGACGTGGGATCGAAAAGCCCAAAACTGGAGGCCGCATAGAAATGGAGGCGGTCCGCAGACCGACGTCGTTTTTGTTTTGGCCTCGGTTTCCCACCGCGGAAGATCCGGTCGGTCCCCCTCAATTTTGATTTGGAGCCTTGGGATCTCATCGTCACAACCTATCGATTGGCGTATCATTTTATTACTCGTTGAATCCACTCATAAGGCGGCGACGGAGATGAATCGGCCTCGTCTGTCTTTAGAAAGTTTGCATGAAATACGGCATGTGAATACAGAAAGAGAATTGAAAAACAGATGGTGAGCTAATGTTGATGATAGCATATCATATCGATTTTTTTTTTTTACTGAAAGGTCATTTGATCAGATAATACGAAATGGGCATGTATCACCTACACCAAGTCGGGTGTGGATCGGTCCCGATTTGACCTGGTAAACAAACCGAATCGGCCGATAAGGTGGTTTTCGGAAGACCGATCCGGGGAAGGGAAAGTTCAAATTCTCCAAATTAGCCACTACAAGTTCGGATCCAACGGATCGTAACGCAATTAATCTCGGGTATTCATCATGCGCGTTCATCATCGTCCCTAATAAAAAGCATACCCTTTTAAGATTTTCGAGTGTTGCCGTTCAATGGGCTCTCGGCTTTCAAATCGAGGTATTCATCACCTACAAATTATGCCTTGGCTCTCTTTTTCTATTTTTCCTTTGCCCCTCGCTTTATGTGGACTCTTCAACGCTAACATCTCATCTCGGGTCATAGAAAACCAGAAAGCGGGAGAATTTATGCTGTGGAAAACTCGTATACGGCAATCAGGGTAAAGGCCAATTATTATTAGCATGCTTGATGAATATCTAATAGCACCAAAGAAGAAAATGTCAACAACGTCCAATGCGCTTGGAGGTACTTAGACTTTTCGAGATATTACTTAATTTTCTTCTTTTTTTTTTTCGGGAGATAAAGTATGTACCTAAACAAGGACGTTAAGTGAGGATTGTGCTCATAATTCAGGAGATTAATGTACCTAACGAAGGTTAATCGGGCCTCGATAAATCCCGAATGCCTATTGTTAGCGGGAAATGAAAAAAGAAAAAGGAAAGGAAGTAAGGAGATGTGTTCTTTATAACTTTCTCTACATTAGGTTTGAAGAACTTTCGAAAATAGATTGGTCAACTCAATCCAGAAGTAATAACATGCTTTTTCGTGTAGAACGGATGACAAGACTTCGTGCTTTGGAATTATTCTTTTGGATCATATGACAAATATAACTTCGTTTTGTTTTGTAGGATGACAACATGACAATGATCGAGGCAGACGGTACAAGAATCCTCAGCTCTCACTCTCGCTCACTCCTTAGCCTTGTGCCCCTTGCCTCTCTCCCTCAGCTCGAATTAGAATCCTCCAACTTTAGATCTGGTAAGTCCGCTGCTCTTTGGTCCTCTTGCTGTCTTGTGCATGATTTGGTGGCGTTTTTGCTTCGATATGCATCGAGGGTGTCTGTAATCAGTAGTGAGAAGAATCGGTTGGTGGGATATGAGTGTCTATGGATGTGTATAAGCATTTGCTTCCGTTTGGCTCCATTGAACCGCCCGAGAATCAGATTGGACTAGTTAGTTCTAGCTCAAGACCAATTTGGTTTGGCTCTTGATTCTAGAATTTGAGAGCAAGTCCTTTCAGTCTGGTTCTCGATTCTTGGGTGGGACTTAACTAAATGGGGAACCGATCACTCTTAGCCAAGAAGGCACTTGAACCCAAGCCTATCAATATATCGAGTTGGACTCACTTTTATTTAAAAGTTTAAGCCAATCAACTATAAGTAAATAAGTTATATGTTAGTTGTTCCAAATCATACTAATATTCTAATATGGAATTTATCTAATACAAATCACATGTGTATTTCAATATTCTCTCTTTCATGTGTAAATTTAATGTTAAGTTTACTTCTAAGCTTGTTTCTTTGATGAAGTTCAAGCTTTGCTCGAGCACAATTAGTGTCTATAACAAGTGAGCACCCATCGAAATATGGATGATAAACATTTGGCTTTAAATATCGAGCAAAGATGAAATTTATTAATGGATGTCTCGAGTTTAAGTTTACACGAAAAATCCCAAGAAAATCACCTTCTTGTTTAGCTTAGAATTTTTCGAATTATATAATGGAGGGGCGCACATAGATTTTTTAATCATATGTTGACTTGTGGGCTCCCGCGAAGTAATAAGAAAAAAGAAAGGCTTCCTTTATCGATCTTACCTACCGTAGCCGCAAAAAGGAAAAGTGTGCGGATCCCGGTCCAAGCTAGGCTTGGAATTGGATCCCCTACTAGGGTCCGTGGATTCCTTTTCAGCCGTACAATAAAGGTTGGACAGTTGAAAAAACAACTTTTTCTCAAAAAATAAGAAGAAAAACCTTTTTTTTTTTCGCCTCCTCTAGCGAGGGTTGCCCGCTACATCACCTGTAGTTACTGTAGGTGATATGGGTCTGGCTTGTTGACACATTCAACTGGGCACAAATAAAAGTGTGTTTTTCTATTACACAAGTCACAAGCTAGGTTTATTAATATATGTATCGATATTCGGATTGAATCATGTAAATTTCTGATATTCTTATTATCTCTTATTTAATTTCTTAGATATTTTCGTATTGATTTAATTTATAAAATCCTGTCGTTTCCACGTTAATATTACAATTTACAGCACGAACATTGATTCATTCTAGAGAACTTAACCCTACCTACCAATGACAAAACTAGTCTGCGATCGGTGGTGGGCCCGGATGATGGTGTTGGGTCTGAAAAAGTACGAGGTCATATAAATGGTATCCTCGCAATAATTTTGACCGTGAAAAGGAATGCCGTAACTTTTCTAAGGAACGTGACAAGTATTTTAGGATAACTAGTACGGAACCAGTACGTCCAATTTTTACAGTAACGCGGCTATGTAGCTTAGCTTTCTCTTCGGTGTTCTGGCTTTGCAAACGGGGTTAAGAATTAGCCCATGAGACGTTCTTTCTGGTAAAACAGAGTAGAGAGACATGGCAGTCCCCAATTTTTTATGCAAACTTGGCCTTGAGTACGCTAAGAGAGCTTTAACAAGTGTTGGTGGTCCGTCTTCCTCAGCTTCCCGGGGCCTCTGTCTGGCCGAGACCTGGCCACACCGTCGTCTCACGGCTTCTCCGACAGCGCTATCTCTCTGTCTCATAGTTAGACAACAAAGAGAAAACAGAGCAGATGGGATTTCATCAAATGCCTGAGGTTCAATCTTTGATATGCAAGACACTTATCACGTCCCACGATCGGTTCAAAGCTTCAAAAGCCTTGAAGCTCGCGAACCTACCTGTTTTGTTATATATGTTGAATTGGTCGGCGGAGTTGACTTATCCCAATAGGCGGCCCACTCAGTCGGAGAAGAAGGATGGCGTAGCTAAAACGCGTAACCAAAGCGGCTGTGAGCTTCTGGATAGTGTTCTGCGACAACCTAACACATCGATGAGTATGAGGAAGAGGAGTTCTGAAAGGCGCATCGGCACCTTCCAGAGGTTCGTGCGCTCGCACCCATTTCGGGTATTCCACTAATGCTTGAAGTGATCTCAACTTCAAGACAAAAGTTGGCCGTCTTAGGTTACTATGGTGCTACAAGCTGTTAAAGGCGAGTGTCGCATATAACTGCTAGAGCATTTCTAGTGATGGGAAGATCATTCATCTAAATAATTATGTTAGTTCGTTACTCTAGAGCTTGCTAACTTTGTTAGTGCTTTTTACTACTCGCTCGTTCGTTTTCATTTGCCCAGGAAGCACGGCTATGTGTGCACAACCGTCGCTACCAGCTGCAACAACGCTGAAAAGGCCAAATAAAAAACAAAGGTCAATTAACAAGAGAAGACTGTATCGGAATCACATAGGACTAAGGACAAGCACCAGCCCCTTTCTTCCCCATTTACTGGAGGGTGTCCAATTGCAGGCTAGTTTTGAGTGCTCCAAAACACGAATCAGCCTGCTATTTTCCTACGCCTCAAGAGTTATTTCAAAAAAAAAAAAACTTGCCATGGTAAGGAAGAAGGGGGAACGAGCACACTTAGAGAGCGTAGTACAATGAAGAGTTGTATGCTGCGGTCGGGAAATATGAAGTACTCCCGAAAAGGAGTCTATTGATTCTCTCCCAACTGGTTGGACTGTGCATCACACAGGATTTACTTCAGCATGAAAGGATTGCTGCTGTGACGCCTTCCTCTAACTAGTATGCTCTGCTCTCATTCAGCAAGCTCTCTAAGACAAGTGATCTCAAGTCATTTCATGGCAATCCCAAGTGAAATGTCAAAAGCAGCAGTTGGTGGTGGTGTCATGGCCATTAGAATCGACAGCAAGAGACCACAGAGCAGGCAAATTAGGCATCCACAGTTGAGACAGAGAGCCTATAGAAGCAGAGCACTGAGAAAATGCAGGTTGAACGCATCCTTATCGGTATCAACAATTTAAATATGTTTTCCCCTACTTGCTGCACCAAATCTAAATCACAAGCTTCCCGCCTCGTGTCAGGAACACCAATCTTCCTTTCCCTCAGAAACTTAACAAAATCATTGACTAAATCACAAGCTTCTGGCCTAATGTCAAGTTACTCCAATCTTCCTTTCTGTTAGAAGCTTAACAAAAGAAGGTAATTGATCGGTCGAAACCTGCATGCAGTTGATTCCACATATATATCTGCATGCTGCTAAGAGGGATTCTAACACAAACACAATTAAATCCAAATAATTAACATCAAATCACTAAGGATCATAAATCCAATAAAAAAGAGGCGACTAATGTGAAGAGGTATGACTGGAAACAACAGTACAACAATAAACAAAGCCAACAGAAATAACCTATCAAAAAGTTCCATAAATTCCAAACATATTTTCAGTGAGTCCTGAGAATTTTGTCCTGCATCACCACCTCTTTCGTACTAAAAGGCTTTGCTACTATTGCATCTCTGTTTATGCATTGCTCTATTGATTCACTGGCCACCCTACGGCAAAACCCGAATTGGCCCATACAATCCGGCGTCTTTTTGCATCCTGTATTGCGATTCGTAAGAGTATGCCCCAACCTACATAAAGTACAAAATATAATGTTATCTAGAGCTGCCCTGAAATCGACCCATGAACCAGTGTTGTCGGATGAATTCCAGTGACAAACACATGGGGGTGTTTCAGTCTCACAAGTTCAGTGATCTTTCGCAGTACATATGGGACTTACCCGATCAGCAACAAAACGATAGGTACATGTTCCTCCTGCCAAAACGGGGCCACAAGCCGGAGTTCCAATCTGCGATTTAATTTCCCAAGAATGACAATCTTCGCCAAACGCTTAACCGCATGACCTCAATAACATTGTTTCTACGTGATCGGTTACATACCTGCCGGAGTCCGTCCCAATGGATCGCGAGATTGTCCTTCTCCAAGCTGTTGGTAACTTTCACAACTACGGTGTCTCCGCGTTGCGCCTGGACGATCGGGCCCGGGGTCTTTCCGTTGATGGCGATCACCAGCTTCTTGTTGGAGTCCACCTTGCGCTCCACATCCCAGCGGAAGGAAAGCAATCTGGCCTCCGCCGACGCCACCATCACCATACCCAAGAGAAGAAACAATCCAACCCGACTCGCCATCTTTCGCGGTTGTGGGGCGACGTCGACAGCCAAAACGAAGATCGAAAGAAGTAGAAGAAGTTCGGGAGCGTCTTGCACCGGTGATAAAACCACAGCAGCCCACATAATTGCGGACATCGAGGCTGCGACCATCTTAATTCGAGGAGATTTCATGTTCCGCCTCACCACCTTAACATGACGTCACGCACGCGCGTTTACACTTGATTTAATCACAGTTTTGAGAAATATACTACGTGGAACCAAATATTACAAAAAAAAAAAAACAGAGAGAGAAAATCTGAATTTTTTTTTCGCTCACTTTTGACCTTCGTCACAGCCGCCGTCCGGCAGATCACATCCAATCACAGCCACGGCTCCGCCGTGACGTACATCCACAAGCCCCACACCTCGCCATGGCCGCCGTGCCCAGCGGTGAGTCCCCTCCCAACGCCTTCGCCATGGCAACGACGGGGGAAGACGGAGCCCAATCGCAGCCGGGATCTCGACCTCGCCTGTTGCGGCCATGGACGAGCCGGTCGTGACCAGATCTGAAGGCCAATCCTTCAGATCTGGAAGTTCGCCGTCGGGATCTCGACATCGCCTTGCCCGTCGCCTCCATGGACAAAGCTCCCACTGGAATCGCATCCCGTGCTTTCAATTGGGGTCGCCGTCGCATTCCCTGGCAGGCAGCTTAAAGTCCGCGGCTGTTGGTTCAGGGCAAGCTTCTGGGTCCGGAAGACGAACCCGCCGAGGACGAAGAGAGGCAGCAGGGCTGAAGGAAGAAAGAGAGAG
Source organism: Melaleuca quinquenervia (assembly GCA_030064385.1). Taxonomy (NCBI): domain Eukaryota; kingdom Viridiplantae; phylum Streptophyta; class Magnoliopsida; order Myrtales; family Myrtaceae; genus Melaleuca; species Melaleuca quinquenervia. The sequence goes on from CM057726.1 coordinate 16,561,370, forward strand.
ATGATGATGATGGTGGTGGCCTGAGCAAGTTTTTAATTCCTCTCTTCGAGTATGTACGGTACACACTTCCCAGTGGGTCGATCGCCGGTTCCGGATCGGATTAACAGCAGGGTCTCCCCGGGTTCGGGCACGAGGTAAGCCCGGAAGGCGGAACACGTGGCGTGCACGAGAGCCGCGAAGGCAACCGCCACTACGGGGTAGAGACACGTGGAGGGCTTCAGAGGAACCCGAACCGAATGTGCGGAATACGGATCGTCGATTCTTTCCAAAAGCAAATGTGAAGAATTCCGCTAGTCACGTGCGGCATGTAAAAATCAAGGGGTCTCCATCAAATGTCGTGACGAGAATATGTGTGTTTGGATCAACAAAAGCAGGCGGCGTTAGTAAGATAGGAATATGTCGCGGTGCGACCTGTCGCCGCACTCTTTCTTCTTTTGAAAAGTGAACCACCGAATCCGATAGCGACAAATATTTAAAAACCTCTACCATAATCATATCTATTTTCCGAAACAAAAAAAAAACATAAACTCATTTAATAACATCAACTTAATCTAAAATAACTTTGGAAATGAAATAAGAAGTAAAATAAACTTATTCTCGGGAACAGAATTAGAAAAGAATAGTTCTCCAGAATATATTTGTTGCCATGTGTAGCCTAAATGGACCCCAAAAATATTTTTGGATTTGGCAGAACATTTATTAGATTGATTCAAAACGATCTATAATGGGAAAATTTCAGATAAACACCTGAATTTTGATCAGACATTTCCCAAATATACGAAATAAGACTTAAAAGATAAGGGCTTGAATTTATCAATCTGCCAAATGCTCTCGATCAGACATTTTCCCGCAACCAAAATAGGGTTTAATTTGTTCAAAATTCCAAGTTAAGGTAAGATCAAGTTCTTTGATCCAATTGTATCACATAATCCGTTAAAGGGTGTTCAAAGTAAGTTATTTAAGTTTCACACAATTAGGTAGTTTATTGGAATACAAGTAAAAATTCCATAGAATAATTTCTTTTTTCTTTGGTAACATAATCGTAATATTTAATTGTAAATTGTATAAAGAATCATACGGATAATTCTTTTTTTATACCGATATTCATACCAAAATTGGCCCAATAGTTCTTTTTCTATTAGCTTGTTTATTCATAATCATTAAATAATTCATAGTAGAACTATTATCTTTCAAAGAGAAATTCTTGGAAGATATAGTAGAAAGAAAGATACTATATATCTAAATTTTTAATTTGAATTATATATACTATAAATAGAAAATATACGAAGGAAGAAGGAAAGACAACCTTCGGTTTCTTTTATGTGCCTTGCCCAACCAAATAGGTATGGAAGCTATAATTGTAAAGCATGGTCGAATTTATGAAAGCATTGGTTTATACATTTCTCTTAGGGTTCATTTCCCAAAAAATAAATCATTTCCGAAAATTTTTTTCTAGGAAATCATTTTCCTAAAAAATGATAATATTTTTCAATGTTCGTTTGAAACTTAAAAATTTGTGTAAAAATTTTTCGAAAAGTGTTTTCACAAATTTTTTGTTCTTTTCTATTTTTGTTCTTATTTATGGATGCTCAACTACTGCTACTGCCACCCAACCGCCACCTCGACGGCCGGCGACATCAACGGGTTTATTGGTAATTTGGGTAGGGTTGCCAAAGATCTCAAGCGATCGGGAGGATAATGAATTTTGAAGGAAATTTCACGTGCCAATCTCTCGGGAGATTGGAAACATCTAATAAAAGGAAACATTGCATTGGAAAAGAAAGAGCAGTAAAAAGTGAAACAAGAATCATGAGGAAAAGGAAATAAGATATTCGTAAGAGGAGGGAAGAAAAAAAAAAGAAACAGGGTCTTCTCCGACTGATGCAAAAGAGAAGGGAGAGAACAATAAACAAAAAAGTCAAACAATAGACAAAAGAGATTGACGATTGGCAGCGGTCTGACGGCCCGGCTGCCGAGGGTGGTCCGGCAGCGGTCCAGCAGCCAACGGCGGGTTTATTAAGAGAATTTGGAGTACATCAAGGATCTATTGGCTTCCAAAAAATGTTTTCCTCTTTTCAAAAAAGAAAAATATTTCCTTAGTTTTAGAAATATACTTCTCATTGATTGGAAAATATTTTTCATGGTAAAAACATTTTCCGCCCCCGAATACTACAATTTCTAGAAAACATTTCCCTAAAGAATATTTTCCGCGAAACAAACGGAGCCTAGTCTCGACTCTATGGATAATTTTTTTCGCTATCTTTTTTTTTTGAAACCACCTAAAGTTCCGACTAGAAACATGAAATGTTTTTTCATTATATCAATTGAGTTGAAGTAATGAGCCTCCCAATTCTAGGAGCAAACTCCAGGTGAATATGAAGCAGATGGATATAGGTTATGCTTTGGAATGAAAGACAATTTCGAATCAGCTTTGTGAAGAAGGGAATTTGTTGAATAAATGAATAAATAAGTAGTATTAAATAATTATATGCATTATGAATTATAGAAATCATAACAAATCAAAGTATCTAATCTTTCTCGATAAAATCGGTTGATTAGGATAAAATTTGTATTCCCTAAGAGCCGTACATGCACCTTTTGATGCATATGGTTAAACAAAAATTACGAAAAAGAAAATCCAAGATTATTATTGGTCTTGTATTATTCTCATATGTATGAATATGAATCCATCTTTCTTATTCTCCATAATCAATCTTCTCATTTATGGTCAACATCTTTTAGAATCTTTTTTAATCAAATACATGTTGGAAATTGGGAATAAAAAGGGTGAATGAAAAATTGTTCTCAAAAGCAAACCCTTAGTGGGATGTGGGTCCCACATGCAAAAAGCAACCTTGTGAGTGGAAAGTGTAGAAACACTTGTCCCACATAGGCTAAAAGGAAGGACTTGGAGTGCTTTATATGTGATTACACTCCTATAGAGTGTTAACTTAAAATTACAAGCACTATGCCTCGCGCGCGCGCGCAGGGGGGGTGCAAATCCGGTTCTTGACGAACATGAACTTGTGCGCGAGCGTGCGACCTGTGTACACGAATGCAACCCCGGATAAGTCCAGAAAGTGGGCTTAGATACAAGTCACTTTTTGCCTTCATTCTATTCTGTTACAATTTCGTGACGGCAGGATTCAGAAGGAGACGTTCTAGATGTTTAGACTATCGACCTTCTGGAAATGATCATAACGTTCTGATCAGTACCTTCTGGATGTGACCAGACACAAAACGTTCTGGACCTTCTGGAAATTGAACAGACTCAACGGGTAGAGTTTGTAACCGCCGAATTTGGATTAAATGCTGGTTTTAATCCATTGTTTTGTAACAGAAGATCGTGTTATAAAGGTTGTAACGGCCCATTTAAAGCCGTGTTTTAATTCCCAAACGTCTGAATTAATTCAGAAACGGTAGCTTTTATACCGAAGAGTCTTCCCACATTATTCTTCTTCTTTTTCATTCGTTTTGACTCGGCCGAATGCATACAGTTTTACATGTTCTTCGAAAGACAAAACAAGTGCATAGTTTTATTTTGAGAGAGGGTTCAGCGAAGGGCATTGTTCAAGTTCGCCGAAAGCTCCGAAGATATTCTCTTCGTTGCTGTCAACCGTTGTATCCTGGGAGACAGACGTCCAAGTTACCTCACGTGTACTGGAGAGATCCTCATTGTGTACTGGAGGGGACGAATCTGTTTTAAGGAAAACTGTGATTAGCACAGGCCTCGGTTTTACATATTATGTTTTCTTCTTAGCTTTGTAATTGATTCAATCTATTTGTATTTGGATCGTTCTATTGAAGTCTATTTGAATTGTATTTTATTAATCAGATTTGTGTATACCCTCCAACAATCTTAAAACAGATTCGGTAGTTCAAGTGGCTTCTTGGAAGAACGTCGTTGATCTTACTGGGGAAGGAAGAGGTTGCTGTTGCTGGGAAGAAGTGATTGAAGCTTCTGGTGATTCCAACACCAACACCAAAGATCCGGACCTTCTGCTGTTCCCATTGGCGGTTCAACCCCTCATGGCAAAATGCCAGATAAGTTCAGAATATCAAACGCTAGAAGGTGGAGGTAAGAAAGGTAGCAACATGAGTGTTGTTTTATCGAGAAATATGATTCTTGCGAGATTCTTGATGGAGGAAACTCCTAAGATGTCTATTTGAGAAACGGATAAGTAAGCTATCAATGTGATTGGAGCTTGGTAACACTAAGACATCCTGTGAAGGATCTATGTCTTAAGTGGTTTGAACAATGTGCACGATGTAAAGCAAACATCGATTTGATTGTGGGAATCGTTAGACCACAAATCAGAGGATGCCGAAACAAAGAAATTGTTGTCGGACGGTTCCTCGATTTTGAAAGTGGTTGCCTTCATGATTTTGAAATGGTTAATCCTTTGATATGAAATGATGGATTTTAAGACTGAAAGTAGTCAAGTGCATAAAATCCAGGTGAAAGGAAAGTCTAGAATGCCTCTAGTTGAGGGATTCGAAATCCAAGATGACCTAGATGAAGGTCACGATGGTGGACACCCAAGGTATGATCGAGATTTGTCTTACAACACCTAAGGAGCAGCGTCTGACACGAGGAAGCTTTTTGCCAAGGAGTAATAGCTAAAGTCAGATGTAAGAGATCCAAGTGGAGGTGTTGAGACAGAATGGAAGGAGGGTGACTTCCTTAAGGCCATAATGTTGACCTTGTTATATGAAATTTAGAATCTTAATATTAACGTCGCTAATCTCCTTGTGTTGATTTGGAAGTGTTTTAAATAGAACAGACTTCAACGATTCTGATCTGGGTTGGAGAAAGCAGAGATCAATTCTGCTTTGTGATTTTCTCTAGCGCTGTACGCTGAGAATTTGAGGTTGATATCTTAATGAAAGTTGTTTCTTTCATGCTTGTATATAACATATATTTATTTGGAATTTTTCTGGATTATTTTAGACAACAGTTTGTTTAAATTCCAGAATATAGTTCAAACTATTTCCAGAAAACTGGTTTTGACCCCGAGTCAAAGTAGCCTCGTTTTGAGCTTGTTTTGTTGTGAATTTGGTTTGATGACCTTCATGAGTTTTGTAGCTCATTTGTAGGGCTACTTTGTGTTAAAATTTCAGATTCATACGATGAGATTTGATACCTTTTTGACAAGCATTTGTGTCCGAGTTTTATCTGAAACCAACACAGTTTTCCAGTCAAATAGATGCTTGGTTTTGACACTCTTACTCAATGATTATGAGATCGGTTCCTTCTTGAAAGTTGTTCAACTAGATCTTATCTACTTTGTGGTGAAAAATCAGAATTTTTGGATGATTAAATCTATTTTTCTGATTTAACAAAGTGAACAACATTTCTGTTCAAACTAGTAGATAGTTGCTTTGTGCATTCTGAGCACGTTTTTGTTGGCTTGATACATGTGTGTTCAGTGAATGCTGTTTGGAAATGTTTTGGAGTGTATTTCCTTGTAAAGATCAATGTTGTGGTCTTGATAAATGTTTCATGATTGACTTGATGTTCATGTATTGTACATGTGTGTACATTTATTCAAGTATGCCTGTTCTCACTGTGCATGTGTATATGCTATGAATTGTGAATAATTGAGCATTATGTTGCGGATGCAATCCACAACGACCCTATGTATTAGGGGCCTCACGAAATGTGGGGGGAAAAGCTCTTTTGACAAGATTACCTTTGAGAAGGTACCTCGAAAGAGGATGAAACCCCTTATGAGTTTTGAACTCAATGGAAAGATAGGAACCTATCTTACGGACACTTGCGAGTGTGGGGGTATCTTGCAAAAGAAGCTGAGTTAGAAGCTGAATGCTTTAAAACCATGGTATTTTCAATGCCTCCAAATGGAAGATGCATGGATACCTGGGATGGTGTCCGATGGCTATATGAGTCAAACAGATAGTGCGGTGTTCTGTACATGGAAAATGAGATGCAAATTCTCTTGTGTACAAGGATGGCATCTAGGCTTCGTGCTTGGAGAAATGAGTGAATATTTTATTCATACGTTCTAAGTGCACTAGTAATGTGCATGGAAATGACATACGTGTTAATCGTTGTGATTCTCGTGTTGAATCCATGTAAATTGAACATGTGTTCAGATGGAAAAAGTATGCTAAAATGCACGTGTGTTGGTTATATGCGTTTGGAAATGAGGTAGACTCATAAGATCAGACTTGACAGTTTGAGTCTGTAGACTGTCTAAGTCTGTTTACAGTTTGAGATTGTAGACTGTCTGAGTCTGTAGACGGTCTGAAACTGTAGAATAATCTGAACCTGTAGAACGTTCTGAGACTGAAGACGTTCTGGTCAGTAAAAAGTCTGAATCTAAAAACGATCAGACTTTATGGTTTGCATCTGAAGGTAATCAGATTTTACAGTTTGAGACTAAAGACAGTCTGGATACTCTGCTTGTGACCTACAGACAACAAGTTGTCCCGAGTTGCGTGCTCGTAGAATCGAGAGGATAATGAACTCGAGGAATAATAAAGACTTGAAGGTTTTTGGAGTCCCAAAGTGGACAATGTTGTTAATGGTGAGGCGGATGACATGATATATGTATCAATGTCTGAAAATGACTGTCATTATGTAAATGCCATTGTTTGTTGGTAGTGATGATAAAGTCTACCAAGTGAATGTTGAATTTAAGACTTGACATGAAAGATTGTCAGAATGTCTTAAGTTAGATCTGTCATACGTGGACCAGATTCTTGAGAATTTAACATGAGCATTCTGGTATTGCTAGAATGCTTCTAGACTATAGCTTTGATCTGTTTAAGAACAGAAGATAGAGTGTTTCTCAAAAAGAAAAACTCTAAAGTGATTGGCAGTCTAATGTACTTAATGAATTGTACGAGATCAGACAGTGCCTATACGGTTTGCAAATTGAATAGATTTACGAGCAATTCGAGTGCTAACCATTGGATAACAATAGTCAAAGTATTAAGGTACTTACGTTATACTCGGAATTATGATTTACACTATACCAGATACCAAGGTATTTTTGGAAGGATATAGTGAAGCTAACTATATGTCTGATGTGAAAGACTTGAAATCTACAAGTGGATATATATTCACACTTGCCGATTGAGCCGTGTCTTGAAAATCCTGTGATAGTCAGATCCACAATGAAAGCTTTATAGCTTTGGATAAATGTGGAGAAAAGGCTGAATGGCTAAGCTATTTCTGAAAGGATATTCCAAAATGGGAAAAGTGTGCCACCAATCTATTTACATTGTGATGATCAATGTGTGATTGGAAGAGCATATAATGAAATGGTAAGTCTAGACATATATGTCGTAGACATAATACCATTAGACAATAACTCTCAACTGTGATTATCTATATTGACTACGTGAGGTCAAAGGATAATTATGCGGATCCGCTAACCAAATGGTTAAACAAAAGTGAGTTGAGAAGTTGACGAAAGGAATGGGACTAAAGCCCATAGAGCAATGAGGAGTATAGAGGAAAACCCAACCTAGTTGACTGGAGATCCCAAGATCTAGGTTCAAAGGGACAACCTACCATACAGACTCATAAGGTCACTGTGGGGGAATTACCCTCAACCCATTCCTATGTCTTGAAAGTGACTATATACGGGAAAAAGGATAGCAAAATTGACGCTTAAGTAGAGCTAATGTGATTGCTCAAAACTTAAAGCAATTTGCTTTAATGATAATTAAGTAGAGCGATTGAGTTGCTCGAGACTTAAGAAATCACCTATGTAAGAGTGAAGAGTGGCCGCTTCAAAGAAGAATTTGAGGGCTAAATTCTGTCTAAACTCTCGCAGAACTAGGTCGGTGTTCATGGCCAAAACGAACACAACCGAGAACGGAACAAATGATTGATTCCTGTGTGGAGTATATGGGTCCTTTACATAAAAAAGCAGGACAGTTCAAAGACATCGTGTCTACTGGACAGCTAGTGAAGCAAGTATACTTTCACAAGGGAAGGTTCAAAGGGTGATACCTACCTATCCTATGCAGGTTTCAGAGTTGAACACTCTCGTAGAGTCAAAACAATTTTCATTCATGTGGGGGATTGTTGGAAATTGGGAATAAAAAGGGTGAATGAGAAATTGTTCTCAAAAGCAAACCCTTAGTGGGATGTGGGTCCCACATGCAAAAAGCAACCTTGTGAGTGGAAAGTGTAGAAACACTTGTCCCACATAGGCTAAAAGGAAGGACTTGGAGTGCTTTATATGTGATTACACTCCTATAGAGTGTTAACTTAAAATTACAAGCACTATGCCTCGCGCGCGCGCGCAGGGGGGGTGCAAATCCGGTTCTTGACGAACATGAACTTGTGCGCGAGCGTGCGACCTATGTACACGAATGCAACCCCGGATAAGTCCAGAAAGTGGGCTTAGATACAAGTCACTTTTTGCCTTCATTCTATTCTGTTACAATTTCGTGACGGCAGGATTCAGAAGGAGACGTTCTAGATGTTTAGACTATCGACCTTCTGGAAATGATCATAACGTTCTGATCAGTACCTTCTGGATGTGACCAGACACAAAACGTTCTGGACCTTCTGGAAATTGAACAGACTCAACGGGTAGAGTTTGTAACCGCCGAATTTGGATTAAATGCTGGTTTTAATCCATTGTTTTGTAACAGAAGATCGTGTTATAAAGGTTGTAACGGCCCATTTAAAGCCGTGTTTTAATTCCCAAACGTCTGAATTAATTCAGAAACGGTAGCTTTTATACCGAAGAGTCTTCCCACATTATTCTTCTTCTTTTTCATTCGTTTTGACTCGGCCGAATGCATACAGTTTTACATGTTCTTCGAAAGACAAAACAAGTACATAGTTTTATTTTGAGAGAGGGTTCAGCGAAGGGCATTGTTCAAGTTCGCCGAAAGCTCCGAAGATATTCTCTTCGTTGCTGTCAACCGTTGTATCCTGGGAGACAGACGTCCAAGTTACCTCACGTGTACTGGAGAGATCCTCATTGTGTACTGGAGGGGACGAATCTGTTTTAAGGAAAACTGTGATTAGCACAGGCCTCGGTTTTACATATTATGTTTTCTTCTTAGCTTTGTAATTGATTCAATCTATTTGTATTTGGATCGTTCTATTGAAGTCTATTTGAATTGTATTTTATTAATCAGATTTGTGTATACCCTCCAACAATACATTTTTATGTAAATTACTCCATTGCTTAGAAACGAAATGTTTCGAATGCTCCTAAAAATTCTTGCTTCCATTAGACCATTTGTGTGTGTGTGTGTGTGTGTGTGTGTGTGTGTGTGTGTGTGTGTGTGTGTGTGTGTGTGTGTGTATATGAATTAGGATCTCGATTATTGGATCTCTCAATTCGAGAAAAAACAAGGATTGAACTATAAATTTTTTCTAGAGATATCCATTTTCTTGGAGAAACAGATAAGATATCCCAACAAAATGACATCTTGATACTCCAAAAACAGTAAAAACAAATTCTAAAGAATCCAAAAAATTGAAAATTTGGACCTATGTCCAACGAATTGACCGGGAATATTGTATGTGCCTACATACAGCGAATTCTTTATGATATGCAAGTTCAACAAGTTTTCGCTAATGGTAAAAAGGGTTGTTTGAATGTGGGGGTTGTTCTTAGCTCCAAATTCCACTTGAGCATCCAAATCCGAGTGAATACCAGCAAAAACATCTTTGAACAAGGTTCTAACACCATGCCAAATGTGTCTGAAGAAGAAGAGCAAAACAAATGAAGCATGTCTAAAAGCAAACAACCCCTTGGACTACTACGAAAAGCATCATCGCATTTCAAAGTAGCACGATTTAATTCAAAAATTTGACCTAATTGCGCACATCTAGCATATTTTTTCACAGTATTAGGATCACTATAACTGACTCCTTTGATTTTCTCATCGTAGAATTCAACAATTGCCCCTACTTATCTAACACTATACTTCAACTCTAACCTTCAGAAAGGAATGTCCGCTCAAACAATTCCATCTCTACCTACCAAAACAACCGGAAATATTTCAAAAAAAAAAAGGCATACAATGTAAAACAAAAATGACGCCCTTTTTTATCTCGAAAGATATGATGTCCTAACCACCCTATAGCTATTCCATCCCCATTGTCCATTGAGCTTGCTCTAAATAATCCCCTCTTTGTGGGATTATTACTGTGTAAATATTTAATATTTTCAATTTGTTAATTCAAATGAACATAATTCGTTGAAGAAATAGAAATATTATAGTGAATGTTATACAAAATTTAAGAATACATCGGACAAATTAAAAATTCAAGGATGACTTTGAATATTTACTAATAATTTAGGAAGGACATTGAAGACAAATTAAAAGTTCAAAGAAGAAATTGCACATTAGACCAAAATTTATCAATTATATCTGTCATATTCTCTTATTTGAAGTGAGATAGACCATGCAGAAACGGGAAATCATAGCTAATGGAAGTTCATTTTAAACAGAATCTGAAATGTCTCTCCCCCTCTATCTCCGCCCCACCTCTGAAGTCTCTCTCTGTCCTCTCTCATATATAGGCCAATTTTTAAATGTTCTCGTTGCTCTCTTCTCCCAAACAAAAGACTAAGGCTTTCTGAAATCAGAGTTCAGTAAACAAATTGAGCAGAGCCTTGAGCTTAGGGTATAAGAATCAATTCTGGAATAAAGAGCAATTTTCATTTGGTTGGTATTGAATGTGTACAGTTTCGGCCCGTGCATATCAATTCTGAGAAATTAACATATGCATGAGATAGGGCTTATATTTCATCAAAAGCGGCCTTTCATTCGGTGACTGTTCCTCTCGGGTCAGGGCCTAGTTGATTTTCTCCTTCTTCTAGAGAGGTTGGGGTATGTCCAAGCTCTCACCCTCACAATCAATTGAAAAAGAATGGCTCGCACGATCCCCAGACTAGAATGAGATAGGAATGATTAATGCATGGAAATAGTTCTGACAGGAACTGCGGCCTAGTTGAATGTCTCAACCTATTGCGCCAACCAAACAAAGCAATAGGTGTTTAGGAAGGAATCCAACAGGATTGAAATAGTCGTTCCCTCTCTTGACTAATTATCTCAGTTCAATACAATAACTCTTGAGAGTTCTCTAGCAACCAGCCCAAAGCCTGCCCAAAACCGAAAGTATGAGGTAGGATGGATGACCCCACTTCATCTCCTCTCGTCTCGATCTGTCTATTTTCCGGACTGGATGACCCCACTTTATCTCCTCTCATCTCAGTCTGTCTATTTCCGGACTCGACAAAGCTGAAGCTCAATTCTGAATGACGTTATGCAGGGACTTGAGCCCACAAAAGAAACCTAAAATCATGGCCTAAGAATCTGCAAGTACCGGAGGCCGGGGAAATCTTTCTCTCAATTCTCAAGTAACCAACTACAACCCATGGTTTAGTCCTGAACTAAACCAGCAATTAGCTGAGTTATCCATCCTGACCTTGAAGGATCCATCAGAGCAAAAACAAGCTCATATGCACATACTGCCTGCTACTGCTCAACAATTGACATGCTCCCCATGTCCAGAGACCAGTGGCCCATGCGAAGGTAGGTCTATAGGTCGAGAGCACCGAATAATTTTGCCTGCTTTAATGGCAGCACTAATGGCCAGATCCTCAGTTCATATTTTGAACAGAACCTATATTTAAAACACAATCCAACGTCACAATTCAACCCTCAAAATGACAAATTATTTCAGCTGCTCTACAAATGCGTGGTCTAACCTGTCAACTAGAAATCAAACTCTCCACAAAAGTACTCAAATTTGTCCTGAAAAAGCTGCCACAGAACATGCTTCCTTGTTATTGCCGTATTACTAGGAATGTCTGATGATTCTAGTACTACATGCCCGGTGGCTGAAGTGCCCGAAAACTAGGAGGTGAAGGTGGTTGTTGAGTCAAGGGCACGGGTTGTTTAGAAGGAACCGGTTGCTGAGGTACAGGCATTGATGGTTTCTGTGCCATGGGTAATGACTGCTGACTCACAGTACCATTGCACTCTCAAAACGTGGCGGTGGGGCTGGTCCGGGTCAGATGGTTGGGAAGCTAACATAACCATAGGAGGTTGGCACTAAAGTAAATATGGACTTTGAGCCGCTGAGACTTGCTGGGTAAAAATGACGGATTGGTATAGCTGGTTAGAGCGAGCAGTATGTGCCTGAGATGGCATAAGAGCACTAGGATCTAATAGAGGTGATGTTTTGTCTGATTTATTGGAGCTCTTCGTATGCCCAGCACTACTTGCCTCTTCAGCAGCAAATGTAGACAAAACTGAACTCATAATCAGTTCAGAGGAGCAAGAAGCTGCGACCTTGTCTGCAACATCAACTGCAACAGCTGCAGCCATCCTCCGGGGCGTTTGTCCCCCCTTTGCATGTATGTCAAGGCCTTGAATAGCAGAGGTGGATCATTTGAACACATTGTCTGCATCCATTAGCTGTTTTCTCACATCAATAATATATCCAAGCAAAAACCAGACAAAAGTTCTAGCTTAGTTAAATATCAAGATGACAGTAAAAATTCAATACAGACCTGTGAGCTTGCAAAGAATTGATGATAAGCTAAAATAAGAACATGCATACCTGCATTTGAGTGCGAACATTCTCAAGCTGAGATTCCCCCAAAAAAATGGAGGAAAAAAAAAAGACCAACTGATAAGCACATCAGAGACCAGATTTGTAATGTACACATGCAGAATTAGCAATAATTATATCTGCGACATGGCAAACAGCAGAAGAATGATTCCAATGGAATACCTGTTCATGTAGTGCTTCTGTTGACAGAAATACAAGTAATACTCCATTGCTTCAACTGATTTGAGTTTCTCGATGCACTGCCTTAAGGTGTTTACTTCATTCTCAAGTTCTTTAGCTCATTGGATCCTTAGCTGAAGGCAGGCACGGATGAGTTAGACACTAAAAGTCTTCAATAACAAAAAGATTTACATAGACTCTATACATGGACAAGTTAGATGCAGCACTTCTTTTGGTAGTCCCCAGTTTTTGAGGTTGCCTTATGTATGCTTAAGCAAAATAAAATAAGAAGAAGACCTTCAATGATTGGACAGTTTTGGTGTGAGCTTCCTCAGCATCCCAAGGCCTTTCTCTGGCTGAGGCCCGGCCATGCCGTCTTTCCACAGCTTCTCCAACAGCATCATCTCTGTCTCTGTCTGTCTGTCTCTCTCCCTCTTATGTATGCTAAAACATATTAAATAAGAAGGAAGAGCTCTTAATGATTGGGACAGTATTGGTGAGCTTCCTCAGCTTCCCTGGGCTCTGTCTCTCTGTGTCTCTCTCACTCTCTCCACTATTTCCTTGTTTTTTCTTTCCTTAATCCTTGGAAAAGCAAAAAATAAAATGAAATCCCTGAACTGCTCTACACGAGCCATCCAATCAGCGAAGAAGGAAAATGTAACTAAAGTGCACCAACCAAAGCGGCTATAAGCTTTTCAAGAACCCTGAAGACTTAACAAAATCATGGAGATAAATAATTGGTTGAAACCTGGATGCACCTGATTCCTCATATATATCTGCACGCTGCTAGGATGGATTCTAACACATAAACACACACACACATATATATATATATATATATATAACCAAATCCAAATAAATAACATCAAATTACCATGGATCATAAGTCCAATGTCAACGGGTATAGCCGGAAACGACAGTACAACTCTACACAAAACCAACAGACATATCCACTCCAAAACTTGCACAAATCCAACCGTGTTTGGAATTCAAAATGAAAATTAGCATACAGAAATGTTTAATCGAGGGAATCTACAATCACATCTCTGTTTTCCACTTTTCTATTGATCCTTGCCTTCCTAAGGCAAAACTTGAATCGGCCCGTGCAGTCCAGCCCCTTTTTGCATCCAGGACACCGATTGGTACGAGTATTCCCCAGCCTACATAAGGTACAAAATATAATGTCACCCAAAGCCGCCCTTCCAATCGATCCATGAACCAGTGTTGTTGGATGAAATTGATTGACACACACACATGGGAGTGTTTCAGACCCGGTAAACTTCCTCACAAGATATTATTCAATGATCTTTCGTAGTACATATGGGGACTTACCTTATAAGCAACAAAACGATAGGTACAAGTTCCTCCTGCTGGAATGGAGCCCTTCGTTCCATCACATCTCGGAGTTCCACTCTACAATTTAATCCAAGAATGGAAATCTTCATCAAAACTCTTGACCGCATGACCTACTAAACATCGTTTCTATGGGATTGGCTACGCACCTGTCGGAGTCCGTCCCAACGGATCGCCAGAGTTTCCTTCGCCAAGCTGTTGGTAACTTTCACGACGATCGTATCTCCCTGTTGCGCCCGAATGATCGGGCCCGGGCTCTTTCCATTGATGGCGATGACCACCTTATTCTCGAAGTTCAACTCCTGCTTGACGTTCCAGTTAAAGTAAAGCGATCTGGCCTCCGCCGCCGCCATCATCATCGAAATACAGAGAAGCAACCAGAGTAATATACTCATCTTTCGCGGCCGCAGGAACCGAACGGCGCGCGACAGAAGAAAATGGGCCGAACAGAGAGGAGTTTGTAGGGGTGACCGTCGACGGCCACAGTGAAAATGAAAGAAGTAAGAAGCAGCACGAGAAGTCCTAGAGTAGCAGGGGATTTATACATGCAGCAGAGCTTTTCGGCAACGTGGTTCTTCCGCCATGAGGACGGAGCCAGAGGCGGTGGTTTCGTTTCCTACGGCAGCTGAAGCCGATATTAATTTTTTTGCATCACATCAGTACGTACGGTCCACATCTGCGGCGCATCCATTGCCGAGTCCGGGTCACTGGGGAGGGGCGAGGGTCTCGCCTGGTTGGGCCACGAGGTCGGCCCGGCGGTGGCGGGGAAACGTGGGCATTGAATAGATAAGAATGTGGGATTACGGAATGCTTTTCAAAACAAAGTCCAAAGAAATTCGCCTCGGTCACGATCGGCACGAGCAATCAATGCATCTCGGGTCTTAGGTCTGAAAAAGTACAAGGTTATATAATTAGTATCCCCGCAATCATTTTGACTTTGAAAATGAATGCTGTAACTTTTCTAAGGTATGTGACATGCATTTCAGGATAGCTTGTACGAAACCGCTACATCCAATTTGTACAGTACCGTGGCCTTTTACGATTTATGTCAGCGCTTCTTACTGCAAGGACGCGCTACGGCAATGGAAAGGTGCTCAGCTTGATTAGCTTCGCTTTCTCTTCAGTGCTCCGTCTTTGCAAACGGGACTAAGAATCTGCCCATGAGATGCTCTTTCTGGTAAAATCAAAGTAGAGAGACCCGGCAGTCCCCAGTTTTTGATGCAGACTTTGCCTTATGTACGCTAAAACGGTGTAACATGAGGAAGAGAGCTTTAATGATGGGGACCGTGTTGGCAGTACGATTCCTCAGGTTACCAGGGCCTCTGTCCGGCCGAGGCCTGGCCACGCCGTCGTCTCACAGCTTCTCCGACAGCACCGTCTCTCTCTCTCATAGCCAGACAACAAAGAGAAAATTGAGCGGATGGGATTTTATCAAAAGCCCGAAGTTCAATCTTTGATATACAAGACACTTATCATGTCCGACAAACGGTTCAGAGCCTCAAAAAGCCTTGAAGCTCACGAAACTACCTGCCTTTTTATATATGTTGAATTTGGTCGGCGGAGTTGACTTATCCCAATAGGCAGCCCACTCAATCAGAGAAGAAAGATGGCGTAGCTAAAACGCACGACCAAAGCGGCTGTGAGCTTATGGATAGTGTTCTGCCACAACCTAACACATCGATGAGTATGAGTAACAGGGGTTCTGGAAGGCACATCTGCACCTACCGGAGGTTCGTACGCTCGCACCCATTCCGGGTATTCCAGTAACTTGTATTATTACTAACGCTGGATGATTCATTTGGAATTACATTTTATCAGAGGCCACTTCACTAGAATTTGGTGCTACAAGCTGTTAGAGGCAAGTGTCGCATATGACTGCTACAGCATTTCTAGTGAAGGGAAGATCATTTATGTAAACAATTACGTTACTTCTTTAATATACAGCTTGCTAACTTTGTTAGCTCAAGTGCTCGTTTTACTACTCGCTCGTTCGCTTTCATTTGCCCCAGAAGCACGGCTATGAGTACACAACCCTCTCTACCAGTTCCAACAACGCTGGAAAGGCCAAATAAAAAACAAAGGTCAATTAACAAGAGAAGACTGCATGGGAATCACATAAGACTAAGGACAAGCACTAGCCCCTTTCTTCCCCATTTACTGAAGGGTGTCAAATTGCAGTCTGGTTTTGAGTGCTCCAAAACAAGAATCAGCCTGCCTTTTTCCTACTCCTCAAGAGCAATTTCACAAAAAACTTGCCATGGTAAGGAAGAAGGGAGAACAAGCACGCTTGGAGAGCATAATACAATGAAGAGTTGTATGCTAATATGAAGTGCTCCTGAAAAGGAATCTATTGATTCTCTCCCAATTGGTTGGATTGCGCATCACGCAGGATTTACTTCAACATGAAAGGATTGCTGCTGTGATGACTTCCTCGAACTAGTATGTTCTGCTCTCATCTAGCAAGCTCTGCTCTCATCGAGCAAGCTCTCTAAGACTAGCATTCCCAAATCATTTCATTGCAATCCCTAGTGAAGTGTCAAAAGCAGCAGTTGGTTGCGGTGTCATGGCCATTAGAATCGACAAAAAGAGACCACAGAGCAGGCAAACTAGGCATCCACAGGTGAGACAGAGAGCTTACAGAAACAGAGCACTGAGAAAATGCAGGTTGAGCGCATCCTTATCTGTATCGACAATTCAAATCTGTTTTCCCCTACTTGCTGCATCAAAAACTAAATCACAAGCTTCCGGCCTTATGTCAAGAACACCAATCTTCCTTTCTCTCAGAAACTTGACCAAATCATGGACTAAATCACAAGCTTCTGGCTTAATGTCAAGGAACTCCAATCTTCCTTTCTCTTAGAAGCCTAACAAAATCATGGAGGTAATTGATTGGTCGAAACCTGCATGCAGTTGATTCCACATATATATATATATATCTGCATGCTGCTAAGAGGAATTCTAACACGCCAAACACAACCAAATCCAAATAATTAACAGCAAATTACCAAGGATCATAAATCCAACACAAAAGAGGTGACTAATGTGAAGAGGTATAACTGGAAAGGACAGTACAACAATAAACAAAGCCAACAGAAATATCCCATCAAAAACTTCCATAAATTCCAAACATATTTTTAGTGAGTCCTGAGAATCTTATCCTGCATCACCGCTCTTTTGTGATGCTGGACACGGCAGTACAACAATAAACAAAGCTAACGGAAGTATCCTATCAAAAACTTCCGTGAATCGTAAGCATATTTTAATGAGTCCTGAGAATCTGGTCCTGCATCACCACTTTTTTGTGCTAAAGGCTCTGCTACCGTTGCATCTCCGCTTATGCATCGCTCTATTGACTCTCACTGGCCACCCTACGGCAAAACCCGAATTGGCCCATACAATCCGGCATCTTTTTGCATTATGTATTCCGATTCGTACGAGTATGCCCCAACCTACATAAAGTACAAAATATAGTGTCATCTAGAGCTGCCCTCCAATTGGCCCATGAACCAGTGTTGTCGGATGAATTCGAGCGACAGACACATGGGGGTGTTTCAGTCTCACAAGAAATTATTATTCGGTGATCTTTCGCAGTACATATGGGACTTACCCGATCAGCAACAAAACGATAGGTACATGTTCCTCCTGCCAAAACGGGGCCACAAGCCGGAGTTCCAATCTGCGATTTAATTTTCCAAGAATGACAATCTTCGCCAAACGCTGAACCGCATGACCTCAATGACATTGTTTCTATGTGATCGGTTACATACCTGCCGGAGTCCGTCCCAACGGATCGCGAGATTGTCCTGCACCAAGCTGTTGGTAACTTTCACGACTATGGTGTCTCCGCGTTGCGCCTGGACGATCGGGCCCGGGGTCTTTCCGTTGATGGCTATCACCAGCTTCTTGCTGGAGTCCACCTTGCGCTCCACATCCCAGCGGAAGAAAAGCAGTTTGGCGTCCGCCGACGCCACCATCACCATACCCAAGAGAAGAAAGAACCCAACCCGACTCGCCATCTTTCGCGGTTGCGGGGCGACCGTCGACAGCCACAACGAAGATAGAAAGAAGTAGAAGAAGTACGCGAGCGTCTTGCACCGGTGATAAAACACAGCAGCCCACGTAATTGCGGACGTTGAGGTTACGGCCATCTTAAGGGCGAAGAGTCTCGGCCATCTTAACACTCTTGCCATTAAACAATCTTGTTAAATCGTGGTCTAAGATTTAACAACATTGTTTAATGGCAAGGACCGAGATTTAACAAGAATGTTTAATGGCAAGATAGTTAAGATGGTCGAGACACTTGTCACTGTTAAGACAAGATTCTCAACACTGCCGAGACACTTCGCCCTTCAGATGTGGCCGTTTGGTGTTATCTTTGGTCTTTGTACTTTATTTAATCACAATTTTGAAAAGTATATACTTACGTGGAACCAAATATTACAAAAACAAAAAGAGAAAATATCTGAATTTTTTTTCGCTCACTTTTTACCTTCATCACAGCCGCCGTCCGGCAGTTCACATCCAATCAGAGCCACAGCTCCGCCGTGACGTGCATCCACGAGCCCCACACCACTCCATGGCCGCCGTGCCCAGCGGTGAGTCCCCTCCCAACGCCTTCGCCATGGCAACGACGGGGGAAGACGGAGCCCAATCGCAGCCGGGATCTCGACCTCGCCTGTTGCGGCCATGGACGAGCTGGTCGTGGCCAGATCTGAAGGCCAATCCTTCAGATCTGGAAGGTCGCCGTCGGGATCTCGACCTCGCCTCGCCCGTCGCGGCCATGGACAAAGCTTCCACTGGAATCGCATCCCGTGCTTTCAATTGGGGTCGCCGTCGCATTCCCTGGCAGGCAGGTTAAAGCCCGCGGCTGTTGGTTCAGGGCGGGCTTCTCGGGTACGGAAGACAGAGCCGCCGAGGACGAAGAGAGGCAGCACGGAGCCGATGGAAGAAAGAGAGAGGAAGATGGTGTTGGTCCGAGCACATGTTGACTTTTCTTCATTTCACATCAGCACCGGCAGCCCAAAACTCCATAGCCGGCCGAGTGCCGGGTCCGGGTTCGAATTGGCCGCCCGGGGGGCGGATCAAGGGTCTCGCCCGGTTCGGGCGCGTCTCGGCCCTTAATGGCGCGACACGTTGCGCGCGTGAGAGCCATGAGCGGATGCGACCGCGAAACTATCTTTTAGGTAATAAAATAAAATAAATAACTAACGTGGAAAAGACATGTGGGGCCTCCCGGAGGACCCTAATGCTGTGCCGCATTCCGCAAACGCCGTAACGAAGATGAAAGGAGGAATTTGTGGCGACTCTCTAGTATCGTTCTTTTCTGGAAGGATTTGGTGGGCCCCACAATCACATCATGCATATCATTATTTTTTAATTGATTAGCCGTAAAACTCTTTGGGCTCGTTTGGTTCAGCATTCACAAAGTACTTTAGGGCTCTAAAGGGGTTTGATCAAATGTTGACCCGTTTGGGTCAGCATTTGGAGGACTTTGGGGAGATGCAATTGCATTTCTAAAGGCCCTTAAAGGCTTTTTGGCCACTGCAGCTACTGAGGTGCATCCGGCTTTCTGGCTTTCTCGGCATGCTACCTTCCTTTTAGTGAAAATAAGACCTTCGGACAAGTTTACCCCCATATATTATTATAATTCCATTTTTGCCCCCATTAACCCTTCCTTTCATCCCTCCCGTCGTTCTTCTCTTCTAGCTGCGCCTCTCATCCCTCCCATCGTTCTTCTCCTCTATACCTCGCATCATTCGTCCCCCCTTCGACTCCCACTCCAGCCGCTCGCGCTCCGCCTCTCGCTCGAGCTTCTCAGCCTCCCGCGCTCCGCCTCCCGCTCCCGCTTGCGCTTCGCCTCCCGCTTGCGCACGGCCCCCCGCTCCCGCTGTCGGTGCCTTCCTTCTTCTCTTGTGGTAAGTTTCACAATTGCTATTCTACTTTGTCCTGTAGCTTGTAAGAGTGGCTTAGTGGTAGTTTGCGGAAGTGTGCTGAGCTAGGAAGGTGTTGGAGAGTGGACTCAGAAGGTGATTTGAGATGGATTCTGATGTGCTAAGCTGATTATTTTTGCTTGTGTTATGGCACTTATGTGGATTAGTCCGAGTTCGTCGGTGGCGTCTGCTTGGTTTTGTCAAATTAGGGATAAGAGTGGAACATAATTTGGGTTTTTGGCCTTATGGGTATTCAACGTGCGAAATTCAAACTCTGCTTGGTCGATTCTTTTGTAGCTCCAAGTTCGTTAGGTGCACGTGCTTAATTTCATCAAATTGTTTTGAAAGTGGAATGGTATTTGGATTTTGGGCATTTGTTGTCTAAAGATTTTGGGCATTTGTTTCAAAGCCGTGTTGAGTTAATGTCGCCTCACCCTTGCTCCCCCAAAGACTGAAGGCGAGAAAGTAAAAGGCTGAAGGGAAGGGAAGGGGAGGGGAGGGGAGGGGAGAGAGAGAGAGAGAGAGAGAGAGAGAGAGAGAGAGAGAGAGAGAGAGAGAGAGAGAGATGAAAATCAGCTTGGCATTCTGATGGGTGAAAATTTAATGCCAAACGGATGTTGCTTATACATTGGGATAGTTGAATTCTTCTCTGGGTGTGATGCATCAATGGTTTCCTATGTTCGATTCTGTGTCTCGAGTTTTGGAGCTGGATAGCAGGAATGTTAAGGCTCTTTACCGAAGAGCACAGGCTTACATTCAGCTGGCTGATCTTGATTTGGCTGAACTTGATATCAAGAAAGCGCTAGAGATTGATCCTAAAAATATGTACTTTTTGCTCACAGTTTTCGTTTCTGAGATGTGTCTTTATATGGTCTCGGACTTCTTGATCAATTTGCGGGAACATAGTGCTCAGATATATAATTTACCTTGTGAAACAGGGATGTGAAACTGGAGTACAAGGTATTAAAGGAGAAGGTCAAGGAGTACAACAAAAAGGATGCTAATTTCAATGGCAATATGTTTGCCAAAATGAGTAAAACTAGAGCCTGTTGAGGTAAGACCGATAAATCCTTGTGTATTGACCATACCATAGATATTAATAATCTATCAATACCTGGCCATTGCTAAGGCTTTTGTCTTCTTTGTGAACGTGTAGAAGAGTGCTGCTAAGGAGCCTGAACGGATGAGCATAGACAGCAAGGCGTGAAAGGAGCGCACCTTTTCCTTTTCCTTTTCTTTTCTTTAGGTCCATTCGAGGTCCTCTATATGCACGAATTCTGTACTCTGCAGCAATGTAACATGGATTACTTTATGGGATCGGAAGAACATAAAATGTTGGTACGTCATTTTTCGCGTGTTTTGGATCGGTCTATGTTACGGTTGGAGTTAAAAAAATTTGACAGTACCTAGTTTGGAAAGCTGTTTCTTTGGCTTCGAACGATTTGTTTACTTGGTTGTCCAGTGAAACCTTAAGTAAAAGCTTTAATGACAGTGAAGCAATTGGATCGGTTGATGTGGAACTCGAGCCCAAGCATGTAATGGATCACTAAGTCGCACAGCTGACGTATAATTTAAAAAAAGAAATTGAGTGAACATTTGGCGTATTAGAAAAAATGGAAGATTCTAACTAACATGCCAAGTTATCGGTATGCAAAGCATACGGAAAATAAACATACTTTTTTTTTCAAAATCAAACAAATTAAAGCTAAATATTTAAAAAATTAGTTACAACAAACGACTTTCCAAATATAAGTTTACCAAACAGTATTTCCCTCAAAGTTGCATTTGAAGGCACTTGTCAATTTCAATTTACCAAACAGTATTTGCATTTTCCCAAATCCTTTCAGGCTAAGACGTTTGCATTTTCTTAATGACTTTTCCTAAATGTTGAACCAAACAGGCCCTTTGTAGTAGGATTTGAATGACCGATTGAAAAAGTTGGAATAAGAAGTTGCTAGCGTGCCTCCCACTTGGGAAGACTCAACTCTGCCCGTGTGGTTGGACATGGTGGACATGAAGAAGGAAAATTAGGGTTTTCGTTTCCTTTTGGCGCATAGAAACTATTGCTAGTTTTCAATGTGAAACGAATGTCTTCGTCTTCAATGTAAGGTATCTAAAGTGTCGTTGATAATCTATCCTTTGAGATTAGCCAAAAACAAGTAAACCTCTCTCTTTCACATAGGCCAAGAATTATACAAATTCTAGCCTGGCCTTCTCGCTAGAAAAATACAATCCGTCTATGATTCAAGGCACGCGCATGACCAATAAAATTATTTGTCGATGTTAGAAGGTTCGGGCTTTTTTCTGCGATGTGTTCTCTTTGAATTAAATTTCACATGCATGTGATATCAAGAGGAATAATTACCGAATTAATCTTAAACCTACCGTAGTGATGTTAATTCAGTTCACAACATCTAACTTCGACAATATAATTTTAAATCTTTATGTGGGATCTCGATGTCGTCCTTTTTGGCCAATTGCAGCTGTAAAATTGTTGGCGTGGCGTCTCGTGGTTTGGTGATTATCTTGATTTTGGCGTACTTAGTGTAGCCATCAATCCAATAATAGGAAGGTGGACTTGCCTCCTTGCTGATTGTAGGCAAGCACGGCCCAAATTTAAACCCATTATTTATCATGGTGTGGTCAGCTTAGTTATCGGGGACTAATCTTTAGCCTCTAGACAACGAAAATTGTAATTTTGTGGTGTATAAAAACATTTACTAAATAGCCGTATTTACATCGGACCTTTAGGTGAAGGGAATTAAAACAAATGATTTTTTAGCTTAATTAGGCTTCGTTCGTTTCACGGAAAATAAAGTATTTCCGGAAAATGTCTGAAAAATGTTTTCCAGGATATCATTTTCCTAGAAAATGACAATATTTTCTTGTGTTCGTTTGAAATTTAAAAAATTTCAGAAAAAATTTTCAGAAAATTTTTGTTTTTTCCTTTTTTTAGAATTTTTTGTTTTTTCCTCTTTTTTTTCCTTGTTCATAGATGCACAATTACCACCGCCACTGCCTAACTGGCGGCAGTCCGGCGATCGGTGGCAGCGGTCTGGTGGGCGGCGGTCCCGTGACTAGCAACAAGTTTATTAGTAATTTAGTCGACATTGAGGATTAGTTGGCTTCCGGAAAATATTTTCCTCTTTTTCAAAAATAGAAAATGTTTTTCAAACTTATCATTGATTGGAAAATATTTTCCATGGCAAAACATTTTCTGCTTCCCGAACACCACAATTTCCAAAAAACATTTTTCCAGAAGAATGTTTTCCATGAAGTGAATGGAGCCTTAATTAGACTAAGCTCATGGTAATGGAAATTATAATTCCAATTTGGATGACGGTATTGCGGAAGTCGTTCATAAAGGGACAATAATCTTGAGCACGTATATCTTCGGCCAAAGAATAAAATGATTATTTTCAAACTTTTTAATAAAAGTTATACGGCGGCGCCTTCTGGTTTGAGCAGCGTCACCCGTTGTTGACAACAATGCGCCTACTCCGATCGTCGGTTAGTGATTGCCCCAATCCGTTGCTTGTCGGAATTTGAAAATGCTATCCAAGCGATATCATAAAACTCATTACATGTTCTGATTAGTTTGATTTATACGTATTTTGTTGCCTAATTTGTGAAATCACAATCTTGTTTTAAATCTTTTCAGTGATATTAAAATATCCAAACAATTCCAAGTAGTCTTTAAATTAGGAGTTTTTGTTTAGAAGTCGTAAGTCACTTATTTAAAATCTCACCAATCATAGGGAAACACACTACTTTAGGTATAGGCTGTCCCGTATTGGCTAAAGTCATCGACCTAATCGGTTCGTGAGATTAACGAGACATTCTATGGACTTTTAGGTAATTAGGTCCTTGAGCTTGTATCCTAAGGATAAAAATCATACTTTACATAAGATGAAAGAAAAACAAAATCATTCCGACGGTCTCTCTAATCATGTGAGAAACAACTTCTTTTTGGAGATATCTCGGATTCCTATGATAAAGGAAATCTAATTTTACCGCTTAAAAGAGCCTAGGCCTTCTCAAAATTTCTTTCTCCTTTAATTAAGCAAATAGAATAGAGAGGTTGCTGGTATTTCCACCCCAATTTCAATTCCATACAGCCCCTTCGAGAGTTAGGATGACAAAACAATCTAAACTGTGAGCCTCAGAATTCCACTTCCTCTTTTCTCTCCTCTTTCTCCATTCGCAATTGCGGGCGAGCTCTATGATGAAGAATCAACATCAACCTATTGAAACACAGAACCACCATATCAATCACTGCATAAACTATCGGCAGTGATCGTAGAGGAGAAGAAAGTCCAAATTGGGCAAAATCTAGCAACATACTCGATGAACGATTAAGCAATAGCTCTTGAATAAGCAAATTGACGAGCAAAGCAAACCCTGCAGAGAGCTACTCAGGACGCACACTCTTACCACAGGGATGCACACACTTTTAAAGTTGTTTACAGCCCAAGGTGAGGCAAACCAAGCAGCAGATGGGCTTGGCAAACCCCACCGCAGATGTCCAACCCGCAGGCTTCTTTATGGGATCTTTTATGTTGAGAAACTCGAAACTTTTTTTACCCTGTTAATGTTTGACGAATGAAGTTCTTTCCCGACCAAAAAAAAGGAAGAAGCAACGAGCTTGAACCTTCAATCAAGGCGATGAAGCAGCAGAGAAGAGAGAGAGAAATTAAAGCCTTTTGTTTGGCCATCCATGGGATGATTTCGGCATTGTTTGGCGTCGCTCGTCCATGGGCAACCGTCACTACTTGTTCAGGCATTGAGGAGGCCATTTCAAAGATTTTGACATACAAAATTGATCAGACGCAGCCCTCCACCGAAGAGAATGATCCATAGCTTTACCAAGCTAAAAAGAAAGAACAGAGTTCCCAAGCACGCTAGAAGAAGGGAGGACTGCCTCAACAAAAAAAAGATTGCTACTGTGGTGCCTTCCTCTAGCTATGCTGCTCTGCTCCCATCCAAGAAACTCTCTTGTTTTGAGCCTCAAAACAAGAATAAACCTGCTTGTTTGTTCTCAGTGGAATTATTTCACAAAAACCTGCCATGTTAAGGAAGAAGGGAAAACAAGCACACTTGGAGAGCTTAGTACAACGGAAAGCTGTTTGCTGTATTCAAGAAGACGAATTGCTCCTGAAAAGGAATCTGTCAATTCTGTCCTAATTGGTTGGACGGTACATCACGCAAGATTTACTTCAATAAGAAAGGATTGCTACTGCGGTGCCTTCCTCTAGCTATTCTGCTCTGTTCTCATCCAACAAACTCTCTAAGACTAAGATCTCAAATCATTTCATCCCAATCCCAAGTGGAATGCTAAAAGCAGTAGGTGGTGGTGGTGTCATGGCCATTCGAAACGATAGCAACAGACCACAGAGCAGACAAAGTACGCATCTACAGATGAGATGGGGAACCTACGAAAGCAGAGTGCTGCAGGTTGAGAACACTCGCAAACGAAAACGAAGGCCTTCTTGGTGTCAACAACAAAAAAATTGTTTTCCTTACTTGCTGCATCAAAAACTAAATCACAAGCTTCTGGTCTAATGTCAAGAATCCTAATCTTCCTCTCTCTTTGAAACTAAACAAAATTATGGAAGTAGTCAAATGGTCAAAACCTGGATGCAGCTGATTCTTGATGTATCTGCATGCTGCTAAGAGCGATTCTACAACACACACACACACACACACTCACAAACGAAAACAAAGGCCTTCTTGGTGTCAACAACAAAAAAATTGTTTTCCCTTACTTGCTGCATCGAAAACTAAATCACAAGCTTCTGGCCTAATGTCAAGAATCCTAATCTTCCTCTCTTTTTGAAACTAAACAAAATCATGAAAGTAGTTAATTGGTCGAAAACCTGGATGCAGCTGATTCTTGATGTATCTGCATGCTGCTAAGAGCGATTCTAAAACACACACACACACACATAGAGTAGTTAATTGGTCGAAAACCTGGATGCAGCTGATTCTTGATGTATCTGCATGCTGCTAAGAGCGATTCTACAACACACACACACACACACACACAAGTATAACCAAATCCAAATAATTAACATCAAATTACTAAAGATATAATATCAAATGCAACAGAGGCAAACAATGTGAAGACGTACAGCTAGAAACAACAGTGCAGTGATAAACAAAACCAGTAATCCCGCAACAATTTTTAGGACTCAACCGTATTTAAGAAAAGAGTATAATGCAAAACTGTTGATTTGATCTCCTACTGAGAATCTTGCCCAGCATCAGCACTCTTTGGTGCCGGAGTCTTTGCATCTCTATCTTATCACTGTTCTATTGACGCCACCCTAAGGCAAAACCAGAAGCTCCCCGTGCAATCCAGCCTCGTCTTGCATCAGATACACTGATTGATACTTGAATTTCCCGGGCTACATAAGGTACAAAATACAATGTCATCAAGACCTGCCCTTTCAACCGATGCATGAACCAGAACCCAAACCAGAACCAGTGCCGTGGCATAAATTTGAGAGACAAAAACAATGGGGGGTGGTTCAGACTCGGCAAAACGAACTTACCCGATCAACAACAAAACGATAGGCACAAGTTTCTCCTTTCAAAATGGAAATGGGGCCATTTCTTCCATTACACGTAGTTCCATTCTGCAATTTTATCCAAGAATGGCAATCTTCATCACGCACTTGAGCGCATGACCTACATAACATCGTTTCTATGCCATTGGCTACATACCTGTTGGATTCCCTGCCAACGAATTGCGAGGCTCTCCTTCCGCAAGCTGTTGGTAACTTTCACGACCATGGTGTCTCCCCGTTGCGCCTGAATGATCGGGCCCGGGGTATTTCCGTTGATCTTAATGACCTGCTTGTTGTTGGAGTCCACCCCCTCCTTCACATCCCACTGAAAAACGAGCGATCTGGCTTCCGCCGATGCCACAATCACCAGAACAAAAAAGAAGCATGCCTTTGATCTACTCATCTTTCGAAGTTACAGGAACCGAACCGAACGCAACAGATGAAAATTTGATCGAGCGGTCTGGGTTTGTGGGGCAACTATCGACTACCCCGAACGGGGATGAAAGAAGAAGAACACAAGAAGCCGAGAAGATTCGGTTTCGCTTTTATAGGAAAATCACGAGGGATGAGGATTTATGTTTGTGGGTCCTACTAAATGGTAGCGCCCAAGTGGAATTAAATAAATCAATTAAATGTGGAATTTCATAAAATCAATTAAAAATCTGTTCTTTTTTCCTCACCGTCTTCCTTCTTAACAGCCACCACTCCGGCCGCTTATGTCCAGTCACAGCCACGGCTCGGCCGTAAACACCCCGCCGCGGCCGCCGAGCCCAGCGGTGATTCCCCTCCCGACGCCCCCGCTGCAGATCCGATCTGGCCAGCTAGATCTGCAGTCACAGCAACGAAGGGGGGAGTCGGAGCCCAATCAAAGACCGACATCTCGACCTCGGCTGGTCGTGGCCAGATATGAAGGCTTGGCGAAGTCCGCCGTCCGGGATCTCGACCTCGCCCGTCGCACGCCATGGACAAAGCCTTCGGCTGGAATCGCATCCCGTGCTTTCACTCGGGGTCGCCGTCGCAATCCTCGGCAAGTTAAAGCCCGCGGCTGTTGGTTCAGGGCGAGCTTCTCGGATGCGGAGGACAGAGCCGCCGAGGACGAAGACAGGCAGCACGGAGGCGATGGAAGAGAGAGGAAGATGGTGTTGGTCTGACCACATTTTTTACTTTTCTTCATTTCACATCGGCACGGGCGGTCCGAAACTCCACAGCCGGTCGAGTGCCGGTCCGAGTCTGGGTTGGCCGCCCGGTTCGGTCGGTCGTCGGCCCTTAAGCGCGTGACGGCACGCGGGAGAGCCCACGAGCGGAGGCGATCGTCAACGCCGTGATGATGTGAAAAGAGGAATTTGTGGGGACTCTCTAGTGTCGTCGCCCTTTGCCCTTTTTGGAAAGGGCGCCCACCAAATCTGATCGAGTGGACCCCACAACACCACATCATTCATGTCATTATTTTCTAATTGATTATGGGGATGAGTTAATTTCATTTGTTTTTTCTTATTTAAGAAACTTCGCGCGAACATGATGTCTGAACTCTAAAGATGATGAATTGATTTGACTGAAAAGAGAGACCGGCTGGTGTCAATCATAATAAGCATAGAATCGAATTAAACATTCGATACGAAATGTATCTATCTACTTGAATGTTTAAATTACATTCTTATATAGTGTTTCAGATTGAATCGGATAAGGTCGAGTGCATGTTTATGATATATTGAACCGGGCATAAAAGGTCAAATCTATCCAATGCATTGACACCCCCGCGCATTAGTGACAAAAAACAGGTGATTTTCAAGTCTATAGAACCCCTAGAAAAGAAAGAAGAAGAGAAAGTCAATGTCAAAGATGGAGAGACATTGAGACACTCTTGAAAACGTCCCAATTCCCTGATTAGCCTTAGACCTTTTGTAGTGGGATTCGATTGACCTATTGAAAAGATTGAAATAAGAAGTTGCTAGCGTGCCCCCCATTTGGGAAGACTCAACTCCGTACGTTTGGCTGGACATGGTGGATATGAAGAAGGAAGATTAGGGTTTTCTGTCTCCTTTTGACGTGTATACTTTGCTAGTTTTCAATGTAAAATTAATTTCTTCGTCTTCAACGTAAGGTGTCAAAAGTGTCGTTGATAATCTATCCTTTGAGGTTAGCCAGAAACAAGTAACCTCTGTCTCTCACTTAGGCCAAGAATTATACAAATTTCTAGCCTTGCCTTCTCGCTAGAGAAATACAATCCGTCTATGCTTTAGGGCGTGACCAATAAAATTATTTGCCGTTGTTAGAAGGTTCAGGCGCGACAATCCGTCTCTGCGGTGTGTTCTCTTTAATTTAAATTTCATGTGCATGTGATATCAAGGGGAATGATTACCAAACTTGTAGTGGTGTTAATTCAGTTCGCAACTTTTTGACTTTGACAATGTAATTTGAAGCCTTTACACGGGATCCCGATATTGTCCTTTTTGGCCAATTGCAGCTGGAAATTGTTGACGTGGTGTCCCATCATCACCCTCAAGTCATCCTACGTGGCAAAATGATGTGGACAACTCGTGGACTGTTACGTCAGTGACTTCTTTTGTGGCAATTGGATGAAAAAACTACTTGGGGAATCCACACAAAGTTTTGGGCTATATTGACAAAATTGAAAAGTTTATGACTAAATTGATATTGACGAGATGGGTCTAAGACTGGTACATATTTTGATTAGTGTGATTTATACATATTTTGTTGCCTATTTCATGAAATCACAATCTTGTTGAAATCTTTTCGGTAATATTAACATATTATTAACACCTAATTTTTGCCAATCTGGTAATTCACTTTCGGTTTAGTTTTTAGTAAAATTGTTATTAATTAGAAGTTAGAAGTTGCTTTTATTTTTTGAAAAAAGAAGAAGAAATATTCAAAAAATAGAAAAAAAACAAAAGGAAAAGAAAAAAAAAATCAACCTCAGACTGGCCCTTAGCCACTCGGCCCACGCGAGCTCCACCTGTTTCCCTTGGGCCCGCGAGCTCCAAGTCCTTCCTTTTGAGCCCATGCACTCTCCCTGGCCCAATTCGCAAGCTCCACCTGCAGCATCTCGCCCGTGGCCTTGCCGAGTGCTCGCCATTTCCAGGTAGGTCCATTTTAGCTTTTCCCTTTTTCTCTCCTCCGAAGACCGTGGTTCGGGCGTCCTGTGGGCCGTTAGTGACTTGGCTCGAGCTCCATCGAGCTCGTCCGTCCGTCGACGCCTTCAGACCGTGTAGGAGATACTTGCGTTTGCCCTCTCTCGAGACAACCAAAGACCCTTTTTCTTTTCTCGTGCCGAACCGTTCGTCCACCTCACGAACAGGTGAACCCCGCTCCTGATTTGCTGCTTGTCTTGTACTGTATGCGTGCTCTATTTGCTCCCTATTCACCATAGACCGAGATGCACATTCGTTTGACCCTAAGATTCATCATTTGTTCTTCGCCTACCACCCATTTGTTGAAATGCTTGAGTGGGGCTGTGTATGTTTTGAGGGGAATACGTCCGTTTCTTTGCTCTTTATGCTATCACGTTTACGTCTGGCTTGAACTAGGGTAGTCGTTTGGTGGTCGCCGTCCCTCCCGGTCCGGTCGCCGGACGCCCGACGAGCGGGGACGTGGTGGCGACCGAGCAAACGTGCTGCCTCAGTCGCGCTAGGGTGCCCTGGCCCTTTCTTTTTGGGCCTGTTGAGTCCCTTTCTTTTGAAGATGGGCTCAGCTCCTTAAAGAAAAAACGAACTGGGCTCACGTTGAGCCCAATTCGTGTCTTTTTTTACTTATCTTGTGTTTTGAGCTTATTTCGTGGTGGGCCTAGACTCCTCGCAGGAGGTCCACGCCTTTTGAGGGTCGGGTCGGCCCGAACCCGAACCGGTTCGAAGTCCGACCGGCTGTTTATTTTATATATTATTTTAATAAAATTTATTATTAATAAGATATATTATCTAAAAAAACAAAAAATACTTTTAATTAAAAATTTCCGAAAAAAAAAATATTGTACTTTTGTTTGGGAAGTCAGCCTAGCTTTAAAAATCCTATTCTAACATTAGAATTGGCATAGCTTTATTAATAAGTATCTTTTCGAAAAAAAATTGAAGAAGTGATCTAAAATGCGTATCTTATCTAACTCCACTTAAGAATGTTTAGATGCATGATTAAGTAATTAGTGAATTTGGAATATATCATGGATTGCCTATATGAATATCATGGCATGTTTAGTTTAATGCGGCGATGGTGATCGCATTGTCATATGCATGGAGCTGGTGTTATTAAGGCTGATGTCCATTCCAGTCCTAATCTTGTAAAGGTTTACAAAGAACCCGTGTATTAATAAATACCCGACGAGTTGCAGGTTCTACTTTCTTGTCATTAGATAATCGCATTCAATATATTTGAGTGTTTATTTACCTCGTATTTTAGTACTTTGATTGTTTACCTCGCACTATTTTTTTAATATATAAATTGTGTGTTAATTCCTCTTTTAGACTAGCTTAGCCTTAGTATAAACTTGCATGAAAATGACTCCATAAGAATAGTTGCATGAACACTAAGCGAATTTGAATGATCTTTAGGGTCTTAAATGATGAGCAAGAACGCATGATTTAGATACTAAAATTGCGTTAATAGAATTGTTAGCGTAAACAAGTCCCCAAACTTTAGAATCTCTAGTTTTGTAAGGATCGAAATGACACTCTCATGTCTCGATCAGTTTCTAGTCGACCATAATTGGCTAGTGGCAACTCCTAGGAATATTTTAAGTTGTTAAAGAACATTTAAAATCAAAATGCCTAAATGTCATGTGAGGTATAGGCTTGTGGAGAGTTTGTACTCATAAGGATTGAACCGAGTCGGATCATCAATTAGATATTGCTTCTAAGCCATCTTTTAGGAATGATGATTCGGATCTCTTTACGAGAAATACCTCTAAATCTACCTTTGATACCGTCCCCTGCTAGTGGTAAATTTTAGATAGGTCGCGACACATATCCAAAAAATTCCGAGCAGTCTTTAAATTAAGAGTTTCTATTTAGAAGTCGTAAATCACTTATTTAAAATCTCACTAATTGTAGGGACACGCACTACTTTAGATATAGGTCGCCCGTAATGGCTAAAGTCCACGACTTAATCGGTTCATGAGATTTATGAGATATTCTATGGACTTTCGGATAATTAGGTCCTTGAGATCGTATCCTATGGATAAAAATCATATTATACATAAGATGAAAGAAAAACAAAATCATCTTGACGGCGTCTAACCATGTGAGAAACAACTTCTTTTTAGAGATATCTCGGATTACTTTAATAAAAAAGATCCAATTTCATTGCTTAAAATAGCCTGGGCCTCCATAAAATTTCTTCTCCTTTAATTAAGCAAACATAATAGAGAGGCTGCCGCTATTTCCACCCCAATTTCAGTTCCGTACACCCTATTTGAGAATTAAAATGACAAAACAATTTGAGTGGTGAGCCGCAGAATTCCACTTCCTCTTTTCTTTCTTCTTTCTCCACTCGTAATTACGGGCGAGCTCCATGATGAAGAATCAACATCAACCTTATGAAACCCACAACCACCATGTCAATCACTGCGTAAACTATCAGCAGTGATCCTTGCGGACAAGAAAGTCCAAAACTGAGCAAAATTTATCAACATACCCTGTAGAGAACAAGCGAATTGATGAGCAAAACAAATCCTGTAGAGAGCTGCTGAGGACACACACCACACTTTTAAAGTTGTTTACAGCCCAACAAGCAGCAGATGGGCTTGCCAAAGCCCACGCAGATGTCCATCCCGCGCGCCTTCTCTATGGGATCTTTTATGTTGAAAAATTCGAAACTTTTTTTTTTTGCCCTTTTAGTGTTTGATGAATGAATTCTTTTCCGACCAAAAAAACAAGAAGAAGATACGGGCTTGAACCTTCAATCAAGGCGATGAAGCAACTGAGAGGAGGGTCTTAGATTGATCGGCTTTCATTTTCTCTTCACTAGAATTTTAGAGAAGAATTAAAGCTTTTCGTTCGCATTCAAGTTTTGAATTTGGGCGTCCATCAAAATTAGGGGTGAGCAAGTGGAACCGCCTGTTCGGGAACCGCTCGAAACTGTCCGGACCGGTCGGTTCCGGGCGGTTCTCCGGGCGGTCGGTCCGGTTCCTAGTTCCAAAAAAATGGAACCGGGAATTTTCGGTCCGGTTCTCGGTTCCAGAGGTGGAACCGCCCGCCCGGAACTGGACCGATACTGTACATTTAAAAAAAATTCAAAATAATGTTTTTTCTTTTTTCCTCACAATTCCTCTTTTCTCTCACGGAGTCACATGCACAGTACACACTCACTCACTAGTCGCTCAGTCCACTCCATAAGTCCATATCCAGAATACTCCACTCGCTCGGCCCACGAGTCTAATTAAATTGACACTTTTTCTCTTAGGCAAAAAGTCCAATCTATTCGAGACTCAAGAGAGAGCCCAACCAGTACGCGTACGAGAGGAGGAGCAGCTAGTCTTCGTCCAGAAGCTACGTGCAGCAGCTTCTGCACGTCCAGAAGCTGCACACAGCTTCTGCTCGTCTAGAAGCTAAGCTTCTGGACGTGAAGAAGCTGCACGTGTAGTTTCTGGACGTCCAAAAACTGCACGTACAGTTTTTTTTAGTATGGTAATTGGAATCGGGAACCGCCCGAGAATCGGACCGGACTAAGCAGGAACCGGATCGGACCGCCCAATTCTGTCTGGTCCGGTTCCCGGTTCTCCATAATAGGGAACCGGTTCCACCGGTCCGGTTCCACCGGTCCGGTTCCCGGTTCCTAGGGGAACCGGGAATCGATCACCCCTAATCATAATGCATTTAGCATTGTTCAGGCATTTGGGAGGAGGAAAAATTGTCGAATATATGAATTCAATTCTATCAACGATGTAAAAAAGTAATGGAAATCGCACAACATAAAAATTTACGTGATTTGACAAAGGGAGATTTTCTGCTTACCTACGTCCACGGGAGATTTCACTAATGCTGAAGAAAAGTGTACACTGATCCCCTTACCCTTTATGATTAACTTTAGAGACATGTTTCACCCTAAACATATATAGCAAAACCCTACATTGTACAAATTACAAAATTGCCCTCACAGTATAAAATATGATACTTCCTTATATAAATTTTGCATGATTGAATATAAAATGACTTTGGCAGCCCGGGGGCATTGCCTCCTGCCACCCTCGCCAGGTGGCCCCCCCAGACCCCCCGGAGCAGGACCCTCATGCTATCTGTCATCATGGGGCTTTTTGGAACCGCTTCATAATCTCTTGGATAACAAAATATAAGACATCAATCTCAATAGAACGTCGCCGGTGGGCGTTAATGGAAGAGGTAGAGGAAGAAAGAGAATAAAAAAAGTGAGACTCTTGGGTCTGCATGGGAACATTTTTGTTCCTAGGTTTTTTTGTTCTTTTGTTCCTCAAAACAAAAAAAGAACAGAAATCCGTTTGATAACGCCAACTTACTTTTCTACAACCCAAAATAAAAAAAGTAGCTAGGGAATATATTTGGAACAGAAACAAGAAATAAAAAAGTAGCTTTTTGTTCTCGGGAACAATTTCTAGAAATAAACTAAATTTTTTTTGTTACTTTCTCTTGCCATGGCCACCTCCGGCCACCTAGAGCCATTGTTGGGCGCTGACCGACACCCCCATTGTTGTCAATTAGTGGCACCATTGTCGGCGACTACTACCGATTACCACCTTCCTCCAATCGCCGTTTGCCTTTGTCGCTAGCCATTGCCGCGATGGTCGATTACCGACGCTGACCACTACCTTCCTCCAATCGCCGGCTGCTTCCGCCGCTGGCCATCGCCATTGACAGCCAATCGCCAACCGTCATTGCCTGATCACCACCGCCGCCGACCATCGACTGATGGTGCTGGCAACCGTCATTCGACCACCGTTGGCCCTCGTTGATTGATAGTCGGGTGGTAGCGGGCGACGGTTGACGACATTCGGTCATTCGTGAGCAATAAGAAAAAATGAAAAGAATACAAAAATTTATTAATCATACTAAACGCGTTTCTATTCTTTTTTCTATTCCAATAATATATATTTTGTGTAGTTACCAAACATCTTATTTTACTTAAAAATTATTTCGGGAAGTATTCTTAAAAGTAATTGTTCCCCGAAATAGAAATGTTATCATTCGCACCCTTAGCGGCCAGCTAGGAATAATAGTATGTCGATAATTAAGGCAATTATAGAAGGCAACAGGGGCTAATATGACTAAGCTTCAGTCCACGGACCGAGGCCAGTAACAAATGAAAGCAAATCAAGAAAGGCCCACATTAAATTTCTTCCTTGAAAAGACATGGAAAGAGTCGTGTGTTTTTGCAAATATAACCAAATTTCTCTCAATCGATATGTATTCATGTCGCTTATCCAGGTGCAAACAGAGGCTTGCACAAGGTATTACCAAATGTGTATGATCCGAAAGGCAAAACTACGGTTCAGGCATCGATTTCGCATTCCATCAATTTGCATTTCTCAAGAGAGTTTATTTATTGTTGTTGTTGTTGGTAAAGTGAAGATATCTGCTTTCGCACCTTTTCTCCAACAGTAATGTTTAATAAACATGAAGACGGTGATCCGAAGCTGGACGGATAAGAATCGGAGTTCGAACTTTAAGGAAAGGACACATATGAACTAGTTGTGAAATCAAACTGCACTTGCCCCACTCCTATTCGGAACCGAACCCAAAACTCCGCTGCAAAGTTGCCTTACTCCGTTGCAAAGAGAATGAGGCCTGCGCCTCAAACTTGTGAAGCTTGCTTCAAATCGTTCTGCAAAATATGATGAAGAGGAAAACCGGAGACTTTACTGTATTGACCACTCCGCCTCAAAAGGATGCTAATTTGCACCCTCCTGGGAAGCCTCTTCTTTAATTTTTCTCTGCCTTTCCGGGCAAACCCATAATCCAAACCTCGCAAATTATTGGGATTCATCCGGGTGATGAGATCTGAATAGGCATCTATAAATGCCTCGATCGAAGTCAATAACGTTGGAGGGATTGTCGAAATTCGCGATCCATTTTCTAAATCTAGAAGCTAAACTTGAGGCGGTGGCAAATTTCAAAGGGTGGCTGCTGAAGAAAGCACAAAAAGTCAGCAGAGAATGTTTGCATCCATGCACAACTATTTTGTTAAAAGTATTTTGCAAACTATTCTTGTCCCAGGAAGCCCTAAGTGTATCCCTTGCCCTCTTCCGCGTCCTCTACCAAATATGTCGTGCATAAATACACACTTGTACATGCTAAACAAAGAAGGGGATTGACAAACTAAAACTCAACCCTTAGATGCCTCAATTCATGGGGCTAAGGGTTCAGCAAAATGGGCTTTGGTGCTTAGCCTTAATAAGCCATCAACTGACATATGATCAGCTTCTTAGCTGAAGCCATCTGGGGTTAGGCCCAACTCTAATGGTGCAGGCACTTCGAGCCATTATGGCTCAATAAAGGCCCAGTACGACGTTCTTAATGGAAACGAAAAATCAGAAGGTTGTCCTCCGAAGAGTAAAGAAGAGCTTAAAATTTCTCAGCTGCCGTGTTATGAATCATATGGGCATCGTAGGGGCTTTTCTTGTGATGCACGACAATAAGTTTTCTCTGAATATGAAATGTACGTGTGAGGAGTGGATAGACACTGTGCGAGGAGGTACATTGTGGAAAAAAGAAGAAGCGAATCGCATATGTTCATGTATATCTGGAGAGAAATCAGTCGTGAGAAGAAATAAGAAAAGAACAGCTCTCCGAATCTTCTCCCCTGGGGTGTGTTTAGGGAATTCAATGAGGTGCTTCACCATTGAGAGAAAGCTGCAAAATTGTTTGGCTGAAAAATTATAGATCGAATTCCTTCCGAGACTTCTTCAATTATTGTTTTTTGATGATGGATATTGAACGCCATGGCTGTGCTTTTACCTGGACTACAGAAAGAGAACGTGATGAATTTGTCAAAAAAATGTTGGATAGGGTGGTTTGCCATTGAATATAGGTTGCAATATCCGGAGGTTGAAGCATTTGCACTACCTGCTACAGGTTTTGCTCACAGTTATTATCCCTCTCGGCTGAGTCAGTGAAAGCGCATAAATCAGTCCCAGCAAAGCTCAAAGTCCATAGTGGACTTTTCAATTTCATCCCTACCACTCCAACGCACAGTAGGAATGTTACAATTACCTTGGCAGCTTCCACACGCACATTGGATTCTTGATCACGATTCCAACCGTGATGCGACTTCTGTGGTCTGTATTATTTACTTTCCTATATTGCACTTAATATATATATATATATATATATAAGTCGGGTTCATTCATGAGTTCAATTTCGAGACATTTTAACATTCTCTATCATAATTCAACGTTTTTGAACTAAGTTATAATTGTAGTTAGAATTCGAACTTTACTATTACTTTTCCACAACTACCAATAGGCTTAATATCACAGAATCTTTCAAGTCCAAGCTTAGCTTGAGCTTTGCCATAACTGTGGACTGCATCAAAATATGAACTGCACTTGCATTATTAACTATGGACTTATATCGCAATCTCTTTTATTGCAAATAAATCAAAACCAGCATTGCATATATTGACTAAAAAAGCTTTATTACGCTAGTACCCATAACAGAAATTCACTATCTTTGATTCCTTAAAGAAAGAGAACTCTTCAGATCTATTATGTACCCATAATAGAAATTCACTATCTTTGATTCCTTAAAAAAAATATTCTTATGGCAAAAAACTTCATTAAGTTTTATTTTATTTTATTATTTTAATGATTAAGTTAAAAACAGAAAGGGAAAGGGAAAGTTTGGCTTCCAGAAGGCTCTCAAGTCTACGTAATGCGAAACAACTTGGTAGGGGGCACATGACTTTACCCACTTCGCAGAGTATGACATCGTAAAAATGAGACATATTGCGACTGCAAACGACATGTTTGTCCTAAACTAATTCGGACCTAGCTTACATTTGACCCAGTTCTCAATGTTTGATTCATTTTACTTACTTTGAACGCCTTCCAAGAAGGTGGGTACTGACACTTTCATTCTAGGTTATCGATTCCAGCCATGTGGGCCGCTGCAAATGCCATGGAATTATTGTCCCTGCTTTCTTCATGACAGATGGAAGATTGCTATTGAAGCTTCAAGTAATAAAGAAGTTGTGCACATTTTTCTCGGATGTTTCTATCTTTCTTTCCGGTTGGTAATGAAAAAGAGAAAGAAAGTTAGACGTACATGTCTAATGTGGAACAAGGAACGGTCCAATTTTATTCACTTTCACGCGCCGTGCTCAAGATTCCCTCTATGTTTACCGTGGAACGAAAAACGTTCCAACTTTATTCATTTTCACATGCCGTGCTCAAGACTCCCATTTTTCTCTTTCTTTTTTGTTTGGTTGTTAAAAGAATTTTTCTTGCTCTTCTCGGACAAAATAAGATGCATATGTTTCATGTAGAATGACGACTCGCCCAATGTCATGAGCCAAAGATTTTAGTTTATAATGACTAAGAAGTCACGTTAACCACTATAGTATCATCAATTGTGATCTCGTAAATGACGACTCCTAAGAATATTCCATATGACATAAAAATCATATATGTGGGTCTTATTTTTATGTAGAATGAGGAAGGATCTAATTTTATTCACTTTCACATGTCACGTTCAAGGCTCTCTCACTTTTTCTCTTTCTTTTTGTTTGATCATCATAAAAAGAAAAAAAATTCCTCTTGCTCTTATTTGATAAAATAAGATATGTATGCCTATATAGACTAATATTTATCCCAACGAGCCAAACATTTCAATTCATATTGACTATTAAGTCATGCCATGCCAACTACTCTAATATTGTCGATTGTGAACCCATAAATGATGACTCTTATGATTCGGAGAATATTCCATGTGATACAGAGATCCCACCTATGGGTCATATGTTTATGTGAATGAGGAATAGTCCAACTTCATTCACTTTCACATGTTGCTATCAAGACTCTCCCACTCTCTCTTTCTTTTTGTTTGGTCATAAAAAAAAGTATTCTATTGCTCTTCTCTAATCAAATAAGATGTATGTATTTAATGTAGATTGATGACTGGCCAACCGTTATAAGCAAAAAACTTCAGTCTATATTAACTAAGAATTCATGTCAACTACTGTAGTATTCTTCATTATGAGCCCTTAAATGATGTCTCTTATCATTTATAGAAAACTTCATAGAACATGTGTCATGTGTTTGTGTAGAATGAGGAATTTTCACATGCCATGCTCAAGACTCTCCCACTTTTTCTCTCTTTTTTGTTTGTTTGTTTGGGTATCAAATTTTTTTATATATATTTTTCTCTTCTCCGATAATATAAGATGTGTATCTTTAACATAGAACGATGACCGGCCCAAAGCCATGAACCAAAATTTTCAGTTTATGTTGACTAAGAAGTCGTGTCATTGCTACACTATTGTCAATTGCGAACCCATAAAATGTCATCTCTTATCAGAAAGAGATAATTCCATATGACATATAGATTGTTTGGATCGAATTGATTTGAACCATCATATATCATTGTGAAACCCACGTAATTAATGAATTAGATAAACACGGTCTACATGATATAGATGACATGCAATATTTTTTTCATGTTAGCATGTACTGATGTCGGAATATTGACCGATAATGACGAGCAATATAAGCAGATTCAAATCTTAAAAAGGAAGAAAGAACAATCATTTTCTCAAAGGAAATATACCCCAAATTAGTTAGAAACTTCGCCAAAAAAAAAGATGAACATCATATAAGATTCAATCAACTTTGAAAGCTTTAATCCTTTGACGGCAGAACTTTTTACTAAAAAGGAAATAAAGATAGCTGTGCTGTCATCCTGATTGACTTTCATGGCTCATGGCTAACACGGCATTTTCTAGTTGAAGAGGAACTACTCAAAAAGCATTCATAGAATCATCTCAAATAGTCACCACTTAAAGATCTTATTACCTTAAGGAGCGACTGAATGGATCTATTCAATTTATTCAAAATAAGCCTCATGATAAGATCTTGGCTCATGAAATGAGTGGATGGAATATATCCACAGATTCAAAGACAAGTACCCACTTTAATTAACACAGTTTGGGTCATGAGAGCAAATAAGTTATTAAGATACATGTGAGAGTTGTAGAAAAAGTCCCCCATTGGGGAATTGGTGTGGTGTTCAACTCTTAACATATCATAGTTAGTCCATAATTTATTAATTTTAGATTTTCAATGAGTATGGGTCTGACTGCATATGTTGACGAGCGTGGATTTGAATATATGAATTTTGTTGTGCACTCCCAACAAAGACGGAGAAAAATAGGAAAAAAAAAAATACAAAGTCTGACACTTTTGCCTCCACATCGTGACCCACGATGCCAAAACTTATCTCTTTTAAAATATTATGTCTTGACCATACAGTAGGTCTTCCAAAGCATGACTAGGAAATTTTGAGTCGCTGCAGGCAGCCAGCGATAGAGAAAAGAACTTTCAGAGGTTGTTAAGCCCTCTGTTTCTTTTTTTTTAATAATTTTTTTTGTGAATAAAGGAAGAAGACAATATCGTCCTCAAGGGCAGTGTTTATTTGGCCATTATAAATGGCAGAGCCCAGGATCATTTAAATTACAATGGCGTCTTACCTTTACACTGGCTTTGTGCCTTCACTCTTGTGTACACTCTTTGTTGTTCAAGTCTCGAAATTCTGTGATTCCAAAGTCTTAACAAATGTAAGCTGCATTGGCACGGAAAGGGAAGCTCTTCTGAAGTTCAAGCAAGATCTCACAGATCCTTCGACACGTCTCGGGTCGTGGACCGGTGAGAGTTGTTGCGAGTGGGAAGGAGTCAAATGCAGCAAAAAGACTGGTCACATCTTGAAACTCGATCTTCGCAATCCTTGTCAAGATCCGGAGGAGTGCAGCCTGGGAGGTAAGATGCATCCTGCTCTAAACAAATTGAAGTATTTGAAGTATCTAGACTTCAGTTGGAATAACTTTTCAACTGAAAAAACCCAAGAGTCCTTCACTTCTCTTCAGAATCTGGAGTATCTCAACCTCTCATCTGCGGGCTATGGGCCTATTTCCAATCAACTTAGTAATCTTTCCAGCTTAAGGTACTTGGATCTTAGTGGGTGGATCTGGCGGGAACCCCCTTTAAGAATAGAGAACCTCCGATGGCTATCGACGCTCTCCAACTTGAAGCACTTGGACCTGTCTTATGTCCCCCTTCAAAACCCCAGAGGGTGGTGGTTAAATCCTATAAACATGCTTTCCTCATTGAAATATTTGATATGGAGGGGATGTGAATTGGAAGATGCTTCTGCCTCTCTGCCTGTCAATTTCACGTCTCTTAGATTCCTTGATTTGAGTCAAAACTCCATGAGTTCATCTATTCCACATTGGTTTCAAAACTTCAGCAAACTCGAACATCTTGATTTAAATGGTAATGAACTCCAAGGCATATTCCCCATTGTCATCCTTGAAAACAATCCATGGCTTAGATTCCTTGATGTCTCTTCAAATAGGATGGAGGGTGAAATTCTGAGAAACTTGAGCATTTTCTGCAATCTACAAGTACTAAGTTTGTTTTCTAACAAATTTAGTGGGGGGATTTCCAACACCAAAGACGATGCTTTGGTCTGTGGACGAAGTAACCTGAAGTATATGGATGTTCACAAGAACAATTTCAGTGGTCACCTACCTAATCAATTTGGGAATTTCAAAGACCTTGAAGTTCTTGATCTTTCCCTAAATATAATCTCCGGTCCTATTCCTACTTCAGTTGGCCAACTAACATCTCTAAGAATGTTGTACCTCTCTTTTAACAAATTGAGCGGGAACGTTCCAGAAAGTATTGGGCAAATCTCCAATCTAGAGGTGATGGACGTTGGTAACAATCAATTGGGTGGAACTCTTAGCGAACTTCACTTTGCGAATCTCACCAGCTTGACCGTGCTCAAATCTTGTCAGAACGAGCTTGTGATAAATGTAAGCGCCTCTTGGGTTCCTCCATTCCAGATTCAAGAGCTTCTCATGTCAAGTTGCAAAGTGGGGCCAAA
The DNA here is from genome assembly GCA_030064385.1 of Melaleuca quinquenervia. Lineage (NCBI taxonomy): Eukaryota > Viridiplantae > Streptophyta > Magnoliopsida > Myrtales > Myrtaceae > Melaleuca > Melaleuca quinquenervia. The sequence goes on from CM057726.1 coordinate 16,603,044, forward strand.
ATTCCCAAACTGGCTCCGCACGCAGAGAAACATCTGGGCATTAAACATGTCAAATGCTAACATCTCAGATGAAGTTCCCCATTGGCTACATGATGTTCTATCTAACATTCAACAATTGGATCTCTCGGACAATATGCTCAGAGGAAACGTCTCCCGAATTATTGGGAAAAAAATGTCCATGTTAACGGACGTATCACTTTCTAGAAATAACCTCAGTGGTGAAATTCCAAATTCATTATGCATGTCAGATGGGTTGTCTTTTATTGATCTCTCTAAGAACCAATTGTCTGGGAGACTTCCACGATGCTGGACGAAGTCGCAAGCTTTTTTGCAATTTATTTTATTGGCAGATAACCAGTTAAATGGTCCAATTCCAGAGTCTCTATGTCATTTAGAGCAATTAAAAGTTCTAGACCTACATGGAAATGGATTGAACGGAGTGCTTCTGGAATGTTTATTGAAGCTAGATTTAGTGGTCCTCGATCTAAGCGACAACCATTTCACTGGTAGAATTCCTCCATTTAGTAATGCTAGATCATTTGAGATTATCAATCTTGGGAGAAATTACTTCATCGGGGACATTCCTTTGCAGCTATGCCATCTTGCTAATCTCCAGTATTTAAGCTTGATGGATAACAACCTTTCTGGAGGCATTCCTCGTTGTTTCAACAACTTCTCGCGAATGTGGGGCAATTCCACTTTGTATTTCAGATCCATTGAGGAGTTCTCCATTATGGTTTATATAAAAGGAATAAGCATAGAATTCACGAGAACACTCCCTTATCTATTTTCCATTGACCTCTCAAGCAACGCATTGGATGGAAAAATACCGGAAGGGCTGACGATGCTTGCCCGGCTTAAGAATTTGAACCTCTCTCAAAATAAGTTGACCGGAAGAATCCCTTTAGATATTGGCAAGTTGAGGGATTTAGAATCACTGGACTTATCTAATAACAGGCTATCGGGTGAAATCCCTCCTAGTATATCCAATTTGGACTTTCTAGGTTATTTGGATCTTTCCTTCAACAATTTATCCGGTCAAGTTCCATCAGGCAATCATCTAAGCACCCTGGACTATCAATCTAGTTATCGTGGCAATGATGGACTTTGCGGAGCTCCTCTTTTGAAAGATTGTCCTGGAAATGAGCATGATCACGTGGATAGACAAAATGATCACAATTCGAGTGAAGACGACTCTAATGAAGGAGACTCCATTGTTGATTGGTTTTACTCAGGACTGGGATCAGGTTTCACGGTGGCATTGATGGGATTCTGCAGCATATTATATTGCAGACAATCTTGGAGGGGCTCCTATGTTCGGGCAATGGATAGGATAATCGAGATTTTGTATTACCATGCTTTGCCTCCAAAGAGGTTTTCAATTTCGATTACGTAGATATACAGTTATTTAGTAAGTGAAATCATCTCTCTCTCTCTCTCTCTCTCTCTCTCTCTCTCTCTCTCTCTCTCTCTCCCTCATGATTCGTATATTCTTTTCCTCGCACTTGTTTATTTTGTTGATAGAGATTGCTAATTAATTCTAGCATTTGTCCTCGCATTTGTGAGTCGCAGGTGACAACTTGCATGAAATTACGGAATGGCTTATCTAATTCCGGAGACGGGCGCCATATTCAACTGCTATCAAACTGGCACTCTCTTTCTTCGTGGTGGAAAGTAGCTGTTGAAACTCCATGTAATAAATAAGTTGTGCTCATTATCTTCCAACATATGTCACTGTCTTTGTATTTCGATATGTAAAAGATATATGTTTCTCTTTTCACCTATAAACTAAGACATGTTTATGTAATGTAAAATGAACCGAATATGTAAGTCTATTCTCATTGGACGAGTCTACGACTCCCTAGGGTAAAAATTACATTTATTTTCAAACGATGATAAAATGGGAAAAGCCTGCATAGCTATCAAAACATGTTAGCAACAGAATTTGACCGGCAAATTTTTATTTTTCACGATAAAACATTGTTGCATTATTGACACTTTCATGAAAGAATAAATAATTACAAGATACTTTTAACTGACGAACTACTTCAGTGATATACCGACATTTACTAAACTAAGTCCATCTTCTGGTCAAAGGCAAGCAATCCATCAATCACAAGTCTCAATAATTTCATCGATCAAATATTTGACAGTTGATATTTTAGTTCTTCCTTATTTTCCAATTTAACATTAATTAATACTCATCAAATTAAATATCAATTCCAATTTTTCAATGTGATCTAGTTAAGTAACAGACTTAGCTACATGACCAACATACAGTTCACAACTAACCCAAGGCAATCCTTGGAATTAAGGGTATACGTAAGATTTTGGCAAGTCGAAGAAGAAGAGGAAGAGTTTTGTTTTTTTGGTCGAAGAAGAAGAGGAAGAGTTTACGTCGTAGGAAATGAGACTGAATTTATAAGTGCACAGAGGCAATGAAAGTAAGGTCATAAACAACGTTTCAAGTCACAATCATCGCACATAATTTGGAAAAGATTGACAAAAGTGTTTTCGTGGCATTAATGGTCTAATATATGGGGGCTTGAGTAGAGGTGATCATTGGACGGGCCCAGATCGGACAAGGTCTTTTAAAAAAAATCTAGTGGTGTCAAAACATACACAATAATGTGTCAATTTCATATGCTTAAAGTGCTATACGTATTAAGGGACGTGTATTGAGTCGGTAGGAGCAAGATTGCGGCAAAGTACGAGAGAATAGCAAAACGATTATGCTCGTGACAAGTATTTGACGCAAATTCTCTTGTCCCAATACTATTTAAATTTTTAGTAGGCATCAGAATGCTGTAAATGGTGATATATGTTGGAGGGGAGCAGAATCACCTAGGATGTGGGATGAGTAGGTGATTTTAACAAATCTTGACAAAATTAAAGTGGAATTAGAAAGTCAAGCTCAAAGTTTGAATAATATGCAAGTACAAGACTTTAAACATTTGAGGTTGAAAGTTTGCAAGATTTGAAAACAATCTGACAGTGTGCAAATATATCTATAGAAATAATTAAAAATAGTTAAGAGAGAAGAAAAATTGTACATGGAGTCTATTGTGATTCGGCTTGGATTAAGCTCAAATCTACTCTCTCATGTTGAGAGTCTTCTAGCTAGATTTCACTAGATTATCAATAAGAAATTACAATTTTGAGTGATAATCTTCTACGTGTGATAGATCATACTATCTTACTCAACCACTCTTTTTAGTGTCTCTCAAAGAATAAGATTTATAGCACACCAAAGTCACGTAAATAGGATTGAAGTACTCTCAAACTTTGAACTTTTTAATTGTAGACCTCATATACTTCCCTTTAGCTCTTTGGTCTCCTTTTATATTCTTTCACTTCCAAGCTAGTTATTGGATAGTCTCCAAAGGATTGTCTTCTAATCTACCACTAGACAAAACTGTCTCAAGAAGATTGCATAGCCGTTGAGATAGAAAATTTAAATTCCTACCAATTTGGTTGCCCACACGAGCAAATCTCCAATTTCTATGAGTAGAGTTCTTTAGTTTAGTAAATAACTTGTCTTAAAAATGAGTGCCTATCAAACAGGATATACTGCATTATGTCACAAATATATCCTAAGATAGAAAGTCATTTAGTATTTTTTTAAATATGAAATTTAAGCCATATTACTAGGTTATATGTGTTGCGTCTAAATGGGATAAACTATAGATTTCAAAGTCCGGAGTTTATTTTTGTTATAAAGACTGAAGAGTCTATTGTGTACAAAGTTTGAAAATATTGTTTAGTGATGTTCAAATCCTGCATCTAAATATATAGTCTGATGATGTTTAGATTATGTGTCTAAACATATGTTGACACCGAATTTTTGCTGGCCAGGTAATTTATTTTTTAGCTTAATTTTTGAGAAAATTGTTGTTAACTATAAATTTTTTTTTTTACTTTCTGAAAAAAATTCAAATTAATTAAATTAAAACTAAAAAAGAAAAAAAGAAAAAAGGGTTGGCTGAAAAGACTTGACGAAAAATAAAGAAAATTAAAATTAAAATAAATTTTAAAAAATGATTAGAAAAATGAAAAGAAGAAGAAGAAGTATGTAGAGAGTTAATGGAAGGGATGGATGGAGGTAAAAAGTGAGGATTGGAATAGGATTGGATATTGTATGGACACATGTCTTATGCAATGTCATACTCGAGAAAAAGTGTCTACTATAAAATATAGTATAAGTTGATGCACTGTCAAGCAGACAAACATCTTCCATTTTCTCGGTATTTTCCATTTGCATTTATATTTACAACTTTAGATGTCAAGTATCATAAAAGTTACATATTAGTTATAAAACTTCAAAATAAGATTCATAAGTATAAGCAAAGCATATAATATGTAATGCATGTAAAGAAAAACAACTAGGAAAGGAATCATAAAGTTCGAATTGTAAATTGTCATCCACTAGACTGATGCCTTATCAAACCAATCATAGATTCTCAAAGAAATCAGAGACCCAGAGATGCATTTACTACTTCAGGAGTAAGAGGAGTCTCAGCAACGATTATGGTAGTAGAGTTAATTTCAATGGTGTGTGATACACGACTCATGCTTGTACCCTTTATAGATGCATGGTATAGATCAACGAAGTGCTTTGGTGTACGATATGTACGTGACCAATGCCTAGTCATGCCACATCAATGGCAAAAACTTTCATTAGCCACCTTCATTGGCTTCTTTTCTTTGCCATGATTCAACCCAAACTTAAATTTCTACCCCTAAGAGGATTGTGCTTATGCCTATACTTATAGCCCTTAAAATGACCAATATTATTTTTAGAGTTAGCATGTGCTTCAGGCAATGCTTTTGAGCTAGTAGGTATAAAATCATGAATATTTAGTGGCAATTCATTAATTTACTCAGCAATGAGGAGCACATAAATTAACTTAGAGCATGTGGAAAATTGGCACTGTCGATATTTCTATTAAAATACAATATACGAAACATGGAAGGTGGAGAAAGTTTTATCTAATAATTCTGCATCAGTTAGCTTGATACCGCATAACTCAAGTCAATAAATGATATCAAATAAAGCAGAGTTATACCTAAACACTAATTTAAAATCATATAGCATGAGATTTTGCCAATCATATTATGCTTGAGGAATGATAGCTGTTTTGATATGCCTATACCCATCTTTCAACCTTTTGAGGGTCTCACACTGATAAATATTGAGATTACAGGCTCTCATGCAAATGGTAACAAATAAAAATCAATGCATTTGTTTTGTCTTTTGCATTTGATGTTTTATCTTCTGTGATTGCATTTGGCAGACCTTACCCTTGTAGGTGCATTTCCATGTCAAGACACCGTGATAGATAATTATTTCCATTCACTTTTAAGATGCGAAATTTGGGCTTTTCAATATTTGCCATAATTCAGCATCAAATAAGGATTTCAAAATATTCACCACTACTTCAGGCATAGAAGCATACGTTTGGATTTGAAATTAACGAAGAATTGATAGAGAAGATGAAGCATGAGATGATTAAAAAAAACAAAGAGAACACTTACTTCGCAAAGATTACTTACTATGTTGGTAGATCTTCGTACTGATAATGTGTTATAAAATATTGCTTTCCAAGCATTTATTTTAGATTATAGAGAAAGATGAAGTAGATGAAACAATTGAACACTGAATATAGTAGAGAAAACAAGGATGTACTTATCATCAACGTATTAAATACATACATTGAATATGGAGATGAATCGTCTGGGGAGATGAACAAACTTGTTAGATACTAATGTATCAAAATTGGTCCATTGAATATAATGAATGTTTACGTATTTCAAAACATAGTTTGCTTTGTTAGATCATTCTTATAATTTATTTGTTGCTTTATTAAGTGTTTATATTAATGTTTGCATACTCGCATGGATACTTCGTATATTAGCGAATAAAGTTAAAATCAATTCAAGCTACCTACAAAATATTTTTTATAATAAAAGAAAATATACCAAAAGGGTGTTAGAGTGATCTAGCGTAGCTAAGTATGTATACTCATAATAGCTTATTCATAGGAGTAAAGTATATCTTCGATTCTTTACTTGGGTTTCCAATCGACCCACAGTGACGATTCCAAATAAATCGTGAATCAATATGAGTTTGGGAGAGTTCGAGCTAAGTTAAAATTAGTAATTCATTAGTCAAACCCTATGTGATGCATTCTCGGAGAGGTTGTGACACGTACAGTCTAGCACATCATGGCACGACTTGGTGTGGTGTGGCGCGACGGCAGTACTTTCTAGCGGTCTCCAATGAGTTGTTGGTGAGGCTTCGGCGAAGCTCCATGCTCTGAATGGCGGTTTCTTGTTGATGGCAAGGTGGCTGGTTAGCTAGACGGGACGGCAAAGACGGCTGGGCAGTGGAGGGCTGGTGAACAGCGGTGGTAACGTACGGACAGCCTCGAGACAACTAAGGTGGGGTTTTGGCGACAGTGTCACCCCTAGCAAGAATATCGAGTGTTGGGAGATATTTACATTAGAATAAATATGGCAAGAAATCCTAGCTGTCCACACAAATAATATATCAAAAGGATTGAAAGAAAATAGAATAAGAAAACCGAAGCCTGTGTTAAACACAGTTTCCTTAAAACATATTTGTCCCATCCAACACACGTGAGGCTATGTGGACGTTTGTCTCCCAGGATACAATGGAACACCAACACTGCCGTTTCAATACCGGCGTTTTCATGGCTCTTGCCAGCATGCTAGACTATTAAACACTAAAAGAGAGATCTTCAATAAGTTAATGCATATGAGAAATTAAAATAGGATGGAATTCGATGGTTGAGCTTATATCGTTACAAAAGCTTCATTCCTCCACGCTTTCCTTAACAATAATTAGACATGTTTGCATTTTTTAAATACATGTTCACATATATACATAGGTTTTGCAATGCCGTTCAAGTATTTTCTATTATCTACTGTTGTTGTGCGTTTAAATCATCTTCAACGGTTCTTTTGTTTTCCAATAAACGAGGCGGTGGGCCATTAAGGAGTGATAATCAACGCATTAATATTTGGCTTTTAATGTTTAGCGCCAGGTGTCACTAGGAGGAGGAAGGAGACAGAAGTGGCGCAAAACCCAACAGGAAAATGAATATGACGTCAATAGGAGACCTCAGTAGAGTCAGGTTGCTTTCTGGCTACGACAGTCACGTGACAGTCACGATGTGGGCCCACCGTGCTCGTCCTATCCTATCCGCCTCTGGACACGCTTCCAAGAAGAGCCCAGGCCCTGCAGGCAAAAAGCCTTCCTTTGCTTTAAATGACAGGGCAAGCACGTACGTCTGATGATGTGAGAGATAGACAGAGGAGGTGGATGAACAGCAACACCCCAATAATCGTAGCGATGGTCGTGAAACGTGTTGTCGGTGAGGGAAAACGATAATGCCACTTTCCTCGAAAGCGCTGCAAAGAAGATGTGCTTTGCGTATTCTAGCCTTGTCTGGGGAATCAGTACTCGTATCAGATTAGCCATTGGAGCTTTGAATTGCAGTCTTAGTAAGGACGACGTCTGCTGCAGAGAAGATGTGCTTTGCGTATTCTATCTCTCTTTGTATCGTGCAACCTTTTCTTATTTTTTTAATGAATTCGAACATTTGATTTATATGAATTGTTTTTTCTTTTATTTAGAAAAAAACATAAGGTGATTTGCCTATATATTAAGGAATTAGTTGCGCATGGTGTAATTAACCACTAGTGTTTCAGGATTCCAATTCATGACTAATTATAAGTAGTACGGAAATTACCGACATAAGTTGGGAATAATGCACAAATCCTAAAGCTACCATACATAGTGTACAGAAGTAGTAAGACTTCTCCTTAAAACATTTAAGTTTTACAATCTCACAAGAGAATGTGTATCACATGCATCATACTTTAAATTTGTCCCAAATATGATTTTCTAGCAAGAATCACTAGAAGTACTGGACCTAATGAATTTGAATGTGTTAGTGTATAAATAGTCAAAAAAAAGTTTTGAGACTTATTTGCACGAAATTGGAATACGCGTTCTTTGTCAAAACAACTAATAAACAGAAAATAGTTTATGGGCTTTGGCTTTTCATTTGGCAAACAACAAGCCTAATGAAATTGAAAATCACCTCAAACACAGTATAAATTAGGTCGATCATATCATTCGACGGCAGTGTTAGATTTGTCAAATCGATCATATCATTTGACTTTAACATCCTACTAAGGTTTTCTTTTCTTTTGAGAATAATTTCTCATTAATCTTTTTTACATCCCAATTTTCAGCAGCGAGCAGCAGCAGCTTCTAGGCGTGGTCGGGCTGCGGGGGAGTCCGGCAGGCGGCGGTGGCAGCGAAGTAGCTACCAGCGATTAGAGACGTCGGTGAGCAGGAGCTCCGACGGGCGACGAGGCGGGAGCGGCAGCGGAAGCAGCAGCGGACTGAGATGCTGCTGGCTGAGCCAAGAAACCGAGCACGAAGAAGCCGCCCATGGAGAAAACGCAGTGGGGCCAGAGCAGAGAGGGAGGGAGAGAGAGAGAGTTGGTGCAGGGAACCACCTGCCCCGATTGGACCGTTCACGGAGTGCGGTCCCTTCGCGCGTGGGAGAGAGAAAGAAAAGTCAGCCGGTCAAAGTTAGAGGGGCAAGGGGGCAGCGGAAAGCAGGAGAAAAGAAAGGGAGGAGAGAGAGGAAAGAGGGGGTTCGGTGGGGAAAGAAAAAGCAAGGAGACTGTGCGGCTGTTACGCAGTAAAAGTGCAATCATGACTCCCAGCAAAGCTCAAGACTTTTCAATTTCAGCCCAACCACTCCAACGCACGATAGAAAAGTTACCATTACCTTGGCAGCTTCCACACGCACATTCGAATCTTGATCACGATTCGGACTACGAAAGCAACTTCTGTAATCTGCATTATTAACTTTCCTATATTGCACGTATATATACGTATAGTTAAACCAAGTTGGATTCGCTCATGACTTCAACTTCGAGACATTTTAGCGTTCTCTATCTTAGTTCAACGTTTGAACGAAGTTACAATCGTTTCGTTAGAATTCAAACTTCGTTACTATTTTTGCACAACTCTCAATGGGTTTAACTATCACAGAATCTTTCAAATCCAAGCTTCGCTCGAACTTTGTCATGAGTGTGGACCTCATTATAATATCAATTGCACTTGCATCATTAATTACTCCACATGCAATCTCTTTTATCACAAATAAATCAAAACCATCATTGTATCAAATAGATACATGGTCAATATTAGCAATTTATAAGCTCCATTCAACCAGTACTGTTATAGAAATTCACTTTCTTTGATTCCTTAATTACTCTTGTTGGGGTTCGACCAAAAAAAAAATACTCGTAAGGTCAACAACTTCATTCAACTTTTTATTTGATTTTATTATTTTAATGATTAAGTCAAAAACAAAAAGTCTACGAAATGCGAAACAACTTGGTAGGGGAGACATGATTTTACCCGGTTCTCAGAGTACGACATTATAGAAATGAGACATGTTGCGACTGCAACCCACATGTTTGTCCTAAACAATAGAAACCTCTTAATCGGTATTGTAGCTCGGCTTAATCAAAAGTCATCGATGGAGAACGTATTGTCTATTCAACTTAGCTTTGTACTTCTTAGGTGCAAGCTTTTCTCAATGTTTGATTCATTTTACTTACTTTGAACGCCTTCTAAGAAGATGGGTACTGACACTCTCATTCTAGGTCATCGATCCTAGCCATGTGGGCCACTGCAACTGCTATGGAATTATAATCCCTGCTTTCTGAGAAAATATTCAGTTCATGAAAGACGGAGGATTGCTTTTGAAGCTTCAAGTAATAAAGAAGTTGTGCACATTTTCCTTCGATTTTGCTATCTTTTTTTTTTTTTTCTGATTGGTTATGACAAAGAGAAAGAAAGTTCGACGTATATGTTTAATGGGGAACAAGGAATCGTCCAACTTTATTCACTTTCACGTGTCGCGCTCAAGACTCCTGCTATGTTTAATGTGAAAGGAAAAACGTTCCAACTTTATTCATTTTCACACTTAAGACTCCCACTTTTTCTCTTTCTTTTTGTTTGGTCATAAAAAGAATTTCTCTTGCTCTTCTCTGATAAAATAAGATGCATATGTTTCATGGAGAATGACAATTGGCCCAAGTTACGAGATAAAAATTTCGATTTATATTGACTAAGAAGTCATGTTAATCTCTGTATTATCATCAATTGTGTTCCCATAATTGACGACTCCTATCATTCAAAGAATATTCCGACATAGAAATTGTCTATGTAGGTCTTATTTTTATGTAGAATGAGGAAGGATCCAATTTTATTCACTTTCACATGTCGGGTTCAAGGCACTCCCACTTTTTCTTTTTCCTTTTGTTTGATCATCATAAAAAAAGAAAAAGGAGTCCTCCTGCCCTGATCTGACAAAATAAGATATAAATGTTTAATTGGCCCAACAAGCCAAACATTTCAAATTCATATTGACTAAGAAGTCATTGCATGCCAACTACTCTACTATTGTCGATTGTGAAACTATAAATGATGACTCTTATGATTCCGAGAATATTCCATGTGATATAGAGAGCATATGTAGGTCATATGTTTATCTAGAACGAGGAATAGTCTAACTTTATTCACTTTCACATGTCGCTTTGAAAACTCTTTCACTTTTTCTCTTTCTATTTGTTTGATCATAAAAAAATAAAAGAGTATTCTATTGCTCTCCTCTAATCAAATAAGATGTATGTATTTAATGTAGATAGATGACTGGCCCTCCATTATAAGCCAAAAATTTCAGTCTATATTGACTAAGAAGTCATGCCAACTATGTAACTGTTCTTAATTATGAAGCCTATGGCTCTTATCATTTAGAGAAAACTTCACACAACGTATGTTATATGTTTATGTAGAATGAGGAATTTTCGCATGCCATGCCCAAGACTCTCCCACTTTTCCTTCTATTTTTTTGTTTGGGCATCATTTCCTTATCTTTCTCTTCTCCGATAATATAAGATGTATATGTTTAACATAGAACCATGACTGGCCCAAAGCCATGAACCAAAAATTTCAGTTTATATTGACTAAGAAGTCATGTCATTGTTGCACTGTTGTCAATCATGAACCGATAAAATGCCATCTCTTATCATTCAGAGATAATTCCATATGACAAATCAATTTGAACCATTATATATATGTATATATATATATATATGTGTGTGTGTGTGAAACCCATGTAATTAATGATTCAAATAAACACGGTCTACATCATATACATGACATGCAATATTTTTTCATATTAGCATATATCTTTGTTGGAATATTGCCTGATAATAACGAACAATATAAGCATATGCAAATCTTAAAAAGGAAGAAAGAACATCCATTTTCTCAAAAGAAGTAGACCCCAAATTAGTTAGATACTTTGCCAAAAAAAGGTGAACATCACATAGGGCTCAATCAAATTTGAAAGCTTTAATCCTATGACGGAAGAAAATTTTGCTAAAAGGGAAATAAAGATAATTGTGCTGCCTCATATTTTGACTTTCATGGCTCATTGCTAACACGACATTTTCTAGCTCTCCAAGTTCCATATCAAAGGGGAACTACTCAAAAACCATTCATAAAATCATCTCAAATAGTCACAACTTGAAGATCTTCTCGCCTTAAGAGGTGACAGAATGAAAATAAGCCTCGTGATAAGATCTTGGTTCATGAAATGAGTGGATGGAAAAATATCTACATATTCAAAGACAAATACCCACTTTAATTAACTTAGTTGGATCATGAGAGCAAAAAAATTATTAAGATACACGTGAGAGTTATAATAGAAGTCCCACGTAGGAGAATTGACACTTAGGCTCCATTCGTTTAGTGATAAATGCAGTGTCTTCAAAAAATATTTTATGAAAAATCATAATATTTTTTGGTATTCGCTTGAAACTTAAAAATGTACTGGAAAACATTTTTCGTTGTTAGGTAGATAAATCTTTTTTAAGACTTGGCGAGCCAAACCACAGCCGAACAAGGCGGAGAATGAGGTTGGTCGGGTTCTTGTGGCATTGTTCTCATCGAACCACGAAGGGGAGACGACGACATGAGCTGCAAAGCAACAACGACACGAGAGTTTGAGCAGTGTTGGAGGCAGCTAGCCACGACAAGCTGAGGCGGAGCTGAAGGGCAACGTCATAGAAAGCAGAGCTCGGAGGTGGAGAAGCAAGGAAGCATCAGTGTCTGTTTGCCCCCTTAAGATGAAGAACTACGAGAAAGGAAAGAAAGGAGGCAGCGTCGGTGAGTTGGGGCAAAGCTCTGGACGATAGACATGGTGATACGGAGCAGCAGACACGGCGTGGAGGAGCGGCAAGGTTGGGCCAACAAGGTACAAAGAACGACCAAAAGAAAGAAGAAAAAGACCTCGTGTCCGTAGGAGGAAAAAGAGAGAGAGATTGGACAGGGAGGCCAGCTAGTGGGCCCCTTTTGTAGGGCCACATAGAGAGAAAAAGAAAGTGAGCATCAATGGTGGGGTTAGTAGGGGAGGCGGAGAAGTGAAAGAAAAGACAGGAGAAGAGATAGAAATGTCAATACATTGGAAATGAAAAAAGGAGAGGGAGAGAGAGGAGTTTGGTTGGGGATGGGAAAGAGAGGAGAGAGGATAGAGAATAGGGAGACTATTATAGCCGTAGTAGAGTTAGAAAATGTTTTCCTTACTTTCGAAAATGAAAATATTTTTCCATTTTTAGAATGATATTTTTCATTGATTGTAAAATATTTTTCTTGGTAAATTATTTTGCGCCTCTAAACACCACAATTTCCGGAAGAATATTTTTGATGAAACGAACGGAGCGTTAATATATTATAGTTGACTTATAATTTATTGGTTTAGGTTTTTCAAAGAACGTGGGTCCAACTACATATATTGACGAATATGGATTTGGGTTTCTTCTTGATTATATATGTACATCTGCTGTGCGCTCCCGACAAAGACGGAGAAAAAGAGGGAAAAAATCAAAGTCTGTCACTGTTGCCTCCACATCGCGTGACTCACGATGCCGAAAGGTACCACTTTTAAAAATATTACGATCTTGACCATACAGTAGGTCTTCCCAAGCTTGACTTGGAAATTTGAAGTCGCTCCAGGCAGCCAACGACAGAGAGAACTTTCAAAGGTGTTTATTTGGTCATTAGAAATGGCAGAGCCCAGGATCATTTGAAATCACAATGGCGTCTTACCTTTACATCAGTTTTGTGCCTTCACTCTCGTGGGCACTCTTAGTTGTTCAAGTCTGGAAATTCTGTGATTCCAAAGCCTTAGCAAATGTAAGCTGCATTGGCACGGAGAGGGAAGTTCTTCTGATGTTCAAGCTAGATCTCACAGATCCTTCGACACGTCTGGGGTCGTGGACCGGTGAGAGTTGTTGCGACTGGGAAGGAGTCAAATGCAGCAAAAAGACTGGTCACATCTTGAAGCTCGATCTTCGCAATCCTTGTCAAGATCCGGAGGAGTGCAGCCTGGGAGGTAAGATGCATCCTGCTCTAAACGAATTGAAGTATTTGAGGTATCTAGACTTCAGTATGAATAACTTTTCAACTGAAAAAACCCAAGAGTCCTTCACTTCTCTTCAGAATCTGGAGTATCTCAACCTCTCATCTGCGGGCTATGGGCCTATTTCAAATCAGCTTAGTAATCTTTCCAGCTTAAGGTACTTGGATCTTAGTGGGTGGATCTGGCGGGAGCCCCCTTTAAGAATAGAGAACCTCCGGTGGTTATCGACGCTCTCCAACTTGAAGCACTTGGACCTGTCTTATGTCCCCCTTCAAAACCCCAGAGGGTGGTGGTTAACTCCTATAAACATGCTTTCCTCATTGGAATATTTAATATGGATGGGATGTGAATTGGAAGATGCTCCTGCCTCTCTGCCTATCAATTTCACTTCTCTTAGATTCCTTGATTTGAGTCAAAACTCCATGAGTTCATCTATTCCACCTTGGTTTCAAAACTTCAGCAAACTGGAACATCTTGATTTAAGTGGTAATGATCTCCAAGGCGTATTCCCCATTTTCATCCTTGAAAACAATCCGGGGCTTAGATTCCTTGATATCTCTTCAAATAGGATGGAGGGTGAAATTCTGAGAAACTTGAGCATTTTCTGCAATCTACAAGTACTGAGTTTGTCTTCCAACAAATTTAGTGGGGGGATTTCCAACACCAAAGACGATGCTTTGGTCTGTGGACGAAGTAACCTGAAGTACATGGATGTTCACAAGAACAATTTCAGTGGTCGCCTACCCAATCAATTTGGGAATTTCAAAGACCTTGAAGTTCTTGATCTTTCCCTAAATATAATCTCCGGTCCTATTCCTACTACAGTTGGCCAACTAACATCTCTAAGAATGTTGTACCTCTCTTTTAACAAATTGAGCGGGAACGTTCCAGAAAGTATTGGGCAAATCTCCAATCTAGAAGTGATGGACGTTGGTAACAATCAATTGGGTGGAACTCTTAGCGAACTTCACTTTGTGAATCTCACCAGCTTGACCGTGCTCAAATCTTGTCCGAATGAGCTTGTGATAAATGTAAGCGCCTTTTGGGTTCCTCCATTCCAGATTCAAGAGCTTCTCATGTCAAGTTGCAAAGTGGGGCCAAAATTCCCAAACTGGCTCCGCACGCAGAGAAACATCTGGGCATTAAACATGTCAAATGCTAACATCTCAGATGAAGTTCCCCATTGGCTACATGATGTTCTATCTAACATTCAACAATTGGATCTCTCGGACAATATGCTAAGAGGAAACGTCTCCCGAATTATTGGGAAAGAAATGTCCATGTTGAAGGACGTATCACTCTCTGGAAATAACCTCAGTGGTGAAATTCCAAACTCATTATGCACGTCAAATGAATTATCTTTTCTTGATCTCTCTAAGAACCAATTGTCTGGGAGACTTCCGCAATGTTGGACAAAGTCGCAAGCTTTTTTGGAATTTATTTTATTGGCAGACAACCAGTTGAATGGTCCAATTCCAGAGTCTCTATGTCAATTAGAGCAATTAAAAGTTCTAGGCCTACATGGAAATGGCTTGAACGGAGAGCTTCCAGAATGTTTATTGAAGCTGGATTTAGTGGTCCTCGATCTAAGTGACAATCATTTCACTGGTAGAATTCCTCCATTTAGTAATGCCAGATCATTTGAGATTATCGATCTTGGGAGAAATTACTTCATCGGGGACATTCCTTCGCAACTATGCCATCTTGCTAATCTCCAGTATTTAAGCTTGATGGATAACAACCTTTCCGGAGGCATTCCTTGTTGTTTCAACAACTTCTCGCGAATGTGGAGCAATTCCACTTTGTATTTCAGATCCATTGAGGAGTTTTCCATTATGGTTTATATAAAGGGAATAAGCACAAAATTCACGAGAACACTCCCTTATCTATTTTCCATTGACCTCTCGAGCAACGCATTAGATGGAAAAATACCGGAAGAGCTGACAATGCTTGCTCGACTTAAGAATTTGAACCTTTCTCAAAATAAGTTGATCGGAAAAATCCCTTCAGATATCGGCAAGTTGAGGGATTTAGAATCACTGGACTTATCTAATAATAGGCTATCGGGTGAAATCCCTCATAGTATATCTGATTTGGAGTTTCTAGGTTGTTTGGATCTTTCCTTCAACAATTTATCTGGTCGAGTTCCATTAGGCAATCATCTAAGCACCTTGAACTATCAATCGAGCTATCGCGGCAATGATGGACTTTGCGGAGCTCCTCTTTTGAAAGATTGTCCTGGAAACGAGCATAGTCACATGGATAGAAAAGAAGATCACAATTCGAGCGAAGATGAGTCTAATGAAGGAGACTCCATTGTTGATGGGTTTTACTCAGGACTGGGACCAGGTTTCACTGTGGCATTGATGGGATTCTGCGGCATATCCTACTGCAAAAAATCTTGGAGGGTTGCATATGTTCGGGCAGTGGATAAAATAATCGAGAAATTGTTGATTGCGAGGATGATCACCATGCTTTGGCTCCAAAGAGCTTTTCAATTTCGATTACGCAGATATTTAGTTACTTGGTAAGTGAAATTCTCTCTCTCTCTCTCTCTCTCTCTCTCTCTCTCTCTCATGATTCGTATATATTCTTTTCCTCGTACTCTTATTTTGTTGATAGAGATTGCTAATTAATTATAGCATTTGTTCTTACATTTGGGAGTTGCAGGTGACACCTTGTATGAAATTACAAATTGGCTTATCCAATTCCGGAGACGTCTGCCATTGCAACTGCAATCAAACTGTCACTCTCCTTCTTAATGGAAGATTGCTATTGAAGCTCCATGTGATAAATAAGTTGTGCTCATTGTTCTCCAGCATACGTCACTGTCTTTGTATTTAGATATATAAACAAAACAAAAAATATATTTATGTTGATTTTCTCCAACAAACTAAGATATGTATATTAAGGGTCCGTTCGTTTGGCGGAAAATATTCTTTCGGAAAATATTTTTCGGAAACTGGGCTGTTCAGGGGACTTTTCCAATCAAACAAAGATTTATTTCTAAAACTAAGGAAAATGTTTTCTGTTTTTGAAAAGCGGAAAACATTTTTCGGATCTCATTTCTTTTTTTCTCGTTGTGAGTTTATGAGCAATTTAATTGCCAGTCGTCCCCGCCACCTGCCGCTGCCACCCGCTGACCGCCGGCCCGCTTGACCGCCGCCCCCGGCCGTCACCCGCCTGCCGCCACCACCCCCATTGCCCGCCACCCCCCCGCCCGCCGCCGCCACCACCCCCATCGGCCGCCGCTCGCCCGCCGCCGCCACTGGCCAACCTCTGCCCCTGGCCGACCGCCACCCCCAGCTGTCACCCGCCCGCAGCCGCCCGCCCGCCACCGCCGCCACTGCCACCCGTCGATCGCCGCCCCCGGCCGTCACCCGCCGGCCTGTCCGCCGCCGCCCAACCGCCACCCCCCAGCCGTCGCTCGCCTGCCACCCGCCGCCCCCGTCGGCCACCACCCCTCATCGCTGCTTGCTCGCCGCCACCGGCCCCCCACCCCGGCCGCGGCCCGCCCACCCCCCATTGGCTGCAGCCCCCCGTCGGCCGTTGCCCGTCGCCGCCCTCCGCCCGCTTGGCTGCCGCCCTCGATCGCTGTCGCCCCCCCGCCCGCCCATTGCTCACCCGCTGCCCCTGTCCGCCGTCGTCGCCCGCCCGCTCGCTGTTGCCACCCGTCGCCAATCGCCAAATAATTTCTCAAAAAAAAATTTCCGAAAATTTTTTTTAAGTTTCAAACGAACACCGGAAAATGACAACTGGAAAACATTTTCCGGAAGTACTTTATTTTCCGCCAAACGAACGGACCCTAAATGTAAAATGAACCGAATATGTGAGTCTAATCCCATTGGACGAGTCTACGAATCCCTAGGGTAAAAATCTACATTTTTTTCACATGATGATAAAATGTGAAAAGCGTGGATAGCTACCAAAACATGTTAGCAACAAAATTTGACCGGCAATTTTATTTTATTTTTACGCATAAAGCATTGTTACATATCATCACTTCCACGAAAGAATAAATAATTACTAGATACCCTTAAATGACCAACTACTTTAGTGATACACCAACATTTACTAAACTAAGTCCATCTTCTGGTCAAAGGCAAGCAATCCATTAATCACAAGTTTCAATAATTTTATCGGTCAAATATTGGACAGTTGATATTTTATTTCTTCCTTATTTTTCAAGTCGGCTTTCTTCACATTTGCAAATTGGTCGAGTTTGGAACCAAACTATGACAAGAGTGAGGCATTTATCTCGAGTGGCTCTGATGAATTTCATATCTCCATTATTGATTTGCTTGGCTTCAAGATTGGTTTGTTACAGTTCCGATACTTAGGGTTCCTGTTGTGTTATTGAGACTAGGCAAGACAAATTGCGTATCCTTGGTGAATAGGATTACAAAAGGAGCTCAATCTTGTACTTAATGCTTCTTTTCCTTCGAGGGACGCTTGTAGCTTATCAGGTCAGTTCTCCATGTTATTCGGGTTTACTAGTCTGGTCTATTTATATTGTCTGGTTCAGTGATAGATAAGATTGAATGTATACATCAACAATTCTTATGGAAGGACCCAAAACTTGGGTCGGGTAGTGCTAAAGTGTCATGGACGGATGTTTGTCATCCTAATGAAGAATGGGGTCTTGATATTCGATGATTCAGGGAAAGTAACAAAGCTGCCATACTAAAGCATATTTGGTTCCTATTCACTAAAAAAGAATCCTTATGGTGCGAGTGGATCCACTCCACCTTTTTAAATAAGCAAAGTTTTTGGGTGGCAAGAAGATCAACTTTGGGCATGGAAGAAAATCCTTGAGATCGGGCATGAATTTCGACACTTGTTTCGATGGTGTATTGGAGATGGACGATCGATATCTATATGGTTTGATCATCGGTATACTCGCGGTGCTTTGAGTTTATTATCATATAATGTAAAATCTACTGATCGGATTTCAAAATGTTTCTATTAATATAGCTCTTAAAAGCAAATGTATATTGACCCTTTACTGTGAATATTATGACGCTTGTAGATTTTCTTAAACAACAAACGGGTCTCTAAAATTTTTTATGAACTCCAATTGATAAGCTCACTTAAAATAGTTGAATACTTGAACAAAACGACGGCGTTGAAGTTATAGTTAAAAGTTTTGATTTAGTGCGAATACAGTCTTTCGAACTTGATAAGTAGTGGATTAGATCCAAAGTATGGACTTGATCATGGCCTCAGTGGCTGCCTTAGCTCAAGCAATGATGCTCGAAGCATTTTTCAATTGAGTTTGGATAAGGACATATAAGCGAGGAACCCCAATTCAAACTTATTAGGTCTGGTCGGGGTAAGAATACTAGAAGTGCCAAAAGTTATGTACAATACTTACTTCAATGCTAAAAGTTTCAAAATGCTCACTTCAGTTCCACTTTTTCAAAAAATCAAAAATTTTAATGCCAATTCGCCAGACATCCGATAAGCGATTAGGTTAAGGCCAAATTCGAGCAAACTAGGAAATATCGAAGGAAGAGACCGATTAGACTTTGATCAAGACTCACTCATGAGCATTTTTGTGACCAATGGCAGCCGCTGAGGTGGCTAGAGATGCCGTGAGTGGCTTGATGAAAGTAGCTGGCTGGCTGGAGTTCCGAGTCTAGGAGGAGCAGTTGGATGACGAAGCAAAATTCTCCCAAACGGCAAAATGTTGATAGCCAAGACCTGTGGCATTGTGTTTGGGAGAGGCTTAGGAATCTTTTTCAACCAATGGCCATGACTAGAAATTCCAAAATCCCGAGATATGGCCATAAACCTCAACCAAGTGCACAAACCGAGTAACAAAGCTTCCCAGCAAACTTCAATAGCCTTTGGGACCAAATCGATCGTGTCCAAGGGCTTGAATACATTATAAAGATTTCAAGGAATATAGTGATGTCCTCGGTTTCGCGTGGGTATCCCTAAATTTGGTGTTTTTCTCTCATTGCTTGCGAAACAGGAGTTCTCCATGATCTGAGTAACTCCCAGCGAGATTCTGGCGACTCGATAGCGAGAAGGGGCGACGCGATGGCTTAAGAAGGTGTTGAAATGAGTTATCTTTTGATTGGTGGTGGGGGTGGCTGTGGGTCGATATGAAAGAGCCTTAATTTTTTGAAATTCCAACCAAGCTTCATAGTGAGCTAAAGTCTGTTTTTGAAGAGTATTTTTTATTATTATTAAAAATGCTGACGTGAATGTTCACGTGGCACTTTTTGGCCGGAATTTTCACCATTAGCACTTAAAAGATCTTTTTTTTTTGCCGGAATTGGTACTGAAGTGAGCGTTTTGAAACTTTTGGCACTGAAATGAGCGTCGTACACAATTTTTGGCACTTATGGTGTTCTTACTCTGGCCTGGGCCAAGTCTAGCCACTCTTGAAGGTTTGTATATGAAAACTTATTGCTGGGCAAGCTTGGGTTAAAAACTTAGGTCCGGTCTTAAGACCTTGTCCAGTCCATAACCGACTTGTCTAATGATCGCCTCTACACAAGTCCCATGTATTGGACCATCAGTGTCATGCCAACATAATTTTGCGATTTAGTTCAATCATGTGCAAGGATTGTGACCCGAATTGTTGTTTAAAATCATAAGCAAGTCTTCACCCCCACCCAAAAAAAAAGGAGACTACGTTGTAAGAATTGAGACCTAATTTCAAAGCAGACAAGGGTGGTGAATGTAACGCCATAAACAACAATTGAGGTCACAATCCTTGCACCTAATTGAAATAAATGTCCAAAGAATGCTGTCATCGCATTAATGTTCTACCACGTGGGGACTCAAGAAGAGGCCATCATTGAACCACTTCGGATTGGACAAGATCTTTATGTCGGACCTAAACTCGCCTACCTGAAATCTTTAAGTAGGGCCAGAGTTAGCTCCGGCCTTATTGGGCTGGGCTAAACATTCTCATTGTAGCTTGTGTTAGGCTCAGTAAGTCCTCGGATTACCAAATTCATCATTAGATCTAAACTCTGAAAATTTTACGGTTAGGTTCAAAAGATCATATTCACACTTCAACGAAAATTTTGACTGAAACCTCAATTTCTAGGTTTTGTTGAAGTATCTAACTTTTCTGAGCAAGCTTAGTGTGCGAGTAGCTAGGAACAAGGCTGCAGCAAAGTACATAAGAGTCGCAAAGAGATTGCATTATTGAACGGAAAGTATTCTTGTCCATAAGCTATTCACATTTCTGCATACGAGAGTTGAGCACACTGTTGGGGACTTAGTGTCCCTTGTGTTATGAATGAGAAGTGTGCGTGGGAATCCCACATTGGACAAGAGACAGACAAATATAGAGTATATATATGGGTTCCTCATAATTGGGGTTGGGCCCCAAGGGGCACCCCACTTTTGTGGAGGAGAGAGGACGTAAGCTTCGGTGGTGACCACCACACGCGCGCGCCGCCCGCTCGCCTCGGATCGGGCCCGGCCCGGCCCGGGTCCGAATAAAATATTAATTTATTTTTTCCAGCCCATTTATTTTTGCTCAAGAAAATGACTCAGAATGACTCTTCGTTCATTCACTTTCATTTTCGGTCTTCGTGACTTTTCAACAGGCGCCTCATACACGTTCGGTTAAATAACCGAACTTCATATAGTGAATAGGTGTCATCTTCATGCTAGTTCGAAAATTGTGTGCAGTATCATTCACAATACAGTTGCGTTCTAAGGTTTCTCTTGTTGTAGTACCGCACAAGAGAAAGAGAGACTCGTTCTATCCTGGGAGACGATTGTTCGACGTCCTTGGTATGTGATAAGGAGAGCAAATTCGTCTTAAGGACACGACGTGAATTCGTCGGGCTCGAGTACGCCAACGTCTTTCCGAGGATCGGCTAACAGTTTGTTCCAGGTTCTTTGTATTATTAAGTTTCTATTTCTGAATGCTAGTTGCTGTAGGAATTGTATGATTATTTTGTTATTCAATAGCTTTCCTCAATTCCTACTTTCCACGCTCTTTTGGTTGTGCCGAACACTGCCCCTTTATTTATTAGAACTAACACACACTTCTTATGCTTCGGTTTGGAAACTGTTCAAAATTTCAATTCCAACTAATGCATCCGTTCCGTCGTCATGACTAATATCTTACTGAAGACATAAAATAAAATTCCCAGATTTTCCCAACCCTCCATCTCTATTTCCCACCTCCGGTATGCCTCCGCCACCGCTGCTGACCTCATGTCGCGCCTCCTTTGCGTACCCGCGGTCATGTTCTCATCGTCATCTACATCCCAATCGTTGTTTCTCGGCACAAGTGATTGACTCCCTCTCGTGATTTTGACCACAGAAGTCATGGCCCCCGCGAGCAGCGGCCCGGCCTTAGCTGGTGAAGAACTGTGGGGAGGCTCGACGACAAGGTGCGAGGTGGCTCCGGAGGCATGGGCCTTGGTTCGCGTGGTTTGGATGGAGGTTGGTGGCGATGGTTTGGCAGTAATGGGGCGAGGATGGGTGGAGGAGCTGGGCAGAAGGAGAGACGGGCAAAGTGGGGGAATGGGAAGATAGAATAGATCTTGGCTGCTGTCCAATGCTGACATATCTACTTCTCATGGGATCATTATACTTAATGCAGTTATCCATGACAAGATGCAATCTAAAACATAACCCTATCTTACCTCCGCTGCATTTGAAGGATGGCTGCTCTGTTCCTGATGCAGGGATGCCTCGTCTGTTTTAGGATTACTGCTATCATCCTTTTCCGAAGCCATCTCCTCTGGACTTGGATTCGGAGAAAAGGCTTGTGGTTCTTCTCCATCACTTGCTCCCATCTTGAACGTGGAGTTATCACTTCCTGGAAAATCAAATTGATTGGGACAAGCAAATTGCAAGTGACAAATTGCATTCATGCAGAGAGAGGGAGGGTATGACTACATTCAACAAAAGAGCTGCCCCCGCTTGGCAACCCGCCAAAGTAGAACATGAGTTGAAAGTCAGGAAAGTCTGAATTTCATTCGAATTGGCCCTGTGTAGAAAATAAGCTTCGATTTAGACCGAAGAGCCCCGGAATTCATTTGAATATTCAAGACCAACCCCACATGAGCCTCGCCCCTGCGGCAATTTCGACCACTTCCTCTTTTCTTCTTGCTGGGTGGAATAAATGCGTGTGCGTGTCAAGTGAGGAAAGTTAAATAACACAAGGAAAGGGAATTCAGCAGAAAACAAGAGTGCAAAGATGAGTAAATTATCAAACAGGCAATATGTTCAGCCGTTTACACAACATATCTACACGGTGAAAAGCTAGAGAGAATACGGTCACGATCACACCCTCACGTTCAGCCATAAAAAGAACTCTCACTCACGCACACTCAGGCAAGAAGACATTCAGCAAGAGCACGAAACCATGAAGTCAACGATAGGAAGACAGAAACAAGGAGAGAATCGTGGAGCGAGCTGCTTGGCTGAACGAGGGGATTAGAGGAAAAAGCACAAGTGGAAACTCACGGACAAGATCACCAGCCAAGGAAAGACAATCGACCAAAGGGGAAGGCGGCCAAGATCAGAACACACCCGGTTTCAGTCTCGAAGGAGATTTGGCCGGCGTTCAAGCTTTTTGCTTCGAATCTATCGATTAATTCAATGGCATGAACCTATTGATAGCGTGCTTTGATCTTGTCCGAGTATTTGTTTGCAAATGCATTCACAATCTGAAGAGAGAACACCGACCGACTCATCATGAAATACGGCTTAGTCCTTTTGGGTTTAATTTTGATGTGCTTGTTTGGTGACTATGTGGCAATTGATGTCCCAGCTTGTGCTGCTTTATTAAATTCCAGCATGCATAGCATCGTGATGTAATTTCATCTTGGCATTTTTAAAATTTATTTCTCATCTGAAAGCAAACGAAGAACAAGAAGGCAACGCAGAATGGAGAATAAAAGTCGATCTGTATTCTCTTCAATTGTAAATTGTACAAGTGTAATCCCTCCTATTATATTACAAGAAATGTATATAATAAAGGAAACTAATTGATTCTATACAGAAAAGAATAAATCTAATCCTAACTTACTTAACATAAACAATTTACATATCTTCTGATAACACTCCCCCTCAAGCTAATGGCTTATATATGTCTAAGACATTCAGCTTGCTTAGAAGATATGTATGTTGCTTTGAACATAGAGCTTTTGTAAAGACGTCGGCCGGCTGTTCCAAAGTGTTAACTCCTCTTGTCTTGATCATTCCTCTCTGAATCATTTCACGAGTAAAGTGACAATCCACTTCAATATGTTTTGTTCTCTCATGTTGAACAGGATTCGCTGCAAGTTTGATCGCCGCTTCATTGTCACAAAATAAAGCTGTTGGTCCCTTGACCTTTACACCAAGGTCGGATAAAAGTCCACGTAACCAAATTACTTCACATGTGGTTTTGGCCATTGCCCTATATTCCGCTTCAGTCGAAGATAATGAAATGGTTGCCTGTTTCTTACTTTTCCAAGACAAAAGTGAATCCCCCAACATGATACAAAAGCCAGTTACTGACCTCCGCTTCATTGGGCATGTGGCCCAATCGGAGTCACAATAAGCCTTCATTTCCATGCTGCACTCTTTAGATAGAAGAATTCCCAAACCTGGACATTGCTTCAAATACTTGACCACTTTCAAGGCAGCAGTCATATGAGAATGCTTAGGCCGATGCATGAATTGGCTGAGATTCTGAACAGCAAAGCTAATATCTGGCCTAGTCATGGTGAGATAAATCAACTTACCCACCAATCTTTGGTAACTGGACGGGTCCTCAAGCAACGGATCTTCTGAAGATGGTCCACCATCACGTTCAACTGTAGTTAGACTGAGATTCTGTTCCATTGGAATAACTGCGGGCTTGCAACCTGACAATCCTGCCTCTGAAATGATCTCCAAAATGAATTTCCGTTGACTAAGAGAAATTCCCAATTTTGAACGTGCGATTTCAATCCCGAGGAAAAATTTAGGTGCGCCTAAATCTTTGATATGAAATGTCGAATGGAGATAAGACTTCAAGTCATCAATAGCATTCTTATCATTTCCCATGATGAGTATGTCATCAACATAAATCATCAAATAAATGCGTGACGCACCTTTTGCCCTTGAGAACAAAGCATAATCATGTTTGGACTGTTTGAAACCAGTGGCAGTAAGAGCATTAGTGAATTTAGCATTCCACTGTCGCGATGCTTGTTTGAGACCATAGAGGGATTTGCGGAGACGACAAACACCTATCTCCCCCTGTCTCCATAAGCCCAATGGAAGTGTCATGTAGATTTCTTCATCAAGATCACCATGGAGAAAGGCATTGTGGACATCCATCTGATGAAGATTCCAATCACGACAAGCAGCAACTGCTAAAAAAGAACGCACGGTCACATCCTTGGCCACTGGAGAGAAAGTTTCGTGATAGTCAAATCCTTCTCGTTGAGTAAAACCCTTGGCAACAAGGCGTGCTTTAAAACGCTCGACGGAGCCATCTGCCTTGTGTTTTACTTTGTAGACCCACTTGCACCCGACAGGCTTGCGATGGGGTGGAAGAGGTACAATGTCCCAAGTGTGATTGGCGATCAAAGCTTGAAGTTCATCGGCCATCGCTTTCTGCCATCGAGGATCTTTGACCGCCTCATGATAATAAGATGGCTCATGTTCTTCGGAGATGCGACTGACACAACATCTATGCTCTGGAGAGAGTCGATCAAAAGAAACATAAGAAGTAATCGGGTGAAGAATACCTGGAGAACCACGAGATGAACAGATATAATCCTTCGTCCAAGTAGGAGGTCGTGTAGGGCGACCTGAACGACGTGGTGCAGGTGGAGGAGATAAAACCTGAGAAGAATCAGCGGAATCTGGCGGAGGGGACTCTGTAGCAGAACCAATGATCTCACTATTGTTGTCAACATGTGGAGTCAAGGTGTCAGAGTCCAATGTAGCTGATTGCGAAACCGGTGGAGATGGCAAAATAGCTACCGGTAAGGAAGGGACAGAAGTATCATCATCCATGAGGAAATTGTGAGGAGAAGGAGGCGACTCCATTGTGTCTGACGAGGAATCCTTCTGTTGAAATGGAAACTGATCTTCATGAAATATAACATCCCGGCTGATAATAAATTCGCCAGTAACAGGGTCATAGACTCGATAACCCTTCTGCAGCGCAGGATAGCCTAAGAAGACACATTGGCGAGCTCGAGGATCCATCTTGGTCTTAGGTCCAACAGTAGTTATATAACAGAGACAGCCAAATATACGAAGATGGTCTAAAGAAGGCTTCTTATCAAATAGCACTTCGAATGGACTCTTACCATCTAGAACTCTACTTGGCATGCGATTAATTAGATACGTGGCTGTGATCACACAATCGCCCCAGAAATAGTCAGGAAGAGAAGCTTGGAATTTAATAGCACGAGCAACCTCAAGAATATGACGATGTTTTCTCTCGACAATGCCGTTCTGTTGAGGGGTATAAACACAGGTGCTCTCGTGGATTATTCCAAGAGAAGAGAACAAAGTGCGACAATTATGGTTAAAGAATTCCTTCCCATTGTCTGTGCGAATTTTTTGAACAGTAGAGCCAAATTGGTTTTTGACCAAGGAAACGAAGTTTTGCAAGTGTGCAAAGACCTGGCTTTTGGATTGCATAAGGAAGATCCAAGTAGCTCGCGAAAAATCATCCACAATAGTGAAGAAGAAACGAGATCCGTCATGATGGGGAATATGATAAGGACCCCAAACATCCATATGAAGAAGACTAAATTTACGAGTAGCACGTGATGTGCTAGGTGAAAAAGGAAGTCGAGATTGTTTTGCAAGAGGGCAAACTAAGCAATCTGGACAAGGAACAGTACTGCTGTGACCAAGTCGTCGATGAAAAAGCGCATCTTTATTGCTAGCATTAGCAGTACATGAAATCAATAAGGGAGATGCAGAAACAATGAAAGATGCATCCCAAAAATAAAGTCCTTGAGATTCAAGACCCTTCCCCATCAATTTCCCAGTCGTATGGTCCTGAAAGAGACATGTAGTGTCATGAAAGATAACATGACAGGAATTGTCTGTACATGCTTTAGAAACGGAAATTAGATTGAACTGGAATTGGGGGACAAAAAGGACATTCTTCAGAATAATATTTGGACTGAGAATAACCGTTCCAACTTTTGTCACAAGGGTCGAATTTCCATTTGGAAGCTGCACGGATTTCGGGGAATTGGAACATACGACAATACTAGAATAAAGACTATCATTGCATATTATGTGATCACTAGCCCCTGAATCTATAATCCATGCAGTATTAGAAATCGAGTTCATGAGGCAGTAAGAGGTACCTGAGAAGCTGGCGCCCTTTTCATCAACATCCATTTTGCTTAAGGCCTTAAGAAACTGCTGATATGCTTCATAGGAAATGGGCTGATTTGTTCCAGTCACCTGATGGATCTGGGCCCGTTTCCCTTTCTCATTGGGCTTCCCGTGTAGCTTCCAGCAAGTGTCACGGGTATGGTGCGGGCGCCTACAAAAGTCACAATATAATTTGCCTTTAATTTTAGGCCCATTACTACCTGTCCATGAAGCAAGCTCGCCGGGTCCAGTTAAGGCAGAGAAGGGCCGTGGGCCGCCCAGTCTTTTTCCTCCGGTTCGTGGGCCGTCTCGTTCAGCGGATAAAAGCCCGCGTACTGGGCCCTCTGTCTCAGCGAGCAAAACATCACGAGATGGGCCAGCTGCAGTCCCCAGCCCATCCGTCCAAAGCGCCGAGTCTTCAAGGTGGAGCCCGTGACCCGACTCCTCTGTAGAACCGAAAACCCTAGGGTTTCGATTCTCGCTGCGCTCACTGCGCCTCTCCTCCTCCAGAGATCTCGATCGAGATCCTCGCCGATGCCCAGCTCCGTTCGCTGCAAGGATGAGGCCACGCTGCTCGTGGCTCTGAGCAGAAAGCCGTTGGCTTTCCTCCTGAACGGCGAGTTGATATATCCTTCCCAAGGACGGTGGTGGCTCCATCGCGAGGATTTGTGTGCGAAACGCAAGGTAATCTTCATTGAGAATAAGCAGAAAACGGGTCGCCTTCTGTCTCTCTCGAATTGCCTTATATTGTTGGAGAACGTAATCGGGTGCCTCCAATTTTTCCTCTACGTTCTCGAGCTCGTTCCACAGAGCCGATAATCGGTTGTAACATACCCTAATGGGTGAGTTTCCTTGCTTGAGATCTGATAGTTGCTGTTCTATGGCAAAAATCCTCGCTCGGTCGAGTTTGCCATACATTTCACGGATATTGTCCCACATCTGTTTCGGATCTTCCGTGGGTGGAAGCCCTGCTGCAATTTCTTGAGAAATAGTATTGCCAATCCAGGTGCGTACTAATCTCTTGCATTTCTGCCATAATCGCTGTAGGCGTTCGTCGATTGGCATCGGCACCGTGCCGTCGACGAACCCTTCTTTATCTTTCGTTCCGAGGGCTCGCCGGAGCTCGGTTGCCCACACCGAGTAATTATCCGGTCCGTTGAGCGTCCGTGTGATCAATCGGAGCTCCGGGCCGTCGCCGGCGGTCGTGTACAGCGGATCCCCTGGTTCTGGACGGCCGGTGATGAGAGGAAGGAGATGCGGCGTGGACCCGGGTTGAGGAACCGGGTAGGGCTCCGAAACCATCTGAGAAATCGGGTGGGTTTTCGGATCTCCTCCTGGGCTCCCCGGTCCAAGCGGATGCCCAGAAAAACCGACTCCTGAGGCCAAGCCACTGGGCCCAACGCCATGGCCCAGCGGGTTCCAGTGATAACCGGGTAGGGTCCCTGCATGCGCGCTCTGGCCTTGCGAGTAAAGCCCAGGATAATAAAACGGTGGAGGCCCATACATCCAGTATGGATTATGCACTGGATTATTGGGTCCCAAGTCGCCAGCGGGCTCTTTGCTGCGTTCCTCCTTGTCAGCAGGCTGATCGTCCGGTGATGAGACAGGAAGTGTCTCTGAGGATGGATCGACCTCTGAAGTGGATTTATTTTTCGTCATGGTAAGGAAATAGAAAAAAAAAATTAAGAAGAAGAAGAAGAAGAAGAAGGTGCGGAAGCTTGGCTATGGATCACTGCTCTGATACCATGAAAGCAAACGAAGAACAAGAAGGCAACGCAGAATGGAGAATAAAAGTCGATCTGTATTCTCTTCAATTGTAAATTGTACAAGTGTAATCCCTCCTATTATATTACAAGAAATGTATATAATAAAGGAAACTAATTGATTCTATACAGAAAAGAATAAATCTAATCCTAACTTACTTAACATAAACAATTTACATATCTTCTGATAACATCATCGCTTAGGTTGAGAAATTTATGTTTATTAACTTAGTTTACGGATTTTTATGCATACGACAGTTTATCCGGGGTTTTATAATAAGGTTTCATGTCGCGTTGCTCGGTACTTGCTTGCTTCATCAGTTTTTCATTTGACTTTCATTTGGAAAGATCTTAATACATATAATAAAAGAGGAACATGTATCAATAACGTGTACTAGACAAATCCAGCATAAATAACTCTTCGCGCTCGCAACACTTTGGTTTGTAGAAATAAGACAGGTCCTCGAATAAGTTAAATTGGCCGATTGACATAATGAACATAATTAATGAGAAAATGAAGTTCTACTGCTAAGCAAGCGATACCATACAAGAGGATTATTGACATCGACCCGGTAGGGCCGCAACAACAATGAGCGGTGACGTCTATGGTTATGAATGATATAATTAATGATTTTCAATTTTCCCATTCTATGTTGATGTGCCGTTGACCAGGTCACATACCATTCATCAGCTATTTTGTTCAGCCACGATGCCTTACATGTAAATCCAAATGTTAACACCGCATTGCCATGTGATGCAAGCGACTGCCAGAAGCATAGATAAGTAAATCTAAGGTTAGGTATACATACAAACATAATGCTCCTGTACACAACATGACAATAATCTTACGAAAATTACCCAAAACTCCCCTGAATTTTGGGGATATGCATATGCGCCCCTAAACTTTCGACTAGTATAAATTAGCCCCCCTCCCGGGGAGGCCGGGCCCAAATAATCTCCATTTTGTTAAAGCTGCTGATCGTCCGTTGCATTTTCCATTAGCTTGTGCAAAGCAACACACCGTTCAATGGGCACAAATATATTTTCATCTTATTTGTTGAAGGAAATCTCTACTTTATTGTCGATTGTTGTAAAAATTAAAGAATGAAGAAAAATAAACTATAAAACAAATATCAGTAGCTATATTGGAAAAAAAATTAAAATATCAACATTTGACGAGTATATCAACATAATAGTAAGATGTTTTAAGATAAAGAAATGCAATTGAGTAAAAAGGAAAAGGGCGTCGATAATAAAAATGCCAAATTACAAAAAAAAAAAGATGCTCCTTAAGTATTTGTAACAGGTTAATTAACGAAAAAATTTGATTAATAAAATTCATTTTTCACATTAATGAGCCCTTTTAATATGAATAACGAGAACAATTAGCTATCATTTTACCTTGTTGCTGAGGCCTTTCCTCTATTCATTTAACTTATTATTATTGTTGTTGTTGTTGTTATTGTTATTGTTGTATCTTCTTTAGTTATATTAAGGTGTCTATACTTATCAAATTCTAAGAATTTTTTTTCTTTGTTTGGCATTATTAATAATATCTCTTTTATTTTTAAGTTAATTAATTTATTTTTCTCTCATTATCTATAGTTTTTAATTTTATTTTTATGGCTATTAAGGGTAAGAGAGTGATTTCCTTGAAAAAAAAAGAACGTACTTTTACCTCTTAAAAGTCACATGTATTGAATATGAAAGAGAACAAATAGCAAAACAAATAATGACCATAACCAAAAGAAATTTAGGAAAGTCTTAAATAACTGTTGAAAGTTCGCAGCTTAATATGTTGGAGAGCCCCATACAGCATTGACCAAGATACGTCCTCCTCACCAACATTCATATCGAGCCCTAAATTACTCCACACTGCGTCCGAGCCATCGATGACGTTGTTTGGGCACGGCGGCTAGTAAGCGTGGC
Source organism: Melaleuca quinquenervia (assembly GCA_030064385.1). NCBI lineage: Eukaryota > Viridiplantae > Streptophyta > Magnoliopsida > Myrtales > Myrtaceae > Melaleuca > Melaleuca quinquenervia. The sequence goes on from CM057726.1 coordinate 16,633,588, forward strand.
TAGCATTGCACCCATTCATCGAGTCACACTCGTCATCCACTATGGCCACCACGCTCCTCCCAATCTTAATAGATGTTATCGAGATTATTTTCTCGCAGTGCGATCCGTAATCAAACCATCCTGTCGACAGCACGACGATTAGCGATGAGTTGTTGTGGCACTACTCGTCGCATTCGGACGGGTCTCCCCCATCACCGCCTTGGCTGAAGTCGTTGTGCGTCAAGGTAGCTGGGGTCAAGGAAATCACCGGCGGCGAGCAAGTGAACGTAGGATGCGATACTCCATTGCATAAGAGACTGCCTGAGGGCTGGCATCCTCCATCGTCCAGCATTGGCACGGACCGACCGCCGCCACCGGTACCACATGTTTGAGTGCCTAAATCGGGATCGTCGCTGCACATTCCGTCGATGCAAATCAATTGGCCGGGGCAGTCATTCAGGGTTCGACATGCGCCATTGTAGGAGGAAATGGCGTGCGAGTTGGTGCTCAAGACCACCATCAAAAGGGCAATCGGCATCATCCCAAGGAGCTTCATCCTCAACTCCGTGGATTTTTCTGCGATTGGAATGGAGTTTTGGTAAAGGGAACGATGAAGCAAGAACGTATATGTAGCGACTTGACTTGGTGATAGGGACAAAGATTTCGGAGGTCCTTATGCGAGTGTCCACGTCAAGTTGGTCCCTCTGCGATGCATTGCTCTAGAATTTGATTTATTTATATGTATCTTTTGAAATATTATGTGATACACAAACTATAAAAGAAAAAAGGTATATGCAAACTACTTGCATGCATTATGACAAGTGTGACTACTCCAATCACTAAGCACAAAACAATTCTATAGTATCTGAACTACCCATCATGATTTTGACTCGCATTTTATGTGGTCCATAAGATTGGTAGGATTGGACAAATTTGAAGCTAGTTGGCCAAACTGAAACAAAATTAATTATATAAAATAAGGCATATATTGAATTCATCACAATCCCAATAACCTTTGTATTCTTTTCTTCGTTTTCTAATAAGTTGACTCCTCTAGTTTTGACTAATGCTTTACGAAACAAAATGGGAACTTATGCATATGCATGAAGTTGTGACTGAGAACATACATAAATACGTTCGCTATCCAGCTTAAATGCGCACATACGGCAAGAAGGTACAAATTTAAAAATTTGAGGAGGCGATTGTAAAATTAGATAATAAAGGGACCTAATAGTGGGCTTATTCCAAAAAAAAAAAATAAATAGTTACAAGAGTATGGACGAGGCAACTATTGAATGAGTTTGCATCCTAATAAGGACCCGGATCACCTAACGTCATTTCATGTGACGTTGGATGATCCAACGGTGTAGAGGGAGAGAAAGGCTGTCCTTTTATGGGGGGGCAATAAATGAAGGGCCTTGATGGAGAAGAAGTTCGCTGACTAAGTCAGTTGATCCAAACGCCCTGATGCAAGGCCATAGGAGCTTTGAAACTTGTCAGTGATTGAAAGTACATTGAAGGCAAACAACTAACAAGTCCAATTCAAACCTCACCAATCATCCAAGCCCACTTGATACTCGTGCAAGAAAGAGAGATTTCCGCCACAACATAATCCAATCGGTCCAATGAGGAGGAAGGCATCCAAGATGGAGCTTCTAGATGTTGAAGGATAAAGGCTCATTTAGGCTCCGTTTCACGGAAAATGTTTTTCTAGAAAATATTTTCCGAAAAATACGGTATTTGGGGAGCGGAAAATGTTTTACCATGGAAAATGTTTTCCAATCAATGAGAAACTTCCCTCTAAAATTAAAGAAAATGTTTTCCAATTTTGAAAAGAGGAAAACATTTTCCGGAAGACAACTGATCCTCGATGTCTACCAAATTACCAATAAACCCGCCGCTAGCCGCCAGACCTCTGCCGACCGCTGGAACAAGAACAAAAAACGGAATCCGGCATCTATGAACAAGAAAAAAACGGAAATAACAAAAAAATTGTGAAAATATTTTCCGTGAAATTTTTAAGTTTTAAACGAACACCGGAAAATAACAATATTTTCCGAGTAAATGACTTCCTAGAAAACAAATTTCGGAATGCTTTATTTTCCGCAAAACAAACGGAACCTTAGTCAAGTCAAAGTTTGATGGTTGTTTTCTATTTTGAATAGATCTTATTAGTTTCAGTTGATTTCCTAGTTCAAGTTCGTTTTTAAGTTTGTGGTTTCCTATAAATGTTTCATACTTTAATGTTTTTGATTCTCAATTATCAGAAGGTAAACTTGAGTTGATAATCTATGAGAAGTTCTCTCAAGTAAGTGACTCATTCAGTTTTTTTATATAGTTTGTTGGTGATGAACCTTTCATCGTTTAGGTAATTTTATCCAATTCGTTGGTGGGGGAACCAAAATTTTTTTTTTTATCCTCGTATTGTGAAGCGTTCTTTTATACTTTCATGGTGAACTTTTCTATCCCAAAGTTACTTTCCCTAACACGTTTTGTTTCCCATACTACCTATCTATTGTCCATGCAATGTTGCCAGACCACCATCCAAAGCTTCATTGACGTATCCAATAACACTAAAGTTGACTGTAGTGATTCGGATTATCGAGTTAGAGGAAGAGAACGTTGGCACGAGGATAATAATCATGAATTCCGAGTAGAAGCATCTGAATTTGAAAGTAGCATAAATTCAGATGACTTGTAGATTAGTTGCATGCAATCAAATGAGTACTTGACAAGCTACTCATGAAAAGACGTTCAAGGTTGATGTAATTCAAGAAGTATGCATCATTGGGTTGGAAAAAATTGAAGAATCCAAAGGTTTAAGGAGAGGAAAAGGTAGGATTAAGTCTTGGGAAATCTAAAGAAGCTTATGAACATAAAGTTCCTGCCCTACAGATAAAGTTGAGCGCTCTCGAGTAACATGCGACGAGCATTAAGAATTTTTTTTTTTTGGGAATTTGAACAATTCTTTATGAGGTGCGATGTAGTATAAATGCAAGAGCAACCATTGATTGCTTCCTCATAGGATTGAACAAAGATATCGCGGATTTGGTTGAGTTTCAACCATTGTGTTCCTGTTGAAATGCACATGTCAATTGTGTTCAAAAAGTTCTATACTAGAGAATTTAAAGTAATTCATATATTTTAATTGACCTATAACTCATTAGTTTAAATTTGTAAGTGATTGTGGATCTAACTGACTGTGTTAACAATCTTTGGTCTGACCCAATATTCTCTTTGTAGAAATTTGCAGGCTAGCTAAGAAAGCTGAGAAACAATTAAATGGCGCCAACTAGTTTTCTGACTTGGAACTCTAACTTAGGAAACGTCCTCTGTTATAGAAGATGATTCGTGGAATAGTTATGAAAGATAGGATTGATTATTTCCTATTTACTAAACTCAATTGTACACTAAACTTCTTTTATCTCATAAAAAAACCTCTACTTTTAGGTCCAATCCCAATTATACCTTAAATTTTTTTTTGTCTTATAGAAAAAACCTTAGTTTTAGGACCAGTTGTAATTTTACTCTAATTCGTTTTTATTTCATTAAAAAAGTCCAACTTTTATTTTAAAAAAGTTTTAGGGCAATTTCACCAAACGTGGGTTTTTTATGCTTCTTAGTCGAGCTCTCTTCCCTCTCTTCTTCCAATTTCTTCACTTTCAACCGCAAGGTTCTTCGTGCGAAACAACAGGAAATGAAAAGAGTAAAAATAAAAAGACAAACTTTTCCTTCTCAGATTCGGGATTCCACTTCTATCATGTCCCTATGTTTGATCTTTTGGTAATGTTGTCTTCTCTGCTTCACATAAAGAATTGGATGGAGGATGATTTCAAAATGACACGAAAACGCTCTCAGACCTTAGACTACACCTATTTATTAGGGTAATTATCTTAATAGTCCTAAATTTATTGCATTTTTGCCAGTTCAGTCATAAATTTTTTTATTTGGCCAATTTAGTCCTAAACCTTTTAAGAATCTGTTATTTCAGTCATTCCGGCGACTTTGTTTCAGAATTGCCAACATGGATGTCCGGTCAACATTGCCTAGCTTATGTGGTCGGACCTTCACATAGGTATTTTCCGTGATATCGTCGCCGGAAGGATTAGAATGACAAATTTTCAAAAGATTTAAAACTGAATTGGTTAAATAAAAAGGTTTATGATTGAATTGGCAAAAATACAATATGTTTAGGACTTTTTAGACAATTATCCCCCTATCTATTTTAGTTGTATCCTCCTCTCTCCCTCTCTCCGATTGCGATTTGGTTCAAAAACATCTCAAAATGTTTTTGATTTGATAAATTCAAGAAGAGTGCGTGCCGCACACAAGCACCCACCATCAAACATGAACAGATGGCCTGCTTCTTCCTCCCAATTCTCGTTGGCAACCAGAGCTAATTAGGGTTTTCGATTTCTTCCTTTTTGAGTGATATGGTTTTGGAAAAAGAGCACAATTTGGAATTTTGTTTTAGCTTGCTACTCTCTCTTGGTTAATTGATGCTGCGCGAGTCTAAGCGCCACGCGAGTTCATTGAGAAGAATCTTGGAAAAACCTAGTTTCAGTTTGGGGTTTCTTCACATTGGATTGAAGCTAAAAATTTGGACAAATTTGCTCCTAATTTGACCATCGAAGTGAGTTGCCGGCAAAGATATGGCCACCCCGTGAGCTAGGGGGCCTTATATGAGATAAAAATTGTCATTTTAATCCCTTAATCAAGACAATGTACATTGTAGACCCTATTTTGATAAAATTATTACACTTCAAGCCCTTATTTAAAATGTTCCATTGGAATTATGTCGTTATCCCCGCTTGAGCAAGTACCGACCATACAACTTCAATAACGAACGGTAACGAACTATTAAATAATGTAGTTGTGGTAATTTCATCTTGTTTTAATTATGATAACAACAAAATGGACAATCACAAGATCGATGATCAACGAACCGAGTTGAGTTTTTTTCTTTAAAATGTAGATTTCTATAGTTCATCGGGTATTCAATTTGCATGCGCATTTTATAGTAATTTCTCTAAAATATGGTGAGGGGCACTGGGCAAGAGCTTAATAAGGTGTAAAATTAATTAGTGAGATTTATTTCTGCTAAATACACATTTACTAGATTGCCAAAGAACAAGAAATGATGATGTGTAAACTTCATCCTTTGGTTCGGTGTTTTGCCATCTAAAGAAGGCCCCCTCTGTTCAAAAGGCTAGCCAATCCTCCCTCCCTCCCTCGCTCCTCCTCTTCCTCTTCCTCTTCTTCTTGCTCTTCCGCTCCTGTAACTCTCCCTCCCTCACTCTCTCTCTCTCTCTCTCTCTGCACACGTGTAAAACCCTTTGGAGGGTTTTTCAGCGGTGCACAGCTCGTGTCTCTTCCTCTTGCCGGCGAGCGAGTTTTCTTGTTCTTGAATCTCTGTGAATCTTGGCGTTCGCCCCTCGTGATTCGAGTCACCAGCCCATTTCTTCTCCCGTGTTTGGTCTCTCCAAGTTTACTCGACTCTCCGGTTGGCATTGGCGGGTCGCTCCCTGGAGTTGCTCTGGTTCTTGATTCGGGGCGATGTGTCGCTCCTCCAATTGTGCCTCTTTACGTTGGGAGACCGAATCTTGATCGGTTTCGCGACGAGGGTGTACCGTTTCGTCTGATAGCTGGGTTCTTGGTTCGATGCTACGTCTCGGATTCGGGAGCTATGAACGGGTTTCCTGTCAATGAACGTCGTTGTTAGGGTTTTCGACGCTCTGGTTAAGTCTGAATTTGTGTGCGGGCGTGTTCGGTTCTGATGAATAGCGTATTCAGCGAGCAGATTCTTGCGGACAAGCTCTCCAAGCTCAACAGCACACAGCAGTGTATCGAGAGTAATGCCATCTTAGTCCTCTTCCTCTCTTCGTGTTCATTTCCGCATCTTGGTGTTGTTGGAGACCTTTTTTTTTAGTGAATATCTTGTTTAGCATAAGTGTAGGATAACGGCTATCATGGTTAAGATGTCATATATTTCATACCTTCATCTGTAAGTGGCGTTAGATTCTGTTTTAGTGGTTCTGGTTTCCAATTGTGATCTTACGGATAGTTTTTGAAATTTGCAGTTTCTGGTTTTCTATGTTCAAATGTGAATGCTCATTCATTTTTTTATTGTAAGTTTTTCTCGAATCCCATCCTTGTAATACCGTTCAAGATGGTCATGACTGATTTTGGGAATTTACCAGATGGCCGATAGAATCTTTGGTTTCTCTGCATCCACTCACAGGTATACTAGACAATAGAAATGTAAATAAGGAACTTAACAGGCCTTGTCATACCTTTCGTGTCTACTATGTCTGTAAAGACAAAATGAAATATAGTTTAACAGAGCAGATTACAGAGTTATATGTTCTTTGAGATACAGATCTGCATCAGACCTATGTACTCTGTCTTGTGCAATTTGAAATTTTAATTGTTGGGGTCTAGGGTATTGTCTGAAGATAATGCTGATTGGTGCAAAAAATTGAGGTTTATGTATATAAGGAAAATGTAAAGCATGGTATTACATAATTTAGTTCATTGGCTGTAAGATTTGCTTTTGGGATCAATTTCTCTTGTCCTTGCCTGTCGTCAAATAGAATCCTCAACTGCTTAATTATGCACAATGACACTGTCAGTTACTGAAAATATCTCTTGTTACATCAAAGTTACATTGAACTTCAGCCTACACTGGGAATGCTTTTTACTTTATCATGTGATCTCTTCTATGTTTGTCCTTGTCCTGATTGCACAAATCCACTGTCTGATTCTTATGGTTTTGTTTTCCTTTGTTTACTATTCCTAGCTTTGTCACATTGGTGTATATTTCATCAAAGTAAGGCGGAGCTGGTTGTTGCAACATGGGATAAGCAATTTCACAACTCGGAAATGGTTCAGAAAGTTCCTCTATTATATCTTGCAAATGACATACTGCAAAATAGCAAGCGCAAGGGAAATGAATTTGTGAATGAATTCTGGAAGGTTCTTCCAGCAGCACTCAAAGATGTTGCTGAGAAAGGCGATGATCATGGGAAGAATGTGGTCTCAAGATTGGTGGGTCTGTCATTCAATGTTCTTGCATGCCTGTTGTACTTTTCTTTTCTTCTATGAAGCTGTATATAGTTCTGTGCAAACTCTATAAGACGTTGCAGGTGAAGTATGAAAGTTCTGCCAAGGCAGTGTTCGACCTAGATGAGTATGTGTTAACCTTTTCTATAAGCAGAAAAAGAAGTTATTTGATCTCCTTTTTGTAGGTTGGTATCTGGGAAGAAAGAAGAGTATTTGGATCCCGTGCACAGAGCCTCAAAGATTTAATGCTTGGAGAAGGAATTCTTCCACCGTTGGAATTAAACAGAAAGCGTTCACGTTCTGTCAAGATTGTTAAAAGGGATTCACGTTCAATTAGAACGGTTAGAATGAGAATTTCTACCTCATGATGCTTGCTTTCTGTCTCTAGTAAATTGTTTTTTAATTTTTAGTGTCCTAGAAAAACTGTTCATCTTGGCTGCATGCTTCTGCTCTATTCCCAGTGAGATTGAAATTGATGCTAATTAGATGTTATCCCTTTAACATCAGAAATTGTCGATTGGATCAACAGCTGAAAAAATTGTTTCGGCAATTCACCTGGTTCTTAGTGAACATCCTAATGAGGATGTGGAGATGAGTAACTGCAAGTCTGCTGTCCATCGTGTGAGGAAGATGGAGAAAGATGTTGATATAGCCTGTGCAACTGGTAAGCTGAAACTAACTTATAGTTAAGTTTGGCATGGACTTCATTCTGCTCAAAAGATTGGCACTTAAATTGCTAGAGTCCATGTATCGCATTTTGTTATTCAAGACTTGTCTAATTCGTTTTTTTGTCTGCCTTCAGCTAAGGATCCGAAGAGGAGAACATTGGCTGAAGAGCTTGAGAATGAAGAGAGCACCTTAAAGCAGTGTGTTGAGAAACTCAAATCAGTCGAAGCAAGTAGAGAATTACTTGTCTCTCATTTGAAAGAAGCGCTGCATGAACAGGTATTTGATTGGAATGGTTATCAATTATTCTGCTCTTTGCAATGAGCCAGGATAAGGTTGTCATTACAAATTCTTCACATGTACATTACACATTTCGGCACTCATCTGTTTATCAGTCTGATCTTTATCTCCCCTCATTTTTTTCAGGAATCTCAGCTTGAAAATGTTCTAACTCAAATGCAGGTATGCATTTTCTCCGTTTGGCTATTCCTCAAATCTTCATGAACTCAAATGTCTATATCAGAGTTTTTTCTGTCGATATCCTAATGTTTGACTACTTAAAACTATAAAATGCCTTATCACAATTAGGTGGCACAAGCACAAGTGGAAGAAGCTAAAAGTATGAGAAAACGGCTAATGAATGAAGATTATGTATTCAAGTCCCCCACCTCTGCTACTCAAGGCCTTGATATAAATGCGAAAGGGGGACAAACGCCCAAGAGGACAGCTGCAGCCATTGCAGCCGAGGTTGCAGACAAGCTCACAGCTTCTACCTCCTCACAACTGATTATGAGTTCGGTTTTGTCAACGTTTGCTGCTGAAGAGGCCAAGAGTGCTGGGCATACAAATAGCTCCAATACATCAGACAAAACATCTGTATCAGATGCTAGCGCTTTTATGTCATCTCAGCCACATACTGCTCCTTCGAACCAACTATATCATGCTGTCATTGTTAATCAAAGCATTCAGCACAATCAAAGTCAAAGCATGCACAATCAAAGTCAAAGCATTCAGCATAATCAAGGCTCAGTGTCTCAAAGTCAATATTTACTTTCGAACCAGCCTCCTCAGCAGTATTTGCAGCAGCCCTCTGGAGCAATGATGCCCTCCTACGGTTATGTCAACTTCCCAACCATGTCGCCCGGACCACCCCCACCACCACATGCATTGAGTGCAGTGATGCCTTTGAGTCAGCAGCCGTTACCCATGGCACAGAAACAATCAATGGCTCTGCCTCAGCAGCCGGCCCCTTTAACTCCACAACAACCAATGCCCTTGAGTCAACAACTGCCCATACCTCCTAGTTTTCGGCCGCTTCAGCCACCGGGCATGGTGTATTATAGTCACCAGCACCATTCCCAGTAAAGTGGCAATAATGAGGTTGCATATCCTGTGGCAGCTTTTTCAAGACAAATTTGAGTAATTTTTTGGGAGAGTTTGGTTTCCAGTCAACAGGTGAGACCATTCGAAATATCATAAAAAGCAAAAGCATTTGTAGAGGTCGAAATAATGTCATTTTGAGGGTTGAATTGTAAACTTGGATTGTGTTTCTAGTGTAGGTTCTGTTCAATATAAACCGTTGATCTAGTCTTTACTACTCTACCAGTAAAGCAGGCAAAATTAGGGGGTTTTCTTGACCTATGCATCTACTCTCGCATTGAGCCACTGGTCTGGACATGGGGAGCATGTCAATTATTTTGCAGTAGCAGGCGGTATGTGCATATGAGATGGTTTGGTGCTGATGGATCCTTTAGGTTTTGGCATTGGTAACCCAGCTAATTGCTAGGTTAGTTTAGGACTAAACCATAGGTTGTAAGTCGCTTACTTGAGAATTGGGAGAAAGCTATCTGGCTTCCTGTAGTCGTAAGTCGTGGAATATAATTGTAGGTTTTCTCTTTCAAACTCAAGTCCCCGCGCAATGTCATTCACTGTTGAGAAATAAACAGAGGAGTCTCTGAAGAAATAGCGGCGTTATTCATTCCTCCTTGGTGTGCAGACCTCAGAGCGAATCGAGCCCTCAAAGACTTGGTGAGCCTGTGCCGATAGCAAAGAGGGTCCCTTTGATTGATTCCGAGGCCTACACGGGTTTTTCCTCATGACCCTTGACCGGTGGGAGGCTATTGCTGTTGCTTCATATTTCAAAGACGAGACATCTGCTTTTGCTCAAACTACAGTGACACCGCACCCATAATTTGTAGGACGGACTGCACATAGGTAGCGGATGCGACGGAGGCTTTGTAACGGGAACACCAGCTCAGCTCTAGACACGCCATATGTGATTCACAGCCGGTCTTCAGGCCCGTAGCTAGACTTACCCAGGAAACACGGATCAACTTGATTGCACTTGCAAAACTCAAGAAAACAATGTAAAGAATAGATAGAGACCTTGAAAAGCAGAAATTTTCATATTCATACACAATAGCCGAAATTATAGCTAATAAAACCCAAAGGCAGAGAGAACAAACAAGCCCGCAACTTGTCAAAACATAGCATGAGGAGGAAACAGGACAAAAGCAGAGTAAGAGCTCCAGTCGAAATCCTAAAATAACAAGCAGACATTGCCCTTAACAAGCTAATCATCACATTTTCGGACAAAAAAATTCAGGGTGTCGGTGTCAGACTTGACGGAGGGAATTTATTCGGAAATCTCGACCATCTCCTCTATTCCTACGGAGGACGGTACCTTTAAGAACGTTAGATTACCCAGGATCATCAAAATGAGATACGTTCAAGAAAATTTTGAAGTGAAATATTACGCAATACTAGCCTCACCAACAACCATTTGGGCAGAAGCATTGACAAATGGTCGATTTAATGGAGAATTGCACTAAGTTCTAAAGCTTACCTATGGAATGCAATCGATAAACTTTTCGAATAATTAAATGCAATTCTAAACCTTTACTGAAGAAAGGCAATCAAGTCTTAAATCTTTCAATTGATTTAATTAAGTTATAAAGCGTTATTGAATAATACAGTTGATTCATAAAACACATTGAAAAGTGTAGTTTAAGGATGCTACGTGAACAAAGTGACATGTAAGCAATTTCTAGTACTGCAAGCAATTTCAGATACTGCTTGAAATGACTTAATTGTACTCTTTACAATAGACTTAGGAATTAATTATACCAATCAGAATATTTAGTATCTGATTGCATTTTGTACACAAAGGTTAGGACTTCTAATTCACCCATTCCACGCCACAAGCATAAAAAGGCAGACCTGCGTACACTGGTCACATCTAACATTTCATCGCCTTCCTCATTATGAAATCTCGAATGAAGATTGGCAGATGGTATACAATATTACTCACGGTCGAATACTGGCCATAGGAGAACCAAGCTGGTGGATTCCTTCTTAATATTGCAGACACAGCCTCTTTTGCAAACTCTTCGGAAGGGGTCGCTTTGATTCCCTGAGAGAAGTAGGCCCTATCACGTATCACTGCCTCAAATGGCTTATACAGCTTCCACTCAGGCATCTTGCTGTAGCTAGCAACGGCAGAATTTCCTATGTTCGATTTGATAGCACCGGGGGCAATGTTGATGACATCGATTCCAAGTGGTTTTAGCTCCAATCTGCTCATCCCAAATGGCAAAATGTTACCCAATCACTATCTGATTGCACCATGTTCTGGACTACAGAATAATATGAACCCATATATACGGATTTGGCAGGTACAAGAAAGTCCTTGTTAACATCATGCTATTGCTAAGGTCGTTTAAGGACTCAACAACTATGTGGCTTTACCCATTTTTGTTTAACAAAAATAACTCCCAAGAGTTATCGAATTGAACTAACATATTTGGTAAAGAGAGGGGAACATTTATTTCATTCCTAGAGTATTCCTACCTAAATACCTATTGCTTTGTTTGGTTGTGATAAAGTAAGATATTCAACCAGGTCGTAGGTACTTCTCAGAGCTTTTCCACAGCATTAGCCCCTCTATTCCATTCTTATCTCATTCTAGTCTAACAATCATACAAGCCATTCTCTCTCAACCGATGGTAAGGGTGAGAGCTTGGATAAATACCAACCACCCTAAAGAAAAAAAAAACAAGGAAATTGACAATGCTCTCACCTGAGAGTATCCGTCATTGAGTGAAGGGCAGCTTTTGATGAAGTATAAGAACCTGCCCACGGTCCATTTGTCAAAGCAGCAATACTCCCCACGTTAGCAACTTTTCCCTTTTTCCTAGTTGCCATGTGAGGGACAGCAGCTTGAATCATTCTCAATGATCCTGTAGGAAATATCAAGAAATTTAAGAGAAGAAGATACTTTACACTAATTTCACAGTTGCCAAGAGACTGAAAGATAGAAAATTCGGCTGCAATATCTTGTTCTCATCAGTGATAAAAGAGATGCAACCATGTTGCTTAAAGATAATCACCAAGGTCAAAGTAATTTGTACTATGCTATGAACATGGTCCCAGGCTAATTGTAAGAATATGTGCCACTGGTAAACAACATAAACACAGAAAGAGCACGTATATAAGCAGAGATGCAGAAGTACTGCCTCTGGGAACTACAGTTTTAAAACTTTAATTTTCAACCCCTGGATCTAGAAGAGAGTGCCCTTTCCTAGAGCTTTGACTATTAATAACAGGACGTTATCAATACAGGTAGTAATCTTTCTGCAGTACTTTATTGTCTGGATCAATTTAGAGATTTCTCCATGAAGAGAATTGACAGTGAAATATTTTCAAACTTACATCACTAAATTACCAGACTTCATATTCTGAATCAAAGCGTCTAGAAATTTTTGTGGTACACTGCAGGATTTACAAATGCTGCTCTGTGATATCTAGCTTCACACTAATACAATGGATTGGCAAGCAGATGTCTAAGACAGCCCTGTCCAGAGCTAATCGCGATGAGAATTGAGAAAAATGTTTTATGGCATCTAAATAATCCACATAAGCATATTCCGTGTTTCTAAGCCAAAAATCTTGTACCCACGCACCATGTATAGGACAAAGTAGTATAAAATGCAGCTGTTTTGGAGCCATATCTAGGATGCCACTTCAAACCAGGATATAAAGTACATGTACCTTAAGTGTCTCTCAGGACACATTCAAAAGCAATCATCTTAGGTACATCTAAGTAGACCCACAACATGGGATAACAAGTCCAAGTGGATTATCAGGCTATGAAATTATTTGCACTAACCAAAACTATGTCATGCATCTAAATCACACAAACATGCGATGTTATCGGAAATCGATGGTTGTGTCGGAAACACGCACGTCCCTAACCGATGTACTAAGAGTTTCACTTTTCCTTGCTGGCAACAAGCTGAAGAGATCTACGATGAGTAGGAGAGACGTTTGGAACAAAGCATTAATTTTAACTGTTTATGTAAAGACGTACAATAGCATCCGGTACTAATTCATCTGGCACACGTACCAACAATTGTTGACAGTAAGAACAGTTAACTACGACACAATCCCCGTCCACAGACAGCTAATAAGTTCACCCAGAACACCGCATTTCCAAACAAAGCTCAGCGATTACATCCCCACGTTCAGCCCAGAAACCAAAATTAATCAACCCGGAAACCCGCCTCAAGCAGCGAATCGAGACTGGTGCAGAAAGTAACCCAAAATCATTCCATTCTTTACCATAGACGTTGGTGTCGAACGTCTTCTGGAGGGCAGAAAGCGGGATCTCCGCGAGAGGGCCCACGCACTGGACTCCCGCGTTGTTCACCAGCACATCGATTCTTCCGAACTTGTCAATCACGTTCCCCACCACCTGCTTCACACTCCCCTCGGAGAGCACATCGAGCTCCTGGAGATAGAACCTCGAGTCCCCATCGAGGTCGGCCATGGAGGAGAGGGACCGGCTGGCGGCAACGACGCGGCAGTCCCTGGCGGCGAAGGCCCGGGCCATGGCGTGGCCGATGCCGCCCTGCGAGCACCCGGTGATCAGGACCACCTGCTGCCGGTCATCGTCGCCGCTGCCCGCCATCGGGAGTCGAGAGGTGGGTGAGCCCGGATTGCGACGGAGGGTTCAAATCAAGATCGAGAGCAGCAAAAAGGCGAGCTTTTCGATGTCATTTAAGGAGGAGGTGGCAGCGCGTGGATGCTCCGTCTCGTGGAGCGTGGTGGAAGTGGATTCTCTGGACTTCTGATCTACTCATCCATCCTTTAAATTTTCCCATCCAAATTTTACTTCAATGATGATGGAGACTTCCACCGTCCATCTCCTGCTCATAGAGCAGGAGCATATGGCATGCTGAGGAGTCTGCCCACGCAGAAGAACTTGCGGTTCATTTTAAAAATTTAATCTTTTTTATTTTCTTTACCTTTTCTTGATTTTAGGAGAAAAATATATAATCATCTAATATATGTTTGCTCTGACAAATTTCTAATTTCTGCTTCTCTGACATTTATGTGTATATCAATAATAATTCTCTGATCGATTTTGCGGTGAGTGAAAATAGCTATACATTTTCGATAAAAAAAATAGCTATACATATCTCTCGATAATATACATACCTGAGTGTGCGAAAATAATTGGCTATCAACTCATTGGTCTCAAGAACTATCCGGCCATGCAAGTTTTACAGATTAAAAGATCGTGTTATTTAGGATTTAGGGGTTTTGAAATTGAAGAAGCGTAGAATTTACTAGATAGACTCGTTGTTGAGGTCGATCGAGAGCAAATAGCAAGGGAGCCCGGAGCAACACGATGGAAGATTCTCACCATTGATAATTTTACAAAGTTAGTAGTCCGAAGACCCACAAACTCGCGCCATAATCCAAGTCACTAAATGAAGGTCCATTGTCTAGGGTTCTTACTCTGTTTCTATATGATCTCCTCTCAATTGGAGCACCTTACCTTCTTCAGGTTTGGCAATCTCACCTTCCACCATTGAGTAGAGTAAGGCGAGCGCTTAGTCGAGGCTACTAGATGCACTGGTTTGGGAGTTTTGCATGTGATTTGGCCGTTCATTGATGATGGTGATCGGTCTCTTTACTTCGAGAGATGAGAGCCACTAGCTTTGCGTATGTTCGCAGAAGGAACTCTTCTTCTTCTTCTTCTTCTTTTCTTTTTTCTCCTTATTTTCTTTTATTGTATTGATCTATCGTCTTTATCATATCTTCCATCACTAATAGGGATCAAATGTGGGCTCGTGAGAGCCTTCCACGGACCTCAAAAATATCCATCTACTGACGTATCATTGAATTCTTAGGATAAGGGCATTGACGACACCTAAACTTCGAGATATGCTTGATTCGGTACTTGAATTTTTTTCATATATACAAGATAGTCTTCAAACTGCGCGGTTTTTCATGACTGTCAAAAGTAGAAATGAAAATGATTTCGTGATTGCCACATAAGTGCCACTTTAGTACTGACTTGATTACCAAAGAGCACCTAGAAGTTGGACACTTTTTACATAAACACAATAGCCCTCCTCCATCAATGTAAATTCATATGCTAAGATTAGTTTAAGCATGTATTTGATGATTAATAACACATTAGTTAGGCGATTATGATCCATGAACTTGCCACGCTCAATTAGAACGGTTAGAATGAGAATTTTACCTCATGATGCTTGCTTTCTGTCTCAAGCAAATTGGATTTTTAATTTTTTGGTGTTCTAGAAAATATCTTTATATTGGCCGCATGCTTCTGCTCTATTCTCATTGAAATTTGGAAGTGATGCTAATTAGATGTTATCCTTTCAACATCAGAAATTGTCGATTGGATCAACAGCTGAAAAATTGTTCCAGCATTTCACCTGGTTCTTAGTGAACATCATAATGAGGATGTGGAGATGAGTAACTGCAAGTCTGCCGTCCATCGTGTGAGGAAGATGGAGAAAGATGTTGATATAGCCTGTGCGACTGGTAAGCTGAAACTAACTTGTAGTTAAGTTTGGTGTGGACTTCATTCTGCTCGAAAGATTAGCACTTGAATTTCCAATGTCTATGTAAAGCATTTTGTTATTCAACACTTGAGTATCTTTTTTTTTTTTTGTCAGCCTTCAGCTAAGGATCCAAAGAGGAGAACATTGGCTAAAGAGCTTGAGGATGAAAAGACAACCTTAAAGCAGTGCATCCACAAACTCAAATTAGTAGAAGCAAGTAGAGAATTACTCGTATCTCATTTAAAAGAAGCGCTGCATGAACAGGTGTTCAACTGGAATTATAATCGATTATTATGCTCCTTCGAATGAGCCAGAATAAGGTTCTTATGACAAAAATTTGGACACTCACCTGTTTATCAGTCTGATCTTAACCTCCCTTCATACTTTTCAGGAATCTCAGCTTGAAAATGTTCTAACTCAAATGCAGGTATGCATTTTCTCAGTTTAGCTAATCCTCAAATCTTCATGAACTCAGATGTCCACATTGAGTTTTTCTGTCAATATCCTAATGTTTAACTATTTAAAACTTTTGTCTGGTTTTTGCTTGGATAAATTATTGACGCTTCTTCAGGACTTGAAACTATAAGATGTCTTATCACAATTAGGTGGATCAAGCACCAGCGGAATGGTGTCTTTGAGTCAGCAGTCGTCATCCATGACACAGAAACAATCAATGGCTATGCCTCAGCAGCCAGTTCCTTTAACTCCATAACAACCCATGCTTATTTTCTCATGCCCTTGAGTCAGCAACCGACCATACCTCCTAGCTTTCGGCCACTTCAGCCACCGGGCATGGTGTACTATAGTCATCAGCACCATTCCCAGTACAATGGCAACTAAGAGGTTTCATATTCTGGGGCAGCTTTTTCGAGACAAACTTAAGTAGCTTCTTCGAGACAAATTAAATCTTTCAATTGATTTAATTAAGTTATGAAGCTTTATTGAATAATACAATTGGTTCATAAAACACATTGGATAGTGTATTTTAAGGATGCCACATAAACAATTCCAAGTGACGTGAGAAATTTCGAGTATTGCAAGCTATTTCAGATACTGCTCATTGAAAT
The DNA here is from genome assembly GCA_030064385.1 of Melaleuca quinquenervia. Classification (NCBI taxonomy): domain Eukaryota; kingdom Viridiplantae; phylum Streptophyta; class Magnoliopsida; order Myrtales; family Myrtaceae; genus Melaleuca; species Melaleuca quinquenervia. The sequence continues at coordinate 16,650,239 of CM057726.1, forward strand.
GACTTAATTGTACTTTTTACAAAAGACTTAGGAATTAATTATACCAATCATAATTGATTGCATTTTGTGCACAACGGTTAGGACTTCAAATTTATTCCATGCCAAGAGCATATAAAGGCAGACCTGCCAATGCTAGGGCACATCTAACATTTCATCGCCTTCCTCATTATAAAATCTCGAATGAAGATTGGCAGATGGTACAGAATACAACTCACGGTCGAGAACTGGCCATAGGAGAACCAAGCTGGTGGATTCCTTCCTACTATTGCAGACACAGCCTCTTTTGCAAACTCTTCACAAGGGGTCGCTTTGATTCCCTGAGAGAAGTAAGCCCTACCACGAATCACTGCCTCAAACGGCTTGTACAGCTTCCACTCAGGCATCTTGCTGTAGCTAGCAACGGCAGAATTTCCTATGTTTGATTTGATAGCACCAGGGGCAATGTTGATGACATCGATTCCAAGCGGTTTTAGCTCCAATCTGCTCGTCCCAAATGACAAAGTGTTACCCAAATACTATCTGATTGTACCTTGTTCTGGACCTACAGAGTCATATGAACCCATATATACGGATTTAGCAGGTACGAGAAAGTCCTTGTTAACATCATGCTATTGTTAAGGTCGTTTAAGGACTCAACAAGTATGTACCTTGACCCATTTTTGTTTAACAAAAATAACTCCCAAGAGTTACCGAATTGAACTAACATATTTGGTAAAGAGAAAGGAACATTTATTTCATTCCTCGAGTATTCCTACCCTGACACCTATTGCTTTGTTTGGTTGTGATAAAGTAAGACATTCAACCAGGCCATAGGCACTTCTCAGAGCTTTTCCACAGCATTAGCCGCTCTATTCCATTCTTATCTCATTCCAGTCCAACAATCATACAAGCCATTCTCTCTCAACCGATGGTAAAGGTGAGAGCTTGGATATGTACCAACCACCCTAATGAAAAAGAATAAGGAAATTAACAATGCTCTTGCCTGAGAGTATCAGTCATTGAGTGAACGGCAGCTTTTGATGAAGTATAAGAACCTGCCCATGGTCCATTTGTCAAAGCAGCAAAACTCCCCACGTTAGCAACTTTTCCCTTTTTCCTAGTTGCCATGTGAGGGACAGCAGCTTGAATCATTCTCAATGATCCTGTAGGAAATATTGAGAGAAGTAAGAAAAGAAGACACTTTACACTCACTTTACAGTTGCCAAGAGACTGAAAGAAAATTCAGTGGTAATATCTAGTTGTCATCGGTAATAAAAGAGACGCAACCATGTTACTTAAAGATAACCAACAAGCTCAAAGTAGTTTGCACTATGCTATGAACGTAGTCCCAGGCTAATTGCAAGAATACGTGCCACTGGTAAACAACATAAACACAGAAAGAGTATGTACGTAAGCAGAGATGCAGAAGAACTGCCACTGGGAACTACGGTTTTAGAACTCTAATTTTCAACCTCTAGAACTAGAAAGTGCCCTTTCCTAGAGCTTACACTGTTAATAACAGGACGTTATCAATACATATGGTAATCTTTCTGCAGTACTTTATCATCTGGATCGATTTACAGATTTCTGAATAAAGAAAATTAACATTGAAATATCTTCAATCTTACATCACTAAATTACCGGACTTCATATTTCTGAATCAAAGTGTCTAGAGACTTTTGTGGTACACTGTCGAATTTACAAATGCTTCCATGTGATATCTAGCTTAACACTAATACTCTGGATTGGCAAGCAGATATGTGCAAGACAGCCCTGTCCAGCACTAATCACCATGAGAACTGAGAAAAAAATTTCATAGTGTCTAAAGAATCCATATAAGCTCATTCTGTCTTTATAAGTCGAAAATCTTGTGTCAAGACTAATGCACCATGTATAGGACAAAGCAGCAGTAAATGCAGCTGCATTGGAGCCATATCTCAGGATGCTGCTTTCAAACCAGGATATAAAGTACATGTACCTTAAGTATTTCTAAGGACTCATTCAAAAGCAATCATATTAAGTACGTGTAAGCGGACCTGCAACATGGGATTTCAAGTCCAAGTGGGTGGTCGGGCTATGAAATTATTTGCACCAACCAAACCTATGTTATGTGTCTAAATTGCACAAACACACGATTTTACAGGAAATCGACCCCTTGTTGTGTCTAAATTAGACACATTCAGACCAGATCCTCTGGCTGCATCAGAAACTTGCCGTCCCTAACCAAACATCCCATACATGGTACCAACTATATAGTAAGAGTTTCAATCTTTCTTGCTGGCAACAAACTGAAGAGATCAAAGCATGAATTCCAACTGTTTATTGTAAAGTCGTACAACAGCATCCAGTACGAACTCATCTGGCCCATTCACCAACAATTGCCGACGGTAAGGACAGTTACTACGACACAATCCCTGTCCACAGACAGCTAATATTTTCACTCAGAACACCGCATTTCAAAACAAAGCTCAGCGATTGCATCCCCCCGTTCGGCCCAGGAACCAAAATCAATCAACCCGAAGACCCACCTCAAGCAGAGAATCGAGACTGGTGCAGAAAGTAACCGAAAATCATTACATTCATTACCATAGACGTTGGTGTCGAACGTCTTCTGGACGGCAGAAAGCGGGATCTCCGCGAGAGGGCCCACGCACTGGACTCCCGCGTTGTTCACCAGCACATCGATTCTTCCGAACTTGTCAATCACGTTCCCCACCACCCGCTTCACGCTCTCCTCGGAGAGCACATCGAGCTCCTGGAGATAGAACCTCGAGTCCCCGTCGAGGTCGGCCATGGAGGAGAGGGACCGGCTGGCGGCGACGACGCGGCAGTCCCTGGCGGCGAAGGCCCGGGCCATGGCGTGGCCGATGCCGCCCTGCGAGCACCCGGTGATCAGGACCACCTGCTGCCGGACATCGTCGCCGCTGCCCGCCATCGGGAGTCGAGAAGTGGGTGAGCCTGGATTACGATGGAGGGTTCATATCAAGATCGAGAGCAGCAAAAAGGACAAGCTTTTCGATGTCATTTTAGGAGAAGGCGGCAGCGCCATAGATGCTCCGCGTCGTGGAGCGTGGTGGACTGCCGTGCTCATAGTGGATGCGGTTCGGCATGGTGTTGAGAAGAGTCTCCGTACTCAGAACTTGGGGTTAATTCGATGATACAGAGCCCCTTCGTTCCGCGGAAAATAAAATACTTTCGGAAAATATTTTTCAGGAGGTCATTTTCCTGAAAATTGACATATTTTCTGGTGTTCGTTTGAAACTTAAAAAATTTTCGACAAATTTTTTATGGAAATTTTTTTTTTAGAAATTATCCGGCGACTCGCGACGGGCAGCGGCAGTGAGCGGGCGGGGTGGCGGCGGCGAGCGGGCGGGAAGGCGGTGATGGAAAGGGGCGGTGGGCGGGCGGTGGGCGGGCGGGGGGCGGTGGCCGACGGGGGGCGGCAACAGGCGAGCGGTGGGGCAGGTGGTGGGTGGCGGCGAGCAGCGGCCGATGGGGGGGCGGGCGGGCGGCGGCAGCGACTAGCCAGTGACCGGGGGGGGGGGATGGCCGACGGCCGGGGGTGGAGGTCGGGCGGGAGGCGGCGGTGGCGGGGGGCAGGCGAGGTCGGGGGGTGGCGGTTGGCAGGCAGCGGCGGTCAGTGGGTGGCGGCGGCGACAGGCGAGCAACGGCTGGGGGTGGCGGCGGCGAGCGAGCGACGGCCGGGGGCGGCGGTCGGGCGAGGGCGACAGTCGGCGGGTGGCGGTGGCGGCGGCAGCGGGCTGGCAGGCGGCGGTGGTAGGGGGCGGCGGCCGATGGGGGCGGGGGTGGTGGGCGGGCGACGGTCGAGGGTGGCGGTCAGGCAGGGGTGGCGGGCGGCGGGCGACGGCGGTGGTGGGCGGGCGGCGACCGACGGGGGGCAGCAGCGGGGGGTGAGTGACGGCCGGGGGGTGGCAATCGAGCGAGGGTGGCGGTCGGCAAGTGGCGGCAGCGGCAGGCGGGCGGGCAGGCGACGGCCGGGGGGCAGCGGTTGGCCGGGGGGCGACAGTCAGCGGGTGGCAACGGCAATGGCTAGTAGCCGAATAATTTCGAAAAAAATTTTTTAGAAAATTTTTAAATTTCAAACGAACACCAGAAAATGTATCATTTTTTAAGAAAATGACTTCCTAGAAAACATTTTTCCAGAAGTGCTTTATTTTCCGCCAAACGAATGGACCCTTAATCTCTTCTTTTTTTTTCTCTATTTACCTTTTTTTTTTGTCTTTACCTTTTCTTGAGTTTAGGAGAAAAATGTTTTATCATCCGATCTATCTTTGACCTGACAAATTTCTAATTTCTGCTTTGCTGACATTTACAGGTATATTCACAATAATTCTCTAATCGATAGACCTGTCCGACCATACAAATTTCACGAATTAAAATATCAGACATTCTTTATCATATATTCCATCACTGATCGGAAGCAAATGTGGGCTCTCACGAGTCTCCCACGGACCTCAAAAAGATCCATACACCAACGCATCATCGAATTATTAGGATCAGGGCATTCACGGCACCTGAACTTTATGATATGCTTAATAAGATGAACTTTTTTTTTCATATGTAATATAATCTTTAAATTATGTAATTATTTAATGTCTGTCAAAAGTAAAAATAAAAATGATTTAGTGGACTGCAACATAAGTGTCACTTCAGTGTTGAGTTGACTATTAAAGAGCACCTGGAAGTTGGGTGGGGCTGCCCCACCTAAATCTACGCAAGGGTGACCTCACCCGGCCCTCACCAATGACGGGCGAGGGCGGCGGCTGCCTCCCAGTCCCCACCGCCCTCGCCTGTCGCCATCGCCGGCGAGAGCTTTGCTGCCCTTTGGAGTGGCCGGAGCTAGAAAAGAAAAAAAAAATTGTCGTCATATGTCACCTCGTCATCGCCACGTTGTTGCCAGCAAAGTCTGGTTATCGCCACATAGGCACTTTTCGGCCAAAATCCGCCGGAAGAAGTAAAATGGCAAATGTAGAAAATGTTTAGAACTGAATCATGATTGGACGTAGAATCATCCACTTGTCTGACTTGCATTTGAGGCCAAAGATTGCTAATTTCTTTACGAAGAGCAGCAAGCTTTCCTCGGTCATTCATTATGCCAGGACAAATAAGGGGCAAGACAAGAGGTCGAAAGGAGGGAGCATAGAAGAGAAAAAAAAAAAGGGCTGGGAGATATCAGTAGAGGTGGATGGTGCAGAAAAGGTTTCAGGTTGGAAACTAGCACAATCCATGGCGGCAGAAGAAGAGGGGCGAAACGTCATAAGCTAAACAGATTCTTATATTTGATCAAATACCATGATTATAGCCTGGTACAGGGAAAAGATAAATTAGAGAGCAATCGGGATTATTTGCTTTAAAAAACAAAGGATCTTCGAATCGAAATCTCGTTGCATAAGGTTTTGTTAAATGGCACCAAAAATCTACTTATTCTTTACTGATGAAACATAACTGCATGACTGTATGACCACAATGCATGGATGTTCCATCATCATTTCCTTCCATATTCATCGCCCCTGACAAATAGGTTTTGATTTTTGACCGAGAAAAGTGTGGCGCCAAGCTGATTCAACCTCCACAACTTAATGCGCGACAACGTCTCGGCATTATCATCTTCGCGAGCATCGTCGGCGACTCGAGGATCGCCGACTGGAGTTTCCTGTACCGTCCCGAATGAATTGACGATGTCGGTTATGGCCGAAATGGAAGAAAACGCATCCTCAGAATCTGAGTCCCTCTTCATCTGGTCCTCCCTCTTCAGGAAGAAGATTTCGACGTGCACGGGCTTTAGGAAGCCAGCGAGAATAGCGTTGCTTACTATCTTGGTCGCTGCCGATGTTCTGACAACCTTCAACAAGCTTGTCGCTTCATTCCCTTCCATCAGTCGCCAGTTATTTCCGAGCTTCGCCCGTGCGATGTTCTCAGCAAACGGTCGTACCGTTGACCAGAAAGTCGGTTCGTGGTCAACGCATGGATAACCTGTTAGAATTAGAGTCATTAGAGTCCTTATATGCAATCTGATCATATTTATTGTGAGAAATCAGATCCAAAAACTCAAATCAATGACTTGGATGTTTCAACAGTATGAGATCTAATGAATGCTGTGACGTATGCCAAAAAAGTCCAAACATGCAAATACAATTAAGAAGGTCAAAATCAATTTATATCATTAGTCATAAGGTTTTCGACGAATTCAAGACTTCAATTTCTTCCTTCTTCTTATATGAATTTAATTTTAACCAACTTCAAAAAATAAAAATAAATCATGAACCAGCCCCGACCGTTAAGGATTGGATCCACACAGCACGCGTTCAAATTCCCCAACAATATCAATATCGACTAATCTCATTTCTAGCGGAATATCTATTTAATGTCAGCCGAGTTTCTTCAACAATAAATTTGCCCGTTATTAAGAAGATCAATTTCAATGAAAGTTGTGCATCTACCATTGCACTCAAGAAAATAAAATCAGAGTCTGAAAATGGAGAAGACGGAAGCTAGGGAAGAGAGAATTTCCACCATTTTCTCCGTTATTGAGGCCTGTGTAGTCGCTAAACTTCATGAAAACCCTCTCAAGAGTGTCCACCATGTCTTCATCACAGACTGGAGGAAGCTGGAGGCCATACAGAAGCCCTAACATCACAAACGCAAAGCTCTTCTCTCCAACTCGGATCACCATGGAGTCTCTCGAAAGCGGCCATTGCATGTCGCGCACGCTGCACGTCGTCATCATGATGTGAGTCATGGCCTGCACATAGAGGTTGACCACGAACTCCCCGACTCGCAGAACTGTGAGCGGCTGTTGATTGCCATGGCCGATCCTCATCACAGCCAGCGAAGCACATTCGAAGTTGAAAATGTTAGTGACGGTACCATGAGGATGCTCTCTCCTTGTCCCAATCATTCTTGAAAACTCGATGGGATCGATGTTGGATCACGAAGGTGGAGAGGCTTGGGAGCGAACAGAGGTTCCAGAAAACTAGGAGATGCATAGAGTTTAGAGATGTGATTTTGGTGAAGGGAAGAAGAGGAGATTGTGAAGTCCTGAGAAAGTAGGTTTTTATGAGTCAGCATCACTTATAGTCGAACTTAGCTGTCCAATTTGACTTACCAAATTAAAATTGACAGAAGAAGTAACAATGGGTCAGTCCATTAGGACCAGTCAAAATTCCACATTTTTCCAAAATAGGAAAAAGATATCCTCACACTTCCTAATTAGGAAAATTCCTAACACGGGCATCACGTTTTAGATCTCTCAAATTTTCCCTAACTAGAAAATTCATTTGACTGGCATCATTTGTTAGTGTTATAAAATAGCAGACAAAATGTTGCTTGGTCCTATGAGATATTGCCTAAGCAATTTAGCTAGCAGACGTATCTTGTTCTGGTCCTTTTGTTTTATAAGTAGGTTGTCCATCCATAGAGTTGATCAAAACATGCGGAAAGATTCACTCTTCCATAACTAGTTAACCACATTAATTAATCCGCAGTTTTAATTTCATTAACCACTTTCAAATTTGCCTTGTTGCCAAGTTGGTTTTGACATCCAGTCTCATCCTAGACTAATTAATTCATAACATCGATTAATTTCCCATCTCATCGCTTAAGTTCGTGGCATTTCGCTGCTGTCCACATGCTCCAAACATAGTGTTCTTACGAATAGATCTTCACACCTTTCCAAATTTTACATGTTTGCCTTCCCATATAACCTATGAGTTCCTTTCCTTTTCGTTTTTCGAATCTTGTAACGTTGGCACGAGCAATTGACTTTGAATTTCGTGTAAATTTTTAAGTGCAAACGAGGAAATTTGACTGAAACAACCGCAAAGGGGGAAACCTACAAGAAGATGAAATATATGGAGGAAATGACAAAGTTCATATTGAGGAGGCCAAATGAGTTTGAATTTGAACTTACAAAAGCATAACAATTGTTAAAAACAGGGTTGTTAGCCAGAATTTTATTTTTTCAGTGAGTTCACCATATAATCATATGAAAAATAAAATGAAGATTATCAAAAATATCAATACTTTTTCGTTTGTAAATTTTACCGGATTTTGGATGTTATGTAAAAGGAGTAGCAAATGTCAAAAGGACAATAGTAAACTATTCAGATCTCATTTGACGGACTAATATAATCTTTTGTGAAGGAATTAACATAATACCTCCATTAATTTAAAATTGGTTCATGACTTATAGAATTAATACTATATGAAATAAATTATGGTCAACCACCTAGACATTTTTTTAAAATTTTAATTTAAAAAATGAAATTATGAATTTTTTTATTTTCCGATTTTTATTTTATTTTTTATTTAGTATTTTTATAATTAAAAAATTGACTTTGGACCGTGTCAAAGAAACCCGGTCCAACTCTCTGACCTGAACCCAACAGAGGAGTTGGAGTCGTATGTGGGTGAATGACGAAGAAAGAAAAAAAAAACGTAGGGTTTTATGTTTCAGATAAAAGATATCATATCCAACCTTATCCCACTCTACCCCTCGGATTTTTTATCCGGTTTATATCTATTATATATTCGACATTATCCTATCTTAAACAGCTACCAAACATGAGATATGATAAAACATATCATATCCTGATTTTTATCCAGTCGACCAAATGCAGCCTTATAATATATCACAAATCCCATCATTATCATATTAGATATTTATCTTTCTCAATCTTATTCTATGCAATAAAGATGTCCAAACCATCAAACACAGCACAAGGAAATTTTGGGATGTTTGGGACATGAATTGTTCGATCAATAACCTAATATGGTTAAATCCAAGTCTAGGTATAAAATATAATTCGAAAGTAATCACACATAATAATAATAATAATAATCAGCATGATGAAACTACTAAATCCCTACTACAAAAACACAATTGCATGAATGAAAATACTTATTTGACTCCATCGCATGGATGTTCCACCATCATTTCCCTCCATGTTCATCTATAAGTCTCAAATCGGCCTAGCAAAGCATTTGATTTCTGATGCAAGAAAAAGGCAATACCAAGGTGGTTCAACTTCCACAATCTAATCCGCACTGTCTTCACCGAACCGTCTTCTCTGTTAGCTACCTGAAGAGCTTGCTGCTCGCCGGCTGTAATGTTCCAGAGCACCTCCAAGGAACTGACGACATCTGTTATGGCTGAAACGGAAGAAAACGCTTCTTCGGAATCTGTGTACCTCTTGTGTCGATCCGGCATCCACACGACGAAGTGGTCTACGTACGCGGGCTTCAAGAGGCCGTGGACAATACCATTGCTCACTGCGTCGGTGGTCGCCGATATCCTAGCAACCTTTGACATGCTTTCTCCTGGATTCCCTTCTGTCAGAAGCCAGTTCTTTCCCAGCTTCACACGTATAATGCTCCTGATGACCGGTCGTGCTGTTGCCCAGAATGTCGATTCGGATTCAGTACATGGATAGCCTGTTCCAATTTTGCCGTCATAAGAACCCTTACATCCATTTGTAAAGTGAGTTTAAATAATCAAGTTGACTATTAAGATACACGCATGTGTCAAGATATATACTTCCCTTGCCTTTAAGTTGTAAAACATATGTCAACTTAAAACTTCATAAAGTTATAAAAATCTTAGACGAAATTGTGGAATGTTTCATGGTTAAGTAGTTAAAAAGAAGTCAAAGTACGTGAGAGTAAGAAATAAAAGTCTACTGAGACACATGATCAATTGCAATTTATCCGACGGCAACTTCCTCTCCTCTCGGAGAGAATATTAATTCTACAGCAAACAAACAGTATCTCTTTGAGATCTAGAAGGATGCTTCTGTTAGGCTACTAATAAACGAAAATTTGTCATGATGGTCAATATTATCGTACATATTTTTCCTCGTGACTCATTTTGATGTGTCATATTTATGAATATATATGAATGCCTTGAAGACGGACAATAATCATCATGTCAAAAATGTCTCATCATTGAAAGACAACTCCGATATAAAAAAAAATCATGAGCCAGCCAAACTATATAAAGGAATGGAAAATTTACAATCAGTGTTCGATTCCCTTGTGCTATTAATATCGACCAATCTCATGCTTAAATTCTTTACTTGGATATTGGCCTCATGCTTCCTATTCACGTAACCAGTGGGATATCCGTTAAATAGCACTCGAGTTCTCTTTTTGGGCAAATTTTCTCTTTATTAGGAAAAGCTATTTCAACGAAAAACGCGCTTTCGACTGTGCTTGAGAAAATCAAATTAAGTCCTAGACTGCAAAAGATGGAAGCTAGGGCAAGGGAGAATTTCTTTTACCGTTAGCTCCATGATCAAGGATAGTGGTGTAGTCACTGAACTTGATGAAAGCCCTCTCAAGGGTGTCCACTGTATCTTCATCACAAGCTGAAGGAAGCTGGAAGCCATACAGAAGCCCCAGCATCACAAACGCAAAGCTTCTCTCTCCAACTCGAATCACCAGAGAGTCTCTCGACAGGGGCCACCGCACGCCACCGACGCAGCAAGTGGTCATCATGATGTGAGTTATTGCCTGAACATATAGGTTGACCACAAAGAGCCCTGCTCCCCAAGTTGGGAGTGACTTTTTGTCGCCTTCATCCATCGTCATCGCCACCACCCTAGAACAGCCAAAGCTGAACATCTCAGTGACGGTCCCATGAGGATGCTCTCTCCTTGCCCCTGACATTCTTGCGCGGTACCTTCTGCTACCAATCTTGCACCTGCCAAAGTAGAGAGAAAAATGAAATTCAAAATCCAAAAGATTGAAAAGATACAGGGGTTTCGTGGGTTCAATTTTGACCACGAAGAAGAAGAGACTAGGGAGAGTACAGAAGTACCAGAAACCTAGAGAAATTGCACTAGAAGAGGAGAATGTGAAAGTCTTGAAGAGGGTGGGTTTTATGAGCGCACTCTTTCACGCTTATGGTGGCAAGTGGTCAAATCTATCCATCTAATTTGACTTGCCCAATTAGGATTGACAGAAGAAGTAACAATCGTCGGTCCAATAGGATTATGATCACATTTCCACATTTTCAAATAAAGGAGAGATATCCTCAAACTCCCAAATTAGATAATTCGTATAGTGCGCATCATTTGTACATCTTAATTGCCTAATTAGCAAAATTTATACGACGGGCGTCATTTTTCTAGTATTATAAAGTAATTGTCCTATGAGGTATTTCTAAAGCAATTAGAGACGCATATCTTGGTCAGTCTTTGTTTTATTAGTAGGTTATTCACTCGTATTATCAAAATGAGCAAAACAAAATTCCCTTATATAATACCTTAACTTCATTGACTCGTGGTTCTAACTTTTTTTTCGATCTTTTCAAATTGGGAAAGTTGCCAAAAGGTCCCATACCTAATTTACAAATGCCAACTTAATATTAAGCTTTTCAATTTGACCAATTTAGTCCTAATTATTTTGTATATTTTTCAATTGAGTCCATTCAATGAATTTTGATTGAGAAAATCTAATATGAAAACTCAGTCAGCACTGCCTATTCTACATGGCACAACCAACACTAATATGAACGCTAGGAAACAAATCAACATTGTGTCTCTCTCAGAGAAAAGGACATTGTTTCCATTAACAAAATTGGTCAAGTCCCCCTAAACAATGTCATTTGGAAACCTTCTCGCCTCAAATTCAATCAGTCTCGCCCAAAGCAACCGAGGAACCCTAATTGAGATCTTCCCAAATTGGTCTAAAATTTCCCCCAAATTCGACCCTGACATTTGTCAAACACCTTCGCCCAAAAGTCCCCCGACCCCTTTTCCCAAATTCGCAATACAGATGTTGTAGACAATGTAGAAAATGAGAAAGTAGGGGCTGGCCTAATTTCGAGCTCATACCGATGTTTGCAGGTATGACTCTGTTACCATTGTAATTGATTCAGCGAAGGTGGTTTTGGACATGGTTGGTGTCGTACGATGCTTTCGTTTGATTTTTTTAGGTAAGATGTAGCTTGTACTTTTGGTTTGGAAGCTGTTTGATTTGCCCGTGAGAAAATTGCTCGAAGTAGAAATGGGGAAAGTTAAGGACTGGAAAGAGAGAATTCTTTTACGATGGCTTTAAGATCACCACGGTTAGGATGCTTTGCCCTTTAATGATTTTGTGCAACGAAGATATATCTTTCGCACCAAGCGTTTCCCCACCGTGTTCACCGACAACTATGCTGACTCGCGGTGAAGCTTGAACTGGCCGGTGGTGATCTTAGCGTGCAACGGGAGGTTCAGAAATCACCTGCAATTAGTGATGGCACGACGAGATGAGGCAATGTCAACGGCGGCTTGACATGCGGCAGCGGAAGACGGCGTCAACCTCAAGTTGATGACAATATAGAGGCAGGAGGGGGGAAAGAGAGAGAAGAATTTGTGTTATATTCATATTATATCCAAACATTTACGAAACGCTGTATTAGATACTAAAAATCTCTTTCATATCAAATCCAACCTTTAAATTATTTGACTTTATCATATCCGACTATAGCTCGTGCCAATGAGAAATTTTGGGATGTTTGGGGCATTTCGTCTTAGATCGATAACTACTACACTTATGTCCTGGTGTAGGGCAAAAAACATAATCCGGGGGCAATCACATAAAATTATGCTAATTGGCTCGGAAAACCTACTAATTAGTTTCTTACGAAAAACCATAATTACCTGAATGAAAATACTTATTCGACTCCAATGCATGGATGTTCCATTATCATTTCCCCAAATTCACCGCTAAATCTCAAATCGGCCTAGCAAAGCAATTTGGACTTTTGATGCAGGAAAAAGGAAAGGCCAAGCTGGTTCAACTTCCATAATTTGATTCGTGATGTCTTCACTAAACCATCTTCTCTGTCAGCATCCTCAGCAGCTTGTCGATCGCCGGCCGTAATCTCAGAGACCGTCTCCAAGGAATTAACGATGTCGGTGATGGCTGAAATGGAGGAAAATGCATCCTCACAGTCTGTGTACCTGTTGTGTCGGTCCTCCACCATCGCGACGAAGACGTCTACGTGCATGGGCTTCAAGAAGCCAGCGACAATAGCATTGCTTACTGTCTTTGTGGTCGCTGATGTTCTGACAACCTTCCCCAAGCTTGTTGCCTCATTCCCTTCCATCAATCGCCAGTTCATTCCCAGCTTCCTACGTGCGATGCTCTCAATAAACGGTCGTACTGCTACCCAAAACGTTGGTTTGTTTTCAGGACAGGGATAACCTGTGAGAATCTTACTCGTCAGAGTCCTTAATACGATCTGGATCCCCTGCTCTTAGAGCAAGGGATGGATGGTGGGAGATGGGGTTTCCCCCCTTTTTATAGAAGGGAAAAATTTGGGTGAGAAAATTTGGAGAGTGAATGAAGGGTAGATCAGATCTGCACTAAGTGTAGAAGATCCACTTCCCTTTAATACACATTTGTTATGTGAACTTGAATGAATTAATTTACTTTTTCTTTTCTATCCTACAATTGAAGTTGATGTGGAAGTTTTTCATGAGTTTTGGATTCGAAAAGAAGATTGCATGAGTTGCAAGATTCACAAAAAGTTAGGAAGAAAAAATCCTATTCGAATGAACAATCACTTAGAGTGCATTTAGTAACGTTTCGGTTCTTTGGAACAATTCTTTTTTAGAAATATTTTTTCCTATTTCTATTCTTTGGATAAGTTTCTTTGCAAAGGAATGCATTTAGTAAACGGTATTCGTAAAATTGAAAAAGAAAATAGGTACATTTAGTAAAAAAAACTATATTTTTTATATTTTCAAAATTTCCCTTTTTTTTTTTTACTATTTCCTTCTTTCACTTTTTTGCCCTTCCTTCTTTGGTCGGCAAGGCCAGCCCAACCTAGCCGTGGTGAGGCTTGCTCAAGGTTGGCAAGGTCAACCTCACCAACCCAAGCCTTGGTCGAGTGCCAGCCATCGCGAGGCTCAGCAACCAATGATAGAAAAGAAGAACAAAAAGAAAAAAGAAAAGAAAAGTGGTTCTAAGAAAGAAATTACTCTCAGGAAGAATAAGTTTTTTTTTTACTTTTAATTTCTATTTCAAATCTATTCTCTAGACATTTTTCAATTCCAACAAATAGAACAAGTAAATTCTTTTTCTATTCCTAATAACAAAAGAACAGAAAAACGGAGAAACAAAAACATTAGTAAATATGCCTTCAAAGTAAGCTCATTAATTGTGTCGTATTTATTTATATAAATGAATGCCTTAATGATGATGATAATTATAGACATTTACAAATGTCTAGGGTTAAGTAGTTTGGACCGCCAGAACTAGGAACTGCTTAGACCAATAGGAATCCACATCGAACCAGAAGTGTTGATCCGATCCCCAAATTCCCAAAAGTGGAACCATTGTGAGGGCTAGACCGGACCGAACCAGAAGTGTTGATCCGATCCCCAAATTCCCTAAAGTGGAACCATTGTGAGGGCTAGAGCGGACCGAATCGATAAATCTTTTTTATATTTTAGTTAAAGATGTAAAAAAAAGTAAGAACTCAATGTAAATTTCAAAAATCTTAATTTTTATCCAACTTGACCAAAATAATTTTTTTAAAGTAAATAAAATCAATTGATTTTTTTTAGAATTTTTCTCGATTCCCAACCAGTCCCATTAGATTTCCTAGGAACTGTTTCAGGACTAAGAGGTCCAGTCTAGAATTAGGCAGTCCAGTCCCCGATCTAGGATTGAGGACTAGTCCCATTGATCCGGTTCTCGATTCCATGGAGGAACCGGACCACCCTAGACAATGCACACTCCAACAAATGTCCAAACATTAAAAATCAAAAGCTAATAAGAAGAGTAAAATTTAACTTATTTAACAATTCCTGAAGGTACTAACCATTAAAGAAACAAATACACATAGACTAGTCTCATGGTTAGGTTATTAATTCAGATTCTAGCTCATGCTTTTGTTTGCATGAAGAATATTATCCAAAAAGTCATAAACATATTATACACGGTCAATTCAGTCCATAATACTTTGTTTTGATCAATTTAGTCCCAAATGTTCTAACAATTTGCCAAGATAGTCATTCCGACTAATTTTGGCTAGCTATTATTGATGTGGTGGTTCAGCTAGCCCTGGCCATCTGACGTAATACAACTAATGCTAATGTAAATCATCTTTCACAAATTTTAAAATCCTTTGAATTTTTCTTCTTCTTTTTTTCTATTTTACCAACTTCCCTCCTCCACTAGTCATATGCCAAAAAGTGAGGAGCTACAATGCCCTAGCCAACCCTTTCCGATCCCTTGCCATGGTTGACAAGGGCCTAGCAAGGGTCATTAGCCTCACATGTCATTGGGGACTTGCATCGGTCGTAGCTAAGGCCGTTGCAATCAATGGAGGGAAATAGAAAAAATATATATAAGAAAAAAAAATTTCAGAAAAAACAATTTGCATAGATCATCTATGTTAGCATTGGCTATGCAACGTAAAATGACCAAGGTCCACGTGAAAGTTACCGGCCAAAATTTATTTAAATAATTATTAGCAAATTATCAAAAAGTCTAGGATTAAAATTATCAAATTTAAAAAAAATTAAAATTGAATTAGCATCTAAACGGTGGATTTAAAACGATCTTTTACAGCCAACCCCTTTCTATGAGACCAACGGAATATCTATTTGATGGCATCAGAATTTACTTCTACGAAGATTTTTCCCGCTATCAAGAAAAAAGTGTTTCGACGAAGAAATGCTCAACCACCATTTATGCTCAAGAAATATAAACGAAGTCCTAAAATTCAAAAGATGAAAGCTAGGCAAGGGAGAAATGCTAACCATTTCCTCCTTGATCGAGGTTGGTAAAGTCACTAAACTTGATGAAAACCCTCTTAAGAGTGTCCACCTTATCTTCATCACAAAGTTGGGGAAATTGGAGGCCATACAGAAGCCCTAGCATCACGAATGCAAAGCTTCTCTCTCCGACTCGAATCACCATGGAGTCTCTTGAAATTGGCCATTGCAAATCACCAACGCCACAAGTGGTCATCATGATGTGAGTGATCGCCTGTACATATAGTTTGACCACAAATTCCCCTACTCTCCAAATTGGGAGTAATTGTTCGTCGTGATGACCCATCGTCATCACAACCACCGTAGCACTTTCAAACTTGAATGTCTCAGTGACGGTCCCATGAGGATGCTCTCTCCTTGTCCCTAACATTGTTGCGAATTATTTTCAACTACCAAGTTGCACCTGCCAAAATGGAGAGAAAACTCAATGTTATGAAGCGAAAATTGGGCAAAAGAAGATTGAAGGCTTGAAAATAACCATAATGATGACAGGCTGAAAGAGTTTCATGGGATCAATTTTGATCATGAAGATGAAGAGATAGGGAGAGGATAGAAGTACCAAAAACCCAGAAGTTGCACTAGGAGAGGAAATCGTAAAGTCTTGAGAGAGTAAATTTCATGGGTCGCGTGGGGTCACCACTAGTGGTCGCATTTGGTCAAACTTATCCATCCGATCTGACTTACCTAATTCAGATTGGCAGAAGAAGGAGCAAGGTGTCAGTCCAATAGGACTATAATCACATTTCCACATTTTCAAATATAGAAGAGATATCCAAAACTTCCTAACACGGGCATCATTTTTTACATCTTCCCTGATTAGAAAATTATTTGGATGGGAATTACTTCCAGGGTAAATGAACATCATCATTTGTGCATTTCGTGGTGTTTAGAATTGGCGAAATAGGTCATAAACCCATCTTTTAACTCATATTGGGGTCATAAATGAGTTAACTTAAAATGTTAAATGGGTCACTTATTAATAACCTAATGGGTCTTAAATAGTACAGGTGATTGGTTCCAAGCGGTTCCTGGTTCCTACATGTTATTTGGAACTGAGAACCGGACCAAACCGGGCTGGGTGGTCCAGTCTGGTTCCCGCCCGATGTAGTCCGATTGGTTCCCAGATTGGTAATTATTAATTATCTTCCCTCATCCATCCTGCCAATTGAATAGACAATATGTCTGGTTACTGAAACAATGGGATATGACAGAAGAATCTTTGATTTTCAGATTCTGTCTTAGCATTGAGTGGTTTAACAAATGAGAATTTTATAAACATGACATTTGGATGGACATTGGAAGGAGAATCTTTGATTTTCAGATTCTATCTTAGCATTGATTGGTTTAACAAATGAGAATTTCATAGACAAGACATTTGGATAGACATTGGAAAGTTCTTTTACCAATAGAGGAGTATTATGCTTATGATCAACCTGCTAACAAGTTAAACATGATCAGGCAAATCTCAACAGTGTATAAAATATTAACTATGAGTTTTCTCTACTGGAGCAGTGATAGTAATTTTGGCAAAGAGATGAAATAGAGACCATTGCAGAATACAACGTCAACACCTCCCTCTTTGGCTTTGAAACATAAAAATAATGAGCATTTATTGCACATGAACTTGGCTATAGAAAGTTAAGTGAGATGCTAAAATCTGCACAACTAGTGTTGCTGGAGCAAAGAATATCTGCAGTGAAAGAAATAAAAATAATTTCATTTTATTTCGATCCTTGTTTTATTTTATTTGTTATTTTTTAATAAATAAAAATAATTTCAGTCCAGTCCTGTCCCGATGGACAATTCCACCCCCGGAACCAAGAATTGGATCAAAAATTACCGATTCAATTTATATAGAACCGAATATCGGCTCTTTTTTTTTTAAACCGTCCGGAATCGATTGGTCCGAGCGGTTATCAAACAAACTGTTTATAATGTTCACTCCTATTAAATGGATACTAGATAGGTCATAAATAGGTTACAAGTGTTACAAACAAAACATTTTAAGTGTTATTAACAAGTCATTTTTATACTATGAAAATTTTGATATTCTAATTTTTTTAATTTTTTAAAATAAAAATTTGATTATTTTTTCTTTTTTCTGCTTTCTCCCTCTTTCTAAGTTGGTCACCAGCCAAGAGACAAGGAATAAGCTCACTAGACTCCGACAACTAGAAGAGGAAAAAGAAAAAAATTAAAATATAAATTTTAAAATTAAAGAAAAAATAAAAAAAGTTTAAAAAATTATCAAATAAATCATATTTCATAAAATTATTATTTTTTAAATTATGAAGCAAATTTTCCTGAACTTGGTTAAATATGAAAGTGTTGTAACAATACAAGTTAGGTCAGGTATGGGTCGAGCATGAGTCGCTAAATTTGTATTGTATGGAAATATGTCAAAATGGGTTAAATGGGTCAATATGGATCAAACCATTTTTTACCTAAACCAACTCACTCATTTGATGCCCCTAGTGGTGTCATCAAGTAGCAAGACATCATTTTTTTTTGTGGAAATGTTATAAGTGATTACATAGACATATTTTGTTCTATCCTTTTGTTATATAAGTAGGTTATTCATTCACGAGTTACCAAAATGGGCAACAAGATTTGGCCTTCTATAACTACATAGTTACATTAACTCGTATTTCCAATTTCTTTTGACCTATTTCAAATATACTGTGTGGCTAAGTTAGTTCAACATTCAATCTTAGGAAGAATTGTAAAAAAAGTTCTAAACTCACTTTACATCCGTCAATTTAATCATAAACTTTTCAATTTAGTAAATGTAAACATAAATCTCTTGACAATTTTTAAATGTAGTTAATTTAGGATGGAATTGATGACATGGCTATCTAGTTAGTACCAGCCATCCTTTGTGATGTGGTTGGCGATCCGACGTGTTCAACATTGCTCAAAACAATGTTGTTTCAAGAAATTATTAATATTTTTAATATTTATATTGTTTTCCTTCATCCTCCTAGAACTTCAACCAGCCGGGTTGCTGGGCCCTCAGTGGGGCGAGAAATCTAGGGAGAAAAAAAAAACAAGAAAATTTTAAAAAAAAAAGTCTTAAAACAACATCGTTTTGAGGCCCGTCAAAAATGAAGGATAGCGTGGCTGCATCACATGGGTTACAGGCATCGACATCAATAATTCCTTATCTTTATTATCTAGATGGAGCAAATTGAAAATCGTCAATAGGTTTAGGACTTCATTGGCCAAATTAAATAGTTTACGAGTAAAATAAATATCATTTTATAAGTTTTGTGATTTTTCAGACAATTCAATATTATTTAGGAATACGTAATCTTGTTGAACAGATTAATGTCTCATCAAATCACTTAAGTATGTGACATTTTGCAATCCACGTGCTCTATACTTAATTGTCTTATATATTAATTTTTCAAACGAAAAATGACACAAATGATCTTTGAATCTAGTCTAATATGTAATGTAATCATGAACTTATAATTTATTCAATGTGGTATCTAAACTGTAATTCAATATGCAATGTGATCTCATAATCTTAAATTTGTTTAATTTGATCGCTAGATTTTTAGTATATGTTCAATTCGGTTCCTCAATTATATGAAATAATTTAATACTATTTGTAAACTGAAACTAATGGAAGGATAATATCTAATATTTTCAGGTAGTATAAGGATTAAGTTGAACATGTACCAAAATTTCAAGGCAAATATTAAATAGATTAAAAGTTAAGGGACCACATTATATATTTGGTTAAAATTCAAAGACTATATCAAATAAATTAAAAGTTCATGGACCACATTACATAATTAGAAATTACGAATCATTTTTGTCATTATCACTTCTCCTAACGTTGTAACTCTAGCATAAGTAATCGATGTTAAATTTCATGTATATATTTTAGCGCAAATAAAGAAGTTTGATCTTAACATATCATGAAGCTACGGAAGATAAATTTTATGAAGTAAATGACAAAGTTCATTGAGGAAGCAAAACAAGTTCAAATTTGAATTTAGAATGTGTTTGTTTGAGTGAAAGAATTTTTTATGAATTAATTTTTCAGACTTCAAATGTTTGATTTGCTAAAAATGATTAGTTAATGGAAAAAATTCATGAGGAAAAAAAATATAAGTATATATAGTTAGAAAAATGAATTCCCTAGCCTATAAAGGGGAAAATGTTTTCTTGAATTTTCTTTTCCCAAAAACGATTTCATTTATCATAAATTTTCTTCCAAAACAAACACAGGAGAATAATTGTACTGCAAGGTTATAATAGGGGTAGAACATGTTTTTAGTGAAGTCAACATACATATACAGAAATATAAATTGAAATTAGCAAAATGTCAATAATTTTTCCTATCTAAGGGTCCGTTCGTTTGGAGGAAAATATTCATCCGAAAAATTTCCGGAAATTAGGCTGTTCGGGAGGCGTCCAATCAACCAAAAATTCCCTTCTAAAACTAAGGAAAATGTTTTCCGTTTTTGAAAAGTGGAAAACATTTTCCGGATCTCCTCTCTCTCTCGTCATGAGTCTATGAGCAATTAAATTGCCAAGTGTTGCCATTGCCGCCCACCCCCTGCTCGCCGCCACCCCCTACCGACCCTCGTTGCACCCGCCCGCCCCCCACCGCCGCCGGCCGCCCGCCGCCGCCGGCCGCCCGCCCCCCCGCCACGGCCGCCTGCCCGTCGTGGCCGCCCACCTGCCACCGCCGGCCGCCGGCCGCCACCACCGACACCGATCACTAGATAATTTCTCAAAAAAAAATTCCGGAAAAAAATTTTCGGAAAAATTTTTAAATTTCAAACGAACACCGAAAAATGTGTCATTTTCCAGGAAAATGACTTTCTGGAAAATATTTTCCGGAAGTGCTTTATTTTCCGCCAAACGAACGGACCCTAAATTTTACTAAATCGTTCAAAATATCCATAAAATAGCAGCAAAGCTCAAATGCAATCATCGACATCTTATTTCATTGGCTACTACATCTCCTATCAAGAAAATAATGTATTACTTCTATCAATTAGGTGGTTGGTATGAATTGCATGACACAAGTATTGAGAATAGATTTCAGTGTGAATTGGATAATAATGAACCGACAGAATCGCTCATTTAAAAGAAATTCTCTTGTGATATTAACGGAGAGTTATCCTCTTATTTTTGAAGGGACTAGCACACCAAACTAGGAAACACCAAATCAGGAAACATGAAATTAGGAAAACTCAAACTAAGAAATGTCAAATAAGGCAATCTGTTCAAAAGAGGATAACATATATGAAGGTTGGGCTTTTGGTTTCTTTTGCAATTTGGGCTTTTCAAAGCTATAGTTTGACGAAGAGATAGATAATAGGGTCAATATGATGGGCTGAAAAATCAAGTGGGTACAAGCTCTAATTATTCATCGACAGAAGCCTCATTTTTGAGCAAAAGCCAAGATTATAATGGAAAATTGATCACATTGGCATCTACCACGCGTCATACAAGCTCATTAGTCAGAGCTCCTCACATGGTTCCGCATCCTACATATTGCAATTGTCATTTATAGCGCACATATAAGTTATCGTGCACCTAATTTGCATCCTATATGTCCCGATCGTCATTTATATCACATATAGATTATGGTACACCTAACTTGGGCATGAGAAGAGTTACTAAAGTATACACCACATTGCTTGAATGTGGACAACAAGTTTGATAAGGTCCGCTCACCTTGCGCATAACACCTTACATTTTCGAGTTGAAATTCCTAACAAGAATGAAAGAAAATCGCTTCTGTTTCGTGAGCACACAATGAGCCGGCCGGTTCACACAAAGCCTTGGCCGGTTTACCATCATTCTGTACTTTCCTCGCCCTTTTTCATGCCCTCCTCTTCCCATAGTTCGTCAAAGCAGCAAGAAATCGAGAAGTCGTCTCTGACAGTCGGAGGGAGAATGGAAATAGAAAATCTTACCATAGAGTTGAACCATTTCATGCTGCTAAAGTATGAAAATCTTTATGTACTTCGGAATTACAGATAAGACAAAAGAGGAAGATACGAAAAAAGGAGGAGGACATCAATTAGTTACTGGGAAATGGAGCTCAAGATAAGCAGTTCCTCCCAAATTGCAGTTAATTACAGTCTTCAGCGGATCTACAACATACCAATTCGAACGAGACGAAGAGCAGGAGGTGGGGTCAAGCAGAGAAGAATCCATCGGAGGCTGCGAGACTCAAGGGGCTCTTGGGCTCCAACACCCACTTCACCATCTCCAGCTTCTTTCCCTCTCCCATCATCTGCCTCCTCACTCTCTCCGAAAACGAGGACACAGAAGAATAGACCAGACGCAGGCTCAGACCTTCGAACCGATCCCCTCCGCCGCCTTCTTCGACCTTCAGCTTCATCCTTGGGTAATTCTTGATCCTCCTCTCGTACTCCTCTGCCACCAGGAGGGCTATGTCCGCCATTCTTGGTGCTCTCTCTCTCTCTCTCTCTCTCTCTCTCTGTGACAGGCAGCTTCTGAGTTGAAGACACTGGGCTTTCTCCTCTTTTTCTTGAACCTTGGTGGGCAAAGGATTCTCGAGCGAAGCTTTTATAGTGGATAAGACGGACACAACGTGAAATGGGTGCGAGTCAGTGAAATGGATAAGGCTCCCTCCCGGATGGCCAACGTTTTCATTATTATTATCATTGGCAGCACTATAAGGTTGGGAATATCCTATGTGTTTTGCTGGTTTTGTGGGGTTGGATGGTTTTGGACATTGTTTTCTTCTCTAGGGTTTGGTTGCTGGATGCTGTGGGGCTCGGGTGGATGAATGATTCGTACTTTTCATACTTTTATGCTGAACCTACTGCACAAGTGGATCCCGCAGGCAATGTAGGTTCTGCTTGTATGTCGGCCCTTGGTTTCTATCTTCTTTGTGCCCATAGAAAGGTTTAAAGTTCAGGGGTGCCTTAAAATCAACTAAGATTAATTTAAAAAAAAAAAGAGGGACACTTGGTATGTACGTTTTGGAATAATTCAATTTTCAATATATTGATGGCACATGACATGATAATAATAGGTAGAGATGTCATATGCTTAGAAAGCTCTTTCGAGACACTCAATGACATTTCCCATATAATTAAACCATTAAGGAGAGACTTTGAATGTTTTGATAAAAATAAGGATAATACTACCAAAACCCCAAACTAGTACACAATACCCAACATTTATCATAAACTAACTTTTGCATCATAAAAGTTGCTAAAATGACAAATTAATTCATGCCACATTTACCTCAAATTAATTGTTATGTCACAAAAAATCTCAATCTATGCATTTGCATCACATTCACCCTAATAAAAAAAATTCTAAATTCATCACTTTTTTGGATAAACGTGATATAGGTACACCAATTCAGGTAAACGTGACAAGGGTATATCGGTTTAGGTTTTATTTATGGTAATAGCCCTAAAATATATTTGAAAAGCTCAAGGAATAAATCAATTAGAATAACGGCAACTTAAATTTTTTTTAAGAAAAATATTGTTTGTCTTAGAAAACGTTTTACGGACAATCTTAAATAGCTAGGCAATTTTTTTAATAAAAAAATTCAAGGTGATTAGTTGTTGAAAAGCTGCATGAACCCTGGCATAGTTACACAATGATCCCCGAACTATAGAAACTTATATATCAATCCCCTAGACATTGGTGCAGTTACACGGTAAGCTAGGGACTTCGAAAAGTAACAGATTACTCTTGTGAAATTGATTTTTGTTACGAATGAAATGTTTTCCATTCTCCTCGTGTATGGTCAACATTTAGAAAATCGAATATGGCCCTGTTAAATTTGTTGAACAGCGTATATTCAACTAGTTCTTCTTTGGTAAGATCATTCGGAATTTCAGCTCCATCAAATAGCATGATCAACGTGCACTAGAAAAGCAGAGTTCCTATTTTACGAGAAAACGCAAAATTATCTTGTAATATGAAGAGATTGTATAATAATTTGATTTATTTTTTTTTTCGTGAAATGAAAATAGCTATTGAAAATTCCCACTTAACTAAACCTCATGAATGTATGCGGATTGTCGCATCCAGGGCATCAAATTGGCCTCCATCTATGTGAGATGGACGTGGCCGGTAATGTTATTTTGATGAGACATCCTTCGATTTGAGTACGAGACATGTTGCATCGTAATCAAGTGTTTACCTGTCCCCTTAAGGAGGGACAAATCCACATGTTTCGACTTTCCGAATCAAAAATTTGGTAAATGAACATGTTTCCAATCTTTCTTCCGCCACCCAATCCTCATCCTCTCTCCCCTCCAATCTCTTTCTTGTTTCACACGACAAAGGCTATTGGTCTTTGTTTTATAGTGGAGAGTGAAACGGCAATAATGGAGTTCTAGGAAAGAAAAATCTAATTGACTTCTTGGTCATTGTTTTATCCTCAAGGAGAGACGGTTGCATCAAACTTTTCTATATCCTAGCTTCTCCACCCTAAGCAACAACTTGCCCATTTCTTTTGACTTATAAAAAATCGCCAACGACATATAGCAAAATTTATTGAGACGGCCAGGCTGGTATGTACTATATGATAAATAATACTGAATATTTTAAATATCAAATTACGTTTATTCTAAGGCTCCGTTTTATAGAAAATAACTTTCAGGAAAATATTTTTCGAATTTTCCGGCATTCATTTCATGGAAAACAAAATAGCAATAGAAAAGACACACCTTCAAAAGTGAAAAAAAAATGTTCTCCATTTTTCTGAAATGGAGCCTAGCAAGTCTTGTGGATGGCAACATGTCATAATCTATATTTTTTAATTTTTCTTAAGTTTTAAACGAATAAGCGAAAATATTATTATTTTTCAGAAATATTATATTTTTCGTGAAATGAATGACGTCTAAGAATTTGAAGTTTTTGAATAGTGGGTGATGTACCCACGTTATATTCACAAAAGCATGAGTGACTAAATCTTGGGTAGACGAGAAGTTTGCGGATCTGATGCATTCTATAAAAATCTAATACCCCATCAATTTTTAAATCTACTCTAGTCTTTCTCTAATCAACATCCCGTTCATTGGGATTGTTGAACATTCAACTGTCAAATAACTTTCAAAAATCTGAGGTGACAGGTCTAAATGCAAAGCGCCGAACCCGTGTTTGTTTGGATCGGGCCGGTGAATAATTTAACGGGGTCTAGTCGAGCTAAAATGACAATTATCCAGGGCAGTCTTTTCATTTTCCTAATGAACATGGGAACTTGTAGCTCCACGAGAGGGACCAAGAGAGTAGCCAAGCAATTGCACATGGTAAGCAGGTGGGCATCCAACTTAGGGCCGATTTGTTTTTTCCAAAAATAGATGTGTTTCTGTTCTTTTGTTCCAAGGAATAATAAAAGAACAGAAATGTGTTTGTTTGCACTTTCGTTCTCGGCTGGAAATACATTTGGACCAACAACAAGAAATAAAAAAAAAAACTTACTTCTTGTTCTTGAACACTTTGTTAAAAAACACTTTTTATCTTTCTTTTTTTTTTTTTCTCTTTTGCCTTTGGGGCCTCTGACTACTCACTGTTGGTCACCGGCTGCCGCCGCCACCGCTCGTTGCCAGCCTCCCCCGCGGCCACCACCCTTGAACAAGAAGAAAAAATGAGAAAAAACAAAAAAATTACTAATCGCACCAAATGCATTTCTATTCTTTTTTTATTTTAAGAATACTTTTATCAAACACTCTATTTTACTCAAAAATTGTTCTACGGAGTAGAAACACAAAAAGATGTTTTTGTCCATAAAATGTTTCCTAAAACATAAACGTTACCAAATGCGCCTTTAGACGCCATCTGCTGGTGCGATTAATGAACATATTTTCTTCTTGGAATGTCCTGCTCGATAATCTTCATGAATATTAAGCGTGATCAAGTGCACCAGATAAGACTCACGCCCGTTGTTTAAGGCTTTGCTTATGCGATGACTCGTGGTGTAGTGAATGGAAGAGTTTGATCATGAATGCGTCCATCTCCTAGCCAAGCAATTGACCACTCACTCCGTTACTGAGTTCATGATGAAGCATTTGCTCGCCAGAATTGGACGGCTTTTATTTAATAAGAGGTGAGATTTTGTTTTGTTTTTTTTTAAAGCGAGACCATCCAATTTAGATCGGACTGCCCAAACCCCCGTCCAGGCATCATAAATGCACCTACCACTAAAGTAGGTGTTCCTTATCCACTCGCCAATTCTCTACCCTCTTTGCTTTCATTTATCAGTTGCTTTCAACTTCCATTTATACTTTCCCTCCAAAAATTCGAAGATAAAAACACCATTTGAGTTTTGAAAATTCAGAGAAAGAAAAGCTCATATACCATCATACTTTCTCGTTAGTAGTCGGTGTAAATTCTATTCGACTCTTCTCCTACGAGGATATGAGTAGCTGGTCTTGACTGTTAGATACTTACCAAATTGAAATCATTTTTCTCAAGTTGCTAAACCAATCCACAGACTTTCAAGTTTCCACATCATGTCATCCTATTAGAATTCTCAGTTGATTCCGCAATGCCGACGTCGTCGTTTCAGAACAGCCGCAGAAGGTTTATCTATCCAAAATAACAATCAAAACATGGGGATAAATCACACTCCAAGGAATGACTTAAGTACCATGACAGCAGCATTGCAATTCAAAATAAACATTCAAAGGCTTCACTATAAAGTAATTATTTAGACAACTAGTGGCAATGACAGCAGAAAAAATGCAATACAAAGATACAAAAACACGCCAGAAAGTGTTACCAAGGATGATATTGATGTGAAAATTAACGGCCTTTGTAAATCTATGTGCTTCAATTCTGCTGAGGAAAGGAAGCCTTCGTACAACAGCCGCCAACAGCCATTTCATTTACAATATTCGGATCTGGTCTTATGTATCTCACATTGTGGTTAAATTCAACAGAAAAGGTAGGTGTCCGGGACTTGTGAGTAAAAACACTAGAACATTGTAACACTTAAGTCTCTTCATGATTGGCCTCTGAAGAGGGATTTGACCAATCTCCTCCTTCGGGGATTTACCACATACAAAGGCAATGATACAGAGAGGGTTATTAGAATCGTACAAGTTGAGTCTTATGAAACATATAATGACTCTGCTACTACAGGAGGCCAAGCATTTTCAGCTGCTGAACATGCTCGGGAGGGAGAGGTGGGGGAGACCAATCAGATCCTGTGAACTCGCCATCAACATCTTCTACCACATATTCCTATCACATCACATAAATTATATTATAAGTGGCCACAAAAAAAGAGAGCAGATCATGCAAACGTGTAATAGAACCAAATCAACATGATAGAAAACCACGTAAATATGCGAGAGGAAACAGCAGAGACGGAGCAAAAATGAAAAAAGAGAGGAAATGCTAACAGTGGAACAGTCAGAGGACGTCAAAGCAAGCAAATCAAGATGCATAGGTCAAAACATCCATAATTATCTCCATTGCTCCATTGCTGAAGATTATGTCTGTAATCAAGCTAACTGGAGCTGCTACTATCTGATACTCAAACTCTACTCGATTGCAAATACTCAAAATTAGACTTGTGCCAGATCCAGAATCATTTTCTGTGTTCCAGCTTGGCTAGATACAAACTCAGCATACTCTAGCTCAACTTGATTTCTATTAAGCAAAAATCAGGCTTAAACTCTGCAAATTGGAAGTACAGATCTCTCAACGGGCATGAAAAACATCAGCGGTCTCCAGTAACTGATTGTCATTAGGGCTTAATATGGAAAAATTGGAAAGAAATCTTCAATTGTGTGATACAAGGATCGAGGAAAATAAATTTTTGGAGTATTTTCCTCCCAAGTTTCTCCAACCCTTGTTTCCAAACATAGCGTAAGAGTAAATGAACTTAGGAGTAAAAGTCACATAATAAGGGGCTGGTTCCACTTCAAGAAAAGTAAAAAGTACTTTTACCTTTTCACAATAATGTAAAATATTATTCAAGTTTCAAAATATTATAAATAAATTTGTCTACTTGTCAACATTTATATGTTATGAAGGCTTCAACTGTTTAAGAAAAACACATTGTGGGCGCCATGAGATTTACTTTAAGTTTAAATAAAAATTAGAAGTCAATCTGAACATGCTTTAAATTTCGGTATGCTTCATGAGGAACAATCACAAATGCTCTCTAGGCTTACAAACAATAGCACAGATAAAAAAAACAAATCATTTTATATGCTCTGATATGGGTCGTGAACCAATGACTCTGACTAGAACATCTTTCAAAAGTTTAACAAGATTCTCACATATATAAATCCACTCACTTCTTATTTATTTATTTAAGCAGTCCACTTACTTTAGTTAGCATCCTTTTGGCAAGTATGTGATAATGCCTCTGCCATATCCGCTGTCCAACCATTGTGGCAACTAGAACACTGTAGAATATGCCAATCACAGTAAACAGTCCAAGAACAATCAACGCCATAATAAACAATAGAGGTAACCCCGCTTCACCAGCACCTCCTAAACATCCACACTCAGTTGCTGTACTTGCACAGCTCTCAAAACATGTGGTGCAATCAGTCCACATACAGAGAGTGCCAGGTAAATGGCAGTCTGCACAAATCCTGTAACAACAAAATGAATCACTATAATATATTTCATGGACGATCAGTTGAAATTTACAGAAAGCAAGAATTGCACAAGCTACAACTGTATGATCAGCATGGACAATTATCCATACAGTTGAAGAATGTATCTTTTCCCAGAAAGCACATAACTTGAGCACTTAAATTACACGGCTCTGTCCTCCTCTCTCACTCCTCTCTCATTTTCTTCTAATCCAATGATTAACTTTGCATGGAACTACCAATTTTACCAGGAAAATCTATCCTTAAGATGAGACTATCCATCAAATGATCCATTTTGTTTCCTGTATTAGCAACTACAGTGCTCAGAAATAAATAACATCGAGAGGCTAAGGTTTACTTCAAATAGAAGCCTCAAGATTTTCCACACTAAAAAGTGAGCAGCATAATCTGCAAAGCTATACCCGGGATGACAGCAACACAGACAGAGTTCTCGACAAGGCTGAGCCAAATCATTCCGCACTCTCCGATCGTAGCAAGTGATGAAGCACCCAGACAACCCCAGCAAAGCAAAGAATAATAATGCTCCTGCATAACGTAAACAGATCAGAGACACAGAAGGGCTATCCGTTATCACAATCAAACAGCTCCTGAAGTAATGTCTTTCAACTCTCAAATGGGGGCATGAAGCACTTAGGTGACGGCAGCTCATTCTGTTTAAATTAGATTTGCAGCATCTCCTTGCACTCCTGCCCCCAAAAGAAAACCCCCTCTCTCTGTCTCTCTCTGGAAAAATGCTACACAAACCTCACTCTGCTAACTGCTAAGTTCAGTTGTTAAACTGAGGCAGAATCATCTTGACCAAAAGCAACGGTTCATTATGATTCTCTCCATGACAATTTCTTTGATCTACACTTTTCTTGAAACATTCATAAGATCAAAGAAGTAATGCACCTAAAAACATACAGCCGGAACCCAACCCATAAGATTTTGCATAACTGATAAAAAGTTAAAGTGGCTAGTAACGTTACTCTGAAGATGTATACACATACAAGCACTGTGCAAATATTTAAGGCGAAGACTTATAAGAAATTACCACATATGTAGTAGAAGCTAAGTCCACTATCAAA
Organism: Melaleuca quinquenervia; assembly: GCA_030064385.1. NCBI lineage: Eukaryota > Viridiplantae > Streptophyta > Magnoliopsida > Myrtales > Myrtaceae > Melaleuca > Melaleuca quinquenervia. The sequence continues at coordinate 16,679,681 of CM057726.1, forward strand.
ACCCCATGCATGCCGAAGCCAGAACTGCTGGTAGCCATCTATCAAATACACCAAGTATGCTAGAGAAGTGATCACCTACAAGGTATTTGAGGGTGATGAGTAAAATCAAAGGCCAACAAATTAAAAGTGCATGACGTTGGAAAAGATAAATGACCTACAAGTTGGACAGCAAGAAAGATAAATATGATGTCTCTAGTGACAAAGAACCGAAACTTCAAAGTCCGCCACTTTCGATCAGCAGCAACATGAACTCTCAAATGATAGGGGGCCTTGCAAGTGGTGCAATGAGCAAATGCAAACCCTTCCTGCAGAAAAAGAGTGACAAATTATAAGAAATTAAGTGGCCCAGCAACAACCTATGTAGCATGCACATTATGCTCATGCAGCAACAAAGAGACATATAAGTAAAATATACATAAATTAAGGCAGCAAGCTTCGCACTAGCTTTATTATATGTCCAATGTCCAACATTGAGATAATTTCAGAGGTTTTTCCTGACTTTGTCCGTGTCAACATAAAATTCGAAATGCCTCGACTTTTTCTGGACAGGTCCAAGTCAAATAGCAATCATTCGGAATTTTTTGCCTTTAGAGAAAGTCTCCCATCAGTCAACTCGGCCCATTTCCTATTCAGCTTCTATAATTTCACGCAGACATTACTTATAAGTAACAATATTGAGATTCTTCCTCTTTCAAAATACATTTGGATATCAGCACTTGAAATAAGAACTTAGATGGAAAAAGGCATGATATTTCAATTAAATTCATATAAAGATATACAGTGAAGATAATTTTAAAAATAAATCTTGTTATCTTGCGAAAAAGCAGGAATTTTTCACTGCATGCATACTCATAAACGCATCATCAAGCTAATTATTGAGAAAATGAGGCATCAAGGACAGAAAAGAAGAGATGATAGGCATGAAATGCCAAAATGAAGCAAATCCGGCAAAAGAGAAAAGGATTAACAGCAGGAGAAAAATGAGCAATAGAAAAACAAGGCATGCTGATCAACAAGAGAAGACAGCAAAAAGAGATACAATTGTGAAGAAATGGTCTAACTATGAAATAAATCAAAGCAGGGCAGGTAAGGAGAACAGAAATAGAGATACAATTGTGAAGAAGAAGAAATGAATGGGAAAGAAAATGGGGGAAAAAAAGCAACCTCTTTTCGAGGTTTTCAGGTACAAAATAAAAATAGACACAAATGGTCCCTGAACTTTTGATATATGTTCAATGTGATCGCTAGAAATTAATGCCTAAACTATATGAAAATGTTCAATGAAAATGTTTAATATTATCCATGAACTTAAATTAATGGAATTGAAAACATTGAACAATTTCATACAATCTATGGCCTAGTTCAAATATGTACCAAAAGTTCGAGGACCACATTACACATTGCATTAAAGTTCAGAAACCACATTAGACAAATTAAAAATTTAAGTACCACATTTGCACTATGAGTCAAAGTTTAGGGACCATTTGTGTCACTTTCCTTAGAAAATACAAGCACAAGCATCCAAAGTGTGAACTCCAACATCTGGGTCACAAAATAGCAGACCACTGTCACCCCATTGAAAGTTTTAATATCTCACTGTAAAACCTTAGAACATGCTCTTTGGACTATCTTCCACTAAACCTAATGTCCCACCTTTCAGCCTTCTTTCTGGTTAATTATCTCAAGAGAGAAAATAAAGCATAAGATGATCTAAATAACATCTGAAACTAACCAAAAGAACGAAGGGACCAACAAACAAAAACTAAAAGGTCATACATTTCAGCACAAGAGCAAAAACAAAAAAATACAGGAGAATGTGAAAAGTAGGATTTTATTAAGCAGGCAATCCAGTTATTAGACAACGAGTCTTCATAATAGTCACTCTTAGGAATACGACCCTCTGGTTTCAAAGAAAAAGCGGTGGAAAGACTAAAAACCAATTATCTGCTTTGATTATGTCTTCACAAGGAAGACCGCAAGCACATTATGCAGAAACTCTTTATTAGTATTAAGTGCCAGGTACCAATGAAGAAGCTCCACAGATGGGCTCTCAGGAAAAAGACAAAACAAAAAAGGCGAGAACCATATCTCAATCAATTTGTCTCTCCAGCAGACCTCGTCAAAATCTCTACAACATCATCATGCAATATCTAGAAAATGAGATTCGATCAAAGCTGTCATTTTGATCATACCCGAACTGCTCGCCAATGATCCAAACATTCACGATGAACATATTTTGATGTCCCTTTACACTTGCAAGGAGCAATAAAATCTCTGCCTGCAGAAAAGAACAAACTTTAAAGGATGAAACTGAAGGGAGAACGCAAAAATAGGCCATCTCCGTTAATCAACAAATCATGAGAAAAATAATCATTCGGAGCTCTTGAACTTAAACTGAAAGGACGACTGAATGGAGGCCAACCGAATTAGCAAAAGATTACTCATTCAACAAATTCAATCACCCAGGAAGTACATGCTCTCAAAACCCAGGCCACCCTCAACATTCTCACAGATCAATCTGATGGTTCAATTGCTAAGCCCCATCCTTCCGAAGTGCTAAGAATATTTGGCAACAGAGACGGCAGAACTTTTTCAGGCAATTTCAGACCCAACCACCACTTGCTCGCAAAAATACCCAAACGACGCTCCAGAACAAGCTCAATTTCTTCCGAATTGACCACGGGCAGAGCCCAATAACTGCATAAACAACACCGCAAACCTCACCGACCGAACAACTCCGACACAAAACCCTCTCAGAGAAAACCGAGGCCGCAGCTCAGAGCATTACCGTCGGTCTCGAGGCAAATCCGGCACTGGATTTGCTCGCCAGGCCCGGCCTCGAGGTCGACCTCGCTCGGCTCCCGCATCGGCGGCGGAGCGATGAGGGCGGACGACTCCGCACGATCGGCCATCGGCGGCTTGAGCAAAGGAAGATAGGGGGTTATCGGAGGATTTCTAGGGCTTAAGGGCGCGACAGCATTCGGGAGAAAGGAACCCTAGGGGAAAAGGGATTCCAACTCTCCTTCCTCACTTCGAGAATCTGCCTTTTTCGCCTCTTGAGCTCACCACTGTGAGCGGTTTGCCCCGGAAATCTCCATTGCCTCCATTGCTCTGCGAGCGAAACAGAGAGAAAGAGAGAGAGAGAGAGAGAGAGAGAGAGTTTCAGAGAAAAGACGCGAATAAAAAGAGTCGTCATATAAATATTGACTTTTTCAGTTTTTTCATATTTGACTTATTTTCTCTACAAATTGGTATTTTATAGGTTTTTTTTTTAAAATTTGGGAAGCACCTTTTGCTCTATATAATTTGGGTTTTTTTTTTCAAAGGTTATTAATACTAACATGTAAGTTTTACTTATTTCTATATTCCTTTAAAAAAATTGGTGGAAGCAATGAATTTTTCTTCTTTGTGAAAAATAAATAGATCACAATTTGATACTTAGGTTATAATTAAGGTGTAGAACATTCGATTCATATAAATAAATCCTAAAATAAATTTATAAAATGAATTCTCGTCAGTATATATTTATAAATCTATTAAATTTAGATGTTGAAAAAGAAATTTGAGTATATACATCTTTATTATTCTCGTTTAGATTTTTTTTTTTTGTAACCGAGGTGTCCGGGCCAGCTTGCGCACACCTCGACTATTCCTCGGGAGATACTAGCACAGCAACCTACCGCCATGACCCCCCACTTAAATCACAGGTGCTTCCCTAGGGAATCGAACCCAAGACCTCAAAGAAGTCCAAGTTCGCCCTAACCAATTGGGCTACCCATGGGTAGATATCGTTTAGATTTTTTTATTTGATGTTTAAGTTATTGGTTTTTTTTTATAGAAGTTAATTACATTACTATGGTGATAAAAGAAAAAAAAAGACTTTATTCCGTTTTTAAAAAAAAATTGATTACGATAATTGAAAAATGTAGGACTCACTTGGTAAACTCTATCAACAACATATTCTAACTAGCCCGGCCTTGGAATAGTCGGCCTAAAAAGTTAAAATGAGCTGGGGATTTTTTTTTTTTAAATATAGTTCATCCAACCTAATCAATTTTATAGAATTTTAATAATTATTGAACTTATTTAGCTAAATCAACTTGTTTAGCTAAGTCAATCCATCCATTGATCTGTCTGCATTTGTAGTATTCAAACTGAGGACATTCAATGAAGTGGTTGGTATTTAAAATTTAGGTAGTCACTATTTTCACTTTAGTTCTTTCTCCCAATACATACTTGAAGATTAAAATGAAAGGGATAAATGTATTAAAAATCTCAAAACTTGTCGTGAAAATGGAATCGAATCTTAAAACTTATTATATAAATTTAATCAAGTCCATTGTTTACTGTATTAGATTTGGTAACGGAAAATATGGACATTGTGTTTTTTAAAAACTTTTTTTAGCTTTTTATTTCTCATTTTTTTCCAAATAAAGAGTTTTTTTTTCTAATGTGGTCCTTAGCATAGCCGGCTTTGCGAAAGAGCCAAATCTTGTTTGACCGACCGTGTCTAAGTTCATATTGGCTCGACTTTGGGTGGAGAAGTGCCGACAACAATGAAAGTCGAAGGTCCTTATGGTAGTTTTGAAAGGACGACTTGGTCGGCAAACACCACTCCATACGGTGGTTGTCGGCGAGTCTCATCGATAAAAAGCTATTCTAAACATACATGTAATTTCCCTTGAATTCGTTGGGCACCGAGTATCAATCCTCGACCGATAAAAAGTCAATTTTACTAGATAAAATATTCTATTAAATGGTAGTGCTCGATAAATATTGTGTCTTGGATAAAAAGTCATCCGTACATTTTATTGGGTGTAGGTTATCAATCGACCAAGGATGACGATGTCGATGTCGATGGATAAAAAGTCAATTCCTCGTTAAATCTTGGATCGATCGAAAATTTTGTGCAAAATTTGTGCCTTGGACAAACGTTCATCGTACAATTGTGGGGGCATGGGGCATCGACCGATAAAAAGTCAATTACTTTGGTAAATAGTCAGCGGTGGATGCTGTGTGCCTCGGACAAGGATTCATCCTCGTCCAACCAATGGCGAAGCCGAAGCTGACCATCAACATCGGCAGCTGCTAACTTGCTCCGCCGTCCTCTCTGCTCTGCAATGGCGAAGACGGGCAGCAAGACCCAGAAGCCCAAGCTCTCCAAAGACCCCACCAAGAAGACCCCCAAGAAGCTCAAGGTCAAGACCAAGAAGCAGCGCCCGCGGCCCCGCCCCAAGCCCGGCTCCGACTCCGAGCCAGACTCCGACAAGCTGCCGGCCCTCCTCGAGCCCTACACCAAGGACCAGCTCGTCGACCTCATCGCCACCGCCGCCCTCGCCAGCCCTCCCCTGTACGCGCACATCCGCGAGGTCGCCGACCGCGATGTCGCCCACCGGAAGATCTTCGTCTACGGCCTCGCCTGGGAGGCCACGCCGCAATCCCTCGCCGCCGCCTTCGGGCCGTTCGGCGAGATCGAGGACTGCAACGTGGTGACCGACCGGGCGACGGGGAAGTCCAAGGGGTATGGGTTTGTCCTGTTTAGGACGCGGAAAGGGGCCGCGAAGGCGTTGAAGGATCCGAAGAAGAAGATTGACAATCGGGTGGTGTCGTGCCAGTTGGCCTCGATCGGCCGTGGTGGCTCCGGCGTGTCGAGGGATTCGAACTCTGCCGTGAAGAAGGTCGGTGGGAGTCGCGCGAGCGCTGATGTGAAAGGGAAAAATCAGGGGCAGGGGCAGCCTCAGCCTCTGGCGTCGGCTCCGGCATTCACGGCTGCTCAGAATTTATCTGTGCTGAATCAGTATCCCGGCTTGCATCAGATCTACGGAGGGCTGTTAGCAAACCCTGGTGCCTTAGGGTTTGTCAATCCTGCAATAGCCGGCGCTTTGAATCAAAGTATGTTGGCTTTGAGCCAGGGAAATTTAGGTCAGGGAATGGCGGCGGCGACGACCCAAGCTGGGGTCATGGGTGGTGGAACTGGAGGTTCAGTCCTTGGGGCTTATGGCGGGTCAAGTTCCGTGCCGCAGCTAGGCCTGCAGCATTTCCATGCAGCAAATTTGCCGCAGAGCGCACAGCAAACTGCTTCAGTTAGGGCTAAGGGAGGCGGTGCATCTTTCAGTGGGTTTCCCACGCAGACTTGGTATGAATTATATCAAGTAGTTTCTTCACCTTCTGTGCATTCTGTTTATATGCCTATGCATTGTCAAGTCAAACCATTTCTCTTGTTGAGGATCTTTAGTAGAGTGGACGGAAGAGAATCTTCTGTTCTTGTTTTAGTTAACATATTATTTACCCTCATTATGAAGCTCCGAGACATATAGGGAAGTTGAATTAGCTGCAAGATTTGTAATGCAATACGAAGTGCCACTCCATTAAGCTGGCGACAGAAGATATACTAGCTATGACACTAAAGAAAGCCGTCTTTCCTTTGTGGCAGTAATATGTTAGCCAATGAGCTCACCTTAGTGGTTTTCGAGAAACGCCGTTACAAAAGCTTTTGGAGTACCATAGGGTGGGATTAACCGAGTTAGCTGCTTGTCATGCTATGATTTTTTTTCTTTTAGCTGGCTCCATTTGTTTTCTCTCGCATAGGGAAAAGCCAAACTTTGCCATAGGTTAGTATATAATTGACCCCTTAATGTGATTTTCATGAAAAATTCCATTTCTGTTAATATGCTGAGCAGATGGTATGTGCCTGTTATTTTAAACAAAAAGTGATTCTTTTCCTCTGAAACAAAAATTGATTCTTTTCCGCTGAGCAGACCTTACTAGTTTGGCGATGAAGATTCTGTTCATAGGGTACGCATAGCATTAAGCTGCTTCTTTTGGCTCCTTGCGGTCCAAGTTGCTAAATTATGCTGAAACTGTATATCATTTGGTCTTGCTGCTGATACTCTTAATGAATGAACCAGAGTATTTCTGGTCATGGTAGTTGCCCAAATTTTCTTGCACAGGTTGACTCCATACCGGCTGAGGGCATTAGCCTCGACTGATAGGGATAGGGACAGCTAGACCTGAACTAATCTATTCACTATCTGTTAACGATGTTCTTCTAGGGGATGCTGGTAGAAAACTGTAGATATGTCAGAGAGGATTATGTCCTGGTTACTAAGCTTATTGAAGAACTTTTTCTTTGATTGCGGTCTTATTGCCTTGTTCTATAACATTACTGCTACTACTCATCTGCTGAGGAACTTATTCTTAGAGTTTCTTACATTGTCTAGCCTTCATTTGATTGTATGGTTGTATAGTGTTGATGATGCATACTTTTTGTTAGAATGTGCTTCAGGCTAGTTTTTCTTTTGCACCTTTAATAGATATTTCTGTATTTGCTTTTGATCTTTTGGGCTATGTGATAAATATGTTGGTCTCTCCATGAATTCTGTTATTCATTATATGGTTGTCATTATATCAAAAACTACTTTCCTCCCAGGAGAAGCTTCATATTGTCTACTTGACTAATTAGTAGGTCTTTTCTCTTCATATGTATCCAGTAGACTTAGTAATTTGTCAGGCAACTTAGTTTATGAGGATCCCTTTTCTTTGCCGTGATAAATTCAAGGAATCGTATACCGCGTGGGCATTATTATTTATCCTTTCCTATGATAACCATATAATTGGTTAAGAATGTATTATATGTCTGGCTTTCTCTTTCAGAGGCATTAAAACAATTTCTTTTGCTGATTCGGGAGGATATCGTCTTTTGTTTTCTTGAACAGAATTAGAGTATTCTATATTGTCAGGCATGGTTCTCCATGGTCCCAACACTCACTTCCCATTTAGATATACTACAATGTTCTTCTCTGATATTTTTTGACACATTTCTTGTACATCATTCCTAGTTTCCATTAAATTTCTTGTATCTTCTGTTGTACTTTAGCCAGCCATCAACCTCTACTAATCTTTTTAATGTTGAGCTCTGATGGAGTTTTCCCTTCTGTGCTCCAATCATATGCTACCTTAAACCATTCGATTTGTCAGCCCTGTCATTTATTTAATTTCAATATTTAGTTACCTAGTATATCTCTTTCAATTGTCAGCATAACCATAGGATTTTACTTAACCTCTTGACGATGTCAAAGCTTTTTTCTGAGAAATTTATGCAACTTGAAGAATTTTAAGAATATGTTCTTAACTCTGAAATTTTTCTTTACTTATGATACTGTTCACTAAAAATTTAGAGTCATCTTATTTGTTTAATCATCTTGTCATCTATCGGATTTCTACTACCAAGTAATTTTGTCAAGAATGACTTATTCATTGCATATACCATAAAAATTTTGGTCCTTGAAGATATACCTTGCTTGTAGGATAGTAATTAGTAAGTACATGAAGTGAACTTCTTTTCTTGCTTTTTCTCTAAATGGCTGTGCCGAGCCTTTTCTTTTTTCTTGGTCTTGCTTGGAGGGGTGTTGTTTCTTTGGCTTGGCCAGTGCTTTTTATGGAATAAACTTCTCCAATTTAATTGTTTCTTCTCGGAAATTTGTCAATATGCAATTTCTCTCTGCTGCCTCCAAATTTATCTGCCATATTATGTTTAATTTTTGGGGTGCCATTTTACTTGAGGATAGCAGCAGTGGCTTTCTTCTTCGTTCTTCCTGGGCATGATTGTTCCTTTTTTAGGCTGCCTTGTGGATTCTCGTGAGTTTTTTCTGCTTCTGAAATTTTTTTGTTTGTTTGTGATTCACTTTTTATTTGATTATTGTATTATTGAGGGGGAAATTGTTTTTCTTTTCCCTTTACATTGTTGGACTTCCATATGCAGATGAAAGTGCAGCTGTACTTGAGGAATGATTTTGCTCTTCCATGAAGGGTGGGCGGAGTGCCTTTTACATTCCTTTGTAGAACTTAATACTCATTGTCATTCTCTCTCTCTCTCTCTCTCTCCCCCCTGAGGATAAATCATGTCATATATCTATTGTGTAAGACTCATCTTCACTTTTTTAAGGAAATCAACTTCATTTTAATTTTGTCATACATTCCTTTTCTTTCCAACAACAATTTCTTAGATGCTTTTGCAATTGGTGTTACCTGTTCTATTTAGGTAGTGATGCTGGTCATGATATGATCTTGTCTTTTTATTTTACTACTTCTTACTTTCGAATAGTATTTTTTAGATATATTATGCGACTATGCACAGTAATGGTCAGCATCTAATGGGCAAGTAAACAGGACTATTGAAGAAATTGTTTCTTTACCTAATACATTAGAAGTAGAACTTAGGTGTGAATTTGGTTACAGCTGTGTTATCTTTTATCCGTGTATGTTCTACATGTTCACATAGCAATCTGCAAAATATGCGACTTTATATTTTTTTCCCATTAAATTTATGGATGCCAATTCCATAATTGAGGGTAGTTGGTGAGTTAGATAATCATATGATTATTTAAGTCACCTTTATCTTCAAGTCTTATTGAGAATATTCTTGAACATGTCAGTGATGAGCTGCTAAAGCTCTTCATAAATGTTCAGGTTGCCTTTTATGTCAGGGTGTTATCACTTTATATACATATATTTGGGAAAGCATGGTTTTACATCAGAATTATTTGACTGCACTCTTCAGAATTGTATGGCTGCACTCATTTCTATTTTGTTAATTAAAAAAACTTTCCGTTAGTTCTCTTTTGCAAGTACAAATCCTTAGTCTTCATATAAGCCCTAGTCTATGAAAAGCCAGAAAAGCTTGTCCACTCACAATCTGAGCATCCTTAATTTGTGCAGACCTTAATCTGCATTGAAGTTGTTGGAGAATTCTGACATTTTGGATGGACAGATGAAGCTCCTCGTTCATTGATTTCAGATAATTGTGAAATGCCTCTTAGTTTGATGAATTATCTATAAGATGTATTATGTGTGTCTGAATTGGTTTCTGCACTATATGGAGTCATACTGCACCTAGACGCTATAGGTGAATTGGGATTTGAAAGTAGGAGGTATTTGGTTATAGTATGGTGTTATGCTTCAGCAGATTGAGGAATAGAAAAGTTAGGTGCTTACATCAAATATTAAAATAATGGAGAATTTACTCGTGGGTTGGTCATAAGCACAAGTCTGTGTTCTTTGACCTAACTAAAACTGATTCAAATTTACCTTTCTTTGTGATATGCAATTCCTGTGTTACTTACCAGCTAATGGAATCAGGACATTAATAAATCCCATCAAAGGCTAATCAGGTAGTAGGGTGTGGGTGGGTCCTTCTTTTGCTCAGCTGACTGGTTTTCTGTCATTGCTGGTTGAGTGGGTTCACATGCTGCGAGAAAGCTAAGTTTGTCCCTTTTGGGTGGTGCAAGACAATATTTTTGGTCTAAGCTGGAGTGCTATTTAAGTGTTAAACCTCTCCCGTCCTTGAGATTTAGCTTATCCTTTATAGTTATGTATTGCAAGGTTTATAGACTCATGTAGGGTCAATTTGCCTTTTTTTCCCTCTCCTTTTCTTTGTAAATATTGCTCATCGGTTGGGAGCATTTGGAGAAAGAAGGATTTGGCAGGTAGTCATAGAAAAGAGCAATTTTTGTTCAATGTTTTTTTTTTCAAAGGAAAAAAAAGGGGGGTGGGGGGGGGGGGGTAGGTTTGGGGTTGTGTGTTTGGGGACGTTGGTGGAGAAAGCTTTTGCAGAAAGTTCTAGGGATTAAAGTTCTCAGCAAATAATTTTGAGTTATGCTGTGGTTTGTTGTAACCTGAATGATTTGAAGGTATTAGAACGAGAATTCCAGCCATAGGCCGTAAGCATCTTCTACAAGCTTGTCATATGGTAAATGTGGAAACACTACGGCAAAATGGATACACTAGAACAGGACTTTCATGATTATATGTGCTTGTTTTGAAGCATTTGTTTGTCAGTCTTTTCCAAAAGACTCCTCGAAGATTAGAGTAATGAAAGATGCCACATCCAATGACATCGTTCATTTTAGAGTTGTCAGTAAGACAGGAAATTGTTTTTAGAACTGAACTTTCTTTGTTGAAGTTGTGTGCAAGCATTCTGTGCAAACTTGTTAGTTACTCATCAGTGATCCTAACATTCCCTGAAAGGAATGTTACTGGATGCTTTCCTGAGATTGGGAACTCTGGGAATGCTCTACCAACTCTCAAATGAGAACATGTAGCATCACTAAAGCTCAGGTGTTTTCCAGTCCCTAAGGGAACCACTGTCATTGTTATATTGTCTGAAGTCTGCTTTCATGGACTTAGCAATTTGTTTCAGGGAGATGCGTTCTCCCAATGCCTGTGTTTTCAAGACTCACTATGGCATTTGGAAATTGGCTTGTTTGTTTCTTCTTCTTTATTTGTCATCTCTCTTATGTCGAGAGATTTACCTTTGTGGATTGAGAATGGTGGACTTGCTTGGTGGGGAGCTGTAGAGATAAGTTAAACAAGGGGTTGATACTCAGCGAAAAATTGCAGTGGATGTAAAGATAGGAAAACAGTGTTTTGCAGGCCAAAAAAAATTGACTTCTATAATTTTAGAATGTGAACTATGCGTCTGTGGATGAAAGTGCATGCTTTATCCAAGCTTGTGAACTTTGCCTAGTAATGATGTAATATTTGGTTTATAACCTATTCCAATTTTACTGGACTCATGCTGGTTAGAGCAGTCTAAGGGGATAGATTGTGTTGCTCAGTATGGTGAAAACTTACTCAAATTCTGCTTCGAAGTGAGCATCCTATGACTGTTTAAAAAGCTTGATATGAGCTAGGGGACATTGCAACCAAGTCTGTATTGGGACCGATGATTCAGCAACAGTTCAGATTCTTTGGTTGGATGAACCACTCGAATTCCATAGGATTCTACTCGTTCATTAAATTCTCATTTGGATTTGGGATCCTTCTTAGTGAGGCAGAAGGATACTGCATTACTCAAATTATTTGTACCCTTGTCAATCGGTTAGGACTGCTGCCGGCATCATTTGATCAAATATCATGAGCATCGTCAATCACTTGAAGTGTAAAATTTATTGTGTTCTCACATGGTATACTCATTGGTTCCGAGTTTCTGGGACTTGCAATACCAAGCATGGATTGGTGATGATTTTTGACATGACATGCTTTGGTTAGAGTCTGCAAGTTCGGTTTTACGTTACCCATCTCTGTCATAATCATCCCGGCACTCTTTGACACCATCAAATTGCATTTAATAGGGGCTTGTGTGGTACATTGGTTAGGGATCTGAATGCAAGCAACTCGGTTCCCAACTCTCATTACATCGACTATTCAGATTTCCTAAATCGAACCAAACAATCATCTAATATGGCCAGCAAAAGAAAATACTCAGAAGCTTGGGGGACATCAGTTGCATATGTCTACAGCGAAGCTAACTCGTGGAAATAAGCATTCTAATTTATGAGAGAAATTGACCTTTCCCTACGGATGGGAACGATTCAGAAGCGCTGAATGGGAAAAGGGACGCGAATCCTGTAAGTTGCATCCGAATGCAGTTCAATCTTTCAAAATCTTGAGCTTTTAGCATGCATTCAATCAAGTCCATCGACTAAAAACGCCGCACGGAATGTCACACAGGACTGTAACGTGGGACTTCCGTATTGGAGTTAATAAAAGGGCTTAAATGAAGTAGTGGCTACATGCCATCGGCTACATGATAGCACAAATTGGCTCACTTGTACTTCAGGCAATAAGTTTTACGTTCCATGGTACGACGGTTCCTCTCTCTTTTGGACATAGATCTGACGTTTCGTTGTGAGTTTTTGAATTCCCACGTGATTTCTCTCTTGTAATTAAACATAGACTATGTCGTACCCATTCCATTTGATCAAGTCACTTCTCTCAAGAGTACATCAGGAATATGGAAGGAGAATATGAGCTTAAAATTAACATCGAAATATAAAGCACAAGATGGATCATCCTATGGATTTCTTAATATTATCCCTGTACTAATGAACAAAAAATGGAAGCATGAAGTCCCCTTGAATTACCTTCTCCTGGGGAATTTTTCCAGGATTTTGCATACCTATGATACGTACAGTCGATGAAAAGCAGCTGCTAGATCCTCCCAAGTCCGGCCAGACCAGATAACACCCAAAATAGCTCTTGTACCATTGAACACATCAGAAAAAGGTTACATCATCCACGGAAGTCTGAGCAACGCTGCCTACTGCGGGTGAGCAACATTCTGCAACGACAAAGCCCAAATGAAAGTGATGGAACCATGATTAATATGAAAAACGCACCATCAAAGTCATTGTGATTGTGAAGACTATTGTCAGATAAAGAACTTCATATCAGAAGTTTAACCTTGAGGCACTTCAATCTTGGGGCAATTTCTCACAAGTACGTGAAATGGCACAACTGGCAGTTTCTCAACAGATGACAGTAAAAAAAGAGCTGCCGTGTGAATCAGTGATCATATACTGATGTGAACCGACCTAAAATTGAAGCTAAATAGACATGATTGAGCTTCAACTCCACAAAATGTGGCGAATGCTTGAGACAAGATTTGTCAGTTGATGTTCAAGGACATTGAACAGACTAATTGAGTGAAGAAAAGATGAGCAAAGGTATTAAGCAAAGTCCTATTAAGCCAAAACACAATATACAATCCAATCTAAGTTAGGAGTAGTCATTGCTTATCTATATTGAATAGGATAATGGTCGAGCTTCAACATGAGATTAGCTTGCCAGCTAAAAGACAAGGAAAAGGAGGACCGCATGTTTGGTAATGAACAATCAGACCGCCTCATTAGCATGAAGAAACACATATTTTGAGCCAATATACATAAGAGAGGGCAATTAAATTGAGATTCCTCAGCATCCTTTCCTGGAAGCCCTTGGCACCATCTAGCTATCCCCCAAATCAACATAATTTTTTCTTTTCACAATTAGACTGCTTTATCAACCTTTTTGTTAACTAATGCTACAAGAACTAGATATCAATAAACGAACTTCAGGTCCAGTTCAGCTGAACCAAATGGTAGGCTAGGATTCTGTCGCATGGATAATTTTGTTCTCACATGGAATGGAGTCAATCGATAAACTTGAATATTTAGATATACGCTCAACAGTCCAACAGATTGACACAAGTTGCCAAAAAGCAAAATAAAGATATAAACGCCTATTTCCCACTCCATTTCAGTCATAACTTGGTAACTGCATCAAAATGCTACAGATAGATGAAAATTGAAAGAATGGGCATACAAGACTGAAGAGTGTCCCCAGCTTTATGTTGGTGTGAACTGACACAAGATCCAAAAGAGAAACATTGCAACAAAACTGAGTGATCAACCCATGATTACTTCGAAAATCCCAGTAAACATCTTTATTTAGAGGCATTGTTACACTAATTTATTCAAGAAAAAAAATCATTATGAAAACACAACTATCTGCCACAAGTATATCCATATATGGTTAAGCTTTCAGAAAGTAAGGACTATTAAAAATAAAAAGACACAATGCATATTCATGTCAAAGCAAGATATGCATACCAGTACCAAAAGAGCAAGACACATCTTAGTCGACCAGTTGAAGAATTGTTGCTCTGTTCCTATTGAGCTCCATTAAATGGGGAAGTCAACCCATATAACCAAATTCACTAGCTAATTCTACTCAAGCCTTAATAGTCGCTTCTGGCCTGCTTAAATTCTTTGCACTGTCAGAATCTGGAGAAGCAGGTAGAGACCCAAAAGCACCCAGTGCATCAAGGAAGAATCTTTTGTTGGGGACAATGCCAGCTCTGTCCATATACTCCAGCAGCTTGTCTACAAGCTCCTTTTTCTGAGACTTGGTATATGCCTTGTACAGAAGTTTATATGTTGATGAATCAGGATTGACCCCAACACTTCTTGCTGTCTCAAAAAGCATGTCCGCTTCAATGGGTAGACCATTCATGCAGTAAACATCAAGCATTGCATTTAAGGTTGATATTTTTATGCCCTTCCCAGATTCAACCAACTCATCAAATGTATCCCGAGCTTTAGAAACACAGTCACAGAACCCATACATCATGATTAGACTCTCATATGTGATGTGGTTTGGCATGTACTTCATCTCACCCATCCTATTAAATACATGTTCTGCTTTGTCCTTGAGTCTTGCCTTCCCATAGTTAATGATCATTGAGTTGAATGTAGGCAATGTTGGCTTCTCCTTAGAGCGCAGTAAGCTCTTGAAGACTTGTTCCATCTTCTCAAATTCCTGCCTCTTTCCATATGAATCGATCAGCAAATTGAATGTGATAATGTCAGGCTTACATTGATTGCTTTTCATACGAGAAAGCACAGACTCCATTTCTCGGATCATCCCGTTCTTTCCATATGCATCCATCACACCATTAAAAGTATATTTGTCAGGTGAAACAATACTTTCGTCAAGGTCCTTGAACAAAGCATCGACTTGCTCCACATTTCGAGCCTGAGCAAAAGCTCTCAAAAGGATATTATAGGTCACGACGTTGGGCTTACAGCGTTCCATTCCCTTCATCTTGCCAAAATAACCAAGAGCTTTGGCCAAAGCCTTTGCTTTGTCCCTAGAGTGAAGGTGAGCAGTAATGAGCGCATTGTAAACTGAGGTGTCGGGCCGGCAACCACTGTTTCGCATCTCTGAGAACAGCCACATGGCCATTCGAGTTTGCCCTTTCTTACCCATGACTGAAATCAGCTTTGAATATACACCATTGTCGGCTACATACCATCGCTGCTTCTGCATCCACCTGAACACCTGAATGCACGGAGTGTAAAGAAGCTGCTCAGTCAGACCAAAGTAAACCCGCAAGGAAGTTTAAAGTTTATCATGTAATGTCTTCACGAAGAAATTATATCATCAGCACAATGCCAGGATGAGCGCAAATTTGTGTGGCCCATTTGGCAATAATTCTGGAGATGACATGCCTTGCGGCAGGCCACAAAATCTGCATTCCTTCTTTGCAGACTGATCTAAGGACTAAGAGGGGGATGCCAGTGTGAAAACATCTCTGTTTGGGCACTAAACATTCACAGAGAACAATTATCAAACAGCAAATGTGCAAAGGAACGCCGTCCTACTTGTTCTAAAAACTGAAGCCATTCGACCGTATCAATAGAGATCACATTATAGTGTTCTTGTCCTCTAAAACGAACTTTGAATACCCAGAAGCTGATGTTGCATAAAAGGAGTGTCTCTTTACTCATCAATATATAAAGTCACAGAGAGAGCACCACCACTGACCTCGAGGCACTCGGTCCATTTACCAATCCTGCCAAGCTCTTCAAAGAGAAGGAAGCAGTGCTCGGTCCTCACAACCCTCACGTACTTATCCATCGTCTTCACCAGGGGCTCTCTGTCGCTGAACCTCCTCATCAGAATCCTCACCAGATCTTCTGCCTCCAGGTCTTCCCTGGTCGCACTCGTTTTTCTCTTGGGCCTCGCCGACAAACAGCACACACGGCCTCCGGGTCTCCTCGGGTCGACCTTCGGGCGAAGCCATTGCTGGGTCAACTTGCAATTTCGCGAGGGATTCTGGGTGTAAGAGCAAGAAGGAGATGGGGATGAGCAGAGGGAGACGGAATTGAGGGGTGGCGACAAATGAAGGGGCATTTCGTAGGCGGGTGAAGGGCGGTCGAGGGAAGCAGAGTGGCTTCAGCAAAGTGTGAAAGAAAGAGGGTGACGTGACAGGAGATGACTTCAACTCTGACTTGGGGGTGTCAATGGTGGGCAAGGATAACTTATATTTAGAGTACCTATTTTAATGATGTCTTAATTAAAATTTGGATAGTCCGATCTCAAAAATAATCAAAAATAAAAAAAATAAAAACATTTTCCGTCCGATTTTGAATCGGGCGACTTTAAAACTAAGATCCTCTACTCAAAGGTAGGAGATTTGGATCTCTCTATGGCGGAATGTAAATCTAAAGCAAAATGGGAAATTGTGATTCCTCACGGTTTTGAAGGGGAAGAAACGGATGGGAATTGTAACTTGTTGGAATGGAAAGGGAAGGAAATTGAAGAGAATTAAACTCATTTTTGCTTCCACTTAAGATTTGTGCTTGCCTCGTTCCATACCGCAAGTTTAGTTCAACAAACAAAAAAAGATGTTAAATTTGAATACACCGTCCATACGAACAAATCAGTAATGCATTCATCGTTAATTGACTCGTGAAATAATTCAATTAAAAACCTAATTGGAAATATACATGTTGCACATTCGATAGTGAATATGTAAGGATTACTTTGCATTGGGAGTGGACTGAATAATAATCCCAGTATTAATGAGTTTTTAATACTATAGATTAGCAAAAAGTTGAAAGCTTTAACATGTATTTTGACTTTTTATATGCGGTATTTCCTCATAATAACCTTTTTTTTTGTTTCTCTCAATACTAACATTGTTAATTATATATTAAGTTTTCCCATATCATATAATGAGAACAATTAGGAATTTTCTAACCTTTATAGAATCGTTTTTAATTCAACATGAATTAGAACCACAATAATTTTAATCAAAGGAGAAGAAATTCATATGAAATATGATAAAATAGATACTTGAAAAGATTCATGCCCATGCAACAGACCCGTAAACTGAGATAAGATTCTTTCTCCTTGTATAAATAAGCCCCGAGCAAAATATTTCTCTTTCTGGGTTATTACGAGGATTAGTAGCTCATCTGTATAGTTTGCGACAATTTCTTATAAACACCTAAGTAGGATTTAGGCGTAACCATTTACAGTCTAATTAGGATTTTAGGTGTAATCATTTACAGTCTAATTAGGATTTAGGTGTAATCATTTAGTCTTCGATTTAATAGAGGGCCCGCCGGATTAGCTTTTTGATTCTCCATTCAGCATTTTAAAGTGAAGCATCTAAGCTTGGCCATGGAAATGATGTAACTTCGCGATATTTGAGCTTTAGGTGCGTTTATTTTCTTTTTCTTTTTTTGAAAATTTCATTATAAAACAAAATATTTTCTATAGAAATCATTTTGGATGAAAATATTAGTTTTCATTTATCTGATAATTTAGGGAAATCGATTTTCTTTTTATTAAAATGAGAAGTCATTTTCTCTCAATCTAAACTTACTCTTTTTTTTTCAATTTATGGAAAACACTGTCCACATATCCGTTCATTTTCCGTCTTTCAAATACTGAAAAGTCGAAAAATAATTTTCTAGAAACCTTTTCTTTTGAATAAAAAGACCTTTAGATGAACTTAGTTTGGGATACTTGCTTCTTCTTTTTTTTTTTTTCTAATTTGTAGAGTCTTAGTTATGGTTCACACTTCTAATGCGAAGAGAACTTTAAATCGTTCGTCCGAATTTTTGTCAACGTGATGAGTCATTGGCTAATTTTTTTGACAAGAAAAAAGTCCCATTGTCTAGTCTCTGGTTTGACCAGTGAAACGGGCACATAAACCACCAACTCATTCTTCACAACAAATCATTTCCAAAGGAAACAAAGGGTCTAAACATTAGACTGATACGCGTCGCAAAGCGTTAAAGATTGTAAATGATACGGATCTTGGAGAGTAATTTCAACGACTACAAGGATAACATAAGCGGTAGTTTTACCCTTCAAAATATTGCTGCACGTTGCCTTCATGCAGTTCTAGTACAATTTAAGCATGGGTGATGTTGACACCTAAATTTTGGCGCATCATTTACTAAAATAGAAAACAGGGGTTTACTTTAACCCCTTAAAAAAATCTTTTAGAAAAATATATATGTTTTATTGCGTCTAGTTATAGGATCATCTTTCATTTTAGGTTACGGTGAGTAGAATTTTGATTTTTACTAGACATGGATGAGATTGGGCTGAAGATTTTGAGTTACAAGAGGCATGCTTTATTTATGAAAATCTAATTTCCTTTTGAAAGAGTGTGCAAAGCTGTAGATAAAAATAAAAGTGGAAATATATTTTCGATGGACATTATCTTAAAGAAATATGAAAAATATGTCTTTCTTGTGAGGATTATAGGTTGATGAGCCTTATCAGTTTTGGCAACGGAGCACGTGTGTAGTGGAAGAGTAAAATAAAAGAGAAACTAGCATGCAGGGATCTTTAAATATTCGATTGAATATTTGGTCATTTTTGTCAAGTGTCCATAGAAAATAAAAGAAAAAAAAACGTGAAGAAGGGGCAGCTTTTATCACAGAGGAAAAAAAAGAAGAAGGAACACACGCAGAGAGAGAGAGAGAGAGAGAGAGAGAGAGAGAGAGAGAGACAGAGAGCGTGAGAAAGACAGGAGAGCCACGAGCTAAGAAAAAAAATCCAACGACTTTTCTCCATTTGGCTAAATCACTTCACGTCACATGCGTGCCTCATCACTAATCAAATTTGTGATTATAGATTCTTCACTTGGACGTCGCTCATCCCACATGACAGATGTTCGCGCTATGAGGTTCCAAGCGCTACTGTCAATGACAAAATTAGTGGGCAAGTTTTATTACTCGGCAGTCTGGCCACGCAGTTGACGAGTCAAATCGACGTCGCAGCAGCTTCTCGTTCCAGATCCATGGGTTTCTACAGCAAAGTTCATAGCTGAACCAGATCCGTGGACGTACTCGGCCAACACTTGGGCAAGGAGTCCGCTGATTATCAACAATTCACGCTCAAATCCGGGCTTGCTCACGAAGGCAATGCACGTTCCCAAGTAGAAAAGGACAAGAAAGGGGAGGCTGATTTTTCATCCCTGTCAAATATTTGTTTCTTATTTTATTATTTCTTTACCAGCACGCCCATTGAGATGGTTTCTACATGCAGAGAGTGCCAAGAAGAGAAAATGCACGATAGATAAAAACACTGAAGGACCGGTTTTTGTCTTTGAATTTTTATTATTGCAGGTTTCCTAAAGCTCTTGATGGCCACATCACGAACGCCACCATACCGTGAGCTCGTTCTTGGCCATGACTTCTTGAATCCATCAGGCGGATATCCTTCACCACGAATTTGCTGGGGATCACGATCTTGCACCACCGTAGCCCAGCAGAAGTCTGGTCAACCATAGCTTCGGTCAAGTTGCAAAATTTGGTCTTAGTGAAGTAACCAAAAAAAAAAGAAAAGAAAGAAAGATAGGAGATGTCCCAAAAAGAAGATAAACACTCATAAATCGCTTGTGTTTTTCTTTTATTTTGCTGTTTGTTCACCGAGCTAACCTGATTTGTTGTCGTTCATCCTTTTCTCGTAGCTTCTCGCTCAAGTCATGTAATTGGCCACTTCACTGGCGAGCGTCACCATATCATCCCGAAGATTAGGTAAATATCTTATCTTAAGTTGATTTGAGTATTTGATTGGTAGCTTTCTTTGCTTAATTTGTTTTGTTTTGGGTGATATGCACGATCAACTGGAATTTGTTTTTCCAATTTGCAACTGCACATCAATGTTTTACTCTATCTATAAGGCTTTAGATGGAATAATTAATTGTGTGAGAATTTATAAAATTGATATCTTGATCTTTAAGGCTTAACAACAATTTATCGATTTTATGCGCGAACTTTTGTTGATGAATTTTGATGCTATTTTCATATTTTGAGTTGGTCTTGATTAATTTGATGTGTTTTCTCTTCTTTAGATTAAATTGTATGTTTAGATTAAGTTGCACGTTTAGATTAGTTTGCATATTAGATAATGTTGATTAGCTTTAAATTAACATAATTTTAGTTAGATTTTGCATCCTAGGATATTATCTTTAATTGAGATAAGATTTTAGTTTAAATTAGGGATTAATGTAGGTGAGTTCCTAGTTTAAGTTATATGTTATTTAACTATAGATAATTAGTTTCGTTAGTTAAATAATTTATAAATTCATAAAAATACAAAAAAAAAACTTTTCATGTAATTTAGAATTGCATTAAGTTAGTCGCATTTAGGGTTAGATTTTCATCACATGCATTGCGTATTATAGTGAAAATTCCAAAAAAAGATCTTTTGATTTGCTTTTTTATTTATTTCATCTTTGCTTATTATTCATTTAAATGTTTTACATTAATGTTTGCGCACCCGCGTGATCACATTGCATGTTAGGGAGTCAATTTAAAATAAATACAAGTTGTTTGCCAAATATTTCTTTTTGAAAATAAATGAAAGGTACCGAAAGGGCATTTCCTCATACCCACAATCTTTGGTTCGTAGGGGTAAAGTACAATTCTCGGTACTTTACATAGGTTTCTAATCAACTCATCGTGAATAGATTAGTGTTGGCTCCAATTGAAAATGATTTACATGTTAAGAACTTAACTAAAGTCGTGAATTGGTATGAGTTTGGGAGAGTTCGAGCTAAGTTAACCTTAGTAATCTATTAGCATAACCCTAGGTGGTACACCTTCGGAGAGGTCGTGACAAGTGCATAAATTTTTTGGGTCTTCCATTTATTATTTTGTAAACTAATCCGGTGAATTTCACAAAGTGAATGATGAAAGAGAATTACTGATAAGTTCATACTATCTCGTATTAGCACAATCCATTTCAAATTCTATCCTGTTTACCTATTGCAGAAGATAGTTTTTTGGGCAATGGTCCCTGATCATCGGTCTTTTAGGCGATATGAAGGTGTGGCCACTAGATGCTTAGCTCGAGATGTTGTGAGGCCGAACACTTCACTCATGTCGAGCTCGGACGATGATAATCAGTCCGGAAGCTCCCGGTCCAAGCAATGCGCAAGTTGTGCCAGTAACAATCGAATCACAGTTAGACCTAATTGCATCCCGGGGCATCATCTACAACCAGACCCAAATGGCACAAGTTGAATAAATTTGTGTCCCTAAACGTCGATGCTTGTCCCTTCAAACCACTTCGGGATGAGCTTTTCGGGGTCGTCCCAAACGTGGGGATCCCTTTCGGTTGCCCATGCACTCACAATGATCCTAGACTCACGATGTATGTGGAAGCCGCCGACTGTTGTAGTCCTTGATCGACTCGTGTTGAAGAAGCAATGGGAAGGGCGGATGTAGCCTGAGGCTCTCTTTAACGACCATGTCAAGGTAGTCCAAGCTCTCTAGGTCTGATTCCTCCACCATTCTATTCATGCCCACAACCTTCTTTACTTCATTTTGAAGTTTTTTCATCACTTGTGGATGCCTAATGTGCTCGAAAATTACTCACTCTGTTGCCGTAGCTGAAGTGTCCATGGAGTTAGCCAGCATGTCTTATGTACATACATAAATTGTGAGCCGAGTTAGTTCACAAGTCATCTTCTCATAAGATGAGAAGGCAATTCTTAATCAATCAACATCCCTTCAAGCACTAACAACCAATGGACCCGAGAGGTGCAAATTGATTGACGTGTGTATTTTGGATTCTTCAATACTTTCCGTATTGACCAAGCATCGTCTACTCAACTTGTCTTGGTAGAAAATCCAAGAGACAGTAATATTCTCGAGTGTAAGCCTTTTAAATGTTCTAATTTCTCATCCGCTTGGTTGAATGGGTGATTGATAGTTGCTAAACTTCATAAGACTATTTAAAATAGATAGGTTATATATTGATTTTTTTTGCATAAACAATATAAAGGCTACACTAGAAAACTGTAAAGCATCTAAGTCACTAAAACGTTTATTCATTTTCAAAACTTTGGTAGCTCCGTTGACTAACCTATCTGCTCACCCAGATCTAGCTAGGACTAGCCCTCACCTAGCGGCCGGGGAGCTCCGATGATTCTCGCCGGTGCCAACAGTAGCTTGCTGGCCAAATTCGGTGAAAAAAATGAGAATTTTTTTTTATGGTAAATGTGACACACTAGTATAATAATTTTGCATTGAACTTGTATTCGAATTTAACAAATTAAAGTGTCAAACCTGAAAGTTTAACAAATAAAGAGATCACACACACACATATAAAAAGTAAATATATCCTGTAAATAAATAATGTGAATACCTTAATGCCTCTTTAACATGCTTGTCGTCGGATTAAATATGGCATAAAACTTGACAAGTGATAGGCCATACATACTAAATAAATCAGAGTAAAACTTGACTCTACGTGTTGTAAATATTTACATCAAAAACTTAATTCAATAGATACGGATAGATCACATAGATGTTCAAAGCATATAAACCCAGTAGAGACCACAGGTTCCGGGATCAAATGAATGAGCACCGGACTTGGGATAAAACATGTAATCCCGACTCAACCTTTGCTCCTTAACAAAGGGGGTAAAAAAATCCGATGGCGGACCCTCCATGTGGTCCATTTTCTTCCTCGCTAGTTGTCGACAACAAGAAGGCGTGAAGTTTACGATGGAGAAGTACGAACCCACAGAAATTCTCCACGTAAGACAGAGCCACGATCAGGTCTAAGATATAATTTCCCGTTGGCTCCACCTTTCCCCAGAAGTTAAGATATTATATCTCTCAATGATTCTCGTAGCACACGTGAATCATGTGGAAGTTTAATTTCCAGTTGGCCCCATCATGTGAACCTGACCCTAATGGCCATTGCCACCGTCCTTCCGTTGGATGTGTATAACCGGATACATGTGGAGTAAGACGTTTGTATGCACCCGAGGAGATTAATCAAGTTTTTTTAGTCATATGTTGCTAAAAATCTCCTAAAATCCATGCACGTTAAATAAATAAAAATTTCCATCACTTCCTTGAGTATCTTCACCCTTTCTTAATCATTTGATTGATGCAATCAATCCGCATAACGAAAAAAATTTCAAGATAGAGAACTAAAAATCCTAAACTATACCCTCTACGACATATTTATCCCATTTTTTTTGTAATATTAAAAATCTCGAATTTGTTTACTCGTAGCACATTTACCTTAAACATTTTTGTATAAAAAAACTTTGAACTTATATTTTTGTGACACATTTATCTTATATATTTTTTGAAAACCCACTTTCACTGGTGAGGCTGACGGCCAAAGTGTAAAAAAATCTAGGAAAAATGTGTCACAATGAGACAAGTTCGAAACTTTTAATGTCATTAAAAAAGTTGAGGGTTAATGAGTTACACAAGTACAGCTTCAAAAATTATGGTATTATAAAAAATTTAGAATAAATATGTCACAAGGAATATAGTATAAAGTTTTTTTGTAATATTTTCTCTTTGATATATTGAAATATTTTTTATTATAAAAATTTAGAATAAATATGTCACAGAATATAGTATAAAGTTTTTTTTGTAATATTTTCTCTTTAATATATTGAAATATTTTTCATTATTACTTAATATATTTCTTTTCATTTTAGATAAAGGGCCCACTTAAAGATAATGGATGACAACTTTGGCCCATCTCTTTCGCCAGAAACCCCCATCTTGCTGCCATATCTTTATCTATTTATGCGGGCATTATGACCGCCACCATCTTCCCTGAACTTCCTTCCAAGCAACCACTTCAATGGCTTGGATATGGATGACTCCCGCCTTCGCTTTGATTGCTCATCTCCTGTTGCGAGCTTTGCTATGGAAAACACAGAGCAGGAAGAAATTGCCTCCTGGTCCAAGAGGATTCCCAATTCTTGGAAACCTCCCTTTGTTAGGAAAAAACCCTCACCATGATCTTCACAAATTAGCTCAAAAATATGGACCACTCATGCACCTGCGCCTCGGGCACGTGCCAGCGATCGTCGTCTCATCCCCCGAAGTTGCCGAACAATTCCTCAAGACCCATGATCTCGTTTTCGCGAGCCGGCCGCCTCACGAGGCTGCGAAGCACATATCTTATGACCAAAAGAGCTTGGCATTCGCTCCGTACGGTCCGTATTGGAGGAATATCAGAAAGATGTGCACTTTGGAGCTCCTCAGCAATGCAAAAATCAACTCCTTCAAGTCCATGAGAAGAGAGGAGGTCGGCTTGTTTATGAATTCTCTCGAAGACGCGTCTCGTGACCGCACAGCCATTGACTTGAGCGCAAAGATCTCGTCGCTAAGTGCCGACATGAGTTGTCGGATGGTCTTTGGGAAGAAGTACATGGACAAGGAATTCGACGAGAGAGGGTTCAAGGCCGTGATTCAAGAAGGGATGGTGTTGATCGCGACGCCAAACATTGGTGACTATGTTCCTTATTTAGCATCATTCGATCTTCAGGGGTTGACGAAGCGCATGAAAGCAGTGAGCAAAGTGTTCGATGCTTTCCTTGAGAAGATTATTGATGAGCACATGGAGTCCAAGAAAGAGGATGGAGAGACCAAAGATTTTGTTGACGTCATGCTGGGTATCATGGGAGTAGAAGAGGGAGAGTACCACATCGACAGGCCCCATATCAAAGCCATAGTTCTGGTAATAAATCGAATTTTTTAAACTAGGATAGATTGATTAGAACAAGGATCCCATAACCTTAATTATTGTTCAATTATTTAAGCATGCGTCGGTGTGGAAAATTCATTAGAATGAGGATCCCTCTAGTTGTTCTGAGATTAGCATAGTTAGGGTTCCAACTTGATTTAAAAGACATTTCCACTATTCAAAAGCAGATCCTTGAGCGTATGGACCCCCGTATATAAACATCCAACAAAAGAAATCTGTGATTTCCCTTTGTGAATCTTTTTTGTAGGTGAGTTTTGACATTTCAACCATTATATCGGGGGTAGAATTTCCCTATATGTGGCCACGCATGTCTTGGTGTCATCATCTCTTCTATCTTAGATTTTGTTGACGTCATGCTGGGTATCATGGGAGTAGAAGAGGGAGAGTACCACATCGACAGGCCCCATATCAAAGCCATAATTCTGGTAATAAATCAAACTTTGTTAACTAGGATAGATTGGTTAGAACAAGGATCCCATAACCTTAATTATTGTTCAATTATCTAAGCATGTGTCTGTGTGGAAAATTCATTAGAAAAAGGATCCCGCTAGTTGAGGTTCTGAGATGAGCATAGTTGAGGTTGTGAGATGAGCATAGTTAAGGTTACAACTTGATTTAAAGGAAAATTCCACTGTTCATAGACGGACCTTGAGCGTATGGACACCCGTAAACAACGAACGTAAGAAATCTGTGATTTCCCTTTGCGAATCATTTTCGTAGGCGAATTTTGACATTTCAACCATTACATAGCGGTAGAATTTGTCTATATGTGGTCATGGATGTCAATTTGGTGCTATCCTCTCTTTTATCTTAGATTTGCAAGTTTTAATGGCTATTTTGAAAGAAAAAAATTATCATTTTGTTTTACGTGTCTTGCGTAATGGTTTCAACATATAGTCTTGTTAGCTTCTTCATATATTGTTGTGAACGGAGAGTGTCCAAGAATTTTGTCAGCCTCTGTATTGTCTATCTTCCGATCAACCAAGCTCGTCATACAAGAGTAGTAGATGTCCCGATAGAGATTATTGTCTCTTTCTTGAAGTACGTGTCCATGTCTCTTCCAAGCAATAGAAATTGAGCTATCGCCATTGTTTTGTCGCGATGAAAGAGTCAGTGCTAGCGACAACAAAATTCATTAAGTTATTCAAGGTCCATATTTCAAATAGGGTTTAAATAAGTTAATTCATATTTGAAGAATTAGCCAGTTGCAAAAATAATTTCCATCTTCCTGTACCATATATATTATGAAGAAAATTAGTTCATTATCTTTTTATAAAATATTATTCCTACTAGAGATCCTACTTAGGGAAATCTCATAACTAGTTTCCAGGTAGAGTCAATTAACATATTTATTTTGTCAAGAAGGTGTTCCATATGCCTATTGAGTAATTAATGGTATAAAGTTTGTATTTTCAATGCATGGATTTTTCTCATAGCATGCGTAACTTACTCTATGTAAATTTACGTGATAAGTCCAACCGATGTACTTGTTAATATGAATCTCGATATATTTCTCCGTGAAGGACATGTTGGCTGGCTCAATGGACACTTCTGCAACAGCAATAGAGTGGACAATGGCCGAACTTATAAGAAGTCCTAGTGCAATGAAAAAGCTCCAAGCTGAACTTGAGAAAGCCGTGGGACTGAATAGAGCAGTGGAGGAATCAGACATACATGGGTTGGATTATTTAGACATGGTCATCAAGGAGATCATGAGGCTCCACCCTGTGGCTCCGCTTTTGGTTCCCCACGAGTCGATTGAGGATTGCATAGTGAGTGGCTTCCACATACCCTACAAGTCGAGGGTTATGGTGAATGTGTGGTCCATTGGAAGGGACCCGAAAGTGTGGACCACTCACGATCCGGAAGAGTTTGTCCCCGAGAGATTCTTAGGGTCGAGCATGGATGTGAAGGGGCATGACTTTCAGCTCCTGCCGTTTGGGGCGGGCCGGCGAGGGTGCCCAGGGATGCAGCTCGGCTTGATTGTGGTGCGGTTTGTGGTTGCTCAGCTCGTGCACTGCTTTGATTGGGAGCTTCCTGGTGGCATGTCAACTAGTGAGCTTGACATGACTGAGGAGTTTGGGCTAGCTACGCCGAAAGCCAAGCATCTGGTGGTTAAGCCTAGGTATCGTTTAATTGAATAAAAGAGAGTCCACTTTTCCGTGGATTATTGAGTTCCCAAGGGAGAATGACACTATAAATGTCATAACTTGTTACGACGCTCATTTTAGTATCAAAACTTTTTGTCAGATTTCTTAAGTGCCAAATTCCGTGCAAAAAATGACATGAGTCATTGGAAATGCCAAGTCAACATTTAAAATAATAAAAAATTAAAATATACTCCACATGGCATTTTAAAATAAAAAATATATTCCACATGGCCTTTTTTATTAAAAAATTCCACATGGTTTTTAAATTTGTTTTTAGTGATATAACTTTTAAATTTTATTAAAGTTAAATTAAAAAATTAGTTTAAAAAAATTTTCAAAGAGGAGGGCACCTCGTCGGCGAGGGTGGGGTGGCGGCAACAACGAGGTGCCCTCCGCCAACCCCCTTAAGCCCTTTTCTTTTGAAATTTTAATTTTTTATTATATTAAATATTTATTTGGCACTTCCAACGAGCCATGTGGGCTATCACGTCGAATTTTCGGCAAGAAAAATTGAAGTTGTCACTAAAGTGATTATTGTTTTTGAAAATGTGGCATTGAAGTGATTCGAATGAAAGTTTTGGTATTAAAGTGAGCGTCATGCACTAATTATGACACTTATAGTGTTCTTATCCCGAGTTCCCCAAAATAAGTCCGATATTGTCAGGAAGTTCTTGGTGTTAGTTTTTATATCACATGGAACCATCTAAATTATAACGTATTGTTAGCTTGATTTTCAAAGTCCTAATATCTGCTCCATAGTTAATAGCACCGTGTTTGTGTTTGCTGTCTGAGATTCGGCCAAATTCGAGACAGAACCAATCTGTATCGAAGATCGAACTGAAGCAAGAATGTCAAGATAGGTGTATGTAGGTCTTCGAGGTTTTGGCGGATCATTTCTAGATGCCTATGCACGAGAAATCAGGTGTAAGGTGGAATAGGCTTCGGCGACCCAGCCACCAACTTGGGCTTTAGCCCCTACATGAGAAAACCTCCGGACTTCTAAGGTGCTACAAGCCTGGCCGGGCCTTGAACCTTCTTTATATTTAAAGTTTGGCTCATGGACTTGTCATTCACCGCATAAAAAAATTAAATGTTTAATGTAATCCCTTCATAAAGAAAATTAATATTGCATACTTTTGCATATTGCATTTCTCTATCACACTTCTTTGCATTTAGGTACTTAAGGCATTTATAACTGTCCAATTCGCGTAAAGCATGTTTGCATTGCGCGTCCTGGTAATGAACTTCATTGAAATCAATTTGATCGATGGTCTAGTGTGCAAGTGATGCTAGGATTCACAATTTCAAGATTGTGGAACAGAAAATTGTGAATATGATATTGTTCCACAGTGTGGGAGCTAAATTGTGACGTGAATACATCTTTTTTTTCTTTTAAGGTTGTGGAATTTTTTACCCAAATTTATTTTGGAGCTGGACACAACTCCAATGTTGTGGGAATTGGCCTGGACTCCACTGATGTTGGAGTTAGTTGCATCTCCAGGGATTGCGGGAGTCGATTGGACAAGACAAAGATTTGATTCTAGAAATGAACTAATTTTGGTTTTGGACAATTAGGTATCGAAATTCCAAATTAAGGAAAAGTCGATTCCTAATAAATTTTGTCAAATTAATAATGCAAAAGTCAAATTGGATTAGAAATGAGTTGATTTGGGAATTGATTTTGAATTTTCAATTTTTCTTGAAACAATTTGACCACCGGTTCACTTTTAAGGGTTGACAAAATAATTCAACTCTAAATACTTCGTGGGATTTTTTTTTTGATATAATTGATGTCTCAATTTGAAAATAATGTTCAAAAACTGAAATTAACTTGACAAACACTGCAATACCTCTTTTTTTTTGGGGGGGGGGGGAGAAACACACTCTGTCACAATCAAAACCCTAATCTTGAGTTTTTTCCTTTATAGGATGCGTTAACTAAAATAATGTATCAACACACATTTGTCTACAATCAATTTAGTTCATGTTGACCACACCCAAACACGAAAGTCATTTGGATTCTAAAAATGGTCTTAAGTCCTTAAATTGAGGTGACTTGTGGCTCGATGTATAAGAGTGAGATAAGATATCCAATCTTGATCTCCATATAGCCTCATTTGTCTTAGTCGAGTATTTTCCACATATCCAAAAGAGTTTCCTTAAGATAGGGAACGGTTGGGAGGTTAGAAATGCCCATTGTATTAGACCTAAGAGGCCATTTTAATCAATTACCATTTATTAAAAAAGAAATTAAAATTCTCGTGAAGAAATTGCATCAATGAAATAAAGGTAATCAAGGATTGAAAGAATGCCTACGAACCTAATAAAAGGAAACAAAACAATGCCCATCACAGAGATATGTTGCATGCAACTTGTAAGATTTGACACCTATTGGCAAGATTCTAAATGCTAAACACTCTCATCCCAATTAGATCAAAAGAGTTTTTCTACTCTGCATTATATCGGATAATTCTATTTGTCACAAATTGGAATGAGTAGGACTAAAGTGGATTACCACAAATTGTTCCCTACACGGTTTCCTCTTGTGAATACCTCATAATGGTTTCCTAATGCAACCAGGCTGTTAAATTGTGAGTTGTTTCGATGTGTAGTGCTAGAGCGGTACACAAGCATTGTATTTTAATACACTACTTTAAATTCTACATACATTTCGCACATTCAAATTCCACCTATAGAGCAAGGGGTTTTCAGACATGCCTCCCCTTATATTTCCCAATCTACAAAAGCACATTAGTTAACGACTGAACCTGTTTTATTCACGACTTTGACACATGCCATCAAGGTAGACCAAATTAGATAACAATTAATCAAGTTATTACGGCTTAAATCTGCCAAGGTATGAAAACAAATTCTCAGTGTCGCCCAGCTGTCGTGATCCTCTTAAGATTACATCCAATAGCTAGGGTCCAAGACATTCTGAGGTGTTCAAAGGATTGCCTATAAGATAAACTAAATGGTTTATTAATTATGGGCATGAGCCCTCCCAAGTTGAAACCTCGCTTGGCGCATGGACATTTTATTTTTTAAGTTCTTTTTAGGCTTTTTTTTTTAGAGTTGCCACTAGCCACTTGATGTCCATTATTAGAAACCAAACGAGACCTGAGAATATTATATTTTTTTCTTACGGAACTAGAGATTCTAAAATTGAGAATTCGATTATAACAATGTCTATTAGTGCCTCTTTGGTACCTAGCTTAGTGGAGTTGTTATCTACATGGTCACGCATTCTTGGTTATCAGTTATAACTAAATGTATTAGAGCCACTAGGTGATTGAGTAAATGTTTTTTTTTATGTTTATTATGATTCTAATCTGGACCATATCTGTCTAGAAAAGGAATTAACAAAAAATTTATCGAAGTGTGTGGATTAATGGTTTGTGGATTCATATGATATGGATTAATGGTCTGTGGAGAATAAGAGGTGGTCGCTTGGAAATGATTGTGTTGTGGAACAGTTAACCATGGGTTTATACCATAGTCCTCTTATGATGCCAAAACCAGCTTCATCTAAATTGAGCTAAGATTAAATCTCTATGTTTTGTAAAGTGTCAATACTAAGAGGAAATGACTTAGGGGGAAGATGACTTCCATCATGACCAAACCTTAAAAAAAACTGCACCATAGGTGTCGATGCCTCTATTAACTTAAGACTGTCAATTTTGTTTATCTCTAAGATCGATTATTATTATGAAGTTTCCTACCTCGATGAAGATAAATATCTCCAATACTCAATTCTCACTTGTAAATTCACTTTGTGAAGCCAACTTCTTTTTCTCCCATCAAATTTATTAGTAAACTCATCCAGCGCACTCCTTAGGATATTAAGGAATACATCCAGTAAACGGCTTTGACCCACAATCATTCCAGCTACACAATGAGAACACTCTACTAACCTTCAAATTTCCCTTTAACTTCTTTGTTGGTGGCTCTAATCTAACGAGGGTGCACACACCTCCCGAAATTACTTAACACTCGGTTTCTTAACTATCAACATACTTATATTGGGATAGTTGAAAAAGTTGGGATAGTGTTGTAACACTTTTTCCAAATTTCAACGTGGCTCTTTCATATTTACATTTACTCGCTACTTTAAAAGTTCAAATGCAAACTTTTGACTTCTGTTTCCATATGGTGACCCTTCATTACCAAATGGTGTGCATAGTTTACAATAGCGCCTGATCTAGCTCTTCCAAGAGTAGAAGATGCTCTTTTGATTTTGGTGAATAATAACCAGACAACTTCCTATGTTCATGTTCCAAGGAAAATCCCTCACTTAAAGTTGATCAAGCTTCAATCAAATACTTGGGTGACTAACTATGTGAAACTTCATCAAAATGTCCGACCAATCCCATCTTCAAAGTCTAAGTTCTCCAACAAGAATGATGGCAGCTTAGTCATCAAGTTTGACCATTCAAAGGAAATTGATGAGGATACTTCTTCCTCCATTTTCCTACCATTCTGATGAAGCAGTTGTAAATCCTACAACATGAAGGTGAGGGAGAAAAGTTTGAAATAGTCTTTCAACTATGAAGGACATCTTCACATGTAATTCAAAGACTCTAATAAGGTTAATTGCTATTAAGATGTAGACTGTCAACACAAACATAATTTATTCATTACAATTATTTTTGTAATTCTAATCATAGTATGATTAGGATTATGGTTAGCACTTATATAAGGTTGCTTATAGGTTTCTAAGAAGAGACATAATTTTATACAGATTGATTCTTTTCTTTGAGTTCTCTTGAGGATTAGATCTTATTAAGGTTCTCTTGTAATGATCAAATTTAATTTATCGAACAAGATTGTGAATTCTCTTATTTGTGGCATTATAGCGTGGATTGGTTGACATTTATTTGTCAATATGTCGCGTTTATACCAAAATTACCAATCACATGTTCGATTGGAGGTTGATGTCAATAATTCGTAACTCACCGATCTTTGTAGAACGATCACTTTTATATATCAAAACCCAAACCAAATGAGGCCAGAGGAAGCCTCCCGATCCAAGAATGGATTCTCCATTTGTACTTTCATTGGAGAACTGCAATTACAGTTAGAGACATGAGGCCCATCACAATTGCCAATGTTGCAATCAGCCACATCTTCCACGCACAAGTAAAAGAAGACGATCAGTTACGAGAGCCGATTTAAACACTAATTGCCCCAAAAAGCGAGTGCCCACCTCTTATCCCTACCATGTGGCATCTCCAAGTCAAACAATCAGGGCAGTTAATCAGTCATTAAGGAACGGTCTAGTTAGTTAGAAAACCAAACTTTTGATTAATGGCGGCTTTGACTTCAATGGCCATGTAATGACTTCACTCACTTCATATCTTCATTTTTGTCGAATTATATATATCTATTTTAGTTTACTTGACCCTTTCATTGCTTTTACATTCATGATCACCAATGGAGGGCAAGCAGCGGCGAAGTTGCCCTCCTAGCATTGTTAGGAGGCTCAAATGACATCGTGGAGAAATATATTTTCGTTTTTCTTATGTTGTACTTACAAACTAGGGATATATGCAATAAAATTCTTAAGATTTTTTTTTTTATAAAAGTGCAATTGAATCCTACAATTTTAAAAAAATATAATTAAGTCCTAAAACAAACACAAAATATAATGAAGTCGTAAAACTTTTAAAGAGTGCAATCACATCCTTAAACTTATCAAATCAATTTGATTAAGTTCTCTCATTGATTGCACTTTTTGAAAATATTAAGACCCCCTCGTACTTTCGTGATAAATATTATGACTTGCTTATACATTTTGATAGTTTTAGGACTTAATTGCATATTCTTGATAAAATTTAGGACTTAATTATACTTGTTAAAAGTCTGAGGATTCAATTGTACCATGGTGACAAGTTCTTGAACTTTCAGTGCACTTGTCCCTATAAACTATTAGTTAGGTTTCACGTTAATTTGTCCTATCATTCTGTGGAGTTTAATATGAAGTTGACTTAGTCTAAGACGTGCCATTGCTTGTGATTTCAGTAAATGCCATTATTGTTCAATTATCTAAGCATGCGTCTGTGTGGAAAATTCATTAGAAAAAGGATCCCGCTAGTTGAGGTTGTGAGATGAGCATAGTTGAGGTTGTGAGATGAGCATAGTTAAGGTTCCAACTTGATTCAAAAGAAAATTCCACTGTTCATAGACGGACCTTGAGCGCATGGACACCCGTAAACAACAAACATAAGAAATCTGTAATTTCCCATTGTGAATCCTTTTCGTAGGCAAATTTTGACATTTCGACCATTACATAGCGGTAGAATTTGTCTATATGCGGCCATGGATGTCAATTTGGTGTTATCCTCTCTTTTATCTTAGATTTGCAAGTTTTAATGGCTATTTTGAAAGAAAAAAATTATCATTTTGTTTTATGTGTTTTGCTCATGGTTTCAACATATAGTCTTGTTAGCTTCTTCATATATTGTTGTGAACGAAGATCGTCCAAGAATTTTGCCAGCCTCTATATTGTCTATCTATTGATCAACCAAGCTCGTCATACAAGAGTAGTAGATGTCTTGATAGAGATTATTGTCTCTTTCTTGAAGTACGTGTCCATATCTCTTGCAAGCACTAGAGATTGAGCTATCGCCATTGTTTTGTCGCGATGAAAGAGTCGGTGCTAGCGACAACAAAATTCATTAAGTTATTCAAGGTCCATATTTCAAATAGGGTTTAAATAAGTTAGTTCATATGTGAAGAATTAGCCAGTTCCAAAAATAATTTCCATCTTCCAGTACCATATATATTAGGAAGAAAGTTAGTTCATTATCTTTTTATAAAATATTATTGCTACTAGAGATCCTACTTTGGGAAATCTCATAACTAGTTTCCAGGTAGAGTCAATTAACATATTTATTTTGTCAAGAAGGTGTTCCATATGCCTATTGAGTAATTAATGGTATAAAGTTTGTATTTTCAATGCATGGATTTTTCTCATAGCATGCGTAACTTACTCTATGTAAATTTGCGTGATAAGTCCAACCGATGTACTTGTTAATATGAATCTCAATATATCTCTCCGTGAAGGAGATGTTGGCTGGCTCAATGGACACTTCCGCAACAGCAATAGAGTGGACAATGACCGAACTTATAAGAAATCCTAGTGCAATGAAAAAGCTCCAAGCTGAACTTGAGAAAGCCGTGGGACTGAATAGAGCAGTGGAGGAATCAGACATACATGGGTTGGATTATTTAGACATGGTCATCAAGGAGATCATGAGGCTTCACCCTGTGGCTCCGCTTTTGATTCCCCATGAGTCGATCGAGGAGTGCACAGTGAGCGGCTTCCACATACCCTACAAGTCAAGGGTTATGGTGAATGTGTGGTCCATTGGAAGGGACCCGAAAGTGTGGAGCACTCACGATCCAGAAGAGTTTGTCCTCGAGAGATTCTTAGGGTCGAGCGTGGTTGTGAAGGGGCATGACTTTCAGCTCTTGCCGTTTGGGGCGAGCCGGCGAGGGTGCCCAGGGATGCAGCTCCGCTTGATCGTGGTGCGGTTCGTGGTTGCTCAACTCGTGCATTGCTTTGACTGGGAGCTTCCTGGTGGCATGTCAACCAATGAGCTTGACATGACTGAGGAGTTTGGGCTAGCTATGCCGAAAGCCAAGCATCTGGTGGTTAAGCCTAGGTATCATTTAATTGAATAAAAGAGAGTCCACTTTTCAATGGATTATTGAGTTCCCAAGGGAGAATGACACTATAAATGTCATAACTTGTTACGGCGCTCATTTTAATACCAAAACTTTCTGTCAAATTTCTTAAGTGCCAAATTCCGCACAAAATATGACATGAGTCATTGGAAATGCCAAGTGAACATTTAAATAATAAAAAATTAAAATATACTCCACATGGCATTTTTTAATAAAATATATATTCCACATGGCCTTTTTATTAAAAAAATTCCACATGGTTTTTAAATTTATATTTATGTGATATAACTTTTAAATTTTATTAAAGTTAAATTAAAAAATTAGTTTAAAAAAAGTTCAAAAGGGAGGGCACCTCATCGGCGAGGGTGGGGCGGCGGCGGCAGCAACGAGGTGCCCTCCGCCAACACCCTTAAGCCTTTTTCTTGGAATTTAAATTTTTTTTATATTAAATATTTATTTGGCACTTCTGACAAGCCATGTGGGCTATCACGTCGAATTTTCGGTAAGTAAGATCGAAATTGACACTAAAGTGATTATTGTTTTTGAAAATGTGGCATTGAAGTGATCCGAATGAAAGTTTTGGTATTAAAGTGAGCGTCATACACAAAATATGACACTTATAGTGTTCTTATCCCGAGTTCCCCAAAATAAGTATGATATTGTCAGGAAGTTCTTGGTGTTAGTTTTTATATCACATGGAACTTTCTAAATTATAACGTACTGTTAGCTTGATTTTCAAAGTCCTAATATCTTCTCCATAGTTAACAGCACTGTGTTTGTGTTTGATGTCTGAGATTCGGCCAAATCCGAGATAGAACCAATATGTATCGAAGATCGAACTGAAGCAAGAATGTCAAGATAGGTGTATGTAGGTCTTTGAGGTTCTGGCGGATCATTCCTAGATGCCTATGCACGAGAAATCAGGTGTAAGGTGGAATTGGCTTCGGCGACCCAGCCACCAACTTGGGCTTCAGCCCCTGTATGAGAAAACCTCCGGACTTCTAAGGTGCTACAAGCCTGGCCGGGCCTTGAAACTTCTTTATATTGGGATAGTTGAAAAAGTTGGGATACTGTTTGTAACACTTTTTCCAAATTTCAACATGGCTCTTTCATATTTACATTTACTCGCTACTTTAAAAGTTCAACTGCAAACTTTTGACTTCTGTTTCCATTTGGTAATCAACTGCAAACTTTTGACTTCTGTTTCCATATGGTGACCCTTCATTACCAAATGGCGTGCATAGTTTACAATAGCGCCTGATCTAGCTCTTCCAAGAGTAGAAGATGCTCTTTTGATTTTTGTGAATAATAACCAGACAACTTCCTATGTTCATGTTCCAAGGAAAATCCCTCACTTAAAGTTGATCAAGCTTCAATCAAATACTTGGGCGACTAACTATGTGAAACTTCATCAAAACGTCCGACCAATCCCATCTTCAAAGTCTAAGTTCTCCAACAAGAATGATGGCAGCTTAGTCATCAAGTTTGACCATTCAAAGGAAATTGATGAGGATACTTCTTCCTCCATTTTCCTACCATTCTGATGAAGCAGTTGTAAATCCTACAACATGAAGGTGAGGGAGAAAAGTTTGAAATAGTCTTTCAACTATGAAGGACATCTTCACATGTAATTCAAAGACTCTAATAAGGTTAATTGCTATTAGGATGTAGACTGTCAACACATACATCATTTATTCATTACAATTATTTTTGTAATTCTAATCATAGTATGATTAGGATTATGGTTAGCACTTATATAAGGTTGCTTATAGGTTTTTAAGAAGAGACATAATTTTATACAGAAAGATTCTTTTCTTTGAGTTCTCTTGAGGATTAGATCTTATTAAGGTTCTCTTGTAATGATCAAATTTAATTTATCGAACAAGATTGTGAATTCTCTTATTTGTGGCATTATAGCGTGGATTGGTTGACATTTATTTGTCAATATGTCGCGTTTATACCAAAATTACCAATCACATGTTCGATTGGAGGTTGATGTCAATAATTCGTAACTCACCGATTTTTGTAGAACGATCACTTTTATATATCAAAACCCAAACCAAATGAGGCCAGAGGAAGCCTCCCGATCCAAGAATGGATTCTCCATTTGTACTTTCATTGGAGAACTGCAATTACAGTTAGAGACATGAGGCCCATCACAATTGCCAATGTTGCAATCAGCCACATCTTCCACGCACAAGTAAAAGAAGACGATCAGTTACGAGAGCCGATTTAAACACTAATTGCCCCAAAAAGCGAGTGCCCACCTCTTATCCCTACCATGTGGCATCTCCAAGTCAAACAATCAGGGCAGTTAATCAGTCATTAAGGAACGGTCTAGTTAGTTAGAAAACCAAACTTTTGATTAATGGCGGCTTTGACTTCAATGGCCATGTAATGACTTCACTCACTTCATATCTTCATTTTTATCGAATTATATATATCTATTTTAGTTTACTTGACCCTTTCATTGCTTTTACATTCATGATCACCAATGGAGGGCAAGCAGCGGCGAAGTTGCCCTCCTAGCATTGTTAGGAGGCTCAAATGACATTGTGGAGAAATATATTTTCGTTTTTCTTATGTTGTACTTACAAACTAGGGATATATGCAATAAAATTCTTAAGATTTTTTTTTATAAAAGTGCAATTGAATCCTACAATTTAAAAAAAATATAATTAAGTCCTAAAACATACACAAAATATAATGAAGTCGTAAAACTTTTAAAGAGTGCAATCACATCCTTAAACTTATCAAATCAATTTGATTAAGTTCTCTCATTGATTGCACTTATTGAAAATATTAAGACCCCCTCGTACTTTCGTGATAAATATTATGACTTGCTTATACATTTTGATAGTTTTAGGACTTGATTGCATATTCTTGACAAATTTTAGGACTTAATTATACTTGTTAAAAGTCTGAGGATTCAATTGTACCATGGTGACAAGTTCTTGAACTTTCAGTGCACTTGTCCCTATAAACTATTAGTTAGGTTTCACGTTAATTTGTCCTATCATTCTGTGGAGTTTAATATGAAGTTGACTTAGTCTAAGACGTGCCATTGCTTGTGATTTCAGTAAATGCCATTATTGTTCAATTATCTAAGCATGCGTCTGTGTGGAAAATTCATTAGAAAAAGGATCCCGCTAGTTGAGGTTGTGAGATGAGCATAGTTGAGGTTGTGAGATGAGCATAGTTAAGGTTCCAACTTGATTCAAAAGAAAATTCCACTGTTCATAGACGGACCTTGAGCGCATGGACACCCGTAAACAACGAACATAAGAAATCTGTAATTTCCCATTGTGAATCCTTTTCGTAGGCAAATTTTGACATTTCGACCATTACATAGCGGTAGAATTTGTCTATATGCGGCCATGGATGTCAATTTGGTGTTATCCTCTCTTTTATCTTAGATTTGCAAGTTTTAATGGCTATTTTGAAAGAAAAAAATTATCATTTTGTTTTATGTGTTTTGCTCATGGTTTCAACATATAGTCTTGTTAGCTTCTTCATATATTGTTGTGAACGGAGATCGTCCAAGAATTTTGCCAGCCTCTATATTGTCTATCTATTGATCAACCAAGCTCGTCATACAAGAGTAGTAGATGTCTTGATAGAGATTATTGTCTCTTTCTTGAAGTACGTGTCCATGTCTCTTGCAAGCACTAGAGATTGAGCTATCGCCATTGTTTTGTCGTGATGAAAGAGTCGGTGCTAGCGACAACAAAATTCATTAAGTTATTCAAGGTCCATATTTCAAATAGGGTTTAAATAAGTTAGTTCATATGTGAAGAATTAGCCAGTTGCAAAAATAATTTCCATCTTCCAGTACCATATATATTAGGAAGAAAATTAGTTCATTATCTTTTTATAAAATGTTATTCCTACTAGAGATCCTACTTTGGGAAATCTCATAACTAGTTTCCAGGTAGAGTCAATTAACATATTTATTTTGTCAAGAAGGTGTTCCATATGCCTATTGTTGACACCTAAATTTTGGCGCCTCATTTTGTTGCATAGAAAATAAGGGTTTACTTTAATCCCTGAAAAAACACATAATGTGCATATAGTTAGTAGGACCATTTTTGCATTTTAGGTGAGACCCTTGGTGGAATAATTAAGACAAGCCCATAAATTGGAAGTTTATCGAACAAATATGTGATCAAAAATTTGATCCATAGAGAATTGGGAAATAGATTTGGGTTTGGATTTGATTGGCGTACCCATGGAAAAGGCAAATTTTGGATAATCAATAGCAATATTTAGTCAAATCTTTTAAAAGATTTGATTGAATTTTTTGTATCTCATTGCCTTAAGAACATGATTGGGGATATGAAAAATTCTGTTAAATTTTTAAGAGATTTGGCTGAATGTTTGTTTTTTGGCTTTGTAACATGGGGATGATCTTTAAAGATAATGATGTTCGGTTAAAAGATTGAACCAAATATTTCTTTACCCAAATAAGGACGCCCAAGAGATATACATGCAGGGAGACCTCTACTGATCAAGGGAAAGAAAAGGGAATTTTTGGAAGAATTTTTGGGGAGAGCTCGAGGCATAATTTGGAGAGAAAAGGAAGATTTCTTTTTCTGGGAAAAATTTTGCACGCACAGAAGAAGGAAAGAGGACTTTGACGGAGCAAAAAGAAGACTTTGACCGAAGAAAGAAGAAACCGAATTTTTCTGGAGAGAATTTTTGAGAGAAGGCGGAAGAGCGGTGAAGGTGGTTCAAGGCTTGTGATTCCGGCGCATCTTCGCTTCAAATTCCAGCTCCGGTGACGTGTTGGCGGCTCCCTCAGTTTGGTCTTTTCCTTTTCCGGTGAGTCCCCAACCACAAACATCTTTTCTTTGGTTTCCCGAGGATCACGGCTGAGTGGCTTCGCAAAGGATCAATGGCATGGCTTGATTCCATTCGAGCGCGCTTGTCTTACGCCGCCTTCGAACCGTGTAGGGAATTAAGCCTCTTTTCTTGAATTTTCCCACAATTTTCCCTATTCGAGTCCACTGTGATCGTTGAACCCGTGATTCGCATTGCTGATTTTCTTGGTTCAATTGACTTCTATAGCGTCCTTCATGTTTAATTTTGCTTATTGTTCCTGCTTGCTAATTTTTGATGCATATTAGTTCTTGATTCCATGATGTTTTAATCCTGCGAGTGAATGCCCTTTTTGCACTGTGCGTGTTTGATGATTTACCCGAATGAGCATACCATGTTTTCTATTCCTTTTCACGGATTTATGGGCGTTCGGTCTTAACGTGTTGCTGCCGGAGAGTCGCCGACCCACCGTTAGCCGTGGCTTCGGCGAGAGGAACAATCCACGGAGAGTTTTTGTTTTTTGCAGGCCTCGGGTTGCAGAACGCACAGGAGATTTGGACGCCCACAGAGAGAGAGAGAGAGAGAGAGAGAGAGAGAGAGGAGAACTTTGACTTTTATTTTCTTTCTTTGCAGAGGGGAGCGTTCTTTTTCTGGGGAAAAGTCTTGCACGCACAGAAAGAAAGAAAAAAACTTTGGCCGAGTGGAATTCGTTTTGGGGAAAAAGGCACGCACGAAGAGAGAGAAAAGAAACGGTGGTGACCCAAGGCTTTGTTCTGCCGTCGCTCCCGTTTAAAGCACCCATCTCAGCACCCGTCTCCGGCGTTTGCTTCACCTACGACCCCTTCACCGGTGAGTTTTGGTCACGTTTTCTTCCGCTCGGTATTTCCCGAGGATCGTGGTCGGAAAAAGCCATAGTTGAGCATTGCTTTGACTTTGTTCGTGTGTGTTTATTATTTGTGTTTCCCGAGCCACGTAGGGAAGTTCGTGGTTTTCTTTTGTTTTTCCGGTGGTCACTTTATCACTTAGCTTACTGTGATTTTTGGACATTGGGTGGTTCATGGGTTGATTTGGCCGAATTTAAAACTTAAAGGTTGGATTTTTGGTCCCCTTTGTTGATCTCTGATGCATATGTGGCTTAAATCTAGTGCTACTTTGACCCTGTGAACAAGTTCTTTGTCTGCATGTCACGTGAATTGCCTCAATGTTTTGTTTTGGTGTCGCCGATCGTGCCTCATTGTGAGACGAAAACAGCTCGCATGGGTTGGAGTCATGCGGAAGCGAACTGGGCGGATTTGCTGTTGGGATGGTTTATTTTTTTCACTCGCGAAGGAGAAGACTGGAGTTGGGTCAGATTTTGTCCACGGGCTGTTATTTTGTGCGAGCAGGTTGGAGTTGGGCTGAGGTGCGCGGGGCTTGGTGTTTCACGGAAGGGCTGGGTCTTGTTCCTACTGGGCTTGGTGTCTCGCGCGCGCTGGACTGTTCTGGAGTTGCGTTGGTTTGGGCCGGGCGTTTTCTGTTGGGTCTTCTCGGCTGTGCGCGTGGCTTGGAATAAAGAGAGCTCGGGCTGGGCTTTTTCCCCCAACCCAGCTCCATCCGCCTGCAAGCCTTTTGGCTTTTAACGAGCGGGTCGGGGACCGAACCGACCCGGTTCGGTTTTCGACCCGACTTTATTTATTTCTATTTTATTTTATTTTATTTTTGTGATTTTCGTTTTAAAAATAAAAAATAAAAAATCATTTTTTTAGAATTTAACTTTTGGGTGTTTGATTTCTTATTTTCTGTTTAATTGGCTTTTTGTACATGTTTAGTTAATTTTGCATATTTGAATTAATTTTGTTACATTGCATGCATAATAGATTTAAAATTGCATCTTTAGATTAATTTCATGTTTAAAATTGAAAATTGCATGTTAGACTTAGAATGGCACGTTTATTTTAATAATCGCATGTTTAGATTAATTGCACAATTAGGTAAAATTGTCATAATTAGTTTAGATTGCATATTAGATATTTTTGTTATGATATTTTTTTTTAGCTAGATTGCATTATAGGACATTATCTTTGGTTGAATAAGATTTAGTTTAAATTAGGAATTGGCATATTTGGTGTCCTAATTTAGATTAGGTAATATTTAGCTATGGATAATTAGGCTAATTAAATCATAAAAATTCCAAAAAAATTGCATTCCATATATTGCATTAGATTTGTTGATTTTCATGCATATCTTATTTTATTTTATTAGATTTTACTTAGATTTTTTATTTGATTTCGTTAGATTAGAAATTAGATTTTTATTTGATATTTTGCTAGATTAGATTTTATTTGATACTTTATTAGATTAGATTTTTATTTGATTTTGTTAGATTAGATTTTATTTTACAAGATTAGATTTGTTTTGATTTGATTTGATTTGATTAGATTAGATTCTATTTGATATTTGATTAGATGTGATTTGATTCTGATTTAATTAGATGTGATTTGATTTTGGTTTGATTTTATTTTATTTGATTTTGTTTAGATTTGTTTTATTATTGCATTCCATTCTTGAATTTTTGTTTGAGTTTATGAGTGGTCACCATTGCATGTTAGGAGTGGAATTAAAATGAATCTAATCTGCCTGCGAGGTTTTGAAAATAATGAAAAGGTACCGAAATGGCGTTAAAGTAATTTAGCGTAACCAAGTCCCCGAGTCCTAGATCTCTGGTTCGTAGGGGTAAGGCATGACTCCCGATGCCTTACATGGGTATCTAACCAACCCACCATAAATAGGTTAGTGGCGGCTCCAAATTGAATATCTTGCATGTTTAAGGAAAGTGAAACCAAAGTCGTGAATTGGTCCGAGTTTGGGAGAACTCAAGTTAAGTCATACTTAACAAACCATTAGTCGAACCCTAGGTGGTGCACCTTCGGGGAGGTCGCAACACCTATTGAGTAATTAATGGTATAAAGTTTGTATTTTCAATGCATGGATTTTTCTCATAGCATGCGTAACTTACTCTATGTAAATTTACGTGATAAGTCCAACCGATGTACTTGTTAATATGAATCTCAATATATCTCTCCGTGAAGGACATGTTGGCTGGCTCAATGGACACTTCCGCAACAGCAATAGAGTGGACAATGACCGAACTTATAAGAAATCCTAGTGCAATGAAAAAGCTCCAAGCTGAACTTGAGAAAGCCGTGAGACTGAATAGATCAGTGGAGGAATCAGACATACATGGGTTGGATTATTTAGACATGGTCATCAAGGAGATCATGAGGCTTCAACCTGTGGCTCCGCTTTTGATTCCCCATGAGTCGATCGAGGAGTGCACAGTGAGCGGCTTCCACATACCCTACAAGTCAAGGGTTATGGTGAATGTGTGGTCCATTGGAAGGGACCCGAAAGTGTGGAGCACTCACGATCCAGAAGAGTTTGTCCTCGAGAGATTCTTAGGGTCGAGCGTGGTTGTGAAGGGGCATGACTTTCAGCTCTTGCCGTTTGGGGCGAGCCGGCGAGGGTGCCCAGGGATGCAGCTCAGCTTGATTGTGGTGCGGTTCGTGGTTGCTCAACTTGTGCATTGCTTTGACTGGGAGCTTCCTGGTGGCATGTCAACCAATGAGCTTGACATGACTGAGGAGTTTGGGCTAGCTATGCCGAAAGCCAAGCATCTGGTGGTTAAGCCTAGGTATCATTTAATTGAATAAAAGAGAGTCCACTTTTCAATGGATTATTGAGTTCCCAAGGGAGAATGACACTATAAATGTCATAACTTGTTACGGCGCTCATTTTAATACCAAAACTTTCTGTCAAATTTCTTAAGTGCCAAATTCCGCACAAAATATGACATGAGTCATTGGAAATGCCAAGTGAACATTTAAATAATAAAAAATTAAAATATACTCCACATGGCATTTTTTAATAAAATATATATTCCACATGGCCTTTTTATTAAAAAAATTCCACATGGTTTTTAAATTTATATTTATGTGATATAACTTTTAAATTTTATTAAAGTTACATTAAAAAATTAGTTTAAAAAAAGTTCAAAAGGGAGGGCACCTCATCGGCGAGGGTGGGGTGGCGGCGGCAGCAACGAGGTGCCCTCCGCCAACACCCTTAAGCCTTTTTCTTGGAATTTAAATATTTTATCATATTAAATATTTATTTGGCACTTCTGACGAGCCATGTGGGCTATCACGTCGAATTTTCGGTAAGTAAGATTGAAATTGACACTAAAGTGATTATTGTTTTTGAAAATGTGGCATTGAAGTGATCCGAATGAAAGTTTTGGTATTAAAGTGAGCGTCATACACAAGATATGACACTTATAGTGTTCTTATCCCGAGTTCCCCAAAATAAGTCTGATATTGTCAGGAAGTTCTTGGTGTTAGTTTTTATATCACATGGAACTTTCTAAATTATAACGTACTGTTAGCTTGATTTTCAAAGTCCTAATATCTTCTCCATAGTTAACAGCACTGTGTTTGTGTTTGATGTCTGAGATTCGGCCAAATCCGAGATAGAACCAATATGTATCGAAGATCGAACTGAAGCAAGAATGTCAAGATAGGTGTATGTAGGTCTTTGAGGTTCTGGCGGATCATTCCTAGATGCCTATGCACGAGAAATCAGGTGTAAGGTGGAATAGGCTTCGGCGACCCAGCCACCAACTTGGGCTTCAGCCCCTGTATGAGAAAACCTCCGGACTTCTAAGGTGCTACAAGCCTGGCCGGGCCTTGAAACTTCTTTATATTGGGATAGTTGAAAAAGTTGGGATACTGTTTGTAACACCTTTTCCAAATTTCAACATGGCTCTTTCATATTTACATTTACTCGCTACTTTAAAAGTTCAACTGCAAACTTTTGACTTCTGTTTCCATATGGTGACCCTTCATTACCAAATGGCGTGCATAGTTTACAATAGCGCCTGATCTAGCTCTTCCAAGAGTAGAAGATGCTCTTTTGATTTTGGTGAATAATAACCAGACAACTTCCTATGTT
Source organism: Melaleuca quinquenervia (assembly GCA_030064385.1). Classification (NCBI taxonomy): domain Eukaryota; kingdom Viridiplantae; phylum Streptophyta; class Magnoliopsida; order Myrtales; family Myrtaceae; genus Melaleuca; species Melaleuca quinquenervia. The sequence goes on from CM057726.1 coordinate 16,724,485, forward strand.
CATGTTCCAAGGAAAATCCCTCACTTAAAGTTGATCAAGCTTCAATCAAATACTTGGGTGACTAACTATGTGAAACTTCATCAAAATGTCCGACCAATCCCATCTTCAAAGTCTAAGTTCTCCAACAAGAATGATGGCAGCTTAGTCATCAAGTTTGACCATTCAAAGGAAATTGATGAGGATACTTCTTCCTCCATTTTCCTACCATTCTGATGATGCAGTTGTAAATCCTACAACATGAAGGTGAGGGAGAAAAGTTTGAAATAGTCTTTCAACTATGAAGGACATCTTCACATGTAATTCAAAGACTCTAATAAGGTTAATAGCTATTAAGATGTAGACTGTCAACACATACATCATTTATTCATTACAATTATTTTTGTAATTCTAATCATAGAATGATTAGGATTAGGGTTAGCACTTATATAAGGTTGCTTATAGGTTTCTAAGAAGAGACATAATTTTATACGGAAAGATTATTTTCTTTGAGTTCTCTACAGGACTAGATCTTATTAAGGTTCTCTTGTAATGATCAAATTTAATTTATCGAACAAGATTGTGAATTCTCTTATTCGTGGCATTATAGCGTGGATTGGTCGACACTTATTCGTCAATAGGTCGCGTTTATACCAAAATTACCAATCACATGTTTGATTGGAGGTTGATGTCAATAATTCGCAATTCACCGATTTTTGTAGAACGATTACTTTTATATATCAAAACCCAAACCAAATGGAGCCAGAGGAAGCCTCCCGATCCAAGAATGGATTCTCCATTTGTACTTCCATTGGAGAACTGCAATTACAGCTAGAGACATGAGGCCCATCACAATTGCCAATGTTGCAATCAGCCACATCTTCCACGCACAAGTAAAAGAAGACGATCAGTTACGAGAGCCGATTTAAACACTAATTGCCCCAAAAAGCGAGTGCCCACCTCTTATCCCTACCATGTGGCATCTCCAAGTCAAACAATCAGGGCAGTGAATCGGTCATTAAGGAACGGTATAGTTAGTTAGAAAACCAAACTTTTGATTAATGGTGGCTTTGACTTCAATGGCCATGTAATGACTTCACTCACTTCATATCTTCATTTTTGTCGAATTATATATATCTATTTTAGTTTACTTGACCCTTTCATTGCTTTTACATTCATGATCACCAATGGAGGGCAAGCAGCGGCGAAGTTGCCCTCCTAGCATTGTTAGGAGGCTCAAATGACATCGTGGAGAAATATATTTTCGTTTTTCTTATGTTGTACTTACAAACTAGGGATATATGCAATAAAATTCTTAAGATTTTTTTTATGAAAGTGCAATTGAATCCTACAATTTAAAAAAATATATAATTAAGTCCTAAAACATATACAAAATATAATGAAGTTGTAAAACTTTTAAAGAGTGCAATCACATCCTTAAACTTATCAAATCAATTTGATTAAGTTCTTTCATTGATTGCACTTTTTGAAAATATTAAGACCCCCTCGTACTTTCGTGATAAATATTATGACTTGCTTATACATTTTGATAGTTTTAGGACTTGATTGCATATTCTTGACAAATTTTAGGACTTAATTATACTTGTTAAAAGTCTGAGGATTCAATTGTACCATGGTGACAAGTTCTTGAACTTTCAGTGCACTTGTCCCTATAATCTATTAGTTAGGTTTCACGTTAATTTGTCCTATCATTCTGTGGAGTTTAATATGAAGTTGACTTAGTCTAAGACGTGCCATTACAAATAAGAAGTAATCTTGATTGAACTTGCAATGAGACAACCTTCTTGTTGTAACAAATCCTAATGTTTCATGCGTCTTTTTTAAGGGGTAGTCTATAATTCTGGCATTGGCCTTTAGTTGGATCTGATCTTCTTTATGTGATGGTTCTTTTCGCCTAATCCTTGGGTCGAAGATAAGGAGGTTCTATGGGGGTTCTCTGCCTTCTCCAAAAGCAGTTGTTAACCAAGTAAGAATGCTTCTCAAGATCAGGATTGAATGCCTCTTGATGTCAAAAGCAAAGTCGCGACCGAGGAACATAAAGTGCTCTGCTCAAGATGGTGCTATCAGCTTGATGTTGCTGTTTGTTTTGAGCTTTGTGTGCTAAAGTTTAGGTTTAGGCTGTGATAATTTTGCATTGAACTTGTGTCCGAAGTTAACTTATCAAAATGTCAAATTCAAAGGTTTAAGGAATAGAGAGATCACACACATATTTAAAGAGGAGACATATCACGTAAATAAATGATGTGAATACTTTTATGCGTCTCTAACATGTGCGTCGGATTAGGAATGACGTGAAATTTGACGAGTGAGAGGCCATACATGCGAAATAAACTAGAGTAAGTTACTTTTTATGTTGTAAATGTCCACATCAAAAACTTAATCCGATAGATAGGGAGAGATCACATATATGTTGAAAGCATAGAAAACAAGTAAAGATTGTTATAAATTTTCAAGAAATCTACAGGGTCCTGAATCAAATCAATGAAACGCCAGATTTGAATAAAACTCATATAATCCCGAGTCAACCTTTGTTCCTTAACAAAGGGGGCAAAAGATCCGACGGCCGACCATCCATTTATATACGAAGTGAAAAAAGACGAAAGGCATCGTAGAAGTGGTCCATTTTTTTGGTCACTAGCTAACGACAACAAGAAGGCGTGAAAGTTTAGGATGATGGAGAAGAATGAACCTATAGAAACTCTCCATATAAGAAAGAGCCACGATCAGGTCAAAGATATATTCTCCCGCTGGCCCCGCCTTTTGACAGAAGACAATATATTTTATCGCTCAATGATTCTCATAGCAGACATAAACCGTGTGGAAGTTTGATTGATACAGCACGCTCTCTTATGCACGCAACACATCCTTTTATTTATTTATTTGGTGTTAAGCATAGGTATCCTTACCAGATCTCAGCAGTTTCCAGCTAGGTTGGCTCTTACTGGGGAAGGAACGAGGAAGCACGCTGGCACCGAAAAGATAAGATGGATAGTTACAGGAATCAGATTACGAGACTTGTTTATATGAGTGATAGGAAATATTTTAGGGTGGGATTCAATGTGTTATGAGTTTGTACATTGGGGTCCTAATCTTCACAGTTTGTGCAATGAACAATCAGTTTGAATGAAGTAATTAGAAGAAAATATAAAGTATTTGGATGACAATTGCGAAATAAAATTTTAATATGCTTTCCAAGAATTAAAAAAAAAAACTCAAAGTAAAATTTCTGAAAATTGCAAGCTAAACATTAATAGGACTATATAGTGACAGTCTATTGTATCGTAAAACAGGCATCTATGGGGAAATTGCCAAAAACAAAAAATCTAAACATTTCAATTTGACCAATTTAGTCATAAATAATTTGATGATTTGCTGATTTAGTTTTTCCTACCAATTTTGACAGGAAAAGCCTGACAATGACGGCCAATTAGTACAGGTTAAATAGGCGTATTTGTTTTTGTAATTTCCCAGCTATTTACTATATACTATAATTCTACGACAAAGTGAAATGTTTTGTATTTTGCAAGAAAGTCACAATTCAGATGGTTAATTCTACTGGTAGAGACTTATTTCCTTTCACTTCATTCCATTAATTCGACATGCACACTATAAGACTTTTATTTTCTCTTATCTTATTATTTTCTCTTTTTCCCTTCATTTTCTTTCTCATCTAAATCTCCATAAGTTCTTTGCTTCCGTCAGGACATAAATGTATCTATATGCTTGTATCCATGCAATGCATCTTTATATCTATATTAGAATTATTAAATAAAATACCTTAGGGTTCGGCCAAGTGCTTCATCTCCAAAGGTTCGAAAGCGACAGAATGGATCTTATGTCCAAATTATATTTTCATATGAATATGACCTTAATGGCCATCGTGACCATCCTTCCATTGAATATTTATCACCCGATGCATGTGGAGTAAGACGTTTGCATGCACCCGAGGAGATTAATCACATTTTTTTTAGTCATATGTTGCTAAAAGTCTCCTAAAATCCATACACATAAAATAAACAAACAATTCCCTACCTTGAAGGCTCCGTCACTTCCTTGTATTTCTTCCCCATTTCGCAATCACGAGCTTGTTCCATCCTTCATGTCACTCTCGTTTCAGGAAGAAAAGAAATTAAACGCACTTATTTTTTTATCATTTGATCGACACAATCAATCCGCTTATTTTTAATCATTTGATTGACACAATCAATCCAAGGAAAGTTGCTCTTTTAAGATAGAGAAAATTCCACCAAAAATTTTAAACTATACATTCCGTAGCATATTTGCCCCAATTTTTTTTTTGTAATACAAAATATCTCAAACTTGCCTCCTTTTATTAAGACACATTTACCTTAAAAAAATTATACTAAAAATGTTGAACTTATATTTTTGTGACATATTTATCTTTTTTTTAATCTACTAAAGAAGAAATAAAGAAGAAAAAATTTGAGGTAAATGTGTTATAAGGATAAAAGTTCAGGATTTTTAATGTCACATAAAAGTTTATGATACACAATGAGACAAGTTCGAGACTTTTCGTGTAAAAAAAAATTAAGGTAAATGTGTCACATAAGTACAAGTTCATAAATTTTGGTATCATAAAAAAAATTTATGATAAATGTATCATTGATGTTATAATTTTTTTTATACTTCTTTGGCCCACTAAAAAATAATGGATGATAAATTTGGCCCATTTATTTCGCTGGAAACCCCCATCTCCCCGTCAGATCTTTGTCTATTTATGCGGGCGGCATTAAGACCACCACCATCTTGGCTGTACTTCCTTCCAAGCAACCACTTCAATGACTTGGATATGGATGACACCCGCCTTCGCTTTGATTGCTCATCTCTTTTTGCGAGCTTTGCTATGGAAAATACAGAGCAAGAAGAAATTGCCTCCTGGTCCGAGAGGGTTCCCAATTCTTGGAAGCCTCCCTTCGTTAGGACAAAACCCTCACCATGATCTTCACAAATTAGCTCAAAAATATGGACCACTCATGTACCTGCGCCTCGGGCTTGTGCCAACGATCATCGTCTCATCGCCCGAAGTGGCCGAACAATTCCTCAAGACCCATGATCTTGTCTTCGCCAGCCGGCCTCCTCACGAGGCTGCGAAGCACATGTCTTACGAGCAAAAGAGCTTGGCATTCGCTCCGTACGGTCCGTATTGGAGGAATATCAGAAAGATGTGCACTTTGGAGCTCCTCAGCAATGCAAAAATCAACTCCTTCAAATCCATGAGAAGAGAGGAGGTCGGCTTGTTTATGAATTCTCTCAAAGACGCATCTCGTGATCACACGGCCATTGACTTGAGCGCAAAGATCTCGTCGCTAAGTGCCGACATGAGTTGTCGGATGGTCTTTGGGAAGAAGTACATGGACAAGGAATTCGACGAGAGAGGGTTCAAGGCCGTGATTCAAGAAGCGATGGTGTTGAGCGCGACGCCGAACATTGGTGACTATGTTCCTTATTTAGCATCATTCGATCTTCAGGGGTTGACGAAGCGCATGAAAGCAGTGAGCAAAGTGTTCGATGCTTTCTTCGAGAAGATTATTGATGAGCACATGGAGTCCAAGAAAGAGGAAGGAGAGACCAAAGATTTTGTTGACGTCATGCTGGGTATCATGGGAGTAGAAGAGAGAGAGTACCACATTGACAGGCCCCATATCAAAGCCATAATTCTGGTAATAAATCAAACTTTGTTAACAAGGGTAGATTGATTAGAACAAGGATCCCGTAATCTTAATTATTGTTCAATTATCTAAGCATGTGTCGGTGTGGAAATTAGAACAAGGATTCCGCTAATTGAGGTTCTGAGATGAGCATAGTGAGGGTTCCGAGTTGATTTAAAAGACAATTTTGCTGTCCATAAGAAGATCCCTGAGCGTATGGATCCCCGTATACAAACATCGAACAAAAGAAATCTGTGGTTTCACTTTGTTGATCATTTTTGTAGGAGAATTTTGACATTTCAACTATTACATCGGTAGAATTTGTCTACATGTGGCCATGCATGTGGAATTGGTGTCATCCTCTCTTCTATCTTAGATTTGCAAGCTTTAATGGTCATTTTGACAAAAAAATAATAATTTCGTATTATGTGTCTTGTGTATGGTTTCAACATATAGTCTTGTTAGCTTCGTCATATATTGTTGTGAACGGACGGTGTCCAAGAATCTTGTCAGCCTCTGTGTTGTCTATCTGTTGTTCAACCAAGCGCGTCATAGAAGATAAGTAGACGTAAAGGATCACGATACAGATTATTGTCTCTTTTTTGAAGTACGTGTGCCTATCTCTTTCAAGCACCAGAGACTGAGTGAACGCCACTGTTTTATCGACGATGAAAGAGTCAGTGCTAGAGACAACAAAATTCATTAAGTTATTCAAGGTCTATATTTGAAATAGGGTTTAAATAAGTTCATTCATATATGAAGGACTAGCCATTTGGAAAAATAATTTCCACATCTTTCCGTAACACATATATTATGAAGAAAAATAGTGCTTTATCTTTTTATAAAATATTATTCCTACTAGAGATCATACTTAGGGAAATCTCATAATTAGTTTCCTGGTGGAGTCAATTAACATATTTATTTTGTTAAGAAGGTGTTCCATACGCCTGTTAAGTAATTGATGATATAAAGTTTGTGTTTTCAATGCAATAATTTTTCTCATAACATGCGTAACTTATTCTATGTAAATATGCTTGATAAGTCCAATCGTCATTAATACGAATCACGATATATTTCTCTGTGAAGGACATGTTGGCTGGTTCAATGGACACTTCTGCGACAGCAATAGAGTGGGCAATGGCCGAACTTATAAGACATCCTAGTGCAATGAAAAAGCTCCAAGTTGAACTTGAGAAAGCCGTGGGACTGAATAGAGCAGTGGAGGAATCAGACATACATGGCTTGGATTATTTACACATGGTCATCAAGGAGATCATGAGGCTCCACCCGGTGGCTCCGCTTTTAATTCCCCATGAGGCAACCGAGGAGTGCACAGTGAGCGGCTTCCACATACCCAACAAGTCTAGGGTCATCATGAATGTGTGGTCCATTGGAAGGGACCCAAAAGTGTGGACCACTCATGATCCAGAAGAGTTTGTCCCCGAGAGATTCTTAGGGTCAAGCATGGATGTGAAGGGGCATGACTTTCAGCTCCTGCCGTTCGGGGCAGGCCGCCGAGGGTGCCCGGGGATGCAGCTCGGCTTGACTGTGGTGCGGTTCGTGGTTGCTCAGCTCGTGCACTGCTTTGACTGGGAGCTTCCTGGTGGCATGTCACCCAGCGAGCTTGACATTACCGAGGAGTTTGGGCTAACTACTCCGAAAGCCAAGCATCTGGTAGTCATGCCTAGGTACCGTTTGAGGGAATGAAAGAGAGTCCACTTCTCCGATTAATGAGTTCCCAAAAATAAGTCTAATATTGTCAAGAAGTTCATGATGTCAGGTTTTAAATCACGTGGATTACCTAAAGTTATAACATACTGTTCGCTTGATTTTGAAATTCCTAATATCTTCTCTATAGTTAAGATCATAGTGTTGTGCTTGATGTCTGAGATTCGGCCAGATCCGAGACAAAACCAATTTGAATCAAAGATTAGGTATATGTAGGTCTTCGGGCTTTGGAGGATCATTCCTAGATGCCTATGCACGGAAAATCAGGTGTAATGCGGAATAGGGTTTGGTGCCCCAGCCACCAAGTTGGGCTTCAGCCCCTTGTACGAGAAAACCTCCTAACTTTTCCAAGGTTGCTGCAAGGAACCTTGAACCTTCTTGATAATTAAAGTTTGGCTCATAGACTTGTCATTTACCGCGTAAAAAAATTAAATGTTTAATGTGACCCATACATAAAGAAATTTGATATTAAATACTTTTGCATATTGCATTTTTCTACCGTACTTCTTTGGATTTAGGTACTTAAGGCATTTATAATTGACCAATTTGCGTCAAGCATGATCACAGTGGGCCCGGTAATGAACTTCACTGAAATTAATCTGATCGAGGCATTTAATGATCTCTAGTACTGGAAATTCTAGGAAAATTCTAGCTAGGAGTGATTTGGGTAGTGTTTATAAAGATATTAGCAATGTTCAGCTCAAGATAAATTTCCAACCATAAACTCATATGATAGCGAATATTTGCATAATAATTAATATAAATGGTGCTTGTAGTGATGTGAAGATAATATAGCCAACAATCGCTATAGCTGTTGAGTTTGACAAGGGGCATGTTCAATCTCCCAATATATATTGATGTAATGATGATTTTGCTTTTATCTATGGTAAAGGTTGTTGTATTTGAGAATCTTTGTGGAGTAGCTAAAGACGCAAGTAAAATTGGTGTTCGGATTAGGTTCACAGGTATGGTGAAGTTTGAGTGCAAGATAGACTTTCAAGCAATATGTGACCGTTGCACCTTAAAAAGGGTTGTGGGAGGGTAACCACAAAGATTAGATTTTAGCAAAGAAAAACTTAGACTTAAAGATCGAGCTAATGTGGAGATTATTGAAAACATATATTGAGTTTGAATCCTTGAAAGAAATCCAATATAAGTGGTTTTTTTTTTATATAATTTGAAATGTATCTTAGTTGGCATGATTTTCTAGTAGGAGTATATATGTTATAATAGGATTTCTTATTTTGTATTAGCATCTTTTTCAATATAACAAGTGGTTTTCTTCTACATAAAGAGCATCTATGAGGTGGCTTCTTCGTGAACTACACTCCTCAAGCAATCCAAGAGGAGTATATAGTGTTCAAGCTAATAAATATTATGATAATAGTTATGAATGCCCTTATGCAATTGAGATATTATTTTATAAAGAATTATAAATACTGTGAGTTATTGGGTGTAATGGATGGTTGGGAAATATTAAGAGTATTTGAGTGATTCAAGTGTAGTTATACTATTTGATCTATAGTTGACTCACGAGTTGCTCCTCTTGTGAAGTAGGTTTCACCAACTGATCCATGTAAATTTAGTGTGCAAATTTTTTTATTCTACTTATTTTATTCTTTAATTATTGGTTTTCGTAGCAATATGTGTGTATGTATGATTGTATAATTATTTCTTTCCTTAATTTCTTACTCATTCATTGAACAGATAATTCCTTCGCAATGTTAATAGACATACAAATCGGTCCTATAGAGTTTTTCCCTCCTCACAATTAATCTTCTCAGTCATTCGTGCAACAAAACAATTAGCAGCATGAGCAAGGCACTGTGTTGTGACGCTCATCAAGTTCTTATTGCATTCTCCACAATACTAAATAGTCAGCATCCACATCAGTTGCGCTCTTGCAATAATGCTTAGTAATCTTGTGGTTTTATGATATAGAATCCACCATGTTACTAAGATGAATGGAAAGTTTGCTATAATGTCATAAATTTTGCTAACGAGTGCCCCAATAAGTATCACTACGGCACTTGTTCAGTAACTAATTAAAGAAACTTACGGGACCGAAGCTGTCTTTGGGCCAGGGAAGATGCTCCACAGAAGCCACGAGGATCGAGAAATCAGACCTTCTAGACCAACAGTGCCATGTGATTATGTATGCGGAATGCTAGGTGCACAATTTATGCTTTGGAATGCTTGGTTAATGTCCGGATCTCTACTTAGCTGGTATGTTAGTGGACCTACGGGGGATGAAGAACTCAATGAGTCTTTGCTATGAAGGTGATGTAGAATAACAAGCACATGCCTTTACGAAAACATTGAAATGTCATAAAAGCAGGCGGACCCGCAAATCAAAGATAATTGTGTGATCTTCGATATTACAATATTTGATTACATGTTTCCCTAATTTTTGGGATGCCATAGATTTCAGACATATTTGCAGATTTTTAAGTTGTCTTTCCAATTTATATAAATAGGCATATAAGTTATTATAATATGCACGACTTGGTTATTGAGAAATAGACATTAGCTTCTGGAATTGTCTTTCAAGTATACTTCCCTGCGTCAGAAGGAAAACCCTAACCCCACGGAGCCAGGAGGAAGCCTTCCAATTCGAGAATGGATTCTCCAATCGTGCTTTCATTGGAAAACTGAAATACAGATTAGAGCCGTGAGGCCCTTCACAATTTCCAATTGCAATCAGTCACATCTTCTCCGCACAAGTAAGAGAAGACGATGAGTTGCGAGAGCTGATTTAAATACTAATTGCCCCGAAAAGCGAGTGCCCACCTCGGATCCCTATCATGTGGCATCTCCAAATTAAATAATTAGAGCAGTTGATTAGTCATTAAGGAACAGTCTAGTTAATTAGAAAACTAAACTTTTGATTAATGGCCGTTTTGACTTCAATGGCCATGTAATGACTTCACTCAATTTACCAAAAAAAAAAAAATGACTTCACTCACTTTCATAGGGGAAAGGACACTACAAGTGCCATAATTTGTGTACGGCGTTCGCTTTAGTACCAAAAATTTCCACCGGATTACGTAAGTATCAAATTGGAAAAAAAAAAGATCACTTAAATGTCAACTCTGGCCCAAAAATGACATGGCACGCTAGAAATACCAAGTTAGCATTTAAAATAATAAAAAATTAAAATATATTTCACGTGGCATTTTTATTGAAAAATATTTTAATTTTAATTTTATGTGACATAACTTTCCAGTTTATCAAAATTAAATTAAAAAATTAATTTTTTTAATTAAAAAAAGGTCAAAGCGAAAGGCAACTTGCCACCAGGCCATTTGCGCTCACCAGGCCATTCCCTAACGCTGCTACCTCCTTTTCTGAGTTCCCCGATGTTGTTCCAGCCATGTTGAAGCTTTGGCCGCTGCCATTGTCGCCGTCAAAGCCTCCAACATCGGGACGACCTCTGCCTCCTATGTTTTGCGCCCTAGTCGCTGTTCACGGCCCTAGCTTGCTGTTCGCACTGCCCCAACCATGGTTGCCGCTTAGGAAGATGTCCTGAGCTCCTCCCGGTCACTACTCGTACCCTCTCCTTCGTCGTTGCCGCGTTGTCAGCCAACAATCGCCTCTTCTGGTCTCCCTTGTTCATGCCCCTACCTCCCTATTTGCGGACACCGAAGCTACTGGCTCGCCACCGACACTGCTTCGTCGCCCCACATGCCGTCCACACCTCATATGGCTCCGTTGGACCATCCATGTCACTCCCGGTCACCATCAATGCCACATAGTGCTGGGAGAGGGTTGCAACCCTCACCTAAATTTGGGCAATGGCTTGACAACCGGGGGGGCGGAGGGGGGGGGGGGTGCTAGCTAGCATCGACAAGGGGTCCACCTGCTGACCATCCCCACCCTCACCGAGGAGGATGGAGCGGCGAGGGCTTGCCGCCCTCCCCTTAAACCCCATTTTTAAAATTTTTTTGAAAATTTAATTTTTATTATATTAAATGCTGACTTGACACTTCCAGCGAGTTATGTGAGTTGCCACGTTGAATTTCTGGCAAGTAAGATCGGAGTTGGCACCGAAGCGATCGTTTTTTTAAGTAGCACTAAAATGATCCGAATAAAAGTGTTGAAACTAAAATAAGCGCCATGCATAAATTATAACACTTATAGTGTTATTATCCAAACTTTCATATCATTATTTGTCTCGAATTCTCATACATCTATTTTAGTTTACTTGACCCTTTCGTTAGTTTTACATTCATGAAGACCATTCGAGGGAAAGCTGCCGCGAAGTTGCCCTCCCAGCATTGTTAGGAGGCTCAAATGCGACTGTTGAGAAACATATTTTCATTTTTCTTACATTGTACTTACAAACTAGGGATAGATGCAACGGAATTCTTAAGATATTTTATGAAAATGCAATTGAATCTTATAATTTTTTCGTAAAATTTACACAAAATATAATTGAGTCCTAAAACTTTCAAACAATGTAATCAAATTTTAAAACTTATCAAATCAATTTGATTAAACTCTCTTATTAATTGAACTTTTTGAAAATATTAAGACCCCTTCATACTTTCGTGATAAATTTTATGACTTGATTATATATTTTAAAAGTTTTGAAAGGCGTCCGAGAAGAAGGCGTGAAAGTTTACGATGGAGAAGTATGAACCCGTAGAAACTCTCCATATAAGACAGAGCCATGATTAGGTCAAAGATATAATTTCCCGTCGGCTCCGCCTTTCGACAGAAGATAACATATTATATCTCTCAATGATTCTTGTTGCCCACGTAAACCATGTGGAAGTTTAATTTCCCGATGGCCCCGTCATATAAATATGACTCTAATGGCCACCGCTACTGTCCTCCCGATGAATATTTATAACCTGATGCATGTGCATGGAGTAAGTCGTTTGAATGCACCCGAGGAGATTAATCACATTTTTTAGTCATATGTAGCTAAAAATCTCCTAAAATCCATACAGAATAAATAAATATAAAATTCCCAACCTCGAAGGCTCCTAAAAAAATAAATGCGCTTATTTTTAATCATTTGATTGACACGATGAATCCGCATAATGAGAAAAGTTTGTTCTTTTAAGATAGAGAACTAAAAAACTAAACTATAGCTTGTGTGACACATTTATCCCAATTTTTTTTTGTAGTACCGAAAATCTTGAATTTATCTTCTCGTAACAAATTTATACATTGAACTTGTATTTTTGTGACACATTTATCTCTTTTTTCTTTTTTGAAAACTCAATTTGGCTTGTCAGGCTAAGGCCCAAAGTGTATGCCAAAAAAGAAGAAGGAAAATGCTTAAGTAATAAGTTCATGAATTTTAATGTCACAAAAGAAGTTAAGGAAAAATTTGTCTCAATGAGACAAGTTCAAAAGTTTTCATGTCATAAAAAAATTTATGATCAATGTGTCACACAAGTACAAGTTTAAAATTTATGGTATTATAAAAAAATTTAGGATAAGTGTGTCACAAAATATATATTTTAAAGTTTTCTGTGATATTTTTTCTTTAATATATTGAAATTTTCTTCATTATTACTTACTCAGTATATGGTGGGTGATATTTCTTTTCATTTAAGATGAAGGGCCCACTAAAAAATAATGGATGATAAATTTGACCCATCTCTTTCGCCAGAAACCCCCATCTCTCTGTCATGTCTTTATATATTTATGCGGCGGCATTATGACCACCCCCATCTTCGTTGTACTTCCTTCCAAGCAACCGCTTCAATGGCTTGGATATGGATGACACCCGCCTTCGCTCTGATTGCTCATCTCCTGTTGCGAGCTTTGCTATGGAAAACACAGAGCAAGAAGAAATTACCTCCTGGTCCAAGAGGATTCCCAATTCTTGGAAACCTCCCTTTGTTAGGAAAAAACCCTCACCATGATCTTCACAAATTAGCTCAAAAATATGGACCACTGATGCACCTGCGCCTCGGGCACGTGCCAGCGATCGTCGTCTCATCCCCCGAAGTTGCCGAACAATTCCTCAAGACCCATGATCTCGTTTTCGCGAGCCGGCCGCCTCACGAGGCTGCGAAGCACATATCTTATGACCAAAAGAGCTTGGCATTCGCTCCATACGGTCCGTATTGGAGGAATATCAGAAAGATGTGCACTTTGGAGCTCCTCAGCAATGCAAAAATCAACTCCTTCAAGCCCATGAGAAGAGAGGAGGTCGGCTTGTTTATGAATTCTCTCAAAGACGCATCTCGTGACTGCACAGCCATTGACTTGAGCGCAAAGATCTCGTCGCTAAGTGCCGACATCAGTTGTCGGATGGTCTTTGGGAAGAAGTACATGGACAAGGAATTCGACGAGAGAGGGTTCAAGGCCGTGATTCAAGAAGGGATGGTGTTGGGCGCGACACCAAACATTGGTGACTATGTTCCTTATTTAGCATCATTCGATCTTCAGGGGTTGACGAAGCGCATGAAAGCAGTGAGCAAAGTGTTCGATGCTTTCTTTGAGAAGATTATTGATGAACACATGGAGTCCAAGAAAGAGGATGGAGAGACCAAAGATTTTGTTGACGTCATGCTGGGTATCATGGGAGTAGAAGAGGGAGAGTACCACATCGACATGCCCATATCAAAGCCATAGTTCTGGTAATAAATCAAATTTTGTTAACTAGGATAGATTGATTAGAACAAGGATCCCGTAACCTTAATTTTTGTTCAATTATTTAAGCATGCATCGGTGTGGAAAATTCATTAGAACAAGGATCCCTCTAGTTGAGGTTCTGAGATTAGCATAGTTAGGGTTCCAACTTGATTTAAAAGACATTTCCACTATTCAAAAGCAGATCATTGAGCGTATGGACCCCCATATATAAACATCCAACAAAAGATATCTGTGATTTCACTTTGTGAATCTTTTCTGTAGGTGAGTTTTGACATTTCAACCATTCTATCGCGGTAGAATTTCCCTATATGTGGCCACGCATGTCGAATCGGTGTCATCATCTCTTCTATCTTAGATTTGCAAGTTCTAATGGCCATTTTGAAAAAAATAATAATCAGAGGTTGAATCGGTCAACATAAGAAGAATAACCAAGCTTGTAGTACAAGAGAAGTAGACGTAAAGGATTACTATCTCTTTCTTGAAGTATGTGTGCTTGTCTCTTTCAAGCACCGGACATTGAGCAGTCACCATTGTTTTGTCGACGATGAAAGAGTGAGTGCTAGAAACAACAAAATTCATTAAGTTATTTAAGGTCCATATTTCAAAGAGGGTTTAAATAAGTTTATTCATATATGAAGGATTAGCCAGTTGCAATAATAATTTCTACCTTCCCGTATCACATATATTATGTAGAAAAATAGATCTTTATCTTTTTATAAAATATTATTCCTACTAGAGATTATACTTTGGGAAGACTCATAATTAGTTTCCTGGTGGAGTCAATTGAGATATTTATTTTGTTAAAAAGGTGTTTCATACACCCGTTGAGTAACTAATGGTATAAAGTTTGTAATTTCAATGCATGGATTTCTTTCATAACATGTGTAACTTACTCTATGTAAATATGCTTGATAAGTGCAATCGATATACTCCTTATTATGAATCTCAATATCTTTCTCCATGAAGGACATGTTGACTGCTTCAATGGACACTTCTACGACAACAATAGAGTGGACAATGGCCGAACTTTTAAGACATCCCAATGCAATGAAAAAGCTACAAGCTGAACTCGAGAAAGCCGTGGGATTGAATAGAGCAGTGGAGGAATCAGACACGCAGGGCTTGGATTATTTAGACATGATCATCAAGGAGATCATGAGGCTTCATCCAGCAGCTCCGTTTTTGCTTCCCCACGAGGCGACCGAGGACTGCACAGTGAAAGGCTTCCACATACCCAACAAGTCGAGGGTCATTGTAAATGTGTGGTCCATTGGAAGGGACTCGAAAGTGTGGACCACTCATGATCCAGAAGAGTTTGTCCCCGAGAGATTCTTAGGGTCGAGTGTGGATGTAAAGGGTCGTGACTTTCAGCTCCTGCCGTTCGGGGCAGGCCGCCAAGGGTGCCCAGGGATGCAGTTGGGCTTGACCGTGGTGCGGTTCGTGGTTGCTCAGCTTGTGCACTGCTTTGACTGGGAGCTTCCTGCCGGCATCTCATCCAGCGAACTTGACATGACCGAGGAGTTTGGGCTAACTACTCCGAAAGCCAAGCATCTAGTGGTCACCCCCAGGTACCGTTTGAGTGAATGAAAGAGAGTTCACTTTTCAATGGATTATTGAGTTCCCAAAGATAATTCTGATATTGTCAGGAAGATTGTGGTGTCAGTTTTAATACCACATGGATTGCATACTAAGTTATAATGTATTGTTAACTTGATTTTCAAAGTTCTAATATATTCTCCATAGTTAAGAGCAGTGTTGTGTTTGATATTTGAGATTCGGCCAAATCCGAGACAGAATCAATCTAAATCGAAGATCGAACTAAAGTAGGAATGTCATGATATGTTTATGTGGGTCTTCTAGGCTCTGAAGGATCACCTCCTAGATGCCTATGCATAAGAAATTAGGTGTAAGGCGGAATAGGAATCGAGGCCCCAGCCACCAAGTTGGGCTTCAACCCCTGTACGAGAAAACCTCCTAACGTTTCCAAGATGCTACGAGCCTAACTGGGCCTTGAACCTTCTCGACATCTAAAGTTTCACTCATGAACTAGTTACTCACCGCATACAAAAATTAAATGTTGAATGTAACCCATACATAAAGAAATTTGATATTGCATACTTTTGCATATTGCATTCCTCTACCATACGTCTTTGCATTTAGGTACTTAAGGCATTTATAATTGACCAATTCGGGTCAAGCATGTTCGCAGTGCGCAGCTTGGTAATGAATTTCACTGAAATCAATCTGATCGATGGTCCAAGGCGCAAGTGATGCTAAGATTCACAATTTAAAGATTGTGAAACTGAAAAATGTGACTACGATATTGTTCCACAATTGTGGGTGCTAAAAACGTGAATACAATCTTCTTCTTTTTTTAAAGGTTGTGGAACTTTTATAACCCTTTTTTTTTTTTTTTGCAAATGGACACAACTCCAATGTTGTGGGAATTGGTCTTGACTCCAACGATGCTGGAGTTATTTACATCTCCACGATTGCAAGAGTAGATCGGACAAGACAGATTTGGATCTAGAATTGAATTAATTTTGGTTTTGGCCAATTAGGTTTGAAATTCCAAATTAAGGAAAAGTTGATTCTTAATTAATTTTGTCAAAATAATAATGCAAAAGTCAAATTGGAGTAGAAATGAGTCGATTTTGGAATTGTTTTTGAATTTCCAATTTTTCTTGAAACATTTTGACCACCGGTTTGACTTTTAGGGGTTGACAAAAAGTTCAACTCAATTTCGTGGGATTATTGATATAATTGATGTCTCATTTTGAAAATAATGTTGAAAAATTGAAATTAACTTGAAATATGCTGCAATGACTTTTTGGGGGACAAACACGCCCCGTCACGATCGAAAACTCGAAAACCCTAATCTTGAGTTTTCGCCTTTATCGGACAAGAGAAAAGGGGCTGGACTGGGCTCCCCAGCCTAGGACGAAAAAAAGGTGAACTCGTGCGGGCGAGATTGGGTGTGGGCTGGGTGAGAAGGGCCCGGTCCGAGGTTGCTTTCTGCTTTCTTTTTTTTTTTTTTTCTTTTCTTCTTTTCTTTTTTTATTTTATAGGAAAATAAGAGGAACTCCTAATTTCTAATTAATAAGAGGAAAATTAAACCAAAACTGAATCACCGGATTGGCAAAATTAGGTGTCAACACCCCTCTTTACTAGGGAGAAGTGTAAGGAAGTTTCTTTTAACCCATGAGCAAAGGCTGCGATTGCCATTGAGCAGTTCGAGGTCTAGAACCTCGAGATCAATCGCGATAAATCTTTTTAAAAATCTTTAGCTTACTCAATGAGAATGAATGAGAGCTATCAATATATGTTCTTGGAGTGATGCTCAAGTTACATCCTCCGGTATCTTTAGCAACGTTGATCTGATATTCATGAGGGGGACGGTCGCCAATAAATGAATGACGGGTCCCCACTTGGCCGAGAGAGAGAGAGAGAGGGCCCTTGTGAATATGAGAAACTACAAGAAGAGTGTTAATTGGCGTACGCTACTGTGATTGAAGCATCTGACAATTGTGCGTCAAAGAATAATGGGACAAACAACAATGAAGTCAGTGAAGAGCGACAACTTTCTTGCACTAGGGTTTTTCAACAAAGGTGAGAAGGAAGCCCATTCGCTTCTACAAGAGGCTTTGTTGAAAAAATTCGACCTTCGCCATATTCTAAGGAGGCTCAACCTCGCTAAACTTGTAGAGGGCGAATCTCACCCAAGGTCAGCGAGGTAGTCACTAGCCAGATCTTGGGGAGGGGGACCTCACTTGATGCCGACCTCACAGTTCTCTAGCCAAGCTTGACCTCGCTAGATTTGGCAAGAGTGAGCCTCGCCCAAAGGCCAATGTGATTTTCCCTTGCTAGATCTCAAAGAGGTCGACCTAGCATGAGACCAGTGTGGCTGACCATTGTTGATTGTAGCCTCTATCTAGTTGTTAGGCATTGCGGAGCCTAGTTGACTAGCGAAGGAGGAAGAACGAAAAAAAGAAAGAAAAGAAAAGAAAAAATTAAAAAAATTATTTACATTAGCATAGGTCTTATCATGTAAGACGGCTATTGTCCATGTTAACAAATTTTGATTGAAATTAGTTGAATTGACTCAATTGACAAAATAAGAAGAGGCTTAACACTCAATTAATAATATTGAAATATTTGAGACTAAATTAGTAAAAGTATAATAAGTCTATAACCTTTTGGATATTTTTCCCGGTTACAGAGAGATAGTTTGAGCAAGCATGCCTTATCTCCATGAGCTAAAGCAATAAAACCCACAATTTGTAGAATGTATATATGCTCCTCTGGCTCACCATGTAATAGAATTGTCTTTGTATCTGGAAAAAGAATGCTAAAAGTGTCAAAAGTTATGTACAATGTTCATTTTAGTGTAATTTTTTTTGGGATTGTTTAAGTACTGCCTTTTTGAAAAAACAATTACTTAAATGTTCACTGCAATTTGGTTGCCGAAAATCCAACACGGTAACATTTTATTATATTTTCAGGGTTTGCCGATGTGTTCATCAGCATATTGAATAATCTCATGCAGACAAGTTGGCCAGTGATTATTTGAGTACAAAAAGCTATAGATATAAATTGTTTGAGTGTCAATTATTGTTAAAAATGATCACTTTAGTGCCAATCATTATTAAAAAAATAATCACGTAAATGTTAGTCATCGTTAAAAGTGATCACATGAAAAAGTGATCATTTTGCAACATCATTTTAGACGTCCACATTGATGGATTTAAAGACGTCCACATTGATGGATTTAAAAAAATGCAAAATCATATTAAAATTTCCTTTATAAAGGTTATGTAATCAGTTTGGCCAGAATTTATTATCGGATGAACTTAAATGATGGTTTTTCTCCTAACTCTAAATAGTTTGCCACAGCAAACCTTATAGCACCCTTATCAAGCTATGTATCACTACTTGCGAGAGTATCTCATCCCTTCGTTATTGAGAGTGCATTCTAGCATTCTAGCAATTTTGACATATTTTTCCCCACTTTACTAGGGAGAAGTGTAAGGGAGGTTCTTTCAACCCATGAGCAAAGGCTGCGATTGCCATTGGCAGTTCGAGGTCTAGAACCTCAAGATCGATCGCGATAAATCTCTTTAAAAACCTTTCGATTACTTAATGAGTATGAATGAGAGCTTTTTGGAGTGAAGCTCAAGTTACATCCTCCGGTATCTTTAGCAACGTCGATCTTATATTCATGAGGGGGACGGTCGCCAATGGATGGATGACGGATCCCTATTTGGACTTCTCATTGGATCTGATCCCTCGAATGGGTCTGAGAAAAATGGATCAGAATATATTTTTTCCGTCATATATAACATCAGATGGATCTAGATGCGACCCATATGTTCCGAGCATCCCCGACAACAAACGCTTCAACCTTGGTGGAATCACGAATGCTAGAGTTGTCGATGACCCTTCTTGGATACACCTCAGACAGAGAAGACCTCTAGGGTGCCGATTGTCCTGCCACAGAAAAGTAAAAGCACCGTATTCAAAACTGTACGTCATTCCTGGCCTTGATAAATGCCTTTGTCCCTGTGATCTTTTGCGTATGAGTGCTCATCTCCTTTTGGCTTGAAAATGCTGATGCAACCAATCAGAGGCTAGTTTGTTTAAACAGCAGTATGGAGAAGTACGGAATTCTATGCTCATGAAATGTTGGTAACATCCCGGCGGGCGGAGGATCATGTGTCGGATCTGCAAGAAACCTTCGAGAGAAACCCTTCCCAGCTTACAAATTTGTTGTGTGTGCTGTTGATGGATCTCACCTATGATTTTGGTCTGACCCGGTGGCGCAATCCATTAATCAGTTTGACTAGTTTATTAATAATCCTGCCTCTCATTTGCTCTACATTGTATTTCGAATTCGCTTCTTGTCCCGATCAAATGCTTAGTTGCCACGCATTTGCAAATTGCTTAGTTATCACCCAAAAAGCATTTGGACCTTGAACTTATACTCTTTGTTTCCACTGAGTGCTCCATGCTAGTGCCAACAATTTGCTATTGGATATTCCTCGAATCTTATTTACATTTTCTAATATGATATATAAAGTGCCTAATTTTTTCTTGTTCGAATACAAGTACCCAGAGAGATACGACCAATCGTTCCCATTTGTAGTATATTATTATACTCTTTTACTTTATATTTTGGGCTTAAGGACTTTTGGACAACGAGCTGACCAGTATACAGATAGCCGTATTGTGTTCTTTATTTGTTGTTGGGGATAATGTCATCCAAAAGCACAATTGATTAATTCTTTAGACAATGATACAATCTAATTTAGTTTAATTGTTGAATGTGGCTTGAAATTGGACCAGATTTCGTTTGGAACCTCTTTGGATTGGATAGAGGACATCCAGAACGAGCGAAATAGGTTTAGAGTGTAGGAAGCGACATTTTGGATGTCCTAAATCATGTGGCAAGCGTCTAGGATGCAACACCAAAGGTTGGATGCTATTGCGGGTTCAAATGGGCACTTTAGGGAGTCCAGAAAGACTGTATTGGACGATCGCCCACAATTAGACCTATGTATCACCAGAGTGCTGCAGATGGGAATTCCAGCATTTTGATGCCTTGATCGGACATACAATCTAGACATAATTTATCCAATAGGATAACGGATGTCCGAATGTGAAAGGGACTGAATTAAAAGAAAATTTTGGATCTAAATTATTCATTTTGTTTGAGTCTAACTCAAAGAGTACCTTTCCCAAAAAAATAAAATCAAATCAAAGAGTACTTTTAAAAACTGTTAAGAGAAGCTAAGTGAGAAAGATTTTCTTGATTAATTCTTGGAGGGTTTTTTTGGGGTTATCAAAGACTTGTGAGTATGATTGAATTATTATAATCCACTAGTTATAAATTATAATAGAATCATTTCTTCGATCTCTCCCCATGAAGTAGGCTCACCACCTAAGTTGTTTTCTTTGTTCAGACGTGAATAATTGAGTCCGACGTGTTTTGGCCGGCCAACAATACGTCCATATTGGTGACGACATGAGCAAACTAGCAGTTCAATCGATTTGCCCCGTGACTTGAGAAAGTCAACCAGTAAATAGAGATTCATTCGCACGTAAATACTGCACAGCTATCAAAAAGAAAAGAAAAAACTAATACAATAGTTGGAGAGTGTATGCATGCAGGTTTGTTAAGGGCCTGTTTGTTAACGTTTACAAACATGTCTGTTTCCAAAAGAACAGAAACGTGTTTGCTTGCACTTTTGCTCCCGGAAATAAAAAATATGCTTTTTTTGTTCCTGAAAATATATTTGGACGAACAATGAAAAAAAAAAACTTGCTTCTTATTCTTGAACACTTTGTTAAAAAATATTTTTTACTTTTTATTTTTTTCTCTTTTGCCTTTGTGAACTTCGACCACCCACCATCGGTTGCCGGCCACCGCCACCAGTCGCCCATGAACAAGAGGAAAAAATGAGAAAAAAAAAAAATACTAATTGTACCAAACACATTTCTATTATTTTTCTATTTCAAGAACACTTTTACCACACTCTATTTTACTAAAAAAATGTTCTATGGAGTAGAAACACAAAAAAGTGTTATTGTTCAAAAAATGTTCCCTGAAACAGAAATGTTACAAAATGCACCATAATTTAATGAACAAAAAACTAATGGACATAATTTAAGGGTCAATTGAGATAGTTGACTTAGTCATTAAGATAATGAGAATAATTTAGGAGGCTCATCTAAGTTATCAAGATTAAAAGGTTTATGTTGCATACCTCGAGCCATAATTAATCATCACCATCAGAAAGTCCAACCTAAGAGTATAAGTTTGTCGGTGGAGGAAAATCACCTATATATGAAAAGTATATAGCCATGTTAATAAGTGATATAGAATATTTAATATTCATTTCATGTGCAAATTGGACTATGAACAATATGTAAATGAAAGACTGAACAATGCCTTTGAGTATAATATCAGAAAGTCCAATCGAAAAGCTTAGAATGAAAGGTGGAGGAAAACTACCGGTATGCAAAGAACATACAGATTACGTGGACAAATAATGAGACATACTTTAAGAATTGTTCAATCCATATGTCATAGATCACAGATCCCCGTTCATGTGGCTTCCGAAACTTTAACTTCTTCTGACCAGATGGACTATTTATCATAGTTGCCGCTGTGCTTCACTTTTCAAGTAGAGAAGATACAAGAATGAAAGCTTTTATCTTGTCATTAAATTTGATTTTCATTGAACTCAACTAAGTCATGATTATGTTGAATTTATTAACGCGATATGGCACAGAAACACCTTCTATCTTTAGATGACAGGTGCAACACATTAAACATATCTTGTTTGACGCAGAAGGCTTTTCCTAAGTATTGGGTAGAGCCCTTATTGAATTTGCTGTCGTCTTCTTATGGGCAATCTTGAAGGCAACTTTCCATGCCACCGTGAGATGAATCACACCTAGGACTTGCCTACCTAACAATTTTCAATATTCTTGCTTTATCAATTTTGGTTCTCTCTAAACAAAAGCTGATGCAGGTTTATCTAATATAGGAGACATATCATTAATCTGCATCTTCCAAAAGTCAAAATTCTTACTAACATACCTATTAATCTTCACCTTGCCTTCATCCATCTTTGTCACTCCCACTATTTTGTCAAACCCGAGAACGATCTCAACCGTAAGAACACCAGATGTAGAAGAGAATAACAAAAAAGAAAACATGCGAATTTTTCATGTGAAAATCCCTTCCAAATTAGAAAGGGAAAAAAATAAAAATGTTATCCCATACAATCTTTTCACTATCAACATTAAGTTATAATTATAAGACATTGGCTCGATACGTGATAGGATTTTAGCGCACATAAAGGTGTGGCGGATATTACTTGTATACCCATTTAAGAGCAATTTCATTTATGGACTTTTTCCACGACTCTCGACAACTCCATCTCATCAACTAAGCGTGCCCGCTGACAATCAACAACAGCCAAATCTTTCTTCTTGATTAGAATGTAGCCTTCTTTCGATACACACTGTTCCCCAATATGACTGTACGAAGTCAGTGCATTTCTCCATGAAAAGATACAGTTTTTATGAAGTTCTTTTGCTTGTTAGTGGCTCTAAGACTCCGGCAAAGCTAGGTCGAAGTTTCAATTTTTAAGACAAGCTAGCCAAAAGAATGCTAGAATTAAGCACACAAACACAACAAAGTAGAGAATAAATAATAGAAAGAGAAATTGAGAAACAAGATATATTTTCCTTTAATTAAGACTACAATTAGCAAATGATTCCATTATAATCGACTCATCCCACCTCTTGTTACAAGTTTCAGTTTCAAAGAAAGAGATTATGATACTTAGTAACTATTCATGGGCCCAAACTTAAACCAGTAGCAAATTAAGAGCTCAAATTATAAAAGTCCTCCTGAATCCACGCTGGCTCATCAAGGAGAATTGATGATAGTGCGTGCAAGATTAACCTTCATGGGGAGTTTGGATGTTGGAGACCTGTCTTCTTACTTAAAGGATGAAGACTTATTAGATTCAAGGTCAAATCTTAAACAACCTGAGGTGAATTGATGTGGGAGCATCCAACTCTACGTGGCATTCATTGAGTTCCAACTTGATTCCGTAGATCAGCATAGCACATAGTTTTAAACATTTATGATAACATCTAGCATCAGAGTGATGATAATATGAATTAGCACTGGTCGTGCGGACTTAACTTGCACTTCAAGCATTTTTGGCCAGCACCTAGGGGAGCAAGGCTGAAACCCCAAATTGGGGTAATTTGAGCCTTGATTGACACGAATTTAACGCATTAATTTCTTGGGCCATGAAATTTATTAGAAGAAACCCTAAAAATAGGTCGAAGTCTCTGAATTCTGAGCCTGTAAGTCAAGGAGTTCGGCCAACCCACTCTAGGAGAGGAATTGGCGAAATCTCAGCAATAAATTAGGGTTAACTTGGGCAATTTGACCTTCCCATGACTTAATTGAGATATCTCTTATACTACAGGGTCAATTGTATAAATATTAAAAATTTGATGTCCTTAACCGCAAAAGATCATTTTATATGTATACGCCGTCATGTTTTAGGATTTGGGGGTGGGGATCATAATTTCAACAGAAATTAAGAGAAAACACACATGAGAGAGAAAGGCCACTGAGAAATTTAGCCCCAACCGCCGCTCTTGGCCAGACTTGTGGCTGAGAGCTCGTGCTTTGCTGCTATTGCGATCTCCAGCTCTGCCCAAAGCTTGAGTGCCAATCTTTGTCCCTGCCAAAAGTCGCCCATTGAGCCAGCTTTGCGACCTGCTGCTTCCCCGAGCCTGCACTGCCGTGCATCCCCTCTCCATGTCGTTGACGGCCGTCGATGCTCACTGTGATCGCTCAACAGTGAGCCCAATGACCAGCACTCTTCTCTACCATTGCAACGCCTTAGTGCCCTGACGCTGTTCAAGCCAGCACATTGCACACAAGCATTCAATACCAGAAAAGGATCACCTGCAGTAATTGCAGGTGACTTGGTCCCTCCCTTCTCTTGGATTAGAACTCCTTTTCCCTTATTACATGGGGAAACCCCCTCCCCTCCCTTGGATTCCTCTAAATAACTGTAGGGAATCCAAATCCGGACAACCCTAACGTCGCCACTATCGTTCCACTCGTAGTCTCCCTCCATCTGCTGTTGCCGCATTCCCACTATCTGCTATCTCTACCTTGCCAACGTCGCCGTGCCACTAATCACCCCTCTGACGAGCTGCCAGTAGTCCATGCTATCCACCGTCTCCACCGTGCCAACATTGCTGGTCGAAAATCCCCATCGCAATCAGTTGCTCCACAGCCAATCGTCCAACACCGCTGCTGCCCGACGCACACGATTCCTCTTGCAAGCCAGCCGCCCGATGCGTGTGATTCCTACTGCCGATTGCCCACCTGTGACAATCACAACCTCTCAGTTCAAACTTGGAAATATTATCAAAATCGAGTATTATCGAATCGGATAAAATCTCATCAAGATTTGATTTAGATATTATTGCTTGATTTGAGATTTTATTGCTTAAGATTTATATATCTAGCAATCTTTGTTTAGGATGAAAATCTTGCAAGAAAATATTATCTATGAATTACTATATGCCATAACTTTCTAAATAAAGATTAATTTGACAACATGTCTCGGATCCTTGGGCCGATCTCTACCCTAAGTTCCATCTAACATGGTAAAAATCTTCCGCACCTCCCACCACCCTGTATGATGAGCTGTTGATTTTTTTTTTTTTGGTAAATGTAAATGAGCTGTTGATTTTCCATCATCCAAATTCAAATTTTTATGAAAATATTTTGTGGATAAGATTTATGGATAATTGAATGTGGATGATATTTGTTTAATTGCGAATGAAAGATTGCCATCTTTGTTTCATTTATTCCCTAAAAGATAAAATCCAAAAAATCATATTCCTTTAAAATTAGGTTATTATCTTTAATAGATTGCATGTTATGTATAGTATAGATTTTCTAAATAAATTTATATAGCATGTTCGAATAAGATATATTAGATTATATATCTAATTAGGTTCCATATCTAAATTAAGATAGATTTTATTCCGATTTTTATAAATAAAATCTCAAAATATGTTTCCTCATCCGTCTAGATTTCATGTTTAGGATGTGATATTCAATAATTCCGAATTTCCTAAAAAAATCCAAAAAAAAACGACAGATTTGACTTCAATTCAAATTTAGAATTCATGTTTAATTAAATTTGTATGTCATATAGGAATTGCACATTAAGTTGGAATATCATGTCATAACATAAATTACATGACATTCAATAATTATGTGCATGCTTATGTCGCTCATCATTGGAACCTGATCATTTAAATAAATAACTTTCATGTTAAGATAGTTGGAATAACATACATATTTTTTCTTTTGGTAAGGATAGAATAACATACATGTTATTGTTAGCATAATTTATTTAACATAATTAGACAGTGCCTGAATTGCATATCATTGCACACCATTAAATCAAGTGAAAACTCTAGATGAACACCGTTTGCTAACATGTTAATAGGAATATACTATGTTTGTTACTTGATTTTCTACTAGCATTATATATCCTTACGTTGCTATTGAGGTAAGTCTTTGCTCTCTATCTTCACAATTTATTTAATACTTTAATTATTAAGTGTTAAATAATGTTAATGTACCCGCATAATCACCTTACTTGCTAAGTGATTAGAATTAATATTACTTCAAGCTGCTTGTCAAAGTCTTTTTATCAAATAAGATGGTATTGGAAAGACGTTAAAATAATCTAACATAATTAAGTCTCTAATCAGAAGCTATTTAGTTTGCAGGGATAAAGTATTCCCTTCAATATATTAGGTGAAATCCCGTCACGCCCCTCTCTCGAGTGCGCGCCAGTCCCCAGTTGCCTTCTCTTATGACCAAATAATTTAGCAACGTCCTAGGTAGTTGTTGGCCTTCTTAATCATCAGAGTTATAATCAACGAAAGTGATGAAATTATATAACTACAACATTCCTTAAAAAGATATATACATCCTTTTACATAAACATGTACATAATTTTATTCACATACTCGTCCAATACAACCCCAAAGAAGAGTCTCAAAACCGCAGAATGAACAATCAAAAGTGACAGGGGAGTGGACTCTACTATCCATTCTTCTAGATCTTCCTCAATAGAGCTCTGGCCCACGACATATACCATCTCTCCCACCTCCTTCCGCTCGTGTCTGATTTGCTCCACACATGGATCATTGATCAACCCCTGAAATGGGGGTTGTGATGGTAGAGGTGAGATATGAGTATATCTCAGTGAGCCTACCCCTATACCAAAACTATGACCACTACTGCGTAGGGTCCTTAATCACGTTTCACCCTTCAACTATCACCTCTAAGTCAAGCTCATATCTCTTAGCTTTCATCTAGAGTTTAATCAATTTTAATTCTCTCAACATGATTAATCACTCTGCAAATCTCTTTCACTCTCCCCTACCTATGAGTAAACCGGTCCATGATCGAGACTTGGCAGTAAGCCCAATACACATGTCAAGCCACGGTCAGCCACATGCACTATTAAGTAAATAGTGAACAATTAAATAAATAAATTACCCAATTAATTACTTAAGGCCGTTCACAACCGACTTGAGACTCTAGCTAAGTCTCCCCAACTCATTGTCACCTTTTTAGTTCAATTGTCACTAATCATTGTCCTATCAACAACTAGGGCCCATTGGCCATTTAAGAAGTCCATTTAGTCACCACCTCATTGGCGCATTAGCCAAAGCCACAATTGGCTCATAAGCCAAAGACACAATTGGCTCCACGACTAAACAAGGCCCTTTAGCCACAATTTTCTAGTATGAACGGTCCAGTTTTGGTGACCGTACCGGTCATTCTAGCGATCACCACGTGATTCATACATTTCTCGTTGTCACCCTCACTGGGTTTTGTCAACTGCATCGACTGATTAGGGCCTATTGGCCACCTGATTGATCTAATCAATCGCCACAGACAAATAATTTGTACGCGGCCCTCAATAGGCCTAACCACATAATCACACAATTGGACCATCCAAATAGTCCTAATAATTCTATTAAAACAGTAAATGCGCCTATTGAGGTTTATGAGTCCACTCACATAATTTTGCGCTTTCCTTGGCAATTTGGACGACGGTGAATCGTAGTGCACTCCCAAGTCGCGTATCTCATGTAATGAAGGCACAGATGATTCATAGCTCAACTTAGCCCAACGCGGCGGAGGAGATTTTCCAGCGAGGTACTATTCTGGCGGTATTGTTCCGGCGAGTCTCCAACGAGAGTCCGTGGAGGTGGCTTTCGGTCGAGGGAGGTCGGTTGGGAGGGAGGCCCATCTTCCAGTGTTGCAATCGGTCACAAATTCTACGCACAAGTAAAAAAAGACGATGAGTTGCGAGAGCCGATTTAAATACTAATTGCCCCAAAAAGCGAGTGCCCACCTCGAATTCCGTTCATGTGGCATCTCCAAATTAAATAATCAGAGCAGTTAATTAGTCATTAAGGAACAGTCTAGTTAATTAAAATACTAAACTTTTGATTAATGGTCGTTTCGACTTCAATGGCCATGTGACGACTTCACTGACTTTCATATCTTTATTTGTCTCGAATTCTTATACATTTATGGCTTTTATATTCATGGAGACCATTCGAGGGCAGGCTGCGGCGGAGACGCCTTCCTAGCATTGTTTGTTTGGGTGTGTGTTGTTGTTGTTGTTGTTTTTTTTTTTTTTTTGGCTAACTGACGCCATTGAGAAATATATATTTTAGTTCTTCTTACGTTGTACTTAAAAACGAGGGATTGGTGTGTTAGAATTCTTAAATTTATCACAAATTTGCAACTGAATCTTATAATTTCAAAAATATAATTAACCCCTAAAAATTTATATAAAATGCAATTGAGCCCTAAAATTTTCAAAAAGTGCAATCAAATTTTAAAACTTATCGAATCGATCTAATTAAGCCCTCTCATTGATTGTACTCTTAGAAAATATTAAGACCCCATCGTACTTTCATGATAAATTTTAGGACATAATTATTCATGTTGAAAGTTTTAGAACTTTATTGCACAATTTTGATAAATTTTAGGACTTAATTACACTTGTTAAAAGTTTGAGGATTTAATTATCCGTGGTGACAAGTTTTTGAACTTACAATGTGCTTGTCCTTATAAACTATTAGTTTAGTTTCAAGTTAATTTGTCCTATTATTCTGTGGAGCTTGATATGAAGTTGACTTAGTCCAAGACGTGTGATTACAAGGATGAAGTAATCTTGATTGAACTTGCCATGAGACAACCTTCTTGTTGTAACAAATTCTAATATTCCATGCTGTTCTTTTAAAGGGTTGTCTATAATTCTGGAATTGGGCTTTTTAGTTGGATCTGATCTTCTTTTTGTGATGGTTCTTTTTGCCTAATCCTTGGGTCGAAGATAAGGAGGCTCTATGGGGGTTCTCTGCCTTCTCCAAAAGCAGTTGTTAACCTAGTAAAAATGCTTCTCAAGATCAGGACTGAATGCTGTATTGATGTCCAAAGCAAAGTCGCGACCGAGGAATATAAAGTGCTCTGCTCAAGATGGTGCTATTAGCTTGATGTTGCTGTTTGTTTAGAGCTTTGTGTGCTTAAGTTTAGGTTGATAGGTTTGGAGTCCAGGGGGGCCTTTACCTGATATACTACTGAATATTAGGCTGTAATAATTTTGCATTGAAATTGTATTTGAATTTAACTTATTAAAGTGCCATAACGAATAAAGAGATCACACACACATATAAAGAGCAAATATATCACATAAATAAACGATGTGAATATTTTAATGCCTCTCTAACATGCGTGTCGGATTAGGAATGGCGTGAAATCTGAAGAGTGAGAGGCCACACATGCGAAATAACCAAGGTAAAACTTGACTCTACGTGTTGTAAATGTCCACGTCAAAAACTTAATCCGATAGATAGGGAGAGATAGCATATATGTTCAAAGCATATAAACTCAGTAAAGATTATCATGGAATTTCAGGTTCCTGAATCAAATCAATGAAACACCAGATTTGAATAAAACTCATATAATCCCGAATCAACCTTTGTTCCTTGACAAAGGGGGCAAAAGATCCGACGGCCGACCCTCAATTTAAATACAAACTGAAAGAAGACGAAAGGCGTTGTAGAAGTGGTCCATTTTTTCCTTGCTAGCTGAGGACAAAAAGAAGGCGTGAAAGTTTAGGATGGAGAAGTACAAACTTATAGAAACTGTCCATAAAAGAGAGAACCACGATCAAGTTAAAGATATAATCTCCCGTTGGCCCCGCCTTTCGACAGAAGATAATATATTTGGAAGTTTGATTGATACAGCATGCTCTCTGATGCACGTAACACATCCTTTTTTATTCGATTCAGCACGCTCTCTGATGCGCGTTAGCAGTTTCCAGCTAGGGTGGTTCTTACTGGGGAAGGAAAGGAAAGCACGCTAGCATAAAAAAGATAAGACGGATAGTGAGAGGAATCAAAATACGAGACCTGTTTATATGAGTGAAGGAAAGATTCTTCGGTGGGATTCAATGTGTTTTGAGTTTGTACATTGGAGTCCTAATATTCACAGTTTGCGCAACGAAAAATCAATTTGAATGAAGTAATTAGAAGAGAATATAAAGTATTCGGATGATGACCTCGGGATGGAAAAGGAAGGGAAGAAGATATTATAGTAAAAGTGACTTTTTAATACTAAATGCATTCAATATCATGAAGCAATTACTTTCTTTTTCCAAATAAAATATTAATATCCCTTAGAAGAATTTTTAAAAAATAAGCTTAAAGGAAAATATTTGAAAATCTCAAGCTAAATACTATATAGTGACAACTTATTGTATTGTAAAACATGCATCCATGGGGAAATTACAAAAAAAAAAAGATCTAAATATTTCAATTTGGCCAATTTAGTCATAATAATTTATTAATTTAATTTTTCCTGCCAATTTTGACCAGAAAATTCTGATGATGACGGCCAATTAGTACATGTTAAATAGGCACAATTTTTTTTTTTTTTGTAATTGTCCCGGCTATTTACTATATACTACAATTCTATGACAAAGTCAAATCTTTTCTATTTTTCAAGAAAGTCACAAAACAGATAGTTAATTCTACTGGTAGAAACTAATTTCGCTTCACTTCATTCCATTAATTCGACATGCACACTAAAAGTCTTTTATTTTCCCTTATCTTATTTCTTTCTCTTTTTCCCTTTATTTTCTTTCCCATCTAAATCTCCGTAAAATTCTTTTGCTTCCGTTAGGACATAAATCTATCTATCTGTATCTTTATATGTACATTAGAATTAATAAATAAAATACCTTAAAATTCGGCCAAGGCTCCATCGCCAAAGGTTCGAAAGCAACAGAACGAATCTAATGTCCACATTTTATATTCATATGAATATGACCCTAAGGGCCATCGTGACCGTTCTTCCATTGAATATTTATAACCTGATGCATGTGGAGTAAGACGTTTGTATATTGTTCTATCGTTCTGTCGCTTTGTCCACATTTAATATTCATATGAATATGACCCTAATGGCCATCGCTACCATCCTTCCATTGAATATTTGTAACCTGATGCATGTGGAGTAAGACGTTTGTACGTCGTTCTGTCGAAAGTGACAGAACGAATCTCATGTCCACAATTTATATTTATATGAATATGAGCCTAATGGCCATCGCTACCATCCTTCCGTCGAATATTTATAACCCGATGCATGTGGAGTAAGAGGTTTGTATGCATCCGAGGAGATTAATCACATTATTTAGTCATATGTTGCTAAAAATCTCGTAAAATCCATACACATTAAATAAATAAAGTATTCCAACCTCGAAGGCTCCATCACTTCCTTGTGTTTCTTCCCCATTTCACAATCACGAGCTTCTTCCATCCTTCTTGTCACTCTCGTTTCAGGAAAAAAAATGTGCTTATTTTTAATCATTTGATTGATACAATCAAGCTGCATAGAGAAAATATCACCAAAAATCCTAAACTATACTCTATGTGACATATTTGCCTCAAATCTTTTTTTTTTTGTAATATCAAAAATCCCGAACTTGTCTCATTGTGACACATTTATCTTAAATATCATTTGAAAAAAACAATGAATTTATATCTTTGTGGCATATTTATCTCATATTTTTTTCTTGTTAAGGTAATGTGTCACAATGATACTAGTTTAGGATTTTTCACGTTACAAATTTTTTTTGGGATAAATGTGTTCTAAGGAGACAAGTTCGTGAATTTTCGTGTCACAAAAAAAAAGTTTAGGGTATATGTATCACACAAGTATAACTTTAGAGTTTTTTGTATTATGAAAAAGTTTAGGGTAAATGCGTCACAAAAAATATATCTTAATTTTTTGTGGTATTTTTTCTTTAAGATATTGAAATATTATTCATATTTCTCAATCAATATATGGTGGGTGATATTTATTTTCATTTAAGACGAAGGGCCCACTAAAAAAAATGGATAATAAATTTGGCCCATTTCTTTCGCCAGAAACCCCCATCTCCCTATCATGTATTTATTTATTAGGTTAATACCATGAAAAACCTCAAATTTTTCCTACTGCGATACATTTACTCTAAACTTTTTTTGTAACACAACAAACATCAAAATATACCTATTATGACACATTTACTCTAAACTGTTTGTTATGACACTAAAAACCCTAAATTATACATCTTATGACACATTTACCCCATCATTTTTTTCTCTATTTTTTCTTCAAAAAATACTTGGCTGGCAAGCTCTGCCAACCGACAGAGCTTGCGGGCCATTCCAGAGGGTAGCGAAGCCTCACCAGCCTTGGGTGAGAGTAGTGGTGGCCTCCTCAACCCCTGCCACCCTCGCCCGTGGCAGATGAGGGCTAGGCAATGTAGCCCTCACTGGTCGAGGGTGAAGGTGGCGGCTAGTTAGGGAGGTCGCCGCTGCCCTCGCCCACGGTCGGCGAGAGCTAGGCGAGGCCGGCCTCATCTAGATATGGACAGGGCAACCCTGACGGTCAGGGGAGGTAGCCCTGCCCAAATCTGGGCAAGGGCTACCTTGCCCTACCCTCACCGGTTGCGGCCGAGGGCGGGGGCCAGGGGAGGCCGCTGCGGCCCTTGCCCACGGTCGATGAGGCCATCGCCGCCCTCTAGAGTAGTTGGCAAGCTACGGCGGCGATGGAGCTCTCCAGCCTAGTATTTATTTTAGGGAAAAAAAGAAAAAATGTTTATGGTAAATATGTCACATGAGGTATAGTTTAGGGTTTTCTATGTTACAAAAAAATTTTAGGGTAAATGTGTCATAGTGGGCAAAGTTTGAGATTTTTCGTGGTATTAACCCTTATTTATTTATGCGGCAGCATTATGACCACCACCATCTTCGCTCTACTTCCTTCCAAGTAACGACTTCAATGGCTTGGATATGGATGGCACCCGCCTTCACTTTGATTGCTCATCTCAGAGCTTTGCTATGGAAAACACAGAGCAAGAAGAAATTGCCTCCTGGCCCAAGAGGGTTCCCAATTCTTGAAAACCTCCCTTTGTCAAAACAAAACCCTCACCATGATCTGCAAAAATTAGCTCAAAATATGGACCACTCAGGTACCTGCGCCTCGGGATTGTGCCAGCGATCGTCTGTCTCATCCCCCGAAGTGGCTGAACAATTCCTCAAGACCCATGATCTTGTTTTCGCGAGCCAGCCGCCTCACGAGGCTATGAAACACATATCTTATGAGCAAAAGAGCTTGGCGTTCGCTCCATACGATCCGTATTGGAGGAATATCAGAAAGATGTGCACTATTTTGTCGGTGATGAAAGAGTCAGTGCTAGAGACAACAAAATTAATTAAGTTATTCAAGGTGCATATTTCAAATAGGGTTTAAACAAGTTCATTCATATATGCAGGACTAGCCAGTTGGAAAAATAATTTCCACATCTTTTCGCAAAATAGTGCTTTATCTTTTTATAAAATGTTAGTTTCCTGGTGGAGTCAATTAACATATTTATTTTGTTAAGAAGGTGTTCCATATGCCTGTTAAGTAATTAATGGTATAAAGTTTGTGCTTTCAATGCATGAATTGTAACAGTCCGCTTCCGACCCCACTTTTTGAGGCCCAATAGTGTGAATTTTAGGGTTTAATTAGCAACCCGTTGGCCCTGAACTAAACCGTGAACTTTCGTTTCGGGCGATTTCGGACTTTCGGAAATCGTGTTTTGATCCCCCGACTTTTAGATATTTGCATTTTGTCCCCAAAAGAAGTGAATTTTGGGCCTATGGGCAATTTTGCAAGAAATTGGGAAATGTTGACTTTTTGTCAACGTTGATCGTTGACCGGTCAACGGGTCAGGCAGACCCGTGGAAGACCGGGTCGGGTCCGGGCGACCCTACCCAAGCCCGCAAGGACCTAGCTTAGCCCAGCCCCATTTCCTCCCTCCCTTCTCTCTGGCCTTTTGTCGAATGGGTGTAGTGCACGCGCACACGTGGGCCACCGCGTGGCTAGTGGCCGACCAACCGAAGTCTATGGCCTGCCATCAACCGTAGGCGTCCCATCGACGGCCGTTAGATGGCCACCACATGTCCCGATGACGCGTTCTTCTCCCTCTCACACGAGCTACCCTTGGTCCCCTGCCATTATACCCGTGCGAGCTCCTCCCCTTCGGCGCCCATTTCTCTCGGCTCTGAGCTCCATTGGGCTCGACCTTGGTGTCTTTGGGAAGCTCATGAAGTCTCCTTCACAGCCCAAGCTACTGTCGCCGCCGTCTCTGCCCCGATTGTTGCCGGGAGCCCCTAAATGGATGCTCCCCATTTTGGTTTCACCCCAGCTTGGGCCGAGAGCCTTGTCCGGCCACCCCCGCCGTTCCGGCGCCACCCAGCCTCCACCACCGACACCAAGAGACTCATGGGAGTCTGGTGAGTAGAACCTAGCCCTTTAATTCAGTTGATTCTAGCTCTGCTTGGAGAATCGAAGCTTGATTCAATTCATGCCCTAATTGTGCTCAAGCTGACCCAGGCTCGCAGTCCCTGTCCCAGGCCGCACCGCCGCCACCCATGGCCACTAGCAGCTCCACCGACTACCCAGGAGCCGACCTCAACCGCTAGAGAACCCCAAGTCGCTGGTGGGCCGTCCGAATGTATCCTGACAGCTTTGTTCGGCCAAGAACCAGGCTTGTTCGGGCCTTACCTGCCTGATTCTGGCCACCTCATGCCTCAGCCGCCCTACCCACGAGCCTAGCCGGCCTTGCGCGACCATGGGCCACCTCCGGGAGCCACGCTAGAGGGTCGCCGGAGTCTCGCTGAAGCTTCACCGGCGCCGACACCAGAGTTGCTAGAGATATCCAGAAGCTGCCGTAGACCTCACCCGTCCCGTCTGTGGTGTCCAATCAGAGATTCGAAAGTCGCAACAAGCCCGAACGCGATCAGAAGTACGAGGATCACGTCGTCGCGAATCGTCAGTTTACGAGAAAAATCATGTGAGTGGACTCTCTATACTTCGATTAGAGGCATCTATCACTTTGGTAGAAATATTAGAATTGTTTGTATGGCTGGATTGTGTGATTGGATGAATGGAGCCGAGTATGGTCGAGTATAAGATACTGGTGATGAGGCGACAGGAAGACCGATTAGGAGGCAAGTGAGCCTAATTGAAGGACATTGGATGGTTGAATTGCGTGATTATTCACTGATGAGAATTATTAGGACCATTTGGATGGTCGAGCAATGTGATTAGACGATTGGGTCCATTAATGGCCGCATATTATTACTTGTCTGAGGTAATTGGAAAAGACCGATTAGGTGACATGTGAGCCCTGATCATTAGTTTGATGTTAATTGGATTTATTGGGAAGCCTGATTAGGTGATTGGATGGATTGAGGTGGTTAAGGAGCCTTAAGTAATGATCAGACGTCGATTGAATCTGATAAGAGTTTGACGATATTGCAGTTGGTGGCAAAGCGATGTTTTAGTAGAAGTATTAGAAATACTTATATAGCCTAAATGTATGAATAAGGGGTGTGAAATAACTTGTCGGTGGCAAATGATTGGATCGATTATGCGTGCAAAGGGCTTAATCAAGGGTTAAGGGTCAACGGGACCGTAAGTGGAGGCAACTGAGCTGCGAAAGTGATGACGAGAGATTATTAAGGATTTTTGGATATTTTAATATTTATTCGATCGATTAGGAGGCTCGTGTGCCTTAATTAAATTGGAAGTCGACGGGACCCGATTAAGTGTCGACAATGCTGCATTAGGGCGATTCGATTTTGTAAGATGATTGGAGTAGTCATGGACCTCGATTCACTTTGATTTTGGCTTTTAGCCGAGGAATGAGGGCAATGGGTCCCCGTTATCGATTGATGGGATGACTTTAGCCTATTGTGGTTTGATAATGTTGTGCCATGGAATTGCTAATCGAATGACGACATGGACTTGGCTACTGGATAAATCGATGTGGCTGATAAGCCGATTTAAAACGGTAAAATGGCAATTGAGGGCAATTGAACGCGGAAAAAACGACCATGAGCCGAGAAGGCTTAATTAGGGTCTCAGACCGATTATGGACGATCTTAAGCATTTATTATTGCACACTTTATTTGTTATGTAATTTATTTATTTATTTATTTGCATTAAATTACTTAAGTGAATGTATGATGTGATTGTGGCAGATTGGACTAACAGGTATATGGCTTAGTGCCAAGTCTCAGTCCCGGACCGATTGACTCATAAGTAGATTGGTTAGAAAGAGACTAGAGATAAGCTGTGTGATAAAAAGAACGGGATCATTGATGAATTATGGGAATTGAGTTAATATGCTATAAATTGGAAGTCAACTAAATTGAGGGCTAGTCAGTGACTATAGTGGCACTAGATGCCGATTTGAGGATATTTACTGATTATGGTCATGATGTGACGTTGTTGAACGGCTTTAGGCCAAGTCCTGATCGCGGACCGATAGACTAATGGATTTAGCTCACCAGAGTGATTGATTCGAGAATGTGGGCTTGAATTCAAGGCTAAGCATAGGGTTAGTTAGAGAGAGTGAAAGAGAATTTCATGGTGATTATGAAAGATTTGAGGAATAGAGAAATTGATTGATCTTGAGGAAAGAAAGAATATGATTATCGACATGAGAATAGATGATAAATCGAGTGAAATATTGCTAATAGTTACACTTGGGGAAATGTTATTTGGAGGTTGAGCAGTGAGTAGGAACTCTAGGGCGATAATGTTTCTAATTTTGATATATGGATAAACTCATTGAGATATTTATATCTCATCTCGTTGTTATTAACAATTTTCAGGTGCATGGTTAAAGATGGATTGGGGATGAGTACAGTGGAAGGGGACCCACGCTTCCATTGAAGACTTGAAGGTCGGTGACAAGTCCTGGACTGTCGCCACTTGATGACCGAAGTGAAGGAAGGAAATTAGGGGCTATCGCATGCCCAAGGGTGGGGCGTGGCGGGTCTTGATATGAATTTTTCTCATAACATGCGTAGCTTATTCTATGTAAATATTCTTGATAAGTCCAATAGTCATTAATATGAATCACGATGTATTTCTCCATGAAGGACATGTTGGCTGGTTCAATGGACACTTCCGCAACAGCAATAGAGTGGGCAATGGCCGAACTTATAAGACATCCTAGTGCAATGAA
Organism: Melaleuca quinquenervia; assembly: GCA_030064385.1. Lineage (NCBI taxonomy): Eukaryota > Viridiplantae > Streptophyta > Magnoliopsida > Myrtales > Myrtaceae > Melaleuca > Melaleuca quinquenervia. The sequence goes on from CM057726.1 coordinate 16,761,719, forward strand.
AAAGCTCCAAGCTGAACTTGAGAAAGTTGTGAGACTGAATAGAGCAGTGGGGGAATCAAACACACATGGCTTGGATTATTTAGACATGGTCATCAAGGAGATCATGAGGCTCCACTCGGTGGCTCCGCTTTTGATTCCCCATGAGGCAACCGAGGAGTGCACAGTGAGCGGCTTCCACATACCCAACAAGTCTAGGGTCATCGTGAATGTGTGGTCCATTGGAAGGGACCCAAAAGTGCGGACCACTCATGATCCGAAAGAGTTCGTCCCCGAGAGATTCTTAGGGTCGAGCGTGGATGTGAAGGGGTGTGACTTTCAGCTCCTGCCATTTGGGGCGGGCCGTCGAGGGTGCCCGAGGACGTACCTCGGCTTGACCATGGTGCGGTTGATGGTTGCTCAGCTCGTGCACTGCTTTGACTAGGAGCTTCCTGGCGGCATGTCACCCAGCGAGCTTGACATGACCGAGGAGTTTGGGTTAACTACTTCGAAAGCCAAGCATCTAGTAGTCATGCCTATGTACTGTTTGAGGGAATGAAAGAGTGTTCACTTCTCAGATTAATGAGTTCCCAAAAATAAGTCTAATATTGTCAAGAAGTTGATTGTGTTCGGTTTTAAACCACATGGATTGCCTAATAAGTTATAAAGTACTGTTCGCTTGATTTTGAAGGTCCTAATATCTTCTCCATAGTTAAGATCATAGTGTTGTGCTTGATGTATGAGATTCGGTCAGATCCGAGACAAAACCAATTTGAATCGAAGATGCGAACTGAAGCAGGAATGTCAAGATAGGTATATGTAGGTCTTCGGGCTTTGGAGGATCATTCCTAGATGCCTATGCACGGAAAATCAAGTGTAATGCGGAATAGGGTTCGGTGCCCCGGCCACCAAGTTGGGCTTCAGCCCCTTGTACGAGAAAACCTCATGACTTTTCCAAGGTTGCTGCGAGCCAGGACCTTGAACCTTCTTATAATTAAAGTTTGGCTCATACACTTGTCATTTACTGCGTAAAAAAATTTAATGTTTAATGTTACCCCTACATAAAGAAATTTGATATTGCATACTTTTGCATATTGCATTTTTCTACTGTACTTCTTTGGATTTAGGTACTTAAGGCATTTATAATTGACCAATTTGCATCAAGCATGTTCACGGTGGGCCCGGTAATGAACTTCACTGAAATTAATCTGATCGAGGTATTTAATGATCTCTAGTACTAGAAAATCTAGAAAAATTCTAGCTAGGAGTGATTTGGGTAGTGTTTATAAAGATATGAGCAATGTTTAGCTCAAGATAAAGTTGCAACCATAAACTCATATGATAGCGAATATTTGCGTAATAATTAATATAAATGGTGCTTGTAGTGATGTGTAGATTATATAGCCAACAATTGCTATAGCTGTTGAGTTTGACAAGGGGCATGTTCAATCTCCCAATATATATTGTTGTAATGATGATTTTGCTTTTATCTATGGTAAAGGTTGTTGTATTTGAGAATATTTGTGGAGTAGCAAAAGACGCAAGTAAAATTGGTGTTCGGATTAGGTTCACAGGTATGGTGAAGTTTGAGTGCAAGATAGACTTTAAAGAAGTATGCGACTATTGCACCTTAAAAAGGGTTGTGGGAGGGTAACCACGAAGATTAGATTTTAGCAAAGAAAACTTGACTTAAAGATCGAGCTAATGTGGAGATTATTGAAAACATATAATGAGTTTGAATCCTTGAAGGAAATCCAATATAAGTGGGTTTTTTTTTTTATAATTTGAAAAGTATCCTAGTTGGCATGATTTTCTTGTAGGAGTATATATGTTATAATAGGACTTCTTATTTTGTATTAACGTCTTTTTCAATATAACAAGTGGTTTTCTTCTACATAAAGAGCATCTATGAGGTGGCTTCTTCGTGAACTACACTCCTCAAGCAATCCAAAAGGAGTATATAGTGTTCAAGCTAATAAATATTATGATAATAGTTATGAATGCTCTTATGCAATTGAGATATTATTTTATAAAGAATTATAAATACTGTGAGTTATTGGGTGTAATGGACGGCTGGGAAATATTAAGGATATTGGAGTGATTCAAGTGTAGTTATACCATTTGATCTATAGTTGACTCATGCGTTGCTCCTCTCGTGAAGTAGGTTTCACCAACTAAACCATGTAAATTTAGTTTGCAATTTTTTTAATTCTACTTATTTTGTTCTTTAATTATTGGTTTTCGTAGCAATATATGTGAATGTATGTATCGTATAATTATTTATTTCCTTAATTTGTTACTCATTCATTGAACAGATAACTCCTTCGCAATGTTAATAGACATACAAATCGGTCCTATAGAGTTTTTCCCTCCTCACAATTAATCGTCTTCTCGGTCATTCGTGCAACAAAACAATTAGCAGCATGAGCAAGGCACTGTGTTGTGACGCTCATCTAGTTCTTATTGCATTCTCCACAATACTAAATAGTCAGCATCCACATCAGTTGCGCTCTTGCAATAATGCTTAGTAATCTTGTAGTTTTATGATATAGAATCCACCATGTTACTAAGATGAATGGAAAGTTTGCTATAATGTCATAAATTTTGCTAACGAGTGCCCCAATAAGTATCACTATGGCACTTGTTCAGTAACTAATTAAAGAAACTTACGGGACCGAAGCTGTCTTTGGGCCAGGGAAGATGCTCCACAGAAGCCACGAGGATCGAGAAATCAGACCTTCTAGACCAACAGTGCTATGTGACTTTGTATGTGGAATGCTAGGTGCACAATTTACGCTTTGGAATGCTTGGTTAATGTCTGGATCTCTACTCAGCTGGTATGTTAGTGGACCTATGAGGGATGAAGAATTCAATGAGTCTCTGCTATGAAGGTGATGTAGAATAACAAGCACATGCCTTTATGGAAACATTGGAATATCATAAGAGCAGGCGGATCCATAAATCAAATATGATTGCGTGATCTTCGATATTACAATATTTGATTGCATGTTTCTTTAATTTTCGGAATATCACAGATTTCAGACACGTTTTGTAGATTTTTAAGTTGTCTTTCCATTTTATATAAATAAGCATCTAAGTTATTGTAATATGCACGACTTAGTTATTTAGAAATAGACATTATCTTCTGGAATTGTCTTTCAAGTATACTTCCCTGCATCAGAAGGGAAAACCTAACCCCACGGAGCCAGGAGGAAGCCTTCCTATTCAAGAATGGATTCTCCAATCATGCTTTCATTGGAAAACCGCAATACAGATTATAGAGGCCCATCACAATTTCCAATTGCAATCAGTCACATCTTCTCCGCACAAGTAAGAGAAGACGATGAGTTGCAAGAGCTGATTTAAACACTAATTGCCCCGAAAAGCGAGTGCCCACCTCGGATCCCTATCATGTGGCATCTCCAAATTAAATAATCAGAGCAGTTGATTAGTCATTTAGGAACAGTCTAGTTAATTAGAAATCTAAACTTTTGATTAATGGCCGTTCGACTTCAATGGCCATGTAATGACTTCACTCACTTTCATAGGGAAAAGGACACTACAAGTGCCATAATTTTTGTACAGCACTCACTTTAGTGCCAAAACTTTCCGTCGAATTACTTAAGTATCAAATCAGATAAAAAAACGATCACTTAAATGTCAACTCTGCCCCAAAAATGACATGGCATGCCAGAAATGTCAAGTCAGCATTTAAAATAACAAAAAATTAAAATATATTACACGTGGCATTTTTATTAAAAAAAATATATTCAACGAGGCTTTTTTAAATTTATTTTTAGGTGATATAAATTTTTAATTTATTAAAATTAAATTAAAAATTAATTTTTTAATTAAAAAAGGGTCAAAGCAAAGGGCAACTTGCCACCGCCACCTTACCCTTGCCGGCAGCCGACGAGGGCCACTGCAAGCCCTCGTCCAAAGGGTTTCTAATCCATGTGGCCTGGGCAGGGGTTGGCAACCCCGCCAACAGTCCCTATAGGTCGGCGACCCTCGCCCAACTTGCGTTTTGTTTTCATCGCCCACCCTCGCCTTTCACCTCTTAATTCCTCATCGATTGCCACTGTCTAGCCTTCCACTCGCTACCTCCCACCTCCACGGAGGGGACCAACCCTCTGCGCAGCCCAATCGTGTCCCCATTGCCACCCCAGGACCCCCTACTTTCGGTTGCTGGAAGTCGCATGGCTATTTGTGCTCACCAAGCCACTCCCTGACGCTGCTACCTCATTTTCTGAGTTCCCCGATGTTGTTCCAACCATGTTGAAGCTTTGGCTGGTGCCGTTGTCACCATCGAAGACTCCAACATCGTGATGACCTCTACCTCCTATGTTTTGCACCCTAGTCGCTGTTAACAGCCCTAGCTTGTTGTTCGCACCGCCCCAACCATGGTTGTCACTTAGGATGATGTCCTGAGCTCCTCCCGGTCACTACTCGTACCCCCTCCTTTGTCGTTGCTGTGTTGTCAGCCAACAATCGCCTCCGCTGGTCTCCCTTGTTCATGCCCCTACCTCCCTATTCGCGGGCGCCAAAGCTACCGGCTCGCCACCGACACTACTCCGCCGCCCCACACGCCGTCCACACCTCATATGGCTCCATTGGACCATCCACGTCACTCCTAGCCACCATCAACGCCATATAGTGCTAGGGGAGGGTCGCAATCCTCACCTAGATTTGGGCGAGGGCTTGTGTTGGGGGGGGGGGGGGCACTTGCCGACAATAGACAAGGGTTGCCCACCTATGGCCATCGATCGGTGACTAGAGGTGGCAAAATGGGTCAAAGACCCATATTTGATAATATCGGTCATAAATAAGTCAGCTTAAAATACTAAATGGATCACTTACTAACCTCATGAGTTATAAATGAGTTCTAAACAAGTCATAAACGAGTTACCTAATTAATTTTAAGGATTATTAACAAATAATTTTAAATATTATTAATAATTCATTTTTAGACTACGAAAATTCTATTATTCTAATTATTTTATTTTTTAAAATAAAAAATTGATTATTTTATTTTCCCTTATTTTCCTTCTTTTTTTCTTTCCTTTTTTTTTTATCCGTTTTCCCTCTTTCTAAGTTGGTCGTTGGCCAAGATGCAAGCGATGAGCTTACTAGACTCTAGTGACTGGAAGAGGAAAAAAGAAAAAAATGAAACAATATATTTTTTACAATAAAATTAATTAAATTTTCGAAAAAAAATTTTAAATTAGAAAAAATTATCAAATAATCGTATTTCATAAAATTATTTTAACAATACATCTAAAAAATCGCCAAGCAAATTTTCCTGAAGTGGTTAAATATATAAGTATATTATCAATACAGGTCGGGTCGGGTACGGGTCATATATGGGTCGGGTCGGGTCGGGTCGGGTCGGGTATGATACACTATATGAATATGGGTCAAAACGAGTTAAATGAGTCAAATGTGGGTCGACCCATATTTGACCCGACCGACCCATTTGACCCCCCTATCGGTGACCCCCGCTGATCATCCCCACCCTCACCGAGGAGGATGGAGTGGCACAGGCTTGCCGCCCTCCCCTTAAACCCCATTTTAATTTTTTTTGGAATTTTAATTTTTTATTATATTAAATGATGACTTGGCACTTCCAACAAGTTACGTGGGTTGTCATGTCGGATTTCTGGCAAGTAAAATCGAAGTTGGCACCGAAGTGATCATTTTTTTTAAGTGACACTAAAGTGATCCGAATAAAAGTGTTTGAACTAAAATAAGCGCCGTACATAAGTTATAACACTTGTAGTGTTATTATCCCAACTTTCATATCTTTATTTGTCTTGAATTCTCATACATCTATTTTAGTTTACTTGACCCTTTCGTTAGTTTTACATTCATGACGACCATTCGAGGGAAAGCTGCCGCGAAGTTGCCCTCCTAGCATTGTTAGGAGGCTCAAATGCAACTGTTGAGAAACAAATTTTCATTTTTCTTACATTGTACTTACAAACTAGGGATAGATGCAATGGAATTCTTAAGATAATTTATGAAAATGCAATTGAATCTTATAATTTTTTCGTAAAATTTACACAGAATATAATTGAGTCCTAAAACTTTTAAACATGTAATCAAATCCTAAAACTTATCAAATCAATTTGATTAAACTCTCTTATTAATAGAACTTTTTGAAAATATTAAGACCCCTTCATACTTTCATGATAAATTATGACTTGATTATATATTTTTAAAGTTTTGAAAGGCGTCATAGAAGAAGGCGTGAAAGTTTACGATGGAGAAGTACGAACCCATAGAAACTCTCCATATAAGACAGAGCCCCGATCAGGTCAAAGATATAATTTCCCGTCGGCTCCGCCTTTCGACAGAAGATAACATATTATATCTCTCAATGATTCTCGTTGCCCCCGTAAACCATGTGGAAGTTTAATTTCCCGATGGCCCCGTCATATAAATGTGCCCTAGTGGCCATCGCTACTGTCCTCCCGATGAATATTTATAACCTGATGCATGTGCATGGAGTAAGACGTTTGAATGCACTCGAGGAGATTAATCACATTTTTAAGTCATATGTTGCTAAAAATCTCTCAAATCCAAACAGAATAAATAAATATAAAATTCCCAACCTCGAAGGCTCCATCACTTCCTGTCACTCTCGTTGCAGGAAAAAAATAATTAAATGCGCTTATTTTTAATCATTTGATTGACACGATCAATCCGCATAATGAGAAAAGTTTGTTCTTTTAAGATAGAGAACTAAAAAACCTAAACTATAGCTTGTGTGACACATTTATCCCAATTTTTTTGTAGTACCAAAAATCTTGAATTTATCTTCTCGTAACAAATTTACACTTTGAACTTGTATTTTTGCGACATCTTTATCTCTTTTTTTTTTTGAAAACTCAATTTGGCTGGTGAGGCTAATGCCCAAAGTGTATGCCAAAAAAGAAGAAGGAAAATGCTTAAGTAATAAGTTCATGAATTTTTATGTCAGAAAAAAAGTCTAGGAAAAATTTGTCACAATGAGACAAGTTCAAAAGTTTTCATGTCATAAAAAAATTTCGGATTAATGTGTCACACAAGTACAAGTTTAAAATTTATGATATTATAAAAAAAAATTTAGGATAATTGTGTCACAAAAAAATATATTTTAAAGTTTTATGTGATATTTTTTCTTTAATATATTGAAATGTTCTTCATTATTACTTAATCAATATATGGTGGGTGATATTTCTTTTCATTCAAGATGAAGGGCCCACTAAAAAATAATGGATGATAAATTTAACCCATCTCTTTCGCCAGAAACCCCCATCTCTCTGTCATGTCTTTATTTGTTTATGGGGCGGCATTATGACCACCCCTATCTTCGTTGTACTTCCTTCCAAGCAACCGCTTCAATGGCTTGGATATGCATGACACCCGCCTTCGCTTTGATTGCTCATCTCCTGTTGCGAGCTTTGCTATGGAAAACACAGAGCAAGAAGAAATTGCCTCCTGGTCCAAGAGGATTCCCAATTCTTGGAAACCTCCCTTTGTTAGGAAAAAACCCTCACCATGATCTTCACAAATTAGCTCAAAAATATGGACCACTCATGCACCTGCGCCTCGGGCACGTGCCAGCGATCGTCGTCTCATCCCCCGAAATGGCCGAACAATTCCTCAAGACCCATGATCTTGATTTTGCGAGCCGGCCGCCTCACGAGGCTGCGAAGCACATATCTTATGACCAAAAGGGCTTGGCATTCGCTCCGTACGGTCCGTATTGGAGGAATATCAGAAAGATGTGCACTTTGGAGCTCCTCAGCAATGCAAAAATCAACTCCTTCAAGTCCATGAGAAGAGAGGAGGTCAGCTTGTTTATGAATTCTCTCAAAGACGCATCTCGTGACTGCACAGCCATTGACTTGAGCGCAAAGATCTCGTCGCTAAGTGCCGACATGAGTTGTCGGATGGTCTTGGGGAAGAAGTACATGGACAAGGAATTCGACGAGAGAGGGTTCAAGGCCGTGATTCAAGAAGGGATGGTGTTGGGCGCGACGCCAAACATTGGTGACTATGTTCCGTATTTAGCATCATTCGATCTTCAGGGGTTGACGAAGCGCATGAAAGCAGTGAGCAAAGTGTTCGATGCTTTCTTTGAGAAGATTATTGATGAGCACATGGAGTCCAAGAAAGAGGATGGAGAGACCAAAGATTTTGTTGACGTCATGCTGGGCATCATGGGAGTAGAAGAGGGAGAGTACCACATCGACAGGCCCCATATCAAAGCCATAGTTCTGGTAATAAATCAAATTTTGTTAACTAGGATAGATTGATTAGAACAAGGATCCCGTAACCTTAATTATTGTTCAATTGTTTAAGCATGCGTCGGTGTGGAAAATTCATTAGAACAAGGATCCCTCTAGTTGAGGTTCTGAGATTAGCATAGTTAGGGTTCCAACTTGATTTAAAAGACATTTCCACTATTCAAAAGCAGATCCTTGAGCGTATGGACCCCCGTATATAAACATCCAACAAAAGAAATCTGTGATTTCCCTTTGTGAATCTTTTTTGTAGGTGAGTTTTGACATTTCAACCATTATATCGCGGTAGAATTTCCCTATATGTGGCCACGCATGTCGAATCGGTGTCATCATCTCTTCCATCTTAGATTTGCAAGTTCTAATGGCCATTTTGAAAATAATAATCAGAGGTTGAATCGGTCAACATAAGAAGAATAATCAAGCGTGTAGTACAAGAGAAGTAGACGTAAAGGATTATTATCTCTTTCTTGAAGTATGTGTGCTCGTCTCTTTCAAGCACCGGACACTGAGCAGTCACCATTGTTTTGTCGACGATGAAAGAGTGAGTGCTAGAAACAACAAAATTCATTAAGTTATTTAAGGTCCATATTTCAAAGAGGTTTTAAATAAGTTTATTCATATATGAAGGATTAGCCAATTGCAATAATAATTTCTATCTTCCCGTACCACATATATTATGAAGAAAAATAGTTTTTTTATCTTTTTATAAAATATTATTCCTACTAGAGATTATACTTAGGGAAATCTCATAATTAGTTTCCTGGTGGAGTCAATTGTGATATTTATTTTGTTAAGAAGGTGCTTCATACGCCGGTTGAGTAACTAATGGTATAAAGTTTGTAATTTCAATGCATGGATTTCTTTCATAACATGTGTAACTTACTCTATGTAAATATGCTTGATAAGTGCAATCGATATACTCCTTATTATGAATCTCGATATATTTCTCCGTGAAGGACATGTTGACTGCTTCAATGGACACTTCTGCGACAACAATAGAGTGGACAATGGCCGAACTTTTAAGACATCCCAATGCAATGAAAAAGCTCCAAGCTGAACTCGAGAAAGTCGTGGGATTGAACAGAGCAGTGGAGGAATCAGACACGCATGGCTTGGATTATTTAGACATGGTCATCAAGGAGATCATGAGGCTTCACCCAGCAGCTCCGCTTTTGCTTCCCCACGAGGCGACCGAGGAGTGCACAGTGAAAGGCTTCTACATACCCAACAAGTCGAGGGTCATTGTAAATGTGTGGTCCATTGGAAGGGACTCGAAAGTGTGGACCACTCATGATCCAGAAGAGTTTGTCCCCGAGAGATTCTTAGGGTCGAGTGTGGATGTAAAGGGTCGTGACTTTCAGCTCCTGCCGTTCGGGGCAGGCCGCCGAGGGTGCCCAGGGATGCAGCTGGGCTTGACCGTGGTGCGGTTCGTGGTTGCTCAACTTGTGCACTGCTTTGACTGGAAGCTTCCTGCCGGCATGTCATCTAGCGAACTTGACATGACTGAGGAGTTTGGGCTAACTACTCCGAAAGCCAAGCATCTAGTGGTCACGCCCAGGTACCGTTTGAGTGAATGAAACATAGTTCACTTTTCAATGGATTATTATTGAGTTCCCAAAGATAATTCTGATATTGTCAGGAAAGATCGTGGTGTCAGTTTTAATACCACATGGATTGCATACTAAGTATAACGTACTGTTAACTTGATTTTCAAAGTTCTAATATATTCCCCATAGTTAAGAGCTGTGTTGTGTTTGATATTTGAGATTCGGCCAAATCCGAGACAGAATCAATCTAAATCGAAGATCAAACTAAAGTAGGAATGTCATGATATGTTTATGTGGGTCTTCTGGGCTCTGAAGGATCACCTCCTAGATGCCTATGCATGAGAAATTAGGTGTAAGGCGGAATAGGAATCGAGGCCCCAGCCACTAAGTTGGGCTTCAACCCCTGTACGAGAAAACCTCCTAACGTTTCCAAAATGCTACGAGCCTAACTAGGCCTTGAACCTTCTTGACATCTAAAGTTTCACTCATGAACTTGTTACTCACCGCATACAAAAATTAAATGTTGAATGTAACCCCTACATAAAGAAATTTGATATTGCATACTTTTGCATATTGCATTTCTCTACCATATGTCTTTGCATTTAGGTACTTAAGGCATTTATAATTGACCAATTCGTGTCAAGCATGTTCGCAGTGCGGGGCCGAATAATGAATTTCACTGAAATCAATCTGATCAATGGTCCAAGGCGCAAGTGATGCTAAGATTCACAATTTCAAGATTGTGAAACTGAAAAATGTGAATACGATATTGTTCCACAATTGTGGGTGCTAAAAACGTGAATAAAATCTTCTTCTTTTTTTAAGGTCGTGGAACATTTTTAACCCTTTTTTTTTTTGGAAATGGACACAACTCCAATGTTGTGGGAATTGGTCTTGACTCCAACGATGTTGGAGTTATTTACATCTCCACGATTGCGAGAGTCGATCGGACAAGACAGATTTGGATCTAGAAATGAATTAATTTTGGTTTTGGCCAATTAGGTTCGAAATTCCAAATGAAGGAAAAGTTGATTCCTAATTAATTTTGTCAAAATAATAATGCAAAAGTCAAATTGGAGTAGAAATGAGTCGATTTTGGAATTGTTTTTGAATTTCCAATTTTTCTTGAACATTTTGACCACAGGTTTGACTTTTAGGGGTTGACAAAAAGTTCAACTCAACTTCGTGGGATTATTGATATAATTGATGTCTCATTTTGAAAATAATGTTGAAAAATTGAAATTAACTTGAGATATGCTGCAATGACTCTTTTTGGGGGACAAACACGCTCCGTCGTGATAAAAAAAAACCCTAATCTTGAGTTTTTGCCTCTATCGGACGCATTAATAAAAATTAAGTATTGACACACATTTCTCGACAGTCGGGGTTAGTTCATATTGACCACACCCAAACACGAAAGTCATTGGATTCTAAAAATGGACTAAGTCCTTAAATCGAGGTGACTTGGGGCTCGATGTATAAGAGTGAGATAAGATATCCAATCTTCATCTCCACATAGCCTCATTTGTCTTTGTCTAGCTTTTTTTCACATATCAAAAAGAGTTTGGATGATTCGGAGTTTGGGAATGCCCATTGTATATAGACCTAAGAGGCCATTTTAATCAATTTCCATTTATTACAAAAGAAATTCAAATTCTTGTAAAGAAATTGTGTCAATCAAATAATGGTAATTAAGGATTGAAACACTACCTATGAGCGCAATAAAAGGAAATGAAAGGATGCCAATCGCAAAGATATGTCGCATGCAACTTGTAAGGTTTGACGTCCAATGGCAAGATTCTAAATGCTTAACACTCTCATCCCAATTAGATCAAAAGAGTTATTCTACTTTCCATTATATTGGATAATTCTATTTGTCACCAATTGGAATGAGTAGAACCATAGTGGATAATCACATGTTTTTTCCACACGGTTTCCTCTTGTGAATACCTCATGGTTTCCTAATGCAATCAGGCTTTTAGATTGTGAGCTGTGTTGGATGTCTAGTGCTAGAGTGATACGCAAGCATTGTATTTAAATTAAACACTACTTTAACTTCTACATACATTTCATACGTTCAAATTCCACCTATAGAACAACGGCTTTTCGCATATGCCTCCCATTATATTTCCCAACCTACAAAAACATACTAGTTAACGACCGACCGTTTTCTTTATGACTTTGACACATGCTACCAAGTTATTACGGCCTAAGTCCACTAAGTATGGAAACAAATTCTTAGCAGAGTCACCAAACTGTCGTGATCCTCTCAAGATTACATCTAATAGCTAACCCCATCCATGCTCGCTAGAATCTTGAGCAGTTTTTTTTTTTAAGCCAGTAATTTTTCCATGATTTTGGATTACTATCCCGCTTTTCCGACGCCTCCATCACTTCCCGTTAGTCCTTTGCCTCCAATACATAGGCTTTCTGGACATTATGAGGAGTTTAAAAGATTTCCTATAAGACAACTAAATGGTTTATCAATTATGAGCACAAGCCTTCTCAAGTTGATACCTCATCTGACATATGGACATTTCATATTTAAAGTTCTTTTTATCCTATCGATTTCTAAGAGTGGCCACTATCCATTTGAGGTCGGTCATAAACCAAATGAGACCTGAGAATATTTTCTTTCTTACGGAATTAGAGATTCTAAATATGGAAACTTAATTAAAACAATGTCTATTGGTATCCCTTTGGTACCTAACCTAGTGGGGTTGTTATCTAAATGGTCATGCATTCTTGGTTATCAGTTAGTCTAAAGGTATTAAAGTCACCAGGTGATCGAGTGAATGTTTTTCTATGGTATATTGTGATCCTAAACTAGACCAAATCTGTCTAGAAAAGGAATTGAGAAATAATATGTTGCAGTTTTTGGATTGATGGTATGTGGATTCATATGATATGGATTGATAGTCTGTGGAGACTAAGAGGTGGTCGCTTTGAAATGTGCGTGATGTGGGGTAGCGTATTTCTCTCAATCAACCATAGGTTTATACCATAGTCCTCTTATGATGCCAGAGCCAGCTTCATCTAAATTGAGCTAAGATTATATCTCTATGTTTCGTAATGCGTTAATACTAAGAGGAAATGACCTAAGAGGAAGATGACTTCCATAATCACCAAACCTTCAAAAAACAAAAAGCACCTTTACGTGTCGATGCCTTTATTATCATAGATTGCCAATTTTGTTTGTAAATATGTTTTATCTAAGATCGATTATTGTTATGAAGTTTCCTACCTTGATGAAGATAAAAAGATCTCTAATACTCAATTCCGACTTGTAAGTAGAATTTTGAGAGTCCAGCTTCTTTATCTCCCATCACGTTTGTTAGTAAACTCATCCAACGCACTCCTGAGGATATTAAGGACTACGTCTAGTTAATTTGCTTTGGCCAGCAACCCTTCCAGCTACACAATGAGAACACTTTATTAACCTTCAAATTTCCCTTTGACTTCTTTGTCAGTGGTGTTAAGAAATCGCGCGTCGATTCCACAAAATCACGCGAACAAACGATCTACCAAGGCATAATATAATAATAAAGAAATCAAATCTGAAGAAGACACCAGAGAATTTGTTATCGAAGTTCACCCAAACTTGGGCTACGTCTCCGCGCAGAGACACTCTGCGAATCCACTAAACTTTGAAGAAAGATGAATACAACCACGATCTTTTCTCAAGATCAGCGCACAAAGAGATTTGAAAACACTCACAAAGAAAAAAACCCTCTTTTTTCTCTATCTCTTTTTTCTCTTTCTTTTTTACATCTTACGCTAAAATAGAAAACGTAATATTGCTAATATAAAGATATTGCTTTTAACCTAAAAGAAAATCTATATAAAAGACAAAATAACCATCACGTAATATCTTACGTAATATTTGCGTAATATTTGGCTTCACCGCCAACAATCTCCCACTTGAAGACAAATATACCCGATGCACCAAGCAACTTTTCCACCATCTTCTTCAAAAGCTAGTAACTGGAATTTGTGCCTCTGCGTTACTCCTCTTCAATTACCATGGAGTAATACTAGTAGCAGTAGTACAGAAAATATGTTTTTCTCTGTCTACTACCTTGGTCAACATGTCAGCAAAATTCTTCGAGCCATCAATTTTTTGTAGCTTCAACTCATTATCTTTTAATGCTTTCTTGATGAAGTGATAACGCTTCTTGATATGTCTCGTCTTTTTGTGATAAGCTGCATTCTTAGCTAAGTGCACTGCACTCTGACAATCACACCATAGTGTGCTCACCGACTGCTTTCGATGTAGCTCCTCCATGTACTCTTGTAACCATATGATTTCCTTGGAGGCTTCTGTGACCGCCACATACTCGGATCCCGTCATCGATAGAGCCACCACTTGCTGTAGTTGAGATACCGAACTCACTGCTGTACCTGCAACTGTAAAGACATATCCAGTGGTATCCTCACCACTATCTGGATCACCCATGTGATTTGCATCTACATAACCTTCCAATTTTAGAGATGTACCACCATAACAAAGAGAATAATTTGATGTACCTACTAGATATCTCAATATCCACTTTACTGCATTCCAATGCTCCTTGCCTGGATTCTGCATATATTGACTTACTACTCTCGCTGCTTGTGCAATATCTGGTCTCGTGCTCACCATGGCATACATCAAACTCCCCACCGCCGATGCATATGGAACTACCGCCATCTCATCTCTCAAAGCTTGAGTACTCGGACACAAACTCTTTGAAAGTTTGAAGTGATTCGCTAAAGGAGTTGCAACCGGTTTTGCTTTATCCTTGTTAAATCTCTTTAACACCTTGTTCACATAATCCTCCTGCGACAGCCATAATTTCTTATTTTTCCTATCCCTAATGATTTTCATGCCTAAAATATTCTTGGCTTCTCCCAAGTCTTTCATAGCAAACTGTGATGCTAACATCTTTTTCACGTCTGCGATTCTCTTCATATTAGAACTAGCTACCAGCATGTCATCCACATATAAAGAGAGATACACAATATCACCATCGCTATACTTGTGAAAATAAACACAATGATCAGACTCACAATGTGTAAATCCGTTTGCTTCCATGAAACCATCAAACTTTAGGTACCACTGTCGCGGAGCTTGTTTTAAGCCATACAAATTTTTCTTCAAGCGACATACCATGTGCTCCTTACCTTGAACTTCAAAACCTTTAGGTTGCGCCATGTATAATTCTTCATCTAAGTCACCATGTTAACTGCTCAAGATGAAGATCCTCCACTGCAACAATACTCAATAAAAGTCTTATTGATGTCATCTTCACTACTGGTGAAAAAATTTCAGAGTAATCAATACATTCTTTTTGAGAATAGCCTTTAACTACAAGTCTCGCCTTGTATCTGATACTACCATCAGCTTCATTTTTGATCCTGTACACCCACTTATTTAATAAAGCTTTTTTATCTGCGGGTAACTTGGTTAACTCCCAAGTTTTGTTATGAATTAACGAGCTCATCTCGTCTTTCATAGCATGCTCCCACTTCACGTGAGACGTGTCTTTCTTTGCCTCATCATAAGTCTCCGGTTCTCCTGAATCTGTATATAAGACATGACTCATAACAATATTTGATGACGATGGATCAAAAATTACCTTTGGCTTTCTCACACGTGTAGACCTCCTCAACGTAGGTTCTTCAGAGTTATTATTTTCCTCTGAATCATTATGTTCCTATTGAACTTCCTCCTCACTGATAATAGGTTCATCTTGAATCTCTTCTTCACGTGCACCCTGATTTATCGGAATCATCTTCACGGGCATTGTATCTAACTCAACATATTCTGGCTTTTTTTCTTTTTCGTGCTCTGTCTGACGATCCTTGTACATCTTTTCTTCATGGAATACCACATTCCGACTGCGGATGACTTTGTTATTCTCATAATCCCAAAGTCTGTAGCCATACTCATCGCCACCATACTTTTGGGACTTAGCATCAAGCTTCTTTCTATCTTCCCTGTCAATCAAAGCATATGCAATACACCCAAAAACTTTCAGGTAAAAATAATTAATCTTTTTACCTGACCATTGTTCTTGCGGTATTTTTCCATCCAACGCACTAGATGGACTTCTGTTGATAAGATAAACAGCAG
The DNA here is from genome assembly GCA_030064385.1 of Melaleuca quinquenervia. NCBI lineage: Eukaryota > Viridiplantae > Streptophyta > Magnoliopsida > Myrtales > Myrtaceae > Melaleuca > Melaleuca quinquenervia. The sequence continues at coordinate 16,777,648 of CM057726.1, forward strand.
CATCAACTGTAGCAGCCCACAAGTGTAGCGAGAGACCCGCATGTAGCCTCATGCATCTCGCACGTTCTAGAATGGTCCTATTCATTCTCTCAGCAACACCATTTTCTTGAGGAGTTCTAGGAACGGTTTTCAACCCATGTATGCCTTCTTGGCTCAAATATTCTGCAAATTCTTTACTTGTGTATTCACCGCCATTATCAGATTTCAAATATTTCATGTGATAACCTGTTTCCTTTTCTACCATGATTTTCCACATTTTAAATATCCCAAAAACTTCTGATTTTTCTTTCAAAGTATAAACCCAAGTCTTTCTTGTTGCATCATCAATAAATGTGACAAAATATCTCTTACCACCATAAGAAAGTTCCTGTGCTGGTCCCCATACATCAGTGTGAACCAACTCTAATTTCTGATTTTTATTTTGCCGTCCATTCAATTGAAAACTTACTGCTTTTTGTTTTCCATAAATGCAACTCTCACAAAAATCTAACTCAACTTTTTGCAAACCTGGAAGCAATTTTCTTGAATGTAATTGCTTTACACCTTTTTCACCAAGATGCCCCAAACGATAATGCCAAAGAGTAGATAAATTACATGTAGCCACTGTAGTTGCAACCATATCACTGATATTGTCTCCTTGGAGAAAATAAAGTGTACCCGTACGCTTTCCCTTTGCCACTACTCTTGCCCCTGATGTTATCTTCCACTCTCCGTGCCCAAAGGTTGTTACAAAACCTTCTTGGTCAAGTTTACTAGTTGAAATAAGATTTTTCTTCAATTCTGGGATATGTCTAGTTTCACGTAAAACTAGACATCCTCCACCTGAGATATTCAACGTCACGGTTCCTTTGCCAACAATTGGACACATGTGGCCGTTTCCCACAACCACTTGCCCAAAATCTCCGCTGGCATAATTAATAAATATTTCTCTTTGTGATGTACAATGGAAAGAAGCACCAGAATCAATAAACCACTTGTCTGTCATCAAGTCAGACCCTGCAGATAAACACAAATTTTCTATTAACGGTTCATCACTAACCACATTAGCCCCTTGATTCTCATCATGTTGCTTCTTTAAATAGGCTTCACATTGAAACCTCCGGTGTCCGGTTTTATGACAGAACTAACACTTATCTTTTGCAACTGGCCTCTTTCCCCTTGATTGTGATCTACCACGCCAAGTGAATTTTCCTCTGCTTTTACTTCTTCCGCGGTTTTCCACAGCTAGTACCGTAGAAGATGAAGATGCTGAAAAATTATCTCTACCTGAGACTTTTCTTCGCATCTCTTCATCCATGATGCTACTCACAGCATCATCCAGAGTCAAATCGTCCTTCATGGTGCTTGAAATAGCATGCACTGCAGTATTATAACTTTCTGGAAGAGAACATAAAAATAATAAAGCTTGAAGCTTTCTTTCCAGATTTATGCCTGCGGATTCCAACTGACCTGTGACTTGTGTAAAATTGTTAATATGCTCTGCTACAGAACCTCTGTCAGATAATTTCATATTAACCAATTTCTTCAATAAAAATACCCGATTTGATGTAGACGGCTTCTCATAAATATTCGTAAGAATATCCATCGCTTCTTTTGCAGTCTTTGCTTTCGCAATGTGATAACCCGTATTTTTCGTTAATCCTAAACGAATTGCACCCAGCACCTTTCGATCAAGTATTTTCCATTTGGATTCTGTTGTCGAATCCTCTTCAGCCATCTCTGGTTTCCAACCCTCAAGTGGTGCATAAAGATCTTTCTGATAAAGATAATCTTCAATTTGAAGTTTCCACCATCCAAAATCCTGCTCATCGAATTTATCGATTCTGATTTTGTCTTCTGCCATACCGTTTGCTTTCAATCGAACTTCACCGAAAACACCGTCGATGCTCTCGATTAGTCAAACCAGGCTCTGATACCAGTTGTTAAGAAATCGCGCGTCGATTCCACAAAATCACACGAACAAACGATCTACCCAGGCAGAATATAATAATAAAGAAATCAAATCTGAAGAAGACACCAGAGAATTTATTATCGAAGTTCACCCAAACTTGGGCTACGTCTCCGCGCAGAGGCACTCTGTGAATCCACTAAATTTTGAAGAAAGATGAATACGACCACGATCTTTTCTCAAGATCAGCGCACAAAGAGATTTGAAAACACTCACAAAGAAAAAAACTCTCTTTTTTCTCTCTCTTTTTTCTCTTTTTCTTTTTTCTCTTTCTTTTTTACATCTTACGCTAAAATAGAAAACGTAATATTGCTAATATAAAGATATTGCTTTTAACCTAAAAGCAAATCTATATAAAAGACAAAATAACCATCACGTAATATCTTACGTAATATTTGCGTAATATTTGGCTTCACCGCCAACAAGTGGCTCTAATCTAACAAGTATACACGCAACTCCTGAAATTACTTGACACTCAGTTCCTTAACTATTAACATGCTTATATTGGGATAAGTTGAAACAGTTGGGATAGTGTCTGTAACACTTTTTCCAAATTTCAACATAGCTCTTTCATGTGCACATTTATTCGCTACTTTAAAAGTTCAACTGTAAACTGTTGATTTTTTGTTTCTGTATTGGTGACCCTTCACTACCAAATGGTGTGCATGGTTTACAATAACACCTTGATCTGGCTCTTCCAAGAGTAGAAGAGGCCTTTTTTGATTTTGGTTAGTAATAACCAGACAACTTCCTATGTTCATGTTCCATGGAAAATCCCTCACTTAAAGTTGATCAAGCTTCAATCAAATACTTGGTTGACTATTTATGTGAAACTTCATCAAAATGTCTGGCCAATCTCATCTTTAAAATTCGAGTTCTCCAACAAGAATGATGGCAGCTTAGTCATAAAGTTTGACCATTCAAAGGAAAAGGATGAGGATACTTCTTCCTTCATTTTCCTACCATATTGATGATGTAGTCGTAAATCCTACAACATGATGGTGCGGGAAAAAAGTTTGAAACGGTCTTTCAACTATGAAGGACATCTTCACATCTACTTCAAAGACCCTAATAAGGTTAATTGCTTTGGGATGTAGATAATCAACATTTACATTATTTGGCCCTTTCTGAAGACAAAGATGACATAACTACTAATAAAAGGAAGAAAAAGTCACATTCATCTGAGTCAAAATTCTTTCAAATGTGGGACGATGTCAACTCAGCTACAATTCTTCTTTGGAAATACCATGGTAAATACCTGTACTTGGTATCTTGCTCTACGGACAAACACGGTTTCCCTCCATAGCCTTCTTCATCATCGTCAAAATAGAAATCCACTGCTTCAAAAGCAAAACACCTCCTCTTGGCCAAATCCAATTTAAAATTTCAATCTCACATGGGTAAAGAAAGATCCATCTCATCAAATCAGGTTCATACAGTTTTGTGAAACTCTTTTTCCACCAATTCTATTTTTCCTTTTGCGGAACTTCCATAGCCTCATTGTGCCTAAGGGGGCAAATCAACCTTTGTTCCTTGACAAAGGGGGCAAAAGATCCGACAGCCGACCCTCAATTTAAATACAAACTGAAAAAAGACGAAAGGCCTTGTAGAAGTGGTCCATTTTTTCCTTGCTAGCTGAGGACAAAAAGAAGGCGCCAAAGTTTACGATGGACAAGTACGAACATATAGAAACTCTCCATATAAGAGAGAACCACGACCAGGTTAAAGGTATAATCTCCCGTTGGCCCCGCCTTTCGACAGAAGATAATATATTTGGAAGTTTGATTGATACAGCACGCTCTCTGATGCACGTAGCACATCCTTTTTTATTTGATACAGCACGCTCTCTGATGCACCTTATCAGTTTCCAGCTAGGGCAGTTCTTACTGGGGAAGGAACAGGAAAGCACGCTAGCATGGAAAAGATGAGACGGATAGTGAGAGGAATCAAAATACCAGACTTGTTTATATGAGTGAAGGAAAGATTCTTCGGTGGGATTCAATGTGTTTTGAGTTTGTACATTGGAGTCCTAATCTTCACGGTTTGTGAAATGAAAAATCAATTTGAATGAAGTAATTAGAAGAGAATATATATATAGTATTCGGATGATGACCTCGGGATGGAAATGGAAGGGAAGAAGATATTATAGTAAAAGTGACTTTTTAATACTAAATGCATTCAATATGATGAAACGATTACTTTCTTTTTCCAAATAAAATTTTAATATCCTTCCGAAGAATTTTAAAAAAAATAAACTTAAAGGAAAATATTTGAACATCTCAAGCTAAAAAAATCTATTGTATTGTAAAACAGGCATCTATGGGGAAATGACCAAAAAAAATTCTAAATATTTCAATTTGACCAATTTAGTCATAAACATTTTGATAATTTATTAATTTAATTTTTGCTGCCAATTTTGAATGGAAAATTCTGACTATGACAGCCAATTAGTACATGTTAAATAGGCATAATTTTTTTTTTTGTAAATTTCCCAACTATTTACTATATACTACAATTCTATGACAAAGTCAAATCTTTTCTATTTTGCAAGAAAGTCACAAAACAGATATTTAATTCTACTGGTAGAAACTAATTTTCCTTCACTTCATTCCATTAATTCGACATGCACACTAAAAGACTTTTATTTTCCCTTTTCTTATCTCTTTCTCTTTTTCCCTTTATTTTCTTCCCCATCTAAATCTCCGTAAAATTCCGTTGCTTCCGTCAGGACGTAAATCTATGTATCTGCTTGTATCCCCGCAATGCATCTTTATATGTACATTAGAATTATTAAATGAAATACCTTAAAATTCGGCCAAGGCTCCATTGCCAAAGGTTCAAGCGACAGAGCGAATCTCATGTCATTGTCCACATTTTTATATTCATATAAAAATGACCCTACTGGCCATCCCTACCGTCCTTCAATTGAATAATTATAAACTAATGCATGTGGAGTAAGACGTTTGTATGTTGTTCTGTCGCTTTCATGTCCACAATTTATATCCATCCGCTACCATCCTTCCGTTGAATATTCATAACATGATTCATGTGGAGTAAGACGTTTGTATGTCGTTCTATCGTTCTGTCGAAAGCGACAGAACGAATCTCATGTCCACATTTTATATTCATATTAATATGACCCTAATGGCCATCGCTTCCATCCTTCCGTTGAAATATTTATTACCCGATGCATGTGGAGTAAGACGTTTGTCTGTACCAGAGGAGAATAATCACATTTTTTAGTCAAGATTGAATGCTCTGTTGATGTCCAAAGCAAAGTTGCGACCGAGGAACGTAAAGTGCTATGCTCAAGATGGCGTTATTAGCTTGACGTGGCTGTTTGTTTTGAGCTTTGTGTGCTTAAGTTTAGGTTGATAGGTTTGGAGTCCAGGGGAACCTTTACCTGATATAATACTGAATATTAGGCTGTAATAATTTTGCATTGAACTTGTTTTCGAATTTAACTTATTAAAGTGTTCAACCCGAAAGTTTAACGAATAAAGAGATCACACACACATGTAAAGAGTAAATATATCCTGTAAATAAACAATGTGAATACTTTAATGCGTCCCTAGTATGCATATCGGATTAGGAATGGCGTAAAATCTGACAAGTGAGAGGCCGCGCATGCAAAATAAATCAGAGTAAAACTTGACTCTGCCAAGTTGTAAATGTCCACATCGAAAACTTAATCCGATAGATAGGGAGAGATCACATATATGTTCAAAGCATATAAACCCAGTAAAGATTGTCACGAAATTTTCAAGAAATCTACAGGTTCGTGGATCAAATCAATGAGCACCATACTTGCATAAAACTCATATAATCTCGAATCAACCTATGTTCCTTAACAAATGGGGCAAAAGATCCGACGGCCCACCCTCCTTTTAAATGCAAAGTGAAAAAAGACGAAAGGCGTCCAAGAAGTGGTCCATTTTTTTCCCTCGCTAGCTGTCGACAACAAGGAGGCGTCACGGTGGAGAAGTATGAACCATAGAAACTCTCTATGTAAGACAGAGCCACAATCAGGTCAAATATATAATCTCCGGTTGGCTACGCCTTTCGACAGAATATAAGATATTATATCTCTCAATGATTCTCGTTGCCCACGTAAACCATGTGGAAGTTCAATTTCCCATTGGCCGCGTCATGCGAATATGACCCTAATGGCCATCGCTACCGTCCTTCCATTGAATATTTATAACCTAATGCATGTGCAGTAAGGCGTTTGTATGCACCCGAGGAGATTAATCACATTTTTTAGTTCTATGTTGCTAAAAATCTCCTAAAATCCATATACATTAAATAGATAAAAAAATTCCCAATCTCGAAGGCTCCATCACTTCCTTGTGTTTCGTCCCCATTTCGCCATCACGAGCTTCTTCCATCCTTCCTGTCACTCTCGTTTCATGGAAAAAAAAATTAAACGTGCTTATTTTTAATCATTTGATTGACACAATTGCTCCGCATAACGAGGAAAGTTAATTTGCTCTTTTAAGATAGAGAACCAAAAATCTAAACTATACTCTATATGACACATTTATCCTAATATTTTGTAATACCAAAAATCTCGAATTTATCTTCTTATAACACATTTACCTTAAATTTTTTGTGCAAAAAAAAATTATGAACTTATATCTTTGTGACACATTTATCTCGTAATTTTTTTAAAAAACCCACTTTAATGGAAAAATTCCAAAAGATTTAGGACTGAATTAGTTAAAAAAAAGTTTAGAACAAATCGGAAAAGTTATAAAAGATTCAAGAATTTTTCAATAATTATCCCCCACCTCCCTGTCATATCTTTATCTATTTATGTGGTGGCAGTATGACCACCGCCATCTTCGCTATACTTCCTTCCAAGCAACCACTTCAATGGCTTGGATATGGATGACAACCGCCTTTGCTTTGATTGCTCATCTCCTGTTGCGAGCTTTGCTATGGAAAACACAAAGCAAGAAGAAATTGCCTCCTGGTCCAAGAGGGTTCCCAATTCTTGGAAACCTCCCTTTGTTAGGAAAAAACCCTCACCATGATCTTCACAAATTAGCTCAAAAATATGGACCACTCATGTACCTACGCCTCGGGCTTGTGCCTGCGATTGTCGTTTCATCCCCTGAAGTGGCCGAACAATTCCTCAAGACCCATGATCTTGTTTTCGCGAGCCGCCCGCCTCACGAGGGTGCGAAGCACATCTTTTATGAGCAAAAGGGCTTGTCATTCGCACCGTACGGCCCGTATTGGAGGAATATCAGAAAGATGTGCACTTTGGAGCTCCTCAGTAATGCAAAAATCAACTCCTTCAAGTCCATGAGAAGAGAGGAGGTCAGCTTGTTTATTAATTCTCTCAAAGACGCGTCTCATGGCCGCACAGCCATTGACTTGAGTGCAAAGATCTCGTCGTTGAGCGCCGACATGAGTTGCCGGATGGTCTTCGGGAAGAAGTACATGGACAAGGAAATCGATGAGAGAGGGTTCAAGGCCGTGATTCAAGAAATGATGGTGTTGAACGCGATGCCGAACATTGGTGACTTTGTTCCTTATTTAGCATCATTCGATCTTCAGGGGTTGAGGAAGCGCATGAAAGCAGTGAGCAAAGTGTTCGATACTTTCTTCGAGAAGATTATTGATGAGCACATGGAGTACAAGAAAGAGGAAGGAGAGACCAAAGATTTTGTTGACGTCATGCTAGGTATCATGGGAGTAGAAGAGGGAGAGTACCACATCGACAGGTCCCATATCAAAGCCATAATTCTGGTAATAAATCAAATTTTGTTAACCAGGGGAGATTGATTAGATCAAGGATCTCGTAACCTCAATTATTGTTCAATTATCTAAGCATGCGTCGGTGTGGAAAATTCATTAGAGCAAGGATCCCACTAGTTGAGGTTCTGAGATGAGCATAGTTAGGGTTCCAACTTGATTTAAATGATAGTTCCACTGCTCATAAGCGGATCCTTGAGCGTATGGACCTCGTAAACAAACATCGAACAAAAGAAATCTGTGATTTCACTTTGTGAACCCTTTTCGTAGGCGAAGTTTGACATTTCAATCGTTGTATCGCGGTAGAATTTGTCTAAATGTGGCTATGCATGTCGAATTGGTGTCTTGCTCTCTTCTATCTTAGATTTGCAAGTTTTAGTGACCATTTTGAAAATAAAAATATTTTGTTTTATATGTCTCGTGTTCGGTTTCAACATATAGTTTGTTAGCTTCTTCATATATTGTTGTGAACGGACGTTGTCCAAGAATCTTCTTAGCCTCTGTGTCGTCTATCTGCCGATTATTGTCTCTTTCTTGAAGTACGTGTGCCTATCTCTTTCAAGAACCAGCGATTGAGCGGTCACCATTGTTTTGTCGACGATGAAAGAGTGAGAGCTAGAGACAACAAAATTCATTAAGTTATTGAAGGCCCATATTTCAAATAGGGTTTAAATAATAATTTCCATCCTCCCGTTCCACGTGTGTTATGAAGAAAAAGAGTTCTTTATCTTTTTATAAAATATTATTCCTACTAGAGATCATACTTAGGGAAATCTCCTAATTAGTTTCCTGGCGGAGTCAATTAACATATTTATTTTGTTGAGAAGGTGTTCCATACACCTGCTGGTAACTAATTGTATAAAGTTTGTAATTTCAATGCATGGATTTTTTTCATAACATGTGTAACTTAAATATGCTTGATAAATCCAATCGATATTCTCGTTAATACGAATCTCGATATATTTCTCTGTGAAGGACATGTTGACTGCTTCAGTGGACACTTCTGCGACAGCAATAGAGTGGGCAATGGCCGAACTTATAAGACATCCAAGTGCAATGAAAAAGCTCCAAGCTGAACTCGAGAAAGCCGTGGGATTGAATAGAGCAGTGGAGGAACTGGACACACAGGGGCTGGATTATTTGGACATGGTCATCAAGGAGATCATGAGGCTCCACCCGGTGGGTCCGCTTATGGTTCCCCACGAGTCGACCAAGGAGTGCACAGTGAGCGGCTTCCACATACCCAACAAGTCAAGGGTCATCGTAAATGTGTGGTCCATTGGAAGGGACCCAAAAGTGTGGACCACTCATGATCCAAAAGAGTTTGTCCCGGAGAGATTCTTAGGGTCAAGCGTGGATGTGAAGGGGCGTGACTTTCAGCTCCTGCCGTTCGGGGCAGGCCGCCGAGGGTGCCCGGGGATGCAGCTAGGCCTGACTGTGGTGCGGTTTGTGGTTGCTCAACTCGTGCACTGCTTTGACTGGGAGCTTCTTGCCGGCATGTCATCCAGCGAACTTGACATGACCGAGGAGTTTGGACTAACTACTCCAAAAGCCAAGCATCTAGTGGTCACGCCCAGGTACCGTTTGAGTGAATGAAAGAGAGTCCACTTTTCAATGGATTATTGAGTTCCCAAAAATAAATCTGATATTGTCAAGAAATTCGTGGTGTTAGTTTAAAACCACATGAATTGTCTACTAAGTTATAACGACTGTTAGCTTGATTTATAAAGTCCTAATGTCTTCTTCATAGTTAAGAGCATTGTGTTGTGTTTGATATTTGAGATTTAGCCAAATCCGAGACAGAATCGATTTGAATCGAAACGAACTGAAGAAGGAATGTCAAGATATATAAAGATGGGTCTTCGGGGCTCTGGAGGATCACTCCTAGACGCCTATGCACAAGACATTAGGTGTAAGGCGGAATAGGAATCGGGGCCCCAGCCACCAAGTTGGGCTTCAGCTCCTGTAAGAGAAAACCTCTTGATTTTTCCAAGGTGCTGCGAGCCTGACTGAGCCTTGAACCTTCTTGACATCTAATGTTTGACTCATGGACTTGTCATTCACCGCATATAAAAATTAAATGTTTAATGTAACCCCAACATAAAGAAATTTGATATTACATACTTTTGCAATGGGGAAGGCAAAAATAGATTGTATCGAATGGGGAAGGCGAAAATAGAGAGGGGACTCTGTGTTTGAATATTGATATTTATGAACTTAATCTTTCTCTTAGTGATCTTGCAAATATGATTGTGGTGAATCTCTTTCAAACTATACCAAATGTAATATATTTTGTTTAGATAATTTTTTGCGATATCAAAACCCCAAACTTGTACTCATATGACACATTTACCCCATACTTTTTTCGTTAATCCGAAAGTCCTAAACTTATATCCGTGTGATATAGTGACCCCAAATTTCTTTTTATGACACTCAATTTTTAAGGTAAATTGTCAAATAAATATAAATTTGAGATTCTTTGTGTCATAATAAGAAGTTTAAGATAAATATGTCACATAGGTACAACTTTAGACTGTTTTACTCACATAATGATTGAGATAAATGCGTCACAGTAGGTGTAATTGAGAATTTTTTTGTGGCTTTTACCCTTTATCTTTTGCTTCCCATATTTTTCATGTCCTAGTTTGATTAGTTTATCAATAATCCTTCCTCTCATTTGCTCTACACTGTATTTCGAATCCGCTCCTTGTCCTGATCAATTCAGGATTTCGAATTCGCTCCTTGTCCTGATCAATTTAGGGACCCATCTGCAAATGCTTAGTTATCACCCAAAAAGCATTTGGACCTTGAAGTTATTAAACTCTTTGTTCCCACAGAGTGTTCCATGCTAGTGCCAACAATTTGCTATAGGATGTTCCTCGAACCTTATTTACATTTTAAAAATGATATGAAGTGCCTAATTTCTTCTTGTTCAAATGCAAGTATCCAGAGAGATACTACCAATCTTTTCCATTTGTAGTGCATTATTATACTATTTTATTTTATTTTTTGGGCTTAAAGACTTTTGTATTACGAGTTGACCAGTATACAGATAGTCGTACGTGTTCTTTGTTTGTTTTTGGGAACAATGCCATCCAAAAGCACAACTGATTAATTGTTTAGACAATGATACAATCTAGTTTAGTTTAATCGTTGGATTTGGCTTGAAATTCGACCAGATTTCGTCTCGAACCCATATAAATATAATATAGGGACATCCGGGGCGAGTGAAATAGGTTTAGAGTGTAGGAAGCGACATTTTGGATGTCCTAAATCATGTGGCACATGTCTAGGATGAAACACCAAAGGTTGGATGCCATTGCGGATCCAAATCGGCCACTATTAGACCGATGTACCACCAGAATGCTGCAGATGGGAAGTCCAGCATTTTGATGCCTTGATCGGACATACAATCTAGACATAATTTATCTGATAAGATAATGGATGTCCGAATGCGAAATGGACTGAATTAAAAGAAAATTATGGACCTATTTCGTTCATATTGTTTGAGTCTAACTCAAAGAGTGCTCTTAAAAAGGGTTGAGAGTAGCTAAGTGAGAAAGATTTTCTTGATTAATTCTTGCAGAGTTTTTTCGGGTGTTACCAAACACTTGTAAGTATGGTTGAATTATTATAATCCACTCGTTATAAATTATAAAAGAACCATTTCTTCGATCTCTCCCCATGAAGTAGGCTCACCACCTCTTGACACCTAAATTTTTGCTTTTTTTGTTTTCTTTATTTTTATTTTATTTCATTGCATATAGTTATTAGGGATGTTTTGCATATCAAAGAAATCTTGGTCGGCAATATATCTTGAATTTAGCAAAGAAAAATATTGGGCATATATTGCGTTGGGTTCAAAACAAGAATTAGAGAAAAGAGGAAATATGATTTTTGATGTCCAAAAGAGGAAAAAATGAAGGCTAAAATTGGACAGCAATATTCGGTCAATGGGGACCGAATATTTGCTCTTTTTTCCTTTAAGTGCTGGAGGCTTCGGTCAAGGAAAGGGGGGTCTTCTTCTTCGGTGGTGGACTTCTCTTTTACGTGGACACAGTGAGGCAGAGGGGCATTCTTTAAAAAAAAAAAAAGAAAGGGACGCGCACAGAAAGAGAGAGAGAGGGAGAACAGGTGGTTTCCGGCACTTCCTTCGTCCAATTCGTGTCTTCGGTGACACACCGTCGGACTCTTAGTATGTCCTCATCTTCACCGCCGCCGGTGAGTAGGTCACGTCCCCGACGCTCCATTAACGCCATCGGTCGTGCCCTGCCGCGAGGAAGGAGTTCCGGTCGCAAGCTGTGCGCGACGTTCGTGCGGAAGAGAAGACCTGTAGGGACGGCGGGCCAAGCTAGGCGCGCGAAGAAGGCCAGGCTGTGCGAAGATGGGCCAAGTCCACTATGGGCCTAGACGCGAACTGGACTTGCGCTAGTTATGGGCTGTCACGAAAGAGGCTGGACAAGCCGGGCTGAGTCTGCTACAAGCCTGGACGCGAGGTAGATTCGCGTGGGCTAGAATTGGGCCGAACTGGCACGGGCCGAGCCCATTCGCTGCCTGTCCAGCGCGAGACAGAAAGGAACGGAGCTAGGCCTGTCGCGGGCCTAGCCCATTCTCATTTGTCCACGCTGGGCTCCCAGCGAGCGGGTCGGGCGCGACCCGATCCAACTCGCCCCAGCGCGGGTCGGGACCGAATCGACCGGTTCGGTCCCGACCCGGTTTCTTTTTCTTTTTAAACATTATTTTCGTTTATTTTAAAAAAATAAAAAAAATTATTTTTTTCAAAATTCAATTTTTAAATGTTTGATTTGTTATTTTTCTGTTTAATTTGCTTTTTGTGCATATTTAGATAATTTTGCATGTTTGAATTGATTTTGTTGCATTACGTGCACATTAGATTATTTGCATATTTAGGTTAGTTGCATAATTAGGTTATTTGCATATGTAGATTTAAAATTGTATCTTCAGATTAATTCCATATTTAATTTGAAAATCTCATGTTTAGATTTAAAATTGCACATTTTAATAATTGCATGATTAGGTTAATTTGCACGTTTAGGTTAATATGCATAATTAGTTTAGATTGCATATTAGATATATTGTTAGGATAATCTTAGCTAGATTGCATTCTAGGATATTATTCTTGGTTGAGTAGATTTTAGTTTAAATTAGAAATTAATATATATTGTTTCCTTCCCGAGGAATAGTCGAGGTGCGCGCAAGCTGACCCGGACACCTCGGTTACCAAAAAATATATATATATTGTTTCCTAATTTAGATTATATGATATTTAGCTATGGATAATTAGGCTAATTAAATCCTAAAAAATTGGCAAAAAAATTTGCATTTCATATATTGCATTAGATTTGTTGCATTTATGTTTAGATTTTTATACATGGCGTATTAGATTTTATTTGGATTTGATTTGGTTAGATTAGATACTTTATTTGATTTGATCTGATTTTTATGCATGATATATTTTATTGGATTTTTTGATTTGTTTTGATTTTCATTCCTTTCTTGAATTTTTTTGTTAATGTTTGAGTATTCGTGTGGTCACCATTGCATGTTAGGGATAAATTTAAAATTAATCCAACCTGCATGTTATTTTTGAAAATAATGAAAAGGTACCGAAAGGGTGTTAGATTAGTCTAGCATAATCAAGTCCCCGATCCCCTAGATCTCTGGTTCGTAGGAGTAAAGCATAGCTCCCGGTGATTTACGTGGGTTTCTAATCGACCCACCATAAATAGATTAGTGGCAACTCCAAATTGAAAATCTTTTGCATGTTAAAAAGAGAAACATAAATTGCGAATTGATATGGGCTTGCGAGAGCTCGAGCTAGGTTTAATCTTAGCAATCCATTAGCCGAACCTTAGGTGGGGCACCTTCGGAGAGGTCGCGACAGCTTGGCGACTCTAGTGGGGACTTGAAGAAATTCTTAGTGGACTTAGGCCAATTTTTCATTATTTTCAAAATTTTGTTTGGCAGCGATGATTCCAGGTAAGTCCCTGACACATGACTTGAATGTTTTTGTAGGGTTGTCTAAATTAATGTTTAAGTGCTTTTATGTGAAGTGTTATTTGATATCAATTGTTATGCATGATTTAATTGTTTTAGCACTACATCTTAGCACACACAACCTGCCGCCGAACCTGGGCTGCATAGGATCACCTAGGATGGTGTTGAGATAGATGTCACTCCAACCGCATGCCCGCGGCCCGAGTCGCCTATCTCAACCCCAAAATTTCTTTCTTGGTGTCAAGAGTATCCACCCCAGTCTGCAAGCCTACGACCCAGGTTGACTCTTTGACTGTGCCGGAGTCATAAGGACCTAACTTAATACACGTGTCTGCGGCAAGTCTGATCATCCTTATGGCTCCACTTTGCTAAGCCTTTTAGAGTAGAAATTGAGCTACACTTTTTAAGCACATGTTTATGTGATTGCCCATGATCTACTTGCGAAGTAAGCTTTCTATTCCTATTCTTTGAATTTCATTTACATTTTTTTGCTTTGAGTCGGTCCATGATAAGTTTAGGTCAGTAATGTCTTCATGATGCTTTTTTAGTAGAAATAATTTTTTTCATCAAATTAAAAAAAAAGTTCAATTGTTTTCTTTTGAAGTGTGTCACATGTCACCATTTTCTCAAGCAAATATGTCTTTCATTAAAAAAAAAGAAGAAATTTTTTTTTAAAAAAAAGTGTTAGTCAAATTGAGTCATGGACCTTTTCCTCTTTTTCGCGCATTATGCTTATCTGTCATTTTTTCTGTTTAGGTAATCACGGAGCGTCCTCGTTCACCTATTATCACGCGGTCAAGAGAATGTCGGATCAAATTGAACTCCGTAAGCGTGTCACTAGCATCGAAGAGCAAATGAAGCATTTTTTCGCTATGATGCAAGAGATGACAATTGAACTCAGGGCAGCCCGATTAAGTTCAACTTCAGTATCACCAAAACGAAAGGAGGGAGATAACATTGTTACGAAGTTTGATGAGGAAATGCCTCCTTTGGAAGATGATCCCATTACCACTCATCAGAGAAAAATCAATGTTGATGACATGCACAAGACAGAACAGGAGAAACGTCTCGAGAAGTTTGAGGAGAAGCTGAGGCAACTGCAGGGCCCCCAGGACCCATCTGCGACAGATTTCTCTGTCTATTCCAAAGTGAAAATGCCGAAGAAGTTTAAGATGCCCGAATTCGAGAAGTATGATGGCACAACATGTCCAAGGGCTCACCTACAAATATACTTGCAGCGGATGACTTCGTATGGTGATAACATTCCTTTAATGGTCCAATCATTTCAGACTAGTCTGATAGGCCCCGCTCTGAGGTGGTATATCACGAAAGAATAAAAAAATCATTTGACTTACTTTGTCACATCATCTTTGTTTATTGTTTTATTTTATTGAGTATTTACATGAATATTATGTACTCACGTAATCACCACACATGTTAGGAAGTTAACTAAAATCAATTCAAGTTGCCTACAAAAATATTCTTTTGGAAATAGAAGAAATTGTACCAAAAGGTTATTAGAGTAATTTAACATAATCAAGCCCCCATACTCATAGTTTCTAGTTCGTAGGGATAAAGTACAACTCACGGTACTTTACATGGGTTTCTAATCGACTCACCGTAATAGATTAATGGCAACTCTAAGTGAAATTAATTTTGCATTCTAAGAAAATTAACCTAAGTCACAAATTGGTATGAGCTTGGGAAAGTTTGAGCTAAATTGAACTTATTAATTCATTAGCCGAACCAAAGGTTGTCCACTTTCAAAGAACAAAAATACTAATGCAATAGTTCGAAAATGTATGTATGGACGTATATCAATTTAATGGACAAAAAACTAATTGACATCATTTAAGGGTCAGTGGAGACCGTTGACTTCGTCATTAAGATAATGAGTATAATTTAGGAGGCTCATCTAAGTTATCAAGATTCAAAGGTTTATGTTGCATACCTTAAGCCATAATTACGCATCACCAGTAAAAAGTCCAGTCTATGAGTATAAGTTTGTAGGTGGAGGAAAATCACTTATATATGAAAAGAATATAGCCATGTAAATAAGCGATATAGGACATTTTATATTCATTTCATATGCAACTATGAACTATATGTAAATGAAAGACTAAACAATGCCTTCAATTATAATATTAAAAAGTCCAATTTTTTTTGGATGAAAAAAACTTTATTTCATTTCACTTGAAAAGTTCATTCAACATTAGCAAGTTTGACTTTAACATGGAAGCAAGAGAGTTGGGTGGGGTTAGAGCCCATGTCGGGGAGTGCGATCCTTCTGCAGTTGCTTTAGCAGGCCAGTCGATTGCAGAATTGGCTTCGCGCGGGCAATGGGCCAAAAAAAGGCCATGATTCCAGCCCAAGATGGTGATGCAGTCCTCAACTATAGTTGTTGCGGCCCATGGAGCTTCGTCTTTTCTATTCACGGATCCAACAGCACCTACACAGTTAGAGAACACATGCACTTGACTATCTTTCCCTTTCACAAGCATATCTACACTTAGATTTACCAGCGTCTTCTCTTCCATTCGAAGACCCTCTTTCATAGCTAGGGTTTCAGCATTGAAGGCGGAGTTGGTCATGATCTGGAGGTTGAAGTTGTCCTTGATAATTCCTTCCTCGTCTATACAAATCCCAACGATTGCTCCTTCCATCGTTGAAGCCTTCCATGCATAATATACTAGGATTTGTTGGGATGGGTTTAGGTGCAGCGGCCTCTCTTCCTCAGGTGAGTTCCCCTTTCCTTTTTCCTTTGATTCCATGCATTGAAGGAGGTCTCGTTCTCCACTGCTCTCATTCGTACACGGTTTGGGTAGGGACGTTTTTGTTTGAAGATCATGGCATTACGTTCTGTCCATATTGATCAGAAAGTACTAGCTAGTAGGCTTGTCGACCGATATGTTATGCCTTGTTCTAGATTGTCAAACACACATTGATCAATTCTCTGAACTGCATGTAGTGGCCTTTTGCGATTAAATCAAGGATCTAAGCATATACTCTCCATCCATGGACACAATAGGAGCAGTATTCCATTGTCTCGAGTTGTTTGCAGCAAATTGGGCAAAGTGGATCAGATACCATCTTCCTTCTATATAGATTATCTTTAGTGGCCAGCACATTGTTGCAAATATTCCACATGAAATGGCGAACTTTTGGTTGGCATTTGATGTTCCACAGGGTTTGGTATGACGTTGAGGCTGAGTGTGTTGCTTGGTTAATGATCTGCTTTTTGATTTTGTTGTACCCGTTTTCACAGTATATGCCCCTCTTTTGTTTCCATATCAGATTATCCTCCTATGGATTGTTGCTCAATGGAATAGCTTTAATCTCCCGGATTTCCTCTTCATTAAAATGTTCCGTTAATAATTGTTGGTTCCATTCTCTGTTGTGTGTTGTTGGATAAGGTCTGCCACTTTAGTAGGGTCGTTTTAAGTGATTAGGCCACGGATAATGCCTCTTGGGAGCCATCGATGCTCCTTGATGTTAATGTTTCGTCCATCCCTCACTTGTCATATAATGTCATCTTTAATTATATCTCTCCTCATAAGTATGCTTTGCCAGCTCCATAAAGATTTGGCTCCTCTATTAGCTTGCCAAAATTCTGATCTTGGGTAGTATGGTGCTTTCATCACCTGACCCCATAAGGAATCGGGAATGCCATGCTTGTTTTCTAGTGTAGCCTCATTCAAATTCAACATATCTTTGAAACCCATTCCCCCTTCATCTTTTCTTATTTTCAGAAAATTCCACCTCTTCTAGTGAACTCCTTCCCTTTATGAATTATGTTACCACCAGAAATATGATGTCTTCTTTTCTATTGCTCGACAAATCGAAACTGGGATTTTGCAAATCAATATAGCATAATTGGGAATGGCTTTGAATCACTGATTTGATGAGGACTTCCTTTCCTGCTTTAGACATCAAATTTTCTTTCCAACCTTCCAGTTTTGTATTTACTCGTGTTATAATCCATGCATACATTTGCTTCTTAGAAGGCCCCCAGTCTGATGGAATGCCAAAGTACTTTCCTATTTTTTTTTCTCATATAGGGACTCTTAGTTCTACTACCATTTCATGCCTCAAAGAATTGGGACAGTTCTTGCTAAAAGTGATTCCTGATTTGTTGAGGTTGATAGCTTGACCCGATGCATAGCAATATTAAGATAGAGTGCTAGCCAGGTTTTGGCATTCTTGGATAGACCTATTCAAAAAGAAAATAGCATCATTTGCGAAGAGTAGATGTGTTAATGTTGGACATCTTCGATTGAGACTAATCCCCTTTAATCTTCCTTCAGTAGTGGCATTCTTCATTAACGTTGATAACATGTTCCCCATCAAGATAAATAGATAAGGAGAGATAGGTTCCCCTTGCCTAATTCCTCTTGAAGGTTTGAAAGGGTCTAAGCATTCTCTATTGACTTCAACACTGAAACTTATAGTGGAACTACATTTGTATACAATATTGACCCATTCTTCATAAAAACCTAGCCTCTTTAAACAATCACATAAGAAGTCCCTATTGGAAATTTGGGATGAATAAATGGTGAATGAGAAATTGTTCTAAAAAAGAAACCCTTAGTGGGATGTGGGTCCCACATGTGAAAGGCAACCTTGTGAGTGAGAAGTGTAGAAACACTAGCCGTATATAGAATAGAAAGAAGGCTTGTGAGTGCTTTAAATGTGATTACACTCCTTTAGAGTGGTAACTTAAAATCACAAGTACTATGTCTCGTGCGCGCTCGCAGGGGGGTGCAAAATCGGTTCTCGACGAACCTGAACTTGGGCGCGAGCATGCGACCTGCGTACACGATTGCAACCTCAGAAAAGTTCGAAAAGTAGGCTTAAAGACAAGCCACTTTGTACAGTCTGAAGATCACCAAACTCAACAATAGAGTCTATAACTGCCAGATTTGGATTACATGATAGTTTTAATCCATTGATTCGTAACAGTTGGCTGCAATTAAAGATGTAACGGCTAAATTAAAGCCGCGTTATTAAAGTTATAACGGTTGATTTAAAGCCGTGTTTAATTCCTGAATGTCTGTATTAATTCAGAAACGGTAGAATAAATATCGGACGGTCTCCTCACATTATTTGAGTGGTTTTTCCATTCGTTTTACCTGAGCTCACATGCATACAGCTTTTGCATCTTCTTCGAAAAAGAAACAGAGATTGCATAGTTTTGTTTTCAGAAAGTGTTCAGCATAGTTCGTTATTTGAGTTCACCGAAAGTCTCGAAGATCTACTCTTCTTGACTGTCAACCGTTGTATCCTGGGAGACAGACGTCCACGTTGCCTCACGTGTACTAGAGAGTGCCTCAATGTGTACTGAAGGGGACGAATCTGTTTTAAGGAGTCTATGTCGAACACAGGCCTCGATTTTACATATTTTGTTTTCTTCTTAACTTTGTAATTGATTCGATCTGTTTGTATTTGCATCGTTCTATTGAAGTCCATTTGAATTGTATTCGATTGTCAGATTCTAACAGACCCTCAAACAGTCCCATTTCACCCGATCGTATGCCTTTTGCATATTCACTTTAAGCATCGCCTGGAACTTCCTTCCATTGTTCTTAATTCTCAACTGGTGTAGCACCTATTGAACTATAAGAATATTATATTGAATCTGTCTTCCTCCGACAAAAAAGCTTTGTTCTGGTGCAATGATGTTTAGGAGCCACCCTTTGAGCCGGTTTGCCATAACTTTCGAAATAATATTGTAGCTGAAGTTACACAGCCTTATGGGTCGAAATTCTATGATAACTTCTGGGGACTTCGTTTTCGGAATTAGGATGATATTTTTCACATTGAGCTTAGGGTCCAAGATTCCATATGTGAAAAAATCATCTACCATTCTGTAGATATCTAGCTTAACTTCCTCCCAATAGTGGCGATAGAATTGACCATTCAAGCTGTCTGGACTTGGGGCTTTTATGTCCCCTAATTGAAAGATAACTTCTTTAACCTCCTCAAGAGACACATTCTTCATAATTTCGACATTTGTATGCTCCGTGACTACTCTTGGGCATTGATCAAATATTGATTGATAATTTCTTTCCTAAGCAGTAGTGTATAAAGACTTATAAAAGTTTGTAACATGCCACTTTAAAACAGAAATGTCTTTACACTGTGTTTCCTCATTTAATCTCAACATTGAAATCTGATTGCGATTCCTCCACTAGATTGTAGTTGCATGAAAGAATTTGGTATTGTGGTCGGCCCATCTAAGCCATTTAACCCATGACATCAAACTCCAATACATTTGTTCTTGCCTCCAAACCCTTTCCAGGTTGTCTTTAATTTCCTGCTTCTATTTTTTTATCTCTCCCGATTCAGCTTTGTTTGATAGTTCTCTGAGTTCAGCTGTAAGTCTCTTCACATTTGAAAAACGTTTGCTGCTCCATTTCATGAGAGCATATTGCACTTCATTTATTTTCTAGGAAATTCTGCCATAATGCCTTCTTCCATCTCCCCATACTTTACTCACAACATCCTTACATCTTGGGTCCTCCAACTAGTATGCTTCAAACCGGCTCATTCTTCTCTTTTCTGGGGTGATATCAAGTATAAGGGGGCCGTGGTCCGAGCCAATGGCCGGTAAGGCACAAACTTCTACCAAGGGAAAGTTCACTGGCGTTACACACCGCCCAATCTAATCTTTCTCTCACAAGTGCATCTCTTTCTCTTTTGTTTGACCATGTGAAAGCGCAATATTTGCTTTCTATGTCCACTAATGCACAATCATCCATCATATTACGGAATGCCACCATTCTGTAATTTTCTGCACGTTTCCCCCCTTCCTTCTCCCAGAAATATAATACTTTATTGAAGTGCCCTACGCATAACCATGGAAGATCATTTTGTGCCTGGATCATTTCGAGTTTTTACCAAAGATCCCGTCTCATTTGAAAGTCCGTCGAGGCATATACAAAGGTAGCTTGCATTCTAATGTTTGTTACCACATTTTCACAATTAATGTCAATTAATACATTAGATGCACTATAAATTTGAACTGCTGCCTCTTCTTACCACATAACTGCCAGCCCTCCTGCACAACCCCTCAGGTTCACATAATATGCCGAATAGAAGTGTAGTTTTCTCCGAATTATGTCCACCACATCTCTCTTGTTTTTTGTTTCCACAATAAAGACTACACTGGGCCTTTCATGAGCCATTAGGGCTCTTAGTTGCTGGAACGTCAGGTTAGGACCCAAACCCTAAGCATTCCAGCTAAAAAGCTTCATCTATTACCCGGTGGCTTATTAGGGCTAGCCACCACAGCCCGTTGATTCATCTCCTTTTCCCCAATAACAGGGGCATCAACAAGTTGTGTCTCATCTAGAACATTTATGATCTTGTCCTGCAAATATGGAATTTTTGTTTTCTTCATCTTCTTCCCAAGAGGGGAAATGCAACCCTTTTTTGCTTTTGTCTCCTGCACTTTCGATTTTTTCTGTTATGAGGACACACATTTAACTTCAGCTTGGCATATTGCCTGGTCATCTTCCTCAGCATCTGTTTGGACTTCCATAACCTTCTTCCCCATGTCCTCTAAAGTTGGTGTGTCAATTAGATTGACTTGGAGTTTTGGGTCCTCAATCATGACCTAGAGATCTCATCTTCTTGGAGATTGTTGTGTTTCTGAAACTATTTCCTCATCTATGAGCATAGTTTGGTCAATCTCATAGAAGAATTTCCACAAGGGACTAACCTCTCTCGCTTCAGCTTTCATCAAGATCCATTGTTCAATTTGTCTGTTTCCATCCAGTCCATCTATTTTGTAGGGGGCTACTTCATAGTTAGTTGCATAATGTCCTATTCTCCCACATGAATAGCAGAAATTAGGGAGTTGTTCACACTTGAAATCCACCCAGAATTGATCCTCCTTGAAACATACCACAGCACCAGGTGTTAATGGACAAGACAAATTCAGGTTAACTCATACTTTCCCCTATTGGCAAGACTCCTCCTTCACCCTCATCCATCTTTACCTCCAGAACTTCACCCATTTGACTCGCCACTTCACGTAAAGAAAATTCATAAATATGAATAACTGGAATCCCCCAAATCTGTACCCAAAAAGCACAATGGGTAAAGATATGTTGTTGTAGAGGAATTCATGGCTGCAGTTTATGTATAATCAATAGGTTGCCAGAGAAAGACTAGGGACTTCCCTTTAAAACATGCTTCATATCTGCTTCCTCTTTAAAATCGAAGGAGAAAGTGTCAGATAATGGCATGTGACACAATACATTTTCCATTTTCCACGCTTTTTTCATGGTAGAGAATAATACATGCATGTTCACGTTGATTCTTGAGCAAATTTTCCCCAGTAGCACTAGATTACATTTTCTCCATTTCTCCTCTGGAATTTCATCAACTACCTATTTTCCGTCCACATGTTACACATTATTTTACACAATGTTGTTATCTTTCTCTCCTTCTCATTCAAAACTTCCATATTCTATGCAGGAAAAAAAATTTCAGCAGCTATATATGGTGTTTCCGACATACCTCGATGGGAAGAGGAACCCTCCTTTCCACCTATGATCAATGTTTGGGCAATCCCCTTTTTCTACATTGGAGGGCACTTTAACCATGGAGGTGGATTCTCATCATTGAAGGGAGCTCTATTTGACATGACTCTAAGGGACCAGATTTAGGGGTTTGTTGTTTGGGTTAGAGGGGCGTGATTTAGGGTGAGAGGAGGGCCTAATGTTGCGGGAAGAAAGGATTTTTGTTCATTGTGGAGTGGGCTAATGAAACTAGGAAGAAAATAAATTGTCTAGGGTTTACGAGGGGTGTGATTTAGGGTGGGATGGGGGCCTAATTGTTCAGGAAGAAAGCTATTTTGTTCATTTTGAAGTAGGCTAACGAGACTGAGAAGAGAAAATGGGTTATCTAGGGTTTACGAGAACTTGGGTGTTGGTTATGGACAATGAAACAAGGAAATCTCCCAAAACCTTCATGGTGGAAGGGCATGGATGTAAAGCTTTGTAGGGTTTAGCGGTGAGTTGGGATTCTATTTCTACCGATAGGAAAGACTCTCCATGGAAGGAGCAAGAAACTCTTCGGAGAAGAGAGAAAGTCATAGAAGAACAAGTTTTCAACTTGTGTTAACTGTTTCAGAAAGTCCAATTGAAAAGCTTTAAATTATTGGTGGAGGAAAACTACTTGCATGCAAAGAACATACAAATTATGTAGACAAATAATGAGATATACTATAAGAATCGCTTTATCCATATGTCATAGATCACAGAGCCCCTTTCATGTGGCTTGTGAAGCTTTAACCCAGATTAACTATTTATCGTAGTTATGGTTATGCTCCACCTTTCAAGTAGAGAAGATACATGAACCAAAGCTTTTACCCTTTCATTAAATTTGATTTTCATTGTACTCAGTTGAGTGATGATTATGGTGAATTTATTAATGCGATCTGGCAAAAAACACCTTCGTCATCTTTAGATGAAAGATGCAACGCATTAGGGCCTGTTTGGTAACCATTCTGGTTCTTGGTTTCTCGTCCCTGGACAAGTTTGGGACGAGAAACCTGTTTGGTAAATACCTTTAAAATTTCTGTTCCTGGAATGAAAAAAAGGCTGGAGATGAGCCAGGGACGAGAAATCAGAACCAAAATTTTTTTGGTTCTCTGTTTCTCGGACAAGTTTGAACAGTGCAAAAAAAGAAATAAATTTTCATTTGATCTTTTTAAGTTTTTTCTTTGATATTGCAAATGTATATTTTAAATGACAATCAAACTAAACTTTCATTTGATCAAGTTGATTGCATTTCTTTTTTTTGTACTTAATACTTTCCCTTATATATTGTGCATATACCATGACAAATTCACCACATGCAATGTTTTACGGTATTTCTTTCTAAATGTTCATTTACGTCCCTCATTATTGAAAATAACGAAAAAAAAAATAAGCTTGGCTCATTCTCAAATCCTGACTTTTCTCTCTCACTTTTGTCACTTTCTTCCAACAACGCTCACACCACCAAAGGAATTGACTCTCAAGATGAGATCTCACTCAAACCGCAATTCACTTTATTAGTTCCTCGTACAGCACAACTCCATCGTATCAAGCACAAGAAAGAAAGAAAAAAAAGATGATGATGAGAGTAATTGAGTCTAAAACTAGACCAATCTCCATTTCAAATAGGATCAGGTCCAAGAAATGAAGTTGGATATTTTTATACTTTGTTTCCTCTTGGTTGTTCACCTAACAAATCATTTACCTAATAGTTTTATTTATTTATTATGAATGCGTGAATTTAATTTATAAAAGTTATAGTCTTAGATAATAGAAAAGTGTTTCATATATCAATTTATTGTCTTTATTAATATTTCTTCAATTAAATGAAAAAAAATAATCTAGGGACAGAAAATTTGTACAGTTAACAAACGCGTTTCTCTTCCCTAAAACTCATCTGAAGACCATTTCTCAAAAAAACTCATTCTCAAAAAAACCTATTTCTGGGACGAGAATGGTTACCAAACGCGCCCTTAGATATTTCTTGTTTCACGCAGAAGGCTTCTCCTTCATATTGGATAGAGCCCTTATTAAATTTGTTGTTGTCTTCTTATTGGCAATGTTGAAGGCAACTTTCCATGAGACTAAGTCACACCTAGGACTTGCCTACCTAACAATTTTTAATCTTCTTGCTTGATCAATTTTGGTTTCTCTCTAGAGAAAAGCTTATGTAGGTTCATCTAATACAAGAGATCATCACTCTGCGGCTATGTTTGGTTCGGCTTTGAAAATGGATTTTGGAGAAATTATGAAAATTAATAGAACTTGACTTTTAACTTTTAGCATTCTCAAGGCCGGTTTTCCATTTCAAAGCCTTTTCAGAATGGTTCAAGGGCCTTTGGAAGCTCAAAACCCTTTGAGAAAACTCAACTAAACGCACCCTGCATCTTCCAAAAGCCAAAATTTTTATCATCATACCTATTTTTTCACCTTGCCTTCATCCATCTTTGTCACTCCCACCATTTTGTCAAACCAAACTATGATCTCAATTGTTAAAAACACCAAATGTAAAAGAGAAAAATTAAAAAGAAAACACGCATTTTTTATAAGAAAATCCCTTCAAATATAGAAAATTATAAAGACAAGGACGCTATCCCAAGCAATTTTTTCACAATCAATGTTAAGTTACAATTGTAAGACATTGCCATGATGTGTAACAGGATTTTAGCGCACATAAAGGTACGGTGGATGTTTTTGGCATACCCATTTACTAGCAATTTCATTTATTGACTTTTCTCCATGACTCTCGACAACTCCATCTCATCAAACAAGCATGCCCTCTAACAATCAACAACAGCCAAATCTTTCTTCTTGATTAAAATGTAGTCTTTCTTTCAGATACACTGTTCCCCAATAGGACTGCACCAAGTCGGTGCATCTCTCCAGGATGAAATACAATTTTTATGAAGTGTTGCTCTAAGATTCCACCAAAGCAAGGTCGAAGTTTCAATTTTTTATGACAAGGCTAGCTAAAAGAATGCTAGAATTATTAAGCCCTTTGGTAAGCTCTGCTAGAGCTTTAGTTTTGCTTTTATTTATTTTAAAGACTTTTTTAATGGAGTAAAGAACTTGGGATTGTTGATCTCTTCCTTAAGATTGGGATGAGTCGATGTCGGTCGATGGTGTGAAAGCACTTTTTGATGTCGAATTCCAAAAACCAGCGAGAGGTTCCCCACTCTTCTTTGATTGGTCTTGGGGCCGAGTGGAAGCCTCAAGCCAAGCACTATCCGTCCTTTATAATGTGATTTTTCCATACAATACTTAAATCAAAGTTGATTTCTAATGCACTTTTCAATTACACTCGATCAAACACCATTTGCATTTCAGGGGAAAAAAAATTCTTTAACCCATATGTAAAGGATTTCCCCAATGCCAAATCAAAGGCAGCCGTAATCACTATATGTGATTTTCTATGAGTCAGATTACTGGAAGAAGTTCTAAAATCATGGGCCAAAAAACGCTCCAGAGATTTGAGGAAATCTAGCGAGTCAGCTCTACACTTTTGATAGTCAATTGTTCTCTTGCTGCTCTCCCCCACGAAGTAGTCAAACTAGTCGAATAACATAAATTTGGCACACCGTTTCTCAATTTCTAGTTTAACAATCTTTTGTTCCGTTGTTTGTTGGTGTACTGCTCTGTTTTTTGAACAATTTTAATTTGCACAAGGTTGGGATTCCGATCAATTAATGATTTTCTTTCTCTCTGATTGATATATTCGTAGATTCTAGTAGCAATGTCGAACACTAAATTTGAGACCAAGCCCCCCCAGGTACATTTTCACTTTCATATCTAAATTTTTTGACGGTCACACTTCGACTTTTCCTTAATATACAGGAAAATTTCACAATATTAAAATGCTGACATATAAATTCACAAATTTTTATATGATTTTTTGAATTTTGAATCATATTTAAACTTTAGAGGGAAAGTAAGATAGCATGTTTTAGTTTTATCCTAAGTTTAATGAGAGAAATAAGTTCAACATATGGGGTATCAAGATGCACACATTGCTTGTCATATAGGTTTTAAATATTAAAGCGGTACACAGGCCAAGTGCCCAACACTAGGAAAACATGCACCATAAGTTCTAAAATATTGTTTGCAGAATACAACCAAGCCCTAAAATTTTCAATTAGTTCATATATTGACACCTAAATTTTGGTGACTCCACTTAACCATTTGTTACACACAAAAAAAAAGGAATAAGTCCTAAACCTTAAAAAAAATTATAAATCCACATATTATGCTTATCTTCATTTAATACTAATAAATCGACATGAACTGCACTATGATTGGACTGAATTAAGCAGAGATGCTCTGAGCTTAATTGAATTATCTAGAGTAATCCCAAGGGAGTAGAAAAGTTGGCCAAGCCCACTAATTTATCGTAGGAGCAGAAATTTTGGATGTGGGATGCGCATGGAAAGCCAAAATAGGGAAATAAAAAGTGCATAATCTGATTAGAGTTGGAGGTCATAAGAGCGTCATCTTTAACATTTGAGAAATAGAACAAGGAAATACCCTGATTTCCTAACAAGAATGTCATATGATCTAGAATAGGAAATAAGGATATCTCTTCATATTGCTTGAAAAGCCATAATTTTGGCCTATATTACATACAAAAAGGGAGGCTCAATACACAAGTGACAATTTACATGGAAGAAAGGCCATGTCTCTTCGTGTAAAAGTACTTAAATATTAAACCATGCATTCACTTAACGGCTTAAACTTTTAAGACAGTTGATAATAGTTTTACAAAAACTTCACATGGTATCAGAGTAGTCATGAGTTCTAATCTTACCCAACCCCTATGGTATCAGAGTGGGCAATATTGAGTTCAAATCTTACCAAATACATATTACGTTTAGTACTAGGTAAAAAAAAAAAAAGACCAGACTAAGCATGAGAGGAAATGTGAAAGTGTGAAAGTACTTAAATATTACTACATGCCTTCATCTAACGGCTTAAGCTTTTAGTACAGTTGACAGTGCTTCTACAAAAACTTCACATGATATTAGAAGATGAGGTCTTGAGTTCAAATCTTACCAGGCTCCTATTTTCTCTCCGAAAAATATTTCCACTCTTAGTATTAGGCAAAAAGACTAGACTAAGCATGAGGGGGTTGTGAAAGTGCTTAAATATTAAACAATGCATTCGCCTAAGCTTAAGCTTTTAGGACAGTTGGCAGCGGTGTTACAAAAACTTCACACTTCGGTCAAACAGAAAATGGTGGGTGGAGATCGAAGGGGAAAAGGTGGAAACTTTGCAAGATAGGGAATAATGAGGCTTTGGGTTGATAGCATGCACGAAGACAAAGAGGCTTACAGCTTGAGAAAGACGTGGAGATACGGTGGAGAGAGGCAAATTGATCGTGAATTGAAGAAGAACAAACATCCTTCACTAGGAACAATCGGCTATGAAAGAAACTCAGTCCACCTCTCTCCAAAGCTCTCTCCTCACGCCGCCGCTGCAGTCTCTCCGTGCTACCACCCGCCAGGCCTCGCCGAGTCCAGATCTCCTCGCCGCTGTGCCAAAATTCCTAGCAAGCCTCGACGTGAAGTCCAATCCCGCTCTCTGCCATTTGCCGTCAACGTGAGCGCCACTGACCCGTTGCTGTCAAGCCTTCTCCTCCCACCGATCATCAGTGGAATCAGTGGTCCAGTTCTGGTAAACTCTCAAGTTTTGTTCGATCTCAAATCTACAATTACCCAATTTGAATTATTATGATTATAATGTGATTTGGTTCGAATTCTAGATATTAATGGAATAGGCAAGTTCTCATTTTTTTTTGGTCAAAAATTCTTTATTGATTACTACTAAGATGGTGGATAACAAGGAGTACCGAAATCTAAACATAAGATAAGATAGAGGTCTCGTGAGGGCTTAGAGACCCAAATACTGGGAAGAGACCCAGTATTATGGCCTTTTGCTAGCCATTCTGCGGCCTGGTTCGTTTGACGCGGATCAAATATCAAGTGGATTTTTCCCATCTGGTCCATCAGCTGTTTGCAGTCCATCACGTAAGAAGCTTATGCCCAAGCGACTTCACTCCGGCCCAAGATGAGGTTCACAGCTGATAAGCAATCGCTGTATACGAACACGGGCAGATCATTTTCACTTCGTGCGTTAAAGCTTCTCCGCAGATCAGATCGGTTCTCCTTCAGCCAGGTCAACCCTTGTTAAATAGCTAGGATTTCGCCCATACATGCCGATTGAGCGTTGATCTGCTGTGCAAATCCGGCGATGCACACCCCATCGGTTCCTCTACAGATTCCGGCTACTGAGTTCTCTGTTCTCCCTTCTTGCCATGAACTATCAACGTTTAGCTTCAAAGATCTTGGGGCTGGAGGCTTCCAGCTTGTCGGATCAGAGGTAAAGTCATTATATATTTGGGGATTTGATCATTGAGATTAAATATTGAATCCCCACTTAAATACGTTTCCTATTGTGGTCATGGTAAATATCTAAAATAATCAATCACCAAGGGTGTTAGATTTCATAAATCATTTGATTAGACATCAGTGTTATACAAAATATATTTAAATGATCGTGTTTCATCAAGTTTAGATTGCATTAATGCATGTCTCTTAAATATAAATCATGTAATAACCGATGAACCACCTAATTAGTGAGTCACTTAATTTACTATTGGTGTCTTGCTAGAAATCACAGCACGGATATTACATTTAATTAATAATTGCATCTCGTGCGTTGCATATAGTTTAATTTTCACAAAAGAAAAAGCTCAAAAAGCATAAATAGACATTGCATTTGAAGTCATGTTAAGGGCATCAATGCATTGTTTTTGTCTTTATTGATATCTTGCAGAACACATGCCGTGTGAGATTATAATAAAACTTTACTTTTGAGTTTCTTAGTGCATCTGTGTTTTCTAATCTCCCAATGAAATTTATTTCTCACGATTATTGAGTATTAAGTTATTTACTTACACATCCAAATGATCACTTACTGCATGTTAGTGATTTAGGATTAAAATTAATCAAGAGTGCTCTCAAAGTATTTTTAAAATAAAGAGAAAATGTATCAAAAAATGTTAGAGTTATTTAGCCTACAGAAATCGTCGTATCCGTGAAATCTATGGTAAGAAGAAATAAAATGTTCTTCCACATTTTGCTTGGGTTTATAATTGACCTACAATAAATTAGTTGTCACCCAACATGAATTGATTTGCATGTTTACTTAATTAAATTGAGACCATAAATTCACGATTAATATACGCTTGGAAGAGTCTACTTTAAGTATTTGTTTAGTAAAATATTAGCTTTTCTTTGGTGGATCGTCTCTTGAAAGGTTACGTCAAAACATTTGTCAACAATGATAATCAAGTCCTTTCAATGAATAGTACCTTTTTTTTTTGGTCGAAACAATGAATAGTACTTAGAGATGTGTAAATGTCACCAAAAATTGTCTATTGACATATTTAAAATTGCATTAACATAAACAGCTTAACTCCTTTTTTCAATAAATATTTAGAACTTAATTGAATCAATTGAAATGCTTAGAACTCGTTTGCATTTTTTTAATATATATGACTTGATTGAATTAACTAAAATGTTTAGAACTCCAATACATTTTCGATAGAAAGTTGAAGTCTTGTAGCACAATTTTCCTCTTGAAACCATGAAAGAATCTGAGGAGGATGAATTGACAAAGCAGAGTCTTCTTTCGCTGAATCTACCATTTTACGTTCTAATGGAAATTGTTAAAGAGACTCGCGGCTTAGATATCGACCCTGCTGGAGAACCTGTACATGACAGAGGCCAAGCAATCGCTTGCTTCTCAAATAAAGTACATAGGCGTCGATAGCGAAAAGTACGTCTATTAGTGCCAATCAAGACAAATCTATGTCAGTGTTAGATGAGCGTTAGAAGCGAGACCCTGGAGCCAGAAGTAGGATAAAGAGCCACTCTTAACAAGTTTCTAATGGCTCAAAGGGCAAAAATGAATTGAATTGGACATCAAAATGGAGTTTGAGCATTCTTGGGATGTGTGTGTAAACTAGGATTATTTCATAAGAGACCTATTTTGACGTTGTTGCAAGTTAATTATTGAAACTTCGATGTTAAGCATGCTCAAAAGGAAGAACTATTGGACGGGAGACTTCTTGGAAAAGTGCTCACATGTATATCGAAGGACAAAAAGGGAGCTTGCTATAAGACTAGTCAAAGCGAATAATACATCGAGTAATTTAATCTATTAGTGTCATAATTAGCATCTCAACCGGATTTTTGTCTCCCTTGATGAATAGAGTAGCGATGATGTTAATAACGTGCTATGTTACTAGAACATCAACTGTTGAATATGTACTAAGTTGAGATATTCTTATCATATGACATCTCAACTTGGTGGCTCATTATGTATCAGTTTGTATATGCTGGTACAAGTCTCGTAGATGTGAAGGCTAGTCCTATCACTTAGAGGGAAAGAATAGGTGATTAGCCTTATATTGAACAAATTAAAGCGGAATTATTCAAATGGCATAAGTAACTAAGTCTAAAAAGAAATTGTGCCAAAATCAGATATTATTAGATACAATAATAGAGAGTTAGGGAATTGAGAAATGTGCACACAAATGTTTATAGCAGTTCAGTTTATAGCTAATGTATGTCCACTTTCCCATATTAACAGCATAATGGCTGGAATTCACTATTGAAGTAAACATGTTACAGCACTAAGTAATCACACTCAATTTCGATACATCACACTATCTTTAAGTAACTCTTTTTCACCTCTCGAAGTTCACAAGTTTAATCTCACGATTGGAAAACTATACAAGATCGAAACTCTCTTAACTTTGGAATTTCATAGTCACGTCCTCTTCTATTTTTTTTTTTTTCCCTTTAGCACTAGAGTCTCTTTTTATGCTCCTCCACTTCCAATTTAGCCGTCGGACAACCTTCAGGGGATCTTTCTCTAGTTATCCCATTAGATATGAACGCTTCAAAGAAATTAAGTAACCACTGAGTTTTGATAATAGAATCTTCTATTGATTTGGTCGCCCATAAACTGAGACTGGATTCCCACAAGTAGAGTTTTTCATTTGCAATGCATATCATTCTTTTTAAAATGAGATCAATTAATTAGAGTTTGTCGCAAAGATATCTTTCAGATAGATGATCCTTTAGCATAAGTAAGGTAGGAAATCCAAGCTATATCTTTAGCCATCTTGAAATGCATATCCACTAAAAACTTCTTAATCAAATGTTGCATTAGAATTTGAGTCTGAATAGATTTCTCGATTAGATAAAATTCTTCTAACGCAGAACTTACTTTGAATCTATAGAGTCTAAAGATTTCAAAGTACATGATAATATCTAAACACAAGTTTTGCTAATATCTTTATAATTTTTGTTGGAAATGTTCTTTTTGGTCGAATGCTGGAAATGTTCTCAAGCTTAACCATTTAAAAATACATATGCAATATTCATATGATTTCCACTAAGGTCTAAATATTACTTCTGCAAGAGTATCGCCTAAAAATACTTATTGTGGAATTAGTAGATACTCGAAAAGAATTTGTCGATCATCGAAGTTTTCTCAACAGTAAGGAATAATCTAATGCCGCATTTGGAGCGACAGAACCAATATGGATCAAGATCCAGAAAGGGTGGTGTGCTCATTTACAGATGTTAGGCACATAATGCCCGAGCTCCAAAAAAACTTTATTTTCTCGGCTAGGCTTGATGAAGATCGGATGTAAGTACACCGTGGAAGCTAGAATTACGAAACTCTTTCGAAGAATGATCTTTTCCTAATTCTGTGACTTAACCCTGAACTAACGTTACATCATACATTCACCAAAATTAGTCGAAAATCAACTCGGATTGCTCGCTGAACATTTTTTAAATATATTAAATCGACCCTTAACATATTAGTGGCGGCTCCAAAATAAACTATATTGCATGTTCAAATGTTCAATTGAAACCTCAAGTTGCGGTTGATAGGGCTTTGCGGAGTTCATGCTAGGCGATGATACCATTTCTTTAATGAGTAACCATTTGTGCCTACCCAATAATACAATATTAACTTTCTTTTAGTGATTCATCTCTAGAAAGGCCATTACACCATTAGAAAACATGTCGGGCTTTATCTCTTTTAAAGTAATCATAGTGCATCTCTATAGGAGTGAATCATTAAAGTGCTCAAAAGAATCTAATAGAGACTGCCAAAAACATGATGCGTGCTTCCCATTAAGCAATGCCTCATTGATATCCTTCAAGTCCATTATGACTCATCAGAACGTGCTCTAGTGGATGTGATTTCAACCACCCATGTTCATGAAACTTTTGAGTATATACAATTGGTTATTCAAATCCTTCATTAGCAATAAAATGACTCAAATTTTGCTCATAATGCTGTGGCACCCATCTCTTTGGCCACTTTAATCAACACTTCTCCACTAAACCTACCTGATTGGCCTCTTTCTAACAAGTTATCCCTGAATCTGACACTTGCGCTGAACATTGGGTTGTTATAATGCTTCACTAACCCAATCTTGTTCCTCTTGTTAAACTTTTTGAAAAATACTTTCACTCACACATAATCAAAATAAAAGAATCTCTAGACGATGATGTAGCAAAGCAAAAGTCCCAAATCAAAACCAGGAAAAACCCTAGCCTTGACTCTAATGTGTATTGCTGTGAAATAATACAGAAACTGAGGCATCTTGCAATTGAAGGCTAACTCGAGAAGAAGAAATTTCGAGATAAATCAACGAAGAACGATAAGTTCAATAGAGATTTCAATAGTTCGGTATGAGTATGGTGCACATTCTATGGGGGTTGAGGCAGCCACCGAGAAATTCACTTTAATTCCGCAAATTGCAGAGCTTACAATCGTTCAATTGCATCCCAGGCCCACACCAAAAGCATGATACTCCTATTATTATTTTTCTAACGTGTCACAAGCAATTGAAATTCCATCTCTTACATGCATGTAAAACATTTATACCCAAAATAGAAACCCATTTTTAAATAAGCCTACTCAATTTAGGAAACTAACTTGAATCCGATTTTCTTTAGATGTTCAAATTCGATTCATATTTTAGAAGCATCGAATCTCTTTCATTCATTTTTCTTACAGCCCAAGTTTTTCCAATCTATTTTTCATAATTTCCCCTTCTTTGTTCGACTATTCTCTCTTGAATTGACCAGCAACGTCTATCAATTCAGGGAACATGCTAGTGCTCCATGCTACTGCCAAAGATTTGCTAATTGATAAGCCTCGAATCTTTGCTGCGTTTCCCCAAGTTCGGTTCTCCAGTCAACTTATAGTTAAATATCATCAGGTGACATAATAGTTTGTAATTTCTTCTTGTTCGAATGCAAGTGTCCAAAGATATGCTTTTCTGATAACTACAATCGGTGCCATTCGTGATACATTTTTCTACTTCTTCATCAATTTTTTTTTTGGCTTAGAGACTTCTTTAGCAGGCGTTGACCAGCATCCAAATAGCCGTACCGTGTCTTTTATTTGTTGCCGGGAACAATACTAGCCCAAAAGCTCAATACAGTCCAGACAACGATAACGTCCAATTTAGTCTTGGCTTACTTATTTATTATATGAAGTTTGGAACTGATTAGAATTGGAATAGAGGACGTCCGCATTGAAGCGCCGACTATCGTAGGCTAACAATGGTCCTACTCGGCACATTTGATGTCTAAAGGCTAGATTTGACATTCAGCCATGACTGGATGGACATCCATTTTGAAAAATATGCGAAAAATATTTTCCGAAAAAATATTCTCTGTGAAAAGAGAAATGTCAGTACATTGGGAAGGGAAAGGATTGCGAAAAATTTGCAAAAAAATATTTTCCGAAAAAATATTCTCTGTGAAACGAACGGAGCCTAGTGAGAGATATTTTCTTGAAATTTTATAGTGGGTTCTTTCTGTTGGGTGTATCAAGGTTGGGAAACACTTGTGAATAGTGTTGTTGAGCAATTACAATCTCTTCTTTGTTAAGTATACTAGAATCACCCGTCGGATCACGTAAGTTTATCACGTCGGATCCACTTTTTCTACATTCATCTCTCGCTTGAACCGATTTGATCTTGTCTTCCCCTTCCTATTTTGCGTGACATCAACGGTGTTGTTTTTCTAATGGAAGTTGCGAAAGACGTTATTGTAAATAGCACTCGTGATCGATGCTGACTGATGAAGTTGATGTTCCCACCGACGGGACAGTTCGATCTCTGCTGGTTCACCTACCCAAAGACGTTTTCTTTGTGGAGACGTGATTAACTGAGTCTAATATGCTTCGGCCGGCCAACAATAAGGCCATATTGGTGACGACATGAGCAAGCCAGCAGTTCGATTACGTTGCCCCGTGAATTGAGCAAGTCAACGAGTATAAAGAGACTCGTTCTTATGTACACACCGGATAGCAACGACAAAGAAGAAGAAAAATGCCTGGCAAAATAGTTCGGGAACGTATGTATGTATGTACGTACGTATGTATGTCAAGTTAGGGAAAGGAAACTAGTAGACCTAACGGGAAGGGTCCGTCGATACCATTGATTTAGTCGTTAACATAATGAGCACACAATGGGCAGCTTGCCAAAGCCATCAATAAGTGATCTTGAATCGTTGGCAAACTCTATCCATCGTGGCATCATCCAAGTTCAATGCCGGCTGCCTCGACTCAAAGCGTTAAATAAGTAAAGACTATCGGGACAATCGTACTATCTCGGGTTTACCAAACCTCTTTAATTATGCGCATGATCAAGTCCGAACCCCCGAATACTTAAAGTTCTTCTATACTTATGATCAAGGCCGCCCTTAATCCTAGGACTTAAGTTTCATAGTCAACCATCTTGTTTAAACATTTGCATCTTAGCTTAATAACTCCGGGATGTGGTGCGCCTGTTTCGAATATCGACATCGCACCAACTCTTGCTCCTTTAGCATTGGAGGCTTCAAAAGAGTACATCAAGAAGGCGGGATGCCATGTACAGTCATCTTCTTTCATGGCAAACAGTATTCCCTCATCTGGACTTTTGTTTGTTTTATTTTCCGATGAATCCTTGTCCATGGAGTGATCAGCAATCCTATTTACTTCAATTTAATCATTGAAACCGCCCCTTCCCAGTGACATAAAGTATAACATATGCTTACCGGATAGAATCATCCGCCGTTTAGTCAATCTATCACCCATTCATGTAAGATAAAACGCACGTCGCTATTCATAAAGTGACAAACTTTCTACCTTACACAAAAAGGAAAGAATAACGCAAAGAGTGTCAAATTTCAATGAGAAAAAGTGCGTCGGACTCTGAAATGGACATGTCAGGTGCAAAATGCTCAAAGAGCAGCTTGAGTTTCAGAAGGAATAATAGCTTTAGTAAAACTGATGCCTAATTGAAGCAAATAGATGTTTCAAATTCAAAACTCAATTTTCTTCCTTATTTGGAAAGAAATTATTATCATTGGCCTGACGAATTATTTGTTTTGTGATATAGTTGAGGTACAAGAAATACACTCCAGTTTGTCATGACCAATCCATTTCAATGTCAATGTTTTAAGCGGTTTTTTTCTCAGAAGTATAAAAAAAAAAAAAAAGAGGCAGACAAAAGTATCCTATTAATGGCGGAACCAATTGAATTTTTTTCTTCTTTTCCATTTCATTCACATAAGGTATTTCAACAATCGCTCAAATTTTAAATCTTGAAGTTCGTAGATACATACTAAGCGAGTGACTTCATGTCAACATAACACGTGATATATTGATGCGCCACACAAGTTTTATATATATCAAACTAAACCTTCAATAAAAGGTGGTGCGTAGCTTCCTTTAGCTTCCTTTATGACATTTTGTGATATTTTCTCTAGATACCGAACATGACTTTTACAAAAAGAGGTGCATAGGTTCCTTCAAGAACAACTTTTTTTCTCTCTCAGATATATGACGTTTTCATTAGCACAGATTGCGTTAAATTACTTTTATTCCATAACATTTAACAAAGTGCAATGGACTCTTAAAAGTTCTCAAAAAGTGCAATAAAAAAGCAACTTGTAGAGTCGATGCTAGTAATTCCTTCGTTATTTATGGCAATTTATTTAACAGAAAATATTGATGCTATTTTTCTTTTTTTACTTTTTTTACGTGGCTACTATGTTAATGAAGAGTGGAAACACGTCCAAAATGAGGAAACACGTCACTGAATCTATCTTTTTCTCTTAGCCGTCCAATTTCTGATCGGATGGTTATGAGAAAAAGTAACTTTTTCAAAAAATAAAAATAAAATCCACCTGGGGGCCGTCTCCGATCTGAAATCAGCCGACCCCCCTTGTACATCACCCGAATCCGTCTGACTTTACGTTAGATGATTTGGATCCCCAAAACAATGCCCTTTTTCTCCTAGCTTAAATTAAAATGACTATATATTAAAAGAATAAAGAAAAGGACCTTGCCGGAGAGGACTTAAAAGGCGATGCTGGACCCAAACCAACCCCAATACGTACTCTGTTCTATTTTTTGTGTTTTTAATCATCTTTCATTTTCTTCAAATTATTTATACCTTTTGTTTAATTTATCAACTTTCTGGGTGATGTAGAGCCTACTTGGCACTACATCAGCACCAAGTGCATTAGAAAAGTATTTAAAAATAAATAAATCACCTAACCTTTTTTTTGTTGGTAAATGCACCTAACCATTTTTCATTAGATAGATTAGACAAAAAAAATTAAAGAAACTCGATTGCACTAATTTGATCATTTTTATAGTTTAAGAATTCAATCCCTAATAGATTTAGGAATTCTTGTGCACTGAACCTTGAAAAAAAAAAAGAGAGAGATTCACGCATATGAAATCACGTTAACATGAATTACTCTTCAATATACTTGACACCCCGAACTGACGCCTAAATTCTAACAAAATGTAGCCTTGGCGAAGTAGATATTTTCAATAAATAATTGGGGAAATTATCTAGGTATTATAGAAAATTGCGATATATTTCCATTAGTATGAGCGGATTGAACAAAAATAAGCTCTAAAATAAATTGGTGGTTATATTCCCACCTGAAATTAATTAATTAAACTCTAAAATTTTCTCTACCACCCCACCCCATTATGAATTTGAGGAGCCCTAGCTTTATTTCCACTGCCATCCCCATTCTCACCCATCATCATCCGATTCACGTTGAACCCACCCCCAACGGCCGCCAACCCATAGAAGCTCTGAAAATCCCCCACGCTGTTGACCTTGTTCTCCGCCCCGGGCAGCGCCGGCTGGTCCTCGTGCCCCCTCCCCATGACGGCGGCGCCGCCCTTGTCACCCTCGACCTCGTGGTACCGGCTGAGGTACACCTTGAGCGGGGCGACGTAGTTCTCAAAGCCGAGGGTGGTCATGGCCCACAGGAGGTCATCGCCGTTGATGGTCTTGCGCTTCTCGCGCTGGCACTTGTCGGAGGCCTCGCCGGTGACGAAGCTGATGAACTCCGAGACGCACTCCTGGACGGTCTCCTTGGCCTCCTTGGAGATCTTGGCGTTCGCAGGGAGGGACCGCTTCATGATCCGGCTCACGTTGGCGATCGGCAGGAACCGGTCCTGCTCCTTCGAGTTGTAGTTGGAGCCGTCCGACACGTTGCCGGACAAGGGACTCCCGACAGGGCTTGCCTTGCTCCTCTTCCCGCTCATCGTGTGTGTAAGAGAGAGAGAGAGAGACAGACAGACAGACAGACAGACAGACAGACAGACAGAGAGATTTCACAGTGGAAGTGTTTTTGTTTATGAGTTGGGGGAATCTGAAGAGAGATTGGTTTTATAGGGATAGGGGGAGATAAAGGTGTGAAAAACACCCATAAGAAAAAGAAAAGAAAAGAGGGAAGAAAGTGCAAGCTCGGCTTGATGTGGACACAGAAGGAAAGGAACAAGCACTTAGTTGATTTTGGGACCATGCATGTGAACAAAGGCGATGATTTTTTGTCTTTTATAAAGATCTTAACTTATATCGGTTGATTTTTCGGGCCCTCTCATAATTTTATGGGTCAAATATTCTTTTACACATGCTACATCAGCATATTTTCTTTGCATGGAATTTCCATGTATTTGGCTACATAAATGAACTTTTTAATTCCTTCACTTCTCCTTCCGACCGACAAAGAGTCAGGGTAAGAGGTTGAACCAATTGAATTAAAGATGTTGTCGGGTTACAAAAGCGATGTAAGCTGCGTTTGGTTCGGTTTTGGAAATAGGTTTTGAAAAAATGCTTAAAGTTAGTAAAACTTGCTTTCAGCTTTTAGTATTATCAAAGTCAACTTTTCACTTTAAATTCCTTTGAGAATGATTGTCAAACTTCTCATATTGGGGAATTTTAGAGGCTTAAAGTCTCTTAAGAAAGCTGAACCAAACGCACCCGTAATGATATTGATTTTGCTAGTTATTTTTCTTTTTTCGGGGCACATCTCCCATGAGATGTTGCTTTCCGAGATGGTACTTGATTTTCAGTTTGAGTAACTTAATGGGGGGAAAAAGAGATCTTTTGGTAGGGCAAGGTGAAAAGAATCCATATGCATAGGCTTGGGGTCTTTCCATAGTTTAGGAGGAAACAAAACCATGTGTACCTCCTGCACAAATCTTTGAACATATCCCCAAAAGCAGTGGCATAAGTGATTTGATTCCTTTATACTCCTAGATGGCTACTATAGGAGTGAATATAACTGTCATGTAATGCAGTATAGAATGTTGACCGATGGATCATGCATCAATTGATCTGCTCATTAATGTGGATTCCATCACATTATATTAAACGAAAATATAATGAATGGAGGAAGTGATTCGATTTAATTGTTGTGACAAATTTCAGAATATCAATAATAATGATAATAAAAGTTTCAGAGCACAACGAACACGACAAATCACAATGTCTACGAAAGTCTTGCGTTCCATTAGATGCCAAAACTTTACTCGATCTCTAGTAAGGAAACAAAATTCGAACCTAAGAAGCTTACCAACATTTGGCCTGGTTAAGCCCGGCCACCCTAGGAAACTCCTTTGTGGGATCAAACAAATCGAAGGTTTCCTCATTGTCAATAGGGTCGAGGATACTATGATTAGCTCCTGTCATTAAATTCAATCCACACGTAACATGGAAGATATACCGACCTTTTGTTTTTCATTTTCTTAGTCGTCAGGTGTCGTTCGGGCCAATGTTGACGCATCTCGACTCATCCATGTTCTTGGGACATCTTAAGAGCACACTCTCCTGCATTAGCCCAGTGCATTCGGTATTTTGCACTTGACTTTCTGACAAGACTTTAATCCTAGACTATGAAGAGAGAAATAGAGTCTCTTGTCATCTAAGAGGCGCAATTCGATTGTAAATTTGACTAATTTCACAGGACAAGATATTAGATTGGGTTTTTCTCCAATATAATTCGAGAGCTATAATAATTTTAATGAAGTGCACATTCTTTTTTCTTTATCTTATACTAACCCTAGCAACTAGAGTTTTGATTGATATCCACTAGTTAGGGTTATGTCAAAAGTTTAAATTATTGAGTTATAACCTTCTTCGATATACAATAATGCCTACTTTCCCGCCTCTACTATACTTGACGCTCCTTTAAAATTCCCTCTCAAAACAGCTTCTTCTAGAGCTTATAGAGTCATCTCATGCATTGTCCTTAATTGTCCCCAATATCCAAGGCATACTTGAAAAGAATTTCGTCTGTTCTTGCCGTCCAAGTCTGTGCCAAAGATGCTATTGGGAGTTCTGCCAAATTAACTTACAATAGTCTCATGAATGGAGAGCAAAAGCGCTTATTATCTTTGTACATGATGAAGTAGATTCTCCTTAATGTCTTTAGCATGATATGCCCACTTGACATAATCATTGTTGGCTTAACCTAGATATTGTAGCTTCTTAGTGGAGCTTCATTGCTCCACTAATCAGTATTCTAGACGTCCCTTAAATCCGGAAATTATACGTTTGTGCCCGACTTAGAGCAGGCAAGCATATGATAATCACAATATAATTTTGAATTACTTCAGATGTGTTGACCGCAGAAACTTCAGCATGTCATCATCTAGGGCATTGACAATCAGAGATTGCAATTGACATTACCAAAATCATCCCCAATTGTGCAGACCCAGCAATTTATACGCACGACGGAGACAATTGATTAGATTTTGTTTAGGATGGGGACGTGATAGAATAGTTGAAGGTGGTGGGTATAGAGCCATTTGTCAACACCATGTTGAACGATATTATCCAAGGACTATGTAAATAAGGCACGGGATTTTTTTTCCATTTTTATTTTGTTTAATCAATTAACACGGAAATACGGTTGGGAAATTCCAGCCTAGTTTGAAATTGAAAACAAATGGGATCGTACGGCAGATCTAGAGAAAGGGGAGGTCAATAGAGGGTGAAGTTCAATGAAGTGGCATCCACGACGGCAAGACTAATATAGCACAAAGAATTAATTATGTTGAAATTGTACTTCTAGAATCAATCTGAACTATGAATTGATTATTCTTTTGATTGCAAGAGCCGACTATGAGTAAGTTATTAAGAATCAAGCGATCAGCTAAACATTGTACATAGTACCGATTCAAGCAATTTTTTTTTCATTGAAGCAGGTCTTCGCTGGGTAAAAGTTAGAAGTCCACGATCTACGCAAATTGATTTATTGACTTTACTCTATGATTAATGTCGTAGATATAAACAATTAGACTGCATTAAAGCACTTTTTTGTCTTTTTTGGGTCAAGAAAAGGAGCAAAACCCGATTACTACAGTAACACTTGCATGACAAAGCTTAAACCTGACTAATCCTCTACTGATAGGGGAAGTAAACCTATTGTGGAGGTAGGCTCGCAAGCAGTAATTGTGCAACTTCAGAAACCAATTGTCTCTCAACGTTTTGGCGACATCCCCATCTTTCGAATTGATTATTAAATCCTAGATTATTCAATCGTGAAATGAGATTGGAAAATATCGATAACATGTTTGAGGTCAAGTAGAATTATCATCATGGAAGTGTACAGATAATTTCCACATATTGTATATGGATCCCGCCCGACTTGGTATGTCCAGTATCCTTCGTATCAGATTGGATAAAAATAAAATTGATTCGAATTATTCGGATCAACGCCCTTTCTACCTGGAAGTTAAGGGGTTATTTACGTATTATAGGCTGATGATAACAATGTGGATGTCAACGCTCTTCATCAAATGACAACGGGAAAGTACCGCCAAGGGCTGACGATGACTAACACATGGTGCGAATGAGTTTCGAGACTAGGAAAACTAGCTACACAGATTGAGGGTTCATAGACAAGGAGCAATTACAGTCATTGATTTCTCCGGCACCCGTGTCGGGCCATAGGACGAAGGTTTATCGAACCTGTCTATGTGGATCCAGGTCCAGGCAATTCTATCCCGGCGTGAGAAAACTGGTGAAGAGCACAACGGATGTGACGGAGAGAACCTTTCGTAAGAACACAACAAACACGATAAGAGTAAAGCGAAGAATATTAATGTTCCATATCTCCTCCCCCCCCCCCCCCCCCCCCCCCCCCCCCCCCTCCTTCTCCATAAAGCACCAAGCTTTTCCATCTGCCCTTTTTCTCCTTACATGATACCTTTCTGCACCAGTATGCGGTTCGTGCTATCAGCCAGTAAAGGGCAGATGGTTCGAGATGTCCCTGAAACTGATCGCGTAGAACTTCTCATTCAGGAATGGACATATGTCCATCGTTTTGCGCTTGATTACACCAGTAAACATCCCAATCTTCTCTCTCATACACAGAACCATCATGACGGGCCAGTCAGCAGAATAACTCTTGGGGTTGTGGATTGGTCAGAGAGCGAGAGCAGCCCTCTCAGCAGAAGACTCCTCAGAAGACCAAGCTTGAAATCGACAAATATGAAGAACGTGTCATCCTTGTATTGAATGATCAGATTATTACAGCCATCCAATAGCTTTTTCGTGGGAAGGGCTTTAGTGAATATACCCTTCATAACATGCTTTGCTTAGGGTAGAAGTTTTTTGAGAATGCAGGCACCCACATGACGCCTGCATTATTCTCTAAGGACAAGATCTAAATTTTCAGGTGTTCTCAAAGTATAATTTTGGTATTTGCGAAATCAATAATTCAGTGAAAGGTGCATTCTATTGAGAATATACAATTATAAAAAGAAAAAATCCGTGACTCTCGATACATGCCCAATGGAGGGGACATCGAAACTATGGGAGCAGGTAAAAGTCACTGCATCCAAAGAGCATTTTTAGGCTATTTTCGAGTCCAAAACATAACTTTGCAAGTGAAATTTTGAAACCCTAAAGATGAAGAGTCTTTGCTATAATCAGCAACGGGGACCACGTCCAAAGTCCTCTTTGGTTCCCCTCTTGTCCTGTGAACCCAATCAGCTGTAAGGTAGGTTGATCTTTCCAGCCTAACATGAAGTAAAATAGAAAGATTGGGACGGTTTAGCAGTAGAGCATTAGTGCTTGCACAAATGTTGTATGCTTAATCACGAGATTATATCTAATTAATTATTGAGACGGAGAGGGCCAGCCCGTAACCATTGATTACTGGATACTTAAAATACAAAAGCACTCAGAAGTCAATAAGAAAAGACAAATTTGAGCACAATGTCCTGAAGTACGTAACTGCAATCTGCAATGACAAAAGCAATATGCTCTAAATAGTTATTATGCGTGAGCCGGAGAAGCATCTTCTCCTTGTTCACATTCAAAAGCACATACATAACTCCCAGGTACTTCCGGTAGTCCTAGATAGGCAAAAACCGGTCGACGAAGTGGATTTAAAAAAGTGATATGATAGATCTCTTTTGAATATTGAATGTAGATTATTTTCTAAATGTTTATTTGGGATCTGCTATTCACTTTGTAAAATCAATTTCGTATATACCGGCCTAAGTAAACACCTATTTGTATCTTTTTAGCCTGTGAGAATGGAGCAGCACCAAGCCAAAACTCATTCTCTTTT
Source organism: Melaleuca quinquenervia (assembly GCA_030064385.1). NCBI lineage: Eukaryota > Viridiplantae > Streptophyta > Magnoliopsida > Myrtales > Myrtaceae > Melaleuca > Melaleuca quinquenervia. The sequence continues at coordinate 16,820,901 of CM057726.1, forward strand.
CTCTCCTTTGTACACTTCAAAGAGATATTACTTTATAGTAGACCTAATCAATGGACTAGATCAGGTTTCGGGCCTGATAATGCTTGCCTAGGCCACCCATCACATAAAAAATATTAACATCTCTCCATAAAATGACCAAGGTCGGTTGGCCCAAGCAAGCCTATATGGGGTAGCTAGGCCAAAAAAATCAAATTGTTTGCCCAGTCTTATCAATTCATGATATGCGCCTTTTGTTAGATTTCGTGGCTCAAATCTCATTATCAAAGTCTACTCCATTAATCTTCTTTTCCTCGAAATATAAGAAACTTGTTATCATGTGATTTGTGGATGATGTTAGACACAAACCCCAAGGTGAGAATTGAATTCTCAAGAATCACGCGAGGCTAAGTAGTTGATAAGTTTATGTACAATAAATATCATATGATCAAACTCGAGAACCACTCGTAGAGGTGCTATCAAATAAGACAAATAAATAAATAAGACATAAGGAAGGAAGGAAGGAAACCTGTGTGCTTGGTGAACTACCAATACTTTTTGGACCGACGGTTTTTGCCGGCCAACTACCAAGGGAGGACATCAGCAAAGCCGACATTGCTTGAGCACAACAGGTCGACGCAAATTCTTTAAAGAATGACTGAATTCTACATCTCACATTGCTCTAGAATTGTAGGACTCTTTCACATCGTTTGTTTACATGTCATGGCTATTAGAAATTCGAGTCTATACTCAGCCATGACGACGATGGATTAGGGGTCTTTCATTTGGCGAAAAATATTCTTCCGGAAAACATTTTCCAGAAACTGGGCTGTTCGGGGGCGGAAAGGAAAATGTTTTCCAATTAACCAAAGATTTCCTTCTAAAATTAAGGAAAATGTTTTCTGTTTTTGAAAAGTGGAAAATATTTTCCAGATCTCCTTTCTTTCTCTCTCGTCGTGAGTTTATGAGCAATTCAATTGTCAGCCGTTGCCGGTGATCATCGCCGTCACCCGCCGCCGCCGCCCGACGACCGCCGCTCGCCGCTTGACCCCACCCCCGCCCGCCGCCACCGCTCCTGTCGGCCGCCACCCCCCTGCCCACCGCTGTCGCCACCCGTCGACTGCCACCCCGGACTCACCGTCGCCCTCGGCCATCGCTCGCCCACCCCCACCGCCCTCGTCGGCCACCACCCCCCGCCTGCCACCGCTGCTACCACCCCGCCGACCATTGCCCCCCCTCGACCGCCACCCCCCGCCCGCCGCCGCCGCCACCGCCGCTCGCCCGCCGCCGCTCGCACCGCCACCCCCGGCCTCCACCCCCCGCCGCCGCCCCCGTCGGCCACCGCCCGCCCGCCCACCACCGCTGCCCGTCGTCGCCACCCCCCGGCCACCGCCGCCGCCCGCCCCCCGCCGCCACCCAACCACCACCCTTGGCCGCCACCACCCTCGGCCGCCACCGCCCCCCGCCGCCGCCGCTCGCCCACGCGCCCCGCCCCCCGCCGCCACCCCCCCACCCGCCCAACCGCCACCGCCGCCCCCGGTCGCTAGTCACTAGATAATTTCGAAAAAAAAGAATTTCGAAAAAAAAATTTCAGAAAATTTTTAATTTCAAACGAACACTGGAAAATGTGTCGTCGGAGTTTCAAACGAACACAGGAAAATGTTTCATTTTCCAGGAAAATGACTTCCTAGAAAACATTTTTCGGAAGTGCTTTATTTTCCGCCAAACGAACGGACCCTAGATTTAATATCGTGTTCAAATCCTCACAACTTTGTCATGCCACCCGGGGAAGAGATTTCTGATTCCAGAATCGATACTTAGGAGCGTCTTAAGTGTTAATGCAAACGGAATTCGATGATTACTCTCTCGAAGCGAGTGCCCCTTATGCATGTTTAGGCGTGTCGATCAGGCGAATGCATCCATGGTGACTAGAATGGATATTTCGAACAGACTGGCTGCGACACCGTGCTTGGAATGCCTTGAAAGCATGATGTTTTCTCCCTGAAAACTCTTCGGACAAGCAAGTCGTGGGCTTGGAGTCCACCAGCCCATTGTAGTCGGTAGACTCTTCCACAGAGAGATCGCAAAAGTGGTCTAGGGCTAGCTGTGGTGCTGGCCTAGCCCATTCATGTACCTGTCATACATAACTAATGTGGAAACTATGAACATGTTATTTTCCATACTTGCTAGGCCAAAAGGATGTAGATATATACTATGAAAATGTTATTTTCCATACTACGACAGTATATTCCATCTGTTATATACATAATGTCAAAGTTAAAAGGATGTTCACTTTCGTGCTTGTCAGGTGACATTTCACTTTATCTCTATGCATTATCTACATTCGATCAATAAATTATAGCATAATGATTTGTGACATGCCAATTTTCTATCTCTTATTAGATATATATTTAAGAAATAGGTAAAGAGAAAGTACACGAAGGTTTTCTCTTATTAAATTTAAACTTGAAGAAAAGAATAAATTTGAGAAATTGTGCATAAAAGTTTGAAGCTCAACAAATCATTTTTTTTTCTTTTATGCAAGCGTAATTGTCCAATCGAACTGTGATGCATATTCATGAGCAGGACAACTATCTTTCAACGAAGATATTCATCCATCGTACGAGTCAAATCAGATTGCTCTTCATACATATCTAATACAAACTGGATTTGATATGCGTTTAAATCAAAGTCAATATCGACAAACATACAAATTGTGGATATACAATCCTAATTCGAACAATCAGGAGCAATCACGAGAACCAAAGGCTCCTCTCATCCTCTTTCTAAATAAGAGAACTCTTTATTCTGGGATAGACAGGCATTATTGGTTCTATTTTTTGTTATAAAATATTTTTGTTATAAGATATGGACTTCTACATAAATAAATCCCCAAAAGCAAGGGGAGAGGAGGGGAGGAAATCCAATTCTGAGGCAAGATATAGATAGAAGTTTCATATAGTTCCGAATAACATTGAATTTTCTCATAAATTAAGAGAGAAATCAGTTCACGGTTTATAGTTGATTGCTTTCCTTATTGTTATATGTGGTTTTGTGTAGCTAATGGTACTAAAGCCTATATTAACTTAAAAGTTTTGATGCGGAAATTATTCGAGCTCTTCATGTAAAGAAAAAGTTTTATATGACGGGTACACTACACCACAATAATACATTATTTAGATTGCCATACAATGTAATCGATTGATCAAAAGTGAGATGAATACATACATAGCACCAAGTAAGTTGAGATTACTATCTCACAGGCAACAGTAAATGGTCAGTTGCACAATGTCGTCACTGTCTCATGATGTATCCATCGCACTAAGTACTTTCTCGTCCAAATCATCCAGTTTTGACCTAATTAATCAAACGGATTCTATAGTTACCGTTCAGCACTATCAAAAAGAAGAACGCATTGAAAGGAGACATCTTGCTTCCGCTATTATGGACAGGCTGGAGAAAACTCAGTTGCATAGAATAAAAGTTTAAAGATTCAATTACATAACATATAAGAGATAAGTAGGGGTGAGCATCCGGGACTGCCCAACCCCGAACCAGACCGGACCGGTCCGGACCGGCCGGGTTGGTCCGGTTCTTCATCCTTCCGGTCCGGTCCACGGTTCCAAAAAATGGAACCGGTTCTCGGGTGGTCCGGTTCTCGGTTCTTGGGTGGAACCGGACCGAACCGGACCACAGGACCGGACCGAAAGGACCGGACCAATGGACCGGCCCAAGTCCAGCCCTAAGCCCTTTACGGTAAAGGCTTTACCCATTTTACTTCTTCCATTTTTCTTTCTAGCGACACTGCAACCCATTTCTTTCTCCAGTCTCCAACGAATAAGAAAAGCGAAAGGCGTGGGGATGGTGTTGTCCAACCATTCTTTCTACTGCAGCAGTTCCACGATCGACTCCTCTCTCCTCTCTCTCTCCTTCTCCCCTCTTTCTCTCCTCCCTCTCTCTCTTTGAATCGTACAGTTGGCTTTGGCGCTAGGATTTCGGATTCGGATCGCGTCTTCCTTCCGATTTGAGGTCATCATTCTCATCTCTTTTAGCTTTGCTGTGTGTTTCTTCCTCAGCTTGGACCCATTGGACCGCCCAAGAACCGGACCGGTCCTATATTTTGGTGGTCCGGTCCACGGTCCTAAAAAATGGGAACCGGTCCCATCGGTCCGGTTCCCGGTTCCGGGGGGGAACCGGACCGCCCTGGGAACCGATCACCCCTGGAGATAAGGGGATGAAAGGAGGGCACTGGAACCTGTCAAGATTTTTTATATAGGAAGACTTCTATGCTAATCCTTCCAATCATTCAATGAAGACTTGATAGTACTCCACATATACAATATTTAATTAGCTAGGACGAGGCTAGTAGATACATTTCTTTATGTTAGGGCAAAGTAGTGAAGGGACGATCGAGATAAGTCGAGCCCCTTAGTTTACTACGAACTTGATTCGTGTTTAAAGTTTAAGTGTTGCTTATCGACTTAAAACCGATTGATCTCAAAGTTTCCAGCTTGAGCTCAGTGGAGTGGGATCTCTTGTTTGGTTTAGCTGGACTTAATCACTTGATTAGGCCGGTGAGTCGCTTGCATTGAGTGATATCTACTTTGAGTTCTAGTCCATTTTGAATTATTTGAACCGATGCAAAAGTTATTATCTAAACTCAAGCACTACCAAGTTTTGTTTGCCGTGCATAGACACCTAATTAGTTTACCTAAGGTTTGACCAAAGTTGGTAACTGAAGGAAAAAACAAAAGTTGGTAAACCATTTAAATAAAAAGAGCTGTAAACTCATATGACCTTTGGTCGAAAGGCAAATGAAAACTAGTGAAATATATAGAGATAATAATATAAATGTTCGATAAATTTTGATTCAATAAGCAATGTAATTTCTGAACTTTCAATTTATTAAATGTGATCATTAAACTTTTAGTAAATATCCAAACTACTACTTAGACTATATGAAATACACAAGTTTGAATTTATATTAAAAATTTAAGGACTACGTCGAATTAATTAAAAATTCATGGATCAAATTGCATAATAGATTAAAATTCATGAATAATTTATGTCAAGTTTTTGAATATTAAATATCCGTCTTTCAGAGGAGCAATAGAATTGTCAGCCCTAGCTACCTGCACGTCTCCAATCGGCTGGAAGTTCTTCAAGCTCCACATAGAGTCAACAGAGAGATTAAATTGAGTAGGTCCAAATTCTCCTTCAAGCACGATGCGGGAACGATGCATGTCAGAAAAATTAAATCAATTCTTCTCTTTACGAAAAAGAAATATATAATTTCTTTGCCGGAGGCCGCCGTTTCAGATTTAGACAATGGCTAAATTCCAAGCATCTGTCGGAGAACGTGTACTGCTTAGGTTTTAATTTATCTGCAGAGAACAAAACTGTTCATCGTGGGACGGAGAACGTGTCTCGACACGGAGTAAATCTAGCGCAGGTGCGCTGTACTGTGTGCTTGTACTCAATAGCTGACGGGTCAAACTACGTTGGTTCGATCGATTCCAGATACATAAAGCCAAGGCAAGTGGAAAGAAGCAAAGTTGAGACGGAGAAATGAGGTGAAATTCGTGCTGCACTTTGATTCTGACGCCTATGGGATTGGCCGAGCGGTCGGCCGCTCGGTTCGGACGCGACAAATCCGTGCGGGGGCCTCAAGAGAGCGGGCGTGGGACTGAATGATTCATATGCTTCTGTCACCGACCGAGAAGTTCTTCGTTCCATGAGATTTCCAGGTAGGAAGAATAGTGACTATTCAAGGAATGAGATCTTATGAATCACTATTAGGGAAGGATTACAGGGAAATCTTGAGGAGATCTCAAGGATTATGGGATTCTAAGGGCAAAGATATGAGAATAATTTTGGTAGGCTATACAGGCCGTCAGACCGATGAGGGATTTACAGATGTTATTCCCCGAGTTTTTATATATAAATGGGCTTCCTCTCTCTCATTTTTTATCATATCATTTCTCATTAATAATACAAGTACAGAGCTTCTAAATTCTCTCTATAAAAGTGTAGTGAGTTTGAGTGGTTAAGGCCAACCTAGGAGCATAGTTCTTAAGGCCGCACAGGTTGGACGAGAAATGAGTTGTGAATCAATCGGCCCATGACACTTTTGTGAGAGTAAAGTAAGAGCGTAACGGGTCGGGTAAAAAATGGTCCGACCTATATTGATTCATTTAACCTGCTTTAACTCATATACCCGACCCAATCCACAACTAACACATACCCAACTAAACACATAACTGACCCATATCCCACCCGACCCATATTTAATTCGATTGACTCAGTTAATCGAGTTGAACATTCAAATACTCGTGCTGATAGCGAAGGAAAATGTATTCTAATCCTCTTGTCACTTAACTTGAATCGCAGTGCTTGACTTCTTCACATTGAGTTATATTTGTGACGTTTTGTATAGTGAGTAGAACGACTCGCCATACTATAGAGTAGTCTATTCGGTGCAGGTTTGTCGCCCGGTTTTTGCTATGGAAAGGGATTGCTCCAGCCTTTTTTTTTAATGAGGCGTTTAAGCGAAGTGGATCGACCATTTCAAATAGCATGTCGCAAGTTGCTTTACTCTACTTTTAAGTGATGCAGCTTTAGAACGTGCAATGTCAGGCACATTGATCGCAACGCTACTATAGCATGTATTGGAGCATGTTGACATTATTGTACATTGTCAATAAATATGGGGAGAGCTTGATGTTATAATGACCCGGTCCAATAACGGCAAACAGTGATCGCCCAGGGTTAGAGGACCATAATAAGGAGCGACTCTCGCAAGCTTTTGGAATGACAGAGGGGGACATAAATGAACTAAATTGTACACTGAATAGGGAGGAGAGCAATGATGTGATATGTGTGTATATGAAAATTGAAATTAACTCATAAAAACGTCTTTTGACGTAACGGTGATGCTTAGCTTAAGAACTCTAAATTCAGCATGCTCAAGCGAGAGTGCTCCTAGGACGAGCGACCTCCTGAAAATGCGACCACTTGTATGCCAAAGGACAAAATAACAAGATTTGATATGAGATGGGTCAGAATGGATATTACATCAGAGAGTTAATCTAGGGATGTCACACCAGACGGGTCAAAGCGGACAATGCCTTGATGAATTAATTTAGAGATATCACATGAAACAGGTCAAAGCAGACACTACCTCAGTAAATCAATTTAGGGATGTCACAGATACACCCCGATGAGAAAGAAAGATCTTACTTGAACCAATCCTACGAAACCAACAATATCGTTTTCAAATCCTCTTTGTCAAGTGGAGCTTTCGCGCACTTCAATTGGTTCACCTCTATGAACGATCTTAAAGATTAACTCCCCCATATCGGTTTGGTGCAGCTTATGATTTTATTCTTGGAGCATTCCCCAGGAGAAATTGAGTTTGAAACCACAAGAAAAGGAGCAAAATTCACTTGCCATCAAAGGTTAACACCTCATTGATATCATTTGAAGGTTAAAGAATCTACCAAGACATCACTAAATCTTTGAAAGTTCTCAACATCCAATCTTGAGCCATAACGTAAGAGATGAAAACGGGCAACTTTTAAGCTGAGTGACTTTGCCACTTTACCCGCCACCTTTTGTTTTTCCTCATATATTAAAAAAAAAAGGAGGGGGGGAAAGAGATATTCCACAAGATAAATCAAATAATTCAAAAAGATGATATGGACAGAAGCCACTCAAATTGAAAGTTGCAAACAGCAAGCAATTAGCATAGTGCCCCTTCGAAGAGTCCTAGTCACATAATCAAAATGAAAAAGTATAGTTCCTCTTTTCAAAATTCAACAGAGGCACCACAAAATAATAATAATTATTATACCTACTTTTGAAAGGCCAGGAGATAAATTATTCACTTGCCCATTCGAATGATTAGTAATTAACAATCTCATGTAAAATTGCAAAAAATTAGCGACAAAAATAATATAAAAGGAAAATGAATGGATGGAGTTCACGCGATAACGAAATGCTTTTATAATTAATTAGAAGTTTGGGTATCTTTTAGGTTAGATATTTCACGACACAAATGATCTCTTGTTGCATAAACGAATACTTGCGGGGTCCTAAGGGTGATCTCGAAGTTCTTACGGGGTTGGAGTCGATGGATTTTCTTTTTCCAATTCAAATCGACGGCAAGTAGCCACACGAGTACAATTTGTAAGTGGATCTAACTTTTAATAAATTTTTTCACATTTTGCCCTTATGAAAATACGTTAAAATGTTTTATCAGCTATGAAACTACCTTTTCTTCCATAAACTAAAGTTAAAACCTCGAAACTCACGAAACATTACTTTTGAAAAATTGTGATCACGTTATTATTTACGTGAGTTCATGATTATGTGTTAATAATAAATCAGACGCAATTCTTCCCAACATGAAGGGAAAATATGTGCATTTCGATATTATCCAAAAGCAATTTGTAAGATACTCATATTAAAAAAAAAAACAGAGAGAGATATGCAATTGTTTGTGGAGGTACATAATCATGTACATTAGCATAAAATTAAGAGATATATATTGCTGTAATTTACAATGATGCTTTTGTCGCTTTCAATTATCATTTGATTTGACTGTTTTGCTCTAAATATTATTTAACACTCAAAAACAAGAACCATGTGAAAGTGATTGCACGCTTAGCAAAGGTTGTATGAGTGGGAAGCTTTTCAGTCTGTCCCCCTCGATTTGGTCAAGGACCCATGTGAGCCATGAATGTGACATTTGGGAATTGGTGAGAAAATTGTTAGATAGCCCTCGACTCTTTAGCACATAAGCTATTTTGATCAAGAAAGTTCCTGAAAATTCACCCCCAAAAAAAAAGTCATTCTTCACAAAAATCAGGAAATTGAAAAGAGGATAAATACTAAGAGACAAAAAGCTAAAGAAACGATTCGTATTCCGACTTCTAGCGTGTAAGTAGATTCACAGAATGTCAATCTTCTGATTGATTTTTCTTTTTTACGTATATATATATTTTATCTGAGATAGATCAAGTCGAATCAGATTGATACGGTTTTGATTATATTGCTTCGTACATATGTGGACTCGAGTTAGCCAAAGAGAGAGGGGGACACTTTCGCTCTAGCAATCAATTGGGGTGATGGAGAGAAGTTGGGTATGACCATAGAGCCTCGATGTCCAATGATGATTGTGAGAGCTGGTAAGCCAACAACTGTCGATAGTCAGTAGGCGGACGAGGGGATACAATTATCCAAAAAGTCCTAAATATTTTGAAATTTTACCGATTTAATCATAAATTTTTTGGAACGTTACCATTTTTAGTAGTTCCGACGACTTTGTGCAGGAAAATGCCTAGACATCCACATAGGCATTTTCCTATACAAAAGTTGTTGAAAGTACTGAAATGTAAAAAAAAAAAAAAAGGACCGAATCGTTAAAGTTTCAAAAAGTTTATGACTTTTTGGACAATTATTACCGGAAGAGGGAGGGACGTGCCTCATGGGCCGACCATGACAAGACGGAAAGGAGGGAAAATGGAAAAGAGAGTGCACCCTATGAGAGGTTGGGAGACATACTAATATGCTTGAATTTGCTAAGACATTTTTATATCCTTCCCTATCACCTATTTACATTTTCTTTTTTTTTAACATGCTTCTTTTTTTTTTTTTGGTGAAATATATTTTTCAGTGGAGAGCCTTTGGAGGTAGGTCCAAATGTCAAACCCCAACCCCTACCTAGTTGGGACCCACAGAACACGATACTCAAATTCTTGCGAGATTGTCTCTCGTAATTTTCTTTACTAAAAGGTGATACTATATAGGGAAAACGACATAAATAGTTATCGAACTCTAGTCCGATATGTAACGTCGTCCATAAATTTTATTATGTTCAATATGATCCACAAATATTAGCTCGATATACAAAATTGCCCTTCAACTTTTAAATTTCTTCAACACGGCCCTTAGACTTCTATTGCACGTTTTGTTTAATCTAAGAAATATATGAAAATGTTCGATATTATATTTAAATTTGAATTAATGAAAGGATAATATTTGATATTCTTATATGATTCGGATATTAGATTAAATATTTACCAAAAGTCTAAAGACTCTGTTAAATAAATTTAAAAATAAAATTATATATTGAATTAAAGTTCAACGACCATCTATACGATCGCTCCTTATCCTTAAAAAAAACTAAGAATTGCCTCAATTTCACTAAGGGCCTGTTTGTTTTTGTTCAAAAATAGGTGTGTTTCTGTTCTTTTGTTCCAAAGAACAACAAAACGCATTTGTTTGTATTTTTGTTACCGGAAACAAAAAAGATATTTTTTGTTCCTAGAAACACATTTGGACCAACAACAAGAAACAAAAAAAAAACTTGTTTGTTTCTTGTTCTTGAACACTTTGTTAAAAAAATACTTTTTCTTTTTCTTTTTTTTTCTCTTTTGCCTTTGTGACCTCTGACCACCCGCCGCTGGTCGCCTGTTGTTGGCCGCCGCCTCCACTCGCCGGTTGTCGGCCATCGCCGCTCGCTGATTGCCGGTCACAGCCCGTCCCCACCGTTGCCCATGACCAAGAAGAAAAAATGAGAAAAAATAAAAAAAAATTACTAAGCCAAACATTTTATTTTACTCAAAAATTATTTTATGAAGTAGAAACACAAAAAAATATTTCTATTCAAAAAACATTCTCTGAAACAGAAACGTTGCCAAACGCTGTCTAAATATCTGAAGCAACTGTTCGAGATCCCTAAACGAGAAAAGACGACAGGATTAGGGACAAGGCAAGTCTGCCAATAATTGGTGGTGCTTTTGACATAATTTACATTTGTTTTTTTTTGTTTTTGCAAACGAGGACAGCATTCCTCGTTATTGAGAATTGAGAGCGCGGGGGTGGGCCAAAAGCGTAAAAACGCACAACCGCGAGGGCCTCAATTGGAAAGAAGACAAATAATGCATGTGAGGGCCTGCTCTCCCTGTCACTTGCAAAGTCTTTTATTTATTTATTTTTTTGTTTCCTTTTAATAAAGACTAGAGAGAGAGAGAGAGAGAGAGAGAGAGAGAGAGAGAGAGAGAGAGAGAGTAAAAAAGAGAGATATAGAGAGAGAAAATCCCCCCACAGAAGAGAGAGAAAGTAGAGAGAGAGAGAGAGAGAGAGAGAGCTGTCCTTTACAGACTGTAGTTACTCGCACCAACCAACCAACACACTCCACCTGACCCTTAACCCGCCATTTTTAACCTCACTCACTCCCTCCCTCTATCTCTCTCTCTCTCTCTCTCTCAACCTCTGCGCCGACTCACTTAGCAGATTCGTCCTCCGGCTGCTCCGCCGCGCCGATGAACCGCCGATCTTGATCCGGGGAAGAAAACCCTAACCCCCAAATCTCGGCCGCCGATCTCGCCGCCGCCCCTTCCTGGCTCGCATTCTCGAGATTCGTTCTAGGGTCTCCGCGGGCAGCCCGCCAAATGGCTCGCTAGGGTTTCGTGCGGTCCGCCCCGGCCTCTTCTCCTCCGCCTCCTCCAAATGAGTAGTCCCTCCTTCTCCCTGTTCTTGGTGCTCCTCTCCTCTGTCCTCGTGGCCTGCTGTGGATCCGAGCCCGACGCCGCATTCCTCTTGGAGTTCAAGAAGGGGATCCAGGACGACCCGCTAGGGAAGGTCCTCGGGTCATGGACCCCGCCCCAGTCGGCCCTGTGCCCGGGCTCGTGGACCGGGGTGACCTGCGACGTCTCCGGCGTCCATGTCACTGGCATAGTCCTCGACCGCCTTGGGCTGTCCGGGGAGCTCAAGTTCCACACCCTGATTGGCCTGCCAATGCTGCAGAACCTCAGTCTCGCCGGTAACAACTTCACGGGTCGGATCGCCCCCTCATTGGGCTCCATGGCCTCGCTCCAGCATTTGGATCTGTCGGGCAACGACTTCTATGGCCCGATCCCTGTGAGAATCACGGATTTGTACAACTTGAATTACCTGAATCTGTCGTTGAACAGGTTCTCGGGTGGGTTTCCTTTTGGGATTCGGAACTTGCAGCAGATGAAGTTCTTCGATTTGCGCGGGAATGATCTTAGGGGTAATATTAGTGACTTGTTGACTGAGTTGAGGAATGTGGAGTATGTGGATTTGAGTGGCAACAAATTCTATGGGAGTCTTTCAATTGGAGTTCAGAATGTTTCTAGCTTGGCAAATACAGTGCACTTTCTGAATTTGAGCCATAATGCCTTAAATGGTGGATTCTTCGATGCTGATTCGATCAGATTGTTCAGAAACTTGGAGGTTTTGGATATGGGCAATAATATGATTACTGGGCAGCTGCCTTCGTTTGGTGCGTTACCCAACTTACGGGTTGTACGATTGGCAAATAATCTGCTGTTTGGGCCATTGCCGAAGGAGTTGTTTGAGTCGTCAATTCCACTTGAGGAACTGGATCTTAGTGGAAATGGTTTCACAGGTAATGAACCCTTTGACTTATATCATGTAACAATTTTCGTTTGTATGCAAATTCAGATGTAGTATAATTCAACTCAGTTGATGGTTTGATTTCACAAATTTAAATATATAAAATTGTAACTTCTGACTTGAGTTAAGGAAGAAGTTTTCATCTTCCGAAAAAAGTTATCAATCATGGTTCATCTACCGTGTATTAAGTACCTGCATGCGTGGACTTGGTGCTATGATGAGCACACCAAGTGAGAAACAGAGAGGATCTGCAGTATGGCATCTTAATCATCTGATTGCACATATTGCAAAATTAACAGATGGAATTAGAAACCTCAAATATGCTTGTCATTTGATACCTTGCTATAAAAAGTTTAGGATGGCTACTTATAATTTTTCTGCTTCTTTGGTTGTGGACCAGTCAAGGTTGGACATGCCGCTTTGACTAAAAATGTAGGAATCCTGCCACGGATGATCTTAGCTATCCATCTTCTGCCTATGCCTTCTGCCTTGTTATTACTTGACTTTTTTTTGGTGTTAAACATCAGTCAAAAGCCAATTTGTAAATGCTGCCGAGCAGTGTTTGGTCCATCCAGCTTTTGGCTTGTTCTTTTGCCTTTTAAGTAAAAATATGTTGAAATATTCTGAAAGTGCACTTGCGAGTATAATATATAGGATTACAACATGTTTCTTCTATACTTGTTTTAATTTGGGAGTGATAGCAAATTGATGAAAAAAATATACCAGATAAAACTTATAAGGACCAAAGCCAAAAGGTCACATGCAAAAGCCATAGCCACACAGGCTTAATGTCTCAACAGCCAGCCAGCTTCAAGCCTTGTGCATTATTCGATGACTTTTTTATGCATGATTTTTCCTTGTTTTAGTATTAATGAGTTTTTTCTTCTTTCTTTATTAAATTTATTAGGTTTTACTCTGGAAACACAAGTAAATTCATTTTTCCATATACTTACGTCTATTTTTTAATCTGGTGGCTACCTTTTCCAATTTTCACTTATGGTGAAATGTAGCATTAAATTTGAATTTATATTGTCTCGCATTTCTTATGCATGCAGATTCCATTCCAGATATTAATTCTACCACGTTGAGGACTTTGAATCTTTCGTCAAATCGTTTGTCTGGTTCGTTGCCTGGTCTACCAGAAACATGCACAATAGTGGATTTGAGCTGCAATATGATCTCTGCTGACATATCTACCATTCAGAACTGGCAAGCACCATTGGAATTTCTAGATCTGAGTTCAAACAATCTGTCAGGAACCTTTCCCAATTTGAGCTCTCAATTTAAGAGCTTAAGTACCCTGAAACTTCGGCATAATTCCTTGGTAGGTGTTTTACCCTCTTTATCAGGCAGCTATCAGAAATTGTCTGCTGTAGACCTTAGCTTGAATGAATTTCGTGGGACAATTCCTGCTGGGTTTTTTATGTCCACTCTGACTAGCTTAAATCTTTCTGGCAACCAATTGACCGGGCCAATTCCTCTTCAAGGTTCACCTGTGAGTGAATTGCTAGCTATGCCTTCTTCACAACAGATGGAGTCTCTTGATCTTTCTGGAAATTCCTTGAGCGGTCCACTGCCTGCGGAGATAGGGAACATGGGGAGGCTCAATTTGCTGAGTCTTGCAAGGAATGGATTGTCAGGTCAACTGCCTAGTGAATTGAGCAAACTTACTTTTTTGGAGTACCTTGATTTGTCGAGCAACAAATTCTCTGGTGAAATTCCTGTCAACCTTCCATCCAGCCTTATTTTATTCAATGTGTCACAGAATGAGCTCTCGGGTAAAGTCCCTGAAAACTTGCAAAGTTTTCCCGATTCGTCATTTAAGCCTGGAAATCCTTTGCTAGTCTTGGGAAAGCATGGATCATCACGAAATCCCACTAGCAACCAGGATGCCAATTCGAGTAAGCATCACAGCTCAAAAGGTAATATAAGAGTTGCAATCATTGTTGCCTCGGTCGGGGCTGCAATGATGATTCTTTTTGTTTTATTGGCATATCATCGAGCACAGCTCAAAGAATTTCATGGGAGAAATGGGTTCAGTGGTCAAAGTTCAGGGAGAGATGTAAAGCTTGAAAGATTTGCACGTCCTTCCCTATTCAAATTCCACTCAAGTGGTCAGCCGCCACCTACTTCATTGAGCTTCTCAAATGACCTCTTGCTAACGTCAAATTCTGGATCATTATCGGGGCAAGCAGAGATCATAACTGAAATTGCAGAGAGTAAGGCACCTGAGGGAGGGGCAGTTACTTCATCTTCTGTTGTCCCTAATTTGATTGATATTGAGCCTACAACGTCTGGAAGGAAGTCTTCTCCAGGATCACCTTTGTCTTCCTCACCCCGATTTATTGAGGTATATGAACAGCCCGTAAGGTTGGATGTTTACTCACCTGATCGACTGGCTGGAGAGTTGTTCTTCTTGGACCCTTCACTAGCTTTGACTGCAGAAGAGTTGTCACGAGCTCCAGCAGAAGTTTTAGGTAGAAGCAGTCATGGTACTCTATACAAGGCTACTCTTGACAATGGTCATATGTTAACTGTGAAGTGGCTTAGAGTGGGACTAGTCAAACATAAGAAAGAGTTTGCTAAGGAAGTCAGAAAGATTGGCTCCATGAGGCATCCTAACATCGTTTCACTGCGAGCATATTATTGGGGGCCCAGGGAGCAAGAGAGGCTCCTTTTAGCCGACTACGTCCAGGGAGATAGCTTGGCATTGCATCTTTATGGTAAGAGCATTTGCCCCTTTATACGTTATAGTACCGATTTGGTTGGAAGTTACGTGCACATGTTTCTTGGAGCATACTTCGGATTCATTTATGCATGTGGGAAGCGGGAATTCATATATTTAATTAGTTACTTGACAAAAGGCATACATGATACTATTTCTCTATCTATCGGATTTATATGGTATAGTCCATTAATTAACTAAATTTAGTACCCTAGACACTATGTTTTTCATCTTCACTTTGTAGTTGTGATTAGCATATATTGAGCTCAGTAAATTGCATCAATTTAGCTAAGTTTGGTGAGTCATGTAGGTCAAAATGATAAAACCAGATATGTACATGTCTTGTTCACAAGATTTAATAAATTTTCATTTAAAGAGCCACAGGATAAAAAATAGTTTACTGCAATGCAATAGGCATGGACTTGAGTGAGAACCATTGAGGGGTCCTGCTGTCAGGTCAATTGGCCGAACCGGTTGAACTGCTGGTTCATCTGGTTGGTGTTGTCACCATAGTTCGCTTGCAATGTATGTATTTCCAACATTTTATACCTGCCCTAGGATAGTGGTTGTGCAGTGCCTTTCAATAAGAAATGAGGGGTTTGAATTCTCTCATTGGCACTTTTGCCGATTTTATTCTGTATTTTAGAAGGTGAGTGTATTCTATATGGGACAGCTGATGCACATATGTCAAAGGATCATGTGGTTGATTGTGGAGGTAAATGTGCTTCTCTTCCATAAGAGTATGGGTTCAAGACTCATTTCCGACATCCATTTCTCTTGTGCAGAAATTAACGCCCCATGTGCGTTAAAAGGCACATTTGGGCTTTAAAACTAGATTGACCAGTTTACTGGCTTTGCCAGTTGAAACAGCTAAATTGGTTCTATCTGGAAGTCCATTTGGGCTTTAAAAGGCTGGTTCAGTGTGGAACCGGATGTGCATTTGGGATATTTCATTCTGAAGCAAAAGAAGCTACGCATCTTTTTCCTAGGTTTTCAAATAATGTACCCCTCAAATATCAAAATCTGTGAGTTGTGGATGCCTTATGATTACACCGAGGGGTGTAGTTCATCTCTGAGTCTATCGTATCTCTTTCTTTGAATTTCTGAGCTTTGGCATAATTGAAGCTGCTGACTTTGGTTATTAGACTTCGCTACACATTATCTTTATATGAGTCCTTTTGTCAAGAGATGATAAAGGTAGGATTGGACCAAATTAGGACTTGAACTGATGAAATGGTTGACTTGGATCTCATTTATGTGCTCTTGGTCATGGTCTTTGATACTGCATCTCATTTATGTGCCTGGTGCCATCTAGGAGTATTTCTTTTTCTTGCATTCTATGTCTCCTGATGTTCTCATGATTAGAGATTGGTCTTGATGATCATGCTTTAAATGAAATAGAAGGCTAACAAAATCTTGCTCAATTTTTCCAATCAACCTTTGTATAACTCTTTCAAGTTAGTTTTCCTGGGACACCATATTTAGGAACTAGGAAATTTTTTAGACGGTCTAAAAAGAGTTAAGACGTTAATTCTAATTAATGTTTCTCGTCCCTCTGACAAACAAGATAATTATGTACTTATTCAGATGATGCCAAGAAGATAAGACTTTAGGGAACCTTCCCAGTGATATCTATGGGGTACAATTAATTTGACAATGTGAAGGTTTACTTGGAGAAAAGATGCATCTAAGCAACACAATGAAGAAGTTGCCAAAACTCCCTTACCATAGTTACACCATGGTGCCCAATTTCTTTTCAGAACGGATCTAACAATGCTTGAGGTCACTATGTAACATGTACCATGGCTCCCATCTTTCTTAGCTGGATTGCAATATTTCCAACATCTTAAAGACTCAAGATACATTTGTACATTTTTCATTTGAGTTCTCATTTCTGTGAGCTTGTCTATATAATTCACTGTACTGTACTTGTACTGAAGAGGGAGCCTCAAGGGGCTGTCATTTCAAGATCTTTTCTTTATTCATAATTATTGCGCAGTGAAAATCATCAAATCAGATGTTACATGACTTAGTGGAAGTGTTTCTGTCTCTGTTAGACGTGTTCTTTGGCTCTCTCTAGAATATCACCTGTGGGTGATGTTTGATTATTGACAGGTAATATCAGTCATGGGGTTCTATCCGCACCAGGGCAACATCCAGCTGTTGGTCTACTTGATTATTTCCATAACTTGACCAGCTTACATAGAAAAACTGACTTTGTTTAACCTCCCTTCTGGTCTTCAACTTGTTCTCAGATTTTCATCAATGAGTTGGTGATGGAATCCACTTGCCTTAGTATGCTTTATGGGAGATACTGAAACTGCATCGAAATTTTTAGTGCATAATCTGAATGATCACACAATATTAGCAGTGGCCCTAAAATTTTCCTTCACTGAAATAATTTTGGCTTTGGCTTATGGTTCTTGAATTAAGTGAAACAAGTAGTCCACATTTAGTTACTCATCTCATTGCTTACATTTTTATTCACAATTAATTGTCATATTGCTGGCTGTGCAGAACTGTTTGGATTACATCAATGTGATTTTGATCTGGTTTTCTGGCTATTTACCAATGTGTCCTATGCAGAGACAACGCCCCGGAGGTACTCCCCATTGTCGTTCAGCCAAAGGCTAAAAGTTGCCATCGATGTTGCTCGATGTCTCACGTACCTTCATGACAAGGGTCTTCCTCATGGAAACTTGAAGCCGACAAACATACTGTTGATGGGCCCCGAGTACAATGCTCTCCTTACAGATTACGGTCTCCACCGCTTGATGACGTCTGCCGGGATAGCAGAGCAGATACTGAATCTCGGAGCTTTGGGGTACCGTGCTCCCGAGCTCGCTACTGCAGCTAAACCACTGCCGTCATGTAAGGCTGATGTTTATGCGTTTGGAGTAATTATGATGGAACTATTGACTCGGAGAAGCGCTGGAGACATTATTTCAGGGCAATCTGGAGCTGTTGATTTGACAGATTGGGTTCGCCTTTGTGATCAAGAAGGGCGAGGGATGGATTGTATCGACCGGGACATTGCAGGTGGAGAAGATCACTCTGCGGCGATGGATGAGATGCTTGCAATTTCGCTCGGGTGTATTAATTCTGTAAATGAAAGGCCTAATATTAGACAAGTTTTTGACGAGCTGTGTGCAATCTCTCTCTGAAAAGTGTACATTGTGCGTGTTGGAAGTAGGTTTTCATTATGTTTTTCTTTTCTTTTCGCTTTTTTACTTGACCCAATTGTTTTGTTCGTTATTTTTCCCTCTTAATTGGTTTCCAGCCTCGTTATTTTTGGCTAATTATTACATCTTCCTTTGACGGAAAGCTCATTGTAAAGGGATGATTCATCCATTGATTTATTGAAGTGTTCAAGTTTGATCGTAAATAAGCCCAAATCTGTCGTCAACGTTGTGGTTCTTGTTTCTCGTCGCCAAGGCGGAACCAAAGACAGAAGCGTTTGCCTGTGCCACTGCGCTGGTTCATCCATTTCGGATCGATAGCACTACATGGATGATGAGGGTTTATAGTCACTAATTTTGAAACATCTACATTTATCATTCCCCAGGAGTTCTAATTTTGAACATTTTTTCTTTGTACAATCAAGTCGTCGTGCGGACGAAATCGTTGTCCTTTTCAAAGAAAATCTAGAAAAGGGAGACGACCGTCGACCAGTCTCCGGCATGCCTCCATTGGAAGGTGCAAGGAAGAGAGAGGAAATGCCCATGACCTTTGATCCATCGTTTATTCAGATGCACCAAGAGATATGAACAAATGTATATTTTGCAAACTCTCCATTTCAAAGAGAAGTAACTAGTTGTTATTGCCGTACGCATTCATTATTAAGATCAGAGAAAGGAGAGGAAACACAAGTAGCACAGCAGACCTGTTGTTGAAACCAGAAGATGGTCATGGAGATATTACTGGAGGTACGAAAAGGCGCTCCTTAAACTTTAGGCTACATGATCAAGCGTCATCTTTATCTCTGAGCTCTTTGGATGCCATTGGACTTAACCGTCACTTAGTACCTTTTATCTTCAATTAGAGTCTCCACTTTGCCTTTCTTAGTTTCACATCCAACACTTGGTGACAATCGTCGACCAATCGCCCATTGTATGCCGAAGGTTATATTATATGGTCATTTGCAATCATGGTCATAGACAGGAATTTTCATATTGCTAACTTATTGATAACCAAATCAAACTCGACAATGAGCTCCGTACTCATCTTGATCGGCATCATGTCGACTACAAAAAATTGGCCTTTGAAAGCACAACCATTAGAAACTTCCTAGTTAATTATACTGTTAATAGGTAATTTCATGTGTTTGAGGAGATGCACCTTTGCCTGCTCACAAAAGCAAATAGTATTGCTTTGTGTGGGATACTTTGCTTTAGTTGGAGATTAAACGGAAATTAAAGTAGCCTAACAAACAAATTAATTCAAAAGAAACATAATCGAAACTGCCATTAACTATTCAAAGATATGTCTCTAAATGCACTATTTTGATAGAGGTATTTCTTCATATGGATATGGAAAACAAAATGTCTCTACAATATATAAAACAAAATAATTACTTCAATGAAGTAAGCAAGTGCTATGGATAATATTTGTCCTTAATTGGAGGGATAGAAATCACAAATAGTACAAGAAAGATACTTCATCCAAAAAAAAAAAAAACAGAAGGGAAATGATATGAATGGTCCTACTTTATTATTTTATAGAAAAAAAAAGGTATATGTTCGCACAATTATGGCATATCCACTACTTTATTATTTTATAGAAACAAATGCATATTACTTTAAGCAGGAAAAAAATTGATCATGCATATATTCAAAGGATGTAGATTTTAATTATCATGTGTATTTTCATTATAGAAGAGTAAATAAATCCTGTGAATTTACAAATGGTGGCTTAGTTATATATGAACCGAAGAGAATTTTCCTCATTATTCAAGAGGTGTTGTATTAAGGAAGTCAAATGTAAAGAGGGTAATTAGCATTTTTTAACAATAAATGAATAATTAATTTGTAGAATGAATATACTAAATGTCCTAAAATTTGTCATCAAAGTATAGCTTAGTCATAAAATTTTCAAAAACTATAATTAAGTCCTAAAATTTATCACGAAAATTTTGAATTCTAAAATTTTCAAAATGTACAATTAAATTATAAAATTAGTCCAATTGAATTTTTTCATTAATAATATATTTTTAAAAAGTTTAGCATTTCACTGCACTTATATAACGTATTTTTTATGACAATCAGATTGTACTTTTGTTGTAAATTTAAAACTTTATTGTACTTTTTTGCTCTATTATATTTTGATGATAAATTTTAGTACTTTTGGTGTAATTATTTTTTTAATTTTCTATCCAAAAAAAAAACGAGGGGGAAATAAAAATTGGAGGTGCGAACCCCTTCCTCTACCTCGTCACTGTGGTCGGATTTCGCGAGGTGGCACCGAGAGAGACAGAGAGAGAGAGAGAGAGAGAGATGTATTGTGCGGCGAAATTGCAAGCATCGAATGCTTCGACCCATTTGAGCTCCAATGAATCCGCCGCACTGTCGTGTCCTGTCCGCCAGCCGCTGGTTCTCCGGCAGCTGCGGCAGCGGCGACCTCGCCGGTTCCTTTCACTATCCGTACAGTCGGTGCACGGTGAAGTGGCCGTGGCGGAGGCAGAATCGGGCCCGTCGGTCTCGTCGCAGTACACCTCGTCCGTCGGGTTGTCTTCCGCCGCGCTTCAGCTCTCTCAGTGGAACCTCACCCAACGCCATGTTCTCATGTTGAACGTCATCGCTTGTGCGGTACCCTATCTCCCCTCCATTCTCCTCTGTTTCGCGATTCGGTGATTTAAGAACTGCTGATTCTCATTTGGTCTTTCCATGTTTATCGTTGACTTTCATGATTGATTACTGATGTTGCGCCGTTGGAAGAAGAATGATTTGCGTTACACAGGATTGTTGTTACAGGTTGCGGTTCACGAAAGGTTAGGGGAAATTAGATGATACTAGATTTTTCCATTTTGCATTGATTCTGGCATTTTGAGGTCTGCACCCGAATGCAACCCTTGTCGCTTGGAACATGATCATGTATAATTTCTATATCTCGCCCCCTGGTATAACAAAATCTTTCTTCGTTGCATCATGCCACATGAGGTGTGTGTGAATCGGCAACTTCTGGTGATCACATTGGATTATAAGCCTGAGTCAAGCCCTCAAATCTGTTTCGCAATTCTTTTAGCCTCCTGATCTGCATGAAAATGTATTGCTGGAAGTTGTCACGAACACAGACCTTGTCCCGTGTCATCAAAATGGGAAAGATTTGCCAATTTGGGACAGTTCAATCTTAAGGTTCACTTGACTTTAATCACCCCACTTTATTTTTTCTTTTTCCTTTGTGGCTTTTGGGAGAAAGAAGGGATATTTGAAATTGGGTGAAGGTTGTTCACTCTGAAAATTTCAGAAATTGGAAGTCAAGTGGTTTCTTGGTACAGATATCCTCTATCTTTCTGTTCTTCTGGCATCCAGTAATATGTTCTCTATTGGATAAATTATGTTACATAAAGAAGTCAAGGGAGACTTCCCAAGCTAGTCGCTTGTTAAGGGAGACTAGGCAATGCAAATGTTAATTCTCAGGGGAAAATTCTTGCATGAACCAGTATGTAGGAGTCCAAGCTGCAGTTTCGTGTTTGTCAATGGAAAAGAAAAGAAAGGTCTGAACAAGATCTAAGACAAGTGAAATTTCTTTAGGGCTAGAGTTCTCCTCCGGTTACAATGTCTGTCCTCATTTTTTCTCGGCCTGACACTAGATTAGATCTCTTGAGATGTCATCAATGAGTGAGGAAAATGCTTGGCCGACCATTATTGGACATTTTATCCCTTTATTAGCAGAATTTTCCCTTATTTTCTTCCTTTTCAGCTAATCAAGCTGAGCTTACTGTCTTACTTTACTGAGCGTCGTTATTTTTTCTAAATCTTCCATTGCTGTAAAAAAAATTGGATTTGTATGCCACAATGCCCTAATTCTGAGCAGGCCTTTTTTGTCCTCAGTTTTGTTTGACCAACTGGATGCGCAGAATCCTAGCTTTACTGGACAATCTTTTCTTGTATTTCTTTATAACTGATAGCTTTCAAGTGACCTTGGTCCACATTACAGCTCACAAGGGTGATAATACTAGCTATGGTCACTTCTTCTGATATAGTATATCAACATTGTGATACTGCGCATTTGTGAGCGATACAGGGTTTGTTGGGATTGTGAATTTAGATACTGAGTGAAGTTTCTCAGTAATGAAACAGAAAATTTTGTTATACCACAACCATTACAGTGGAATACTTGTGAAGGGATATCATTTTAATTCTTGAAGGACTTGAAATGAGAGATATCAGGTGCATATTGTTATATACTAAGTCTACTTGTAGATCATGCTATCAGATGTATTTATCTTGTTACTGCATGGATGGTGCGGCAGTGACTTTATTGAATGCCCCTAATGTATCTTAGAAAAAGACTGATCGATTTATATCCATTTAACCTAGTGTAATTTGATCTCCCACAAATATCCAGGTATTTGAGAGTTTTATTTTCCCTTTCACCTTCATTGATTTTTAGTGTCGCATTATGAGTAGTATTTGAGACACATCACTGCGGGAACTTGTATCTTCTTCTAACGGATGTTACTTCCAACTTTACTTTATAGGCTACAATTTGATGCTGAATGGTACCTATTCTTTTCTGCAGGCTGCAGTTTCTGCAACATGGCTATTTTGTTCTGCCATTCCCACTCTTCTGGTATGATACAGATTTTCGCTCACTGTAATAAGTAAATTGTATTGATGCTGTGTTTTACATGGTTTGATGTATCAAATTTTGTGACATTTTTCCCTCCTTTATTTGTCCATTTTCTTCCTGAAGGCTTTCAAGAGGGCAGCTGAATCAATGGAGAAGCTGATGGATGTGACTAGAGAGGAGCTTCCTGACACAATGGCGGCTGTTCGATTATCTGGGATGGAAATTAGTGATCTGACTATGGAACTTAGCGATCTGGGGTCTGCAATTGGTGTACTCTTTTTTTTTTAATTCCTGTAAAACCAGTCAAAACATCCATCTAAGATGATATGACTTCACCTTCTTGAAACTTCCCCAGCCAGGACATAACTCAAGGTGTTAGGAGTTCCACTCGAGCTGTTCGCATGGCTGAGGAGAGATTGCGCCAGTTGACGAACATGGCCTCACCAGGTTTTCTCCTCCCATAGCTTTTCTCTGGATCGTTTTATGGCCATTTTCCTTTTCCTTTTCTTTTGCCTGGGATCATCGAGTTTTACTTTGTTTTTCACTTGATTAGCCTTATTGCAGGAAATACCGAGGCAGGAAACCAAGACTAAAGGACCAGCATTGGCTAGAACTGCAAAAGAGCTACGTGAGGGAATAGTTAAGGGAAGATCACTCCTGCAGATGCTTTTGACCCTCACTCGGTTTTCTAGGTTGGCATTAAACTATTTTTCCGGTAAAGCAAAGAGATAATCTGAAAGGGACGATGTAGCATGGGCAACAATATAGTTTGGCGCATTCTCATCTTACTTCTTTCACTTATCATGGGGATTTGTATCAGGTTGACCATTTAGAATGAGATTGTTGTCCTCTAGGAATCACTATCTGATGTTGATCGCCATAAAGTCTCTTTTCTTATCCATGTCTCTGTAAACTGTAGTAATTTCAAGGATGTAGACATGGATACTTTCACAAGTGGATTTTGTGTCCTCTCTTTTCGTTCAGACTCATGATTTTGTCATTGCCTGCAGAAGCTCTATGTGGTGGTAATATCGTTGATATGGTGAGCTTTTGTCACATTGGAGGGGAAAATTATCAATAAGTCATAAATATTTACCATTTGTGCCGATTCAGTTATCAATCTTTTTTTAAGTCGATTCTATCCTAAACATTTTCTACATTTGTCATTTAAGTCCTGGTAGATTTTGGTCGGAAAATGCTTATGTGGCGACAACATGGTAATGATGGGGCGACATGTAGCGACAATTTTTTTTCTCTTTTTTTTCGAGTGCTCCAAAGGGCAGTGAAACCGTCTCTGGCGAGGGCGGCAAGGGCTGGGAAGGCCACCACCGCCCTCGCCCAGATTTAGGTGGGGCAGCCCTGCCCTCGCCCGGCCCTTGCCTACCACTGGCGAGGCCGGTCAGCGGTCAACCCTCAGCCTCACCTAGATCTAGGTAGGGCAGCCTCGCCCTCGCCTAGACCAGATCTAAGCGGACTCACCAGCCACTGGCGAGGCTGGCCAGCGGTCAGCAGGGCCTAACCTCGCCCAAATCTAGGCGAGGGCGGCCTCGCTCGTTGCTGGCGATGGCTTCATCACCTTTTGGAGCGCTTGGAAGAAAAGTGAAGAAAAAAAATTGTTGTCATGTGTCGTCCCATCATCGCCACGCCATTGTCACCGAGGTTCGATTGTCGTTACATTGGTATTTTTCGGCTAAAATCCACCGGAAAGACTTAAATGACAAATGTGTAAGAAGTTTAAAACTGAATTGGCTTTAAAAAAAAAAGGTTGATGACTGAATCGGCTAAGTGGTAGAGGTTTATGACTTTTTTGGCAATTTTCCCCGTATTGGAGGCAAGTGAGACTTGCTTTGGTGTGTTTGTGGCAGGTGGAAAATGATCTCAGTCTAACTAAATCGAGCATGAAATTACATGATAATAAAAAATCAATCTCTTGGCGACATAGTGATTACGCGCTAAAGAATTATGCTTGTTTGTCTGAGGTGGTATGCTTTGGACATGCACACGTATCTGACTTCTTGATCTATTAGGTTTGTAGGAACTATTCAATTTGACCATATGTTGTTAGGAAAAGCTAACTTCTCAATATGATGTTACACAGGCCTAATTAAGATATCTCGTCATGTGCCAGCCAGTATGAGCTAATGAGAATGTTTTCCTCTTGTAATTGTATCCATGACCACGAACTGGTGCAAGATGAGGATCGCTGCATTAGGAACTTGAACATTGATAGCGTTACGATCTATATCAAGATACTATTTGAAAATAAGTTCGGATATCTGTCTAAATATTTGAATTTCACAAATAGTTCAAGACTGATTGATAGGCACAGCGTATAAATTATCATCAGACACGGAGCATATCCGTCACACACGATTATTCTTCATCAAAATGTAGCTTAACTACAAGGTGCGACATCCCAAAGATAATCGAGCCTGCTAATCTTTATCCAAACACCAGCATGTCGCCATCTATGGAGTGATCATGGTATTCTTCTTCCCAGGAATCACAGCCTGCTTTGTGCTGTGGTCATGGTATGTTCCTAATAAAACGAACCCGTATGATACTCCCTTTTAAGTGTATTAACGTGGTATACTAGTTATTCTAATTGAGAGGGGAAAAGCTATCTTATCTTTTAGGGTTTGGGGGTCTTGGTTTTGCTTGCTGTCTGATTAAGCCATGCCTCTTCTAAGCTGCTTCTTCTTCCTCCCTTTCCTTTGGTTGTGATAGTTGCGAATTAGAGAAATGTGTGTCCCCTTCAGACTCAGAGGTATGTTCCTAGTATGATTAGGACCGATCATCAGGGTGTCAAAAATTGAACCAGAACCAAATCGAACTGAAATTTCATGCATTTTCAGTTCGGTTCGGTTATTTTCTTTTGGGTAATGAAAACATAACTTGTCTTTTCTTTCGATTCGATTCGATTAATCTAACTGAATTGAAAATCACTTCTTTTCTTAATATTATAATTTACATAATTTCTCCTCCTTTTCACTAAACCCCTTTTTCATTTTACAAAAATAAAAAAATCGAAAAACCGAACCGAATTATTTGGGTTACGATTCGATTCGGTTTGACCACTCATCTTATTGGTTCGAAATTTTGCAAGACCTGAACTAAATCGAACCACTAACAAGCCTGCTGGTCCCCAGCACATGAAAGACAAAGATTAAGATGATATTGGGTTGAGAACGGGTCTCTCTCTCGACCGTGGGAGTGTGCACCTGGGGAAACTTTCACATTATCATAGGCCCCCTTTTTTTTAATTCTTTATTCTTTGTAAGAATATAGATGTCCAAATTTCTAACTTGCCTAACTTTCATAAATATACAGAACATGTCATGATCGTGCGCATCGCATAAGGCTCTGCCAACAATGTTATTTTGAGTGTGAGATGTTGTGGTTTCATCACGAGATCCGTTGCATCCGTAGCAAGTACACGACAGCTCGCTCGGTTATTTGAGACTTAGAAAAATGACCACTTGCCAATTGTTAAGGGACAATGGTACGGGATTTCTATTCACAATGCTAGAATACCAGATTCCAAATCACATTATCAATCGTTAACGTCTTCACGGTGACTTCTCTCATGTCATAATTATATGAATCTTGTAGCTCTGAAAGGGAGATTTGCGAAGTAAGACATGAGCAAAAGAAGTAGATGTAAGGTAAGAACAAGTTGAATCTTTAGACAATGGGGTCTATCTAATGATCAGAGTGCAAAGATTTGACCGACAATGGGCGGACTTGGTCTTGATGTCATAGCGCGACAAGTACTTATAATGTAAAAATAATTGATTTCGCTGGCTTTTCCTTATGTCATCTCTGACGAAATTCACTAGACTTTGGTAAACAATCGTTGCCATGTTTTTAGTGTCTTTGTCACGACCTTTGGGGTTAAGAGTGCAAATTTTATATCACAGCCAAAGGAAAAGGAGAACATTGTGATGTCATTTTAGCTAATTAATTTTAATCTTTGCAATTTTGATTCCCATAAGAAGAAGCTAAAATAAAATAAAATAAAATAATAATAATAATAATAATTATTATTATTATTATTATTATTATTATTATTATTATAAGGTAATTCAATAGATCTGTTGGATGTAAACAAATTATTTTGAGATAGTTGTTGCGAAAAACAAGAGATCAAGTATTGAAATAAATAGAACAAAGACATAAATCGGCCGCCGGATTCATGTGATTTGGTCGGTGTGATTTACTCCATCAGGAGAACAAAACATAATTTCATTATAGATGGAGTGTTATAAGGATATTACAACCAAATTTGAGTTACTCAAACACTCTCATTGTTTTTAACGTCATCTAGATCTTTCTCTACTATATATCCTTCACTCATCTTATCAAACAAAGCAAATTTGTCAAACATCTCTAGTGAACGTAAACTCAAGTGAATCACCTCCACAGAATTGGGCGGATCTTGGTGGTTGGCTCTCCTAGTGGAGCAAATAACTATACTCATATTAAATCATGTAAATCTTTGGTATCCTTATTATTACCCATTGATTACTCTAGTAATTTCTTCTCTTGTTAGACTTTGAACTACAAGATGTCTCAGCTTCCGTCTTATTTTAACAACTAATAGAATTAGAACAAACAAGAAAAGTGTTGGGATTTTTTTTTTGCTTTGAATCTTTTTTAGTGAGTTCTATTGGAGTTATTCCACATCAGCTATGAAATGGGTTGGTGATCAATATTTAAGCGTGAGCGAAAATATCACAATTTGAGCTATTTTTTAGAGTGTAGCCCAATACTGCTCAATACTGACATGAGAGTCGGGTTACTAACAATTCTAGACCAAACATTCACACTAGAGATGCAGGTTGTTACTGCTCCAACCTAAGAGCAATGTATCGGGTGGAGATTATTGAGATTATTCCACATCAATTATAGAAGGGGCCAATGGTCAAAATACAAATGTGAGGGAAAGTTCCATCAATTAAATTAACTTTTGGTGTGAGAGAGACACAAAGCTATCCAACAAGTTCTCTACGAGAGACTATGAGATAACATTTACTTGTTTGATTTGGATATATTTAGGGCAAAGAAACACTAAAATAATTGGGCAACTGTGAAATCTGTATTCATCGGATTTATTGGGGATTTCTTGACGGCTCCTTCTCCTCACAAAGTTGACATTGACACTCGAACAAAGTCATGTGTATCTTTATTGTCCTCATCATTCTTCATTTATTTCAATGATATTTTCTTCTTCTTATATTAGACTTGAATTGCGAGATCAATGCTAATTCAAGAAAGAGTGCCCTTAGGGGAAAATCTTTTAATGACAAAGTGCCCGGTGGTTATCACCAGGATAAAGTGACTTTCTCTGGGCATATTCGGGCACCAAGCAAATAGAGGTGACGAATATAAAGGTGTAGAGAGTCATTTTGCTTCCTCGAATTTGTAAGAATGAAAATTAAAGGTGGACAAATAGAAAGGTGTAAAATGTAATCCTATTGAGGAAAAAAGGGTAGAATTTAAATTTCAGAACTTGCATTGGCTATTTATGTGATTTAAAATTATATTTTAACGTTTCAATTATGGATGAGCAACTTGGACCGCTCGAACTGGGAACTACTCGGACCGGATGAAAAGTGTCAATCCGGTTCCTGGACTGGTGTCCGAGCAATCTAGTTCCCAGTTCCTAGAAAGGGCGGGCCGGATCGGACAAGTTAAATTTTTTATATTTTATTAAAAATAAAGATGAAAAAAGTAAAAAGAACTCAATTTAATTTTTTATAATTTTATATTTATCCAACTTTACCACAAATTTTTTTCTAAAGAATAATTAAAGAAATTCAATTTTTTAGAAATTTTTCGGTTCCCAACCGGTTCATTAAATTTTTTAGGAACAAGACTGGACCCATCCAAGACTTAGGCGGATTGGTCCGCTCTGGTCCACTTTTTAGAAAGTGGAAAATATTTTCCATTTTCTTTCTTCATCTTAAAAAAATTTCGTCTTCTTTCAAAAGTGGCTCGTGACCGGCTAATCAATATATAACCAAAAGATAAAAATAAAACATAAAAAATTGATTTTTTTTTATAATTTTTCTTAAGTTTTAAACTAACATCTGGAAATATTGTCATTTTCCAAGAAAATGACTTCCTGTAAAATATTTTCTAGAAATGCTATTTTTTCCGTGAAACGAAC
Source organism: Melaleuca quinquenervia (assembly GCA_030064385.1). Classification (NCBI taxonomy): domain Eukaryota; kingdom Viridiplantae; phylum Streptophyta; class Magnoliopsida; order Myrtales; family Myrtaceae; genus Melaleuca; species Melaleuca quinquenervia. The sequence goes on from CM057726.1 coordinate 16,850,009, forward strand.
GAAGCCTTAGTCTTATAAATTGTGGCCATATCTACTAGTCTCTGGGGGTCACTCAAGTGATAAACTTGTATTTCAAAATTTGAATTCGAATTGCTACATATGTACATTCTCTTGAGGATATTCTAGAATCTAACCAAAACGTGTGGAAGAGGGGAAATTGACTCTTGATTGAATTGATCCGAGCACCAGAAGAATCCCAAACATCCCAATTGTCCCAATTTTGCCACTAACTGTTCACATGTACAATGGCCCATGATGTTTTAGTTATCAAAACTCCGTTTAAAACATCCCACAAGGACATGAGTACCCGTACACCCTCCTACAGTCGAATCTCCAAGTCAATGTCAAATTGTTGCACACCCGCATAATCCTCTAAAGCATGTACCTTAGCCAATGCATTTACCTTATATGCAATCTCAATCGAACAGATAAAAACTAGCACCGCAACTAATTTCGTGAAGATTACACATCTGCGACCTCATGTACACAGTGTCGGCAACGGTCCAGATGTTCCCCAATAATGGGTCAAGACATCGGAAATAAACGAAGCGAGCATCATCTTCTGCGTCTTTTGAAGGAAGAATTCTCTGATGTGAAATCCAATCCTAAGCACTTGAGGAACACTATCCTCGCTAGCCTAACTATGGAGCAAGGGTGGTGATCCATGTAGCCGTGACTCGAGTTCTCTCCTTCCATCGCATCTTCTTCGACAGCTACTCTTCTGCTCGCGCTCGTCGCGACGAAGCCTTTGACACCCTGGCTTTCTTCGACCTGCAACTTCCCGGTTCAAAGAGCGAGGTCAGCCACTGTTAAGCTTATGAACAACGCGAGAAGCGAGGCTATGCAGGGAAAGCAAACGAAGAAAAGGTACGTGCCAGATGAGAGCAATGATGACAAGATGACAAGAAGATGGCCAACAAGAAGTCATTCTCACGCACATCGCAATTCTCCATGTGAAAAATATTTCTGAAAAAGGGAGCTATCATCGCGCACCCAATAAGGAAACAACCCAATTGGGGAAAAAAAAATTAGAATTTACGGACTATATAAAGCATGCGACAAAAAGACCAATACCCATGAAAAACCTGTCCCATCTTCATGCTTTGATTGGAAGGAAGTCATAGTTTCTGCCCTAAACTACGTCTTAGATTTGTATTTCATTCATCAGCCCGTCAATAAATACCGCTTGTGGACAAACCGAAGCTTTGGCTGGCGGCATTTCTTTCTAATTTCAAAGCCGCCCATCTCCGAAGCAAGGTGAAAGAGGCACGTCTCTGGTTGGAGACAGCTTTGTCTTGACCTCAAAGGCAACCTTTCGGTGCTGCACCTAATACCACAAACTCCCAAATCCCCATTCTAATCAAGGGCGAGAGCTGATTTGCCGCATTTCGAATCTCTTCATAAAAGAAATCGAATTCGAACGCCTTATCCAGCCGACTAACATGGCAGCACCACTATTGAGAAATGGCACAGCTCATCCGACATTGGCAAGATGCTGCCTGTCTGCCTCATCAGAATTATCTAGGACAAGACATTGCTCAAATCCACCCGCACACACCCATCCAAATTCTTTGGCAATCTTTCGTGAAACCAAAGAATTATAATAACAAGTTTTGGACTTAATTGCTACTTAAAGCTAAAGTTATTGCTTCTGCTCATGCCTTGTAAGGAAATCAGGCAAACATAGACCAATCCCAAGCAGGAAGTGTACGTATAATTGCGTATACGAACTGTACAAGATTGTCAACATCAACGTTCTGGTGGGGACGCAAGCATAAGCTCGGTCCACAAGAACCCAAGAAGCGAAAAGGGGAGGCGAGTAGGGACACCCCACCACCACCACCACCACCATTATCAAATGGGCGGTGGTGATTCCCCGATCGAACGGTCGTCGATCGATCCAGATCGGATCAAGACTTCGTAACCCCCCCTCCATCATTATCATCCCCCTCCCTTTTCAGCGAAAACCCATCGCCGCCCAATCGAAGCTCTGCTTTCCAATCCGTGCGATTTAAAGAATCGTAAGGTCCGAATCGGCCGCGGAAGGGGGAAATTCTGGCCAAGTCTGGACTGTGTGAGCGAGTGAGGGAGCAGTGGGCTGCGATGGCCCCATGGGAATCGTTTTCATTTCAATTCCAAGGGGCATGTCGACAAGCAAAGTCGGGATTCTTTTGCTTCACGACGAAGCTTCGTCGGGTCAAGCAATGTGATCAATGCACCGACGGGTCTCCGATCGGAAAGTAATCGCGACCCGACCCGGATGGAACAAGCCAGTTTCCGCTCCTCTTTTTTACTTCCTCTTTTGGGGAGGAAGAGAGAGTCGACGATGATGCGGAAGAGGTTGCGGAAGGTGGCCTTTCGAGTTCGAGTCGTTGGTTTCAGCGACGGTGAACCGGCCGAAGAAGTAGAGGAAACGAACGAGTTCGACAAGTCTTTTTAAGACCCGCGCCCATTTTCCGATCGCCGGAATCGATCGCAATTCGACGAGACGAGCATCGATTCGCGCGAGCAAGAAAACAAGTTCGATCCTCACCCAAATCGGTTCCCGAACTCGCGGCTCTCAATCCGCGTAAATCTCTAACGAACTCACACGAGTCCACAAGCCGAAGCAGGAGAACTCGAGCTCCCGAATTACGCGCGGTCCGGAACGCCATGAAAGAATCGCAAAAGGAGCAAGGGAGAGTCGGGCGTACCTGATGAGCGCCGCGGGCGGGGAGGAATTGCTTGCGGGAGTCGAGAGGGGGCGGCGACGAGGAGGTGGAGGGAGCGTCAGCGGCGGCTGAGGAGGAGGGGCAGGAGGAGGAGGAGGAGGCGTCGGAGGGGGAGGTGAGGGAGTAGAGGAGGAGGAGGAGGAGGAACATGACGAGGAGCTGGATCCATATGAGCCACGGTATCCTCAAGCTCTGTAGCACGAGCTCGTCTCCGAATTCCACCATTTTCGCGCCGACCCTTAAGCAGATTTCTCCTTTCCTCCTCGTCTTCTTCTTCTTCTTGGAGCAGAAGACGAAGTGTAGAGAGAGAGAGAGAGAGAGAGAGAGAGAGAGAGAGCTGAAGGGGAAGAGGAAGAAGAGCATTGATGGAGGTGAAGACCAGGGGTCGTTTTTGGTGCGCGTGAGGGCGCACCCGTGTGCGGTCGGACCGCCACATGAATGGACCGATCCACCGCCGCTCAAGAGTCCGCTCGATTTTTAATATCGTGGATGATAAAATTATTTTCATATTTATTCTTTATAAATGACGTGAACAATTGTTATTTAAGGAAAGAAAAAAAAATTCACATAATCTACTTCTCATAAAATAAACAGTCTTATGGTGTGTCCGGCATTATGGTATACGCCAATGTCCGTAAGTTCAAACTTGGAGTCGACGGAAATTGTGGTCTAATCACTTGATGATGTCGGAATTTTCAAGGCGAGGGTTAAAAATGAATAGATTTTTGAAAGTTTAAGGGTTAGATTGAATAATAAAAAAGAGTTCATGAAAATTGTGTTGAATAACGAAGAAAAGTTCAGAAGCCATTCATGTGATGACCCCTCTTTATTGGTATCCTTTTTTTCCCCTCTTTAATTAAGTCCGTCGATGTGAACCAATAAGGGAATGAAATCTTGTGAAGATTATGGAGAAGAGAGAGGACGGATCATCTGGATGGGCTATGTTTTCATTTGCTCTTGATGTCGGACGGCTGAGTGACAAGTACGGAGACCATTCACGTTTATATTTAGCAAAGTTGGCATGTGAATAACGTTTGCAATTAGTTAACTACCAATTTGAGAATATGGGTGGAGAAAAGAAAATTTAGTCATGGATGCATGAAAATGTAGCCCTTCTTAAATTAGTGGATGTGGTCGAAACCGGTCCAAAATAAAATTCCGAGATTAAGAACATAGGGAAAGTGAATTATTTGCTCCCTAAATCTTTACTAAATTCACGAACAAGTTTATATTGATTGGCCGCCAAAAGTTTATATTGGCATATATATTCTTGAGAGATAAAAGTGTACTCTCTACATATTATGCTTTTGTTATACGTAGGTTTGTTAGACTTAAAAGATTTATGTGTACCTCTCGTGTATTATTCTGAGAAATAAATGAAATTTTTATTTCGGCAAAAAAGAAATTCACAAAAAAATTCAGAAAAACATGATGAAAAATCATATAAGCGAGAGAATACGTGGCTATAGGGATCAAATTTGACAAGGGCAATGGAAAATTGCCAAAAAAGGAATGACTTTTGAGATTTAAAGAGGCCTCAAACACATCCATCCTTTTGGGTCAAGAGCGTTAGGCTCTAAATAAATGAGCTTTTTTGCGAATTGTATTTATCATTGTCATAGCTTCATTTGGATATAAAGGTATGTCCTATCGAAGTCGAGATATGCAAAGTAAGTTTGTTCAGACGAGATTTATAGATCGAAAGAGAGATTATCGTAAATTGTTTTAGTGAGGCATTTGATTATCAATACAATAATTGATTTTATTTTTTATTTTGTTAAAATATTAAAAAATAAAAATTCAGCCTAGGCCAGAAAGCGACCTAGACTGAACCGATTCAGTTTGGCTCAAGCCATGTCCCCAAGTAACGAGACCCAACCTTCAAGCCGGGCCGAGAAAGACGGGTCTGTTCTGGCCGGCCCGGGTTGGGCCGAAAAGATGCATTGAGGCTTTCCGTGAGCGGTGGCAACAAACAAAAGTGAAAATTATCTTCAAGAAAAATAAAGTTGCATTGACTATTAAAAAATTTTGATCATTCCGGTCCATCTGATCAATTTGCTCAGACCCTAGAAGTCAGAATGTTGGTCCCTTGATACATCTTCAATCTTCGTTCAGTCTCGTCAAGCACGAGTGACTCAGTGCCCATCACCATCCTCAAATGACCTTTGCAACTTCATCGTTCTCAAAGTCCACGAAGAACAGATTCCCATGTTTCACCATCTCTCGATCGGGAGTCAAAGATCCTCTTCCTATTCCAAGCGTAGGCACGCCTACCGAAGAGAAGAGTAGTCGATCCTATCAACGATACAAGAAATTAATGAAAATCACACAACACAAGAATTTACGCGGTTCAGTAGGGGAGATTTTCCGCCTACCTATGTCCACGGGAGATAAAATCTGTTTCACTAATTATAAAGAAAAAGTATACAGTTGCTTTCCTTGCCCTATATGACTTTAACACTCATATATCTCTCTGCCTCAAACTCATAGACCTATTTCACTGTAAACATATATATAGTAAAACCTTACATAGTACAAATTACAAAATTGCCCACATAACCTAAAATTTAAAACTTTCTCTTATAAAACATCAACTGCCTAAAATAAGAAATCTCTTTATATAACAGAATACAAGACATCAACCTTACCAATCTCCATCTTGGCTTGGATTCTGTAAAGCTACCTATGAAAGAATATGAAATATACAGATGTCTTCATTCACATACCTCCATGCACTCATTACGTGCGTCCCTCACCTTCAATAATGAGTTATATTAATTGAGCCCAAACATGACCCAAACTTCTCGATAGTCATTGGCTTGGTACAATTATTTGCGTGAATCTTCCTCAAGTAAATACTAACATCTGACATAAAACTCCCTGATTTTGTGAAAAGTAAATACTAACATCTGACATAAAACTCCTTGATTTTGTGAGACCTCACATCTATATACTTTGTCCTTGCATGAAACACTTGATGCTTGGCAAGATGTATGGCACTCTGACTATCACAATGTAACACCGTACCTTTTAACATTTTCCTTTTATGAAGTTCCATCATACTCATTTCACCCATATGCCTTAACCGCGTATATCAGTATCATACTTTGCAGTTGTAGTCACAAATGCTCCACTCGTTACTGTACTCCATATGAGCCTATATAAACTTCCGATCAACTCTCCTTTCATGACAACCATAGCTCCTTTGATAATTTTGATAACCTTACTACTTCTACGTACTTGCAGTCATTCACATCAAGCGAACCCAAAAGATATCAAAATTTTCTTTAGATATGGGACCTGTCTTACATCAATCAAAGTTTTGACTATACCATCAAACATTATTATTTTAATAATCCCTATTCCGATGGTTTTGCAAACTGCATCATTCCCCTTTAGAACAGATTCGCCACTATATGACTGGTATGAATCAAACCAACATGTGATAAGAGCATCTATAATCTAAAATCCATGAATTAGTAAACAGATCTTACCTGATGATATAGAGAGAAAATCTCCATCATCGTCGTCTGAGCTATCAGTCACACTTACTTGATTGGAAGTTTTCTCATGTTTCTTTAAGTCTTCCTTTATCTTAAAACAATCTCTTCTTGGATGGCCTTCCTTCTTGCAATAATAATAAGAGAATTTCATTTTACCCCCTCTTGATTTCAATCGACCCTTATTCCTGGATCCCCATTGGATTGTTCTCCCTCGTTTCCTACTCCTAGACTTTTCCAATGAGACCCTCGCCTTGTGACTTGACATTGTTAACCCTTTCTTCTATCATTAGATAATAGGGCATTATTGACCTCATATGTCTCATGCGTCTCTTTTCCATACAAGAGTGTCGTTACCAGATGATCAAAAGATGCTAGTAACGATGATAGCATCAATAAAGCTTTGCCTTCGTCTTCCATTGAAACCTCAAAACTTGCAAGTTTACTCAGAATCCAATTGAACGTGTTGATGTATTCTAATAGATATGAGCTTTCCTCCATATGTAGAGAGTATAATTGTTTTTTCAAAAATAGTTTGTTCGTCAAGGACTTTGTTGTGTATATGCTCTCAAGTTTCGCCCACACCTATGAAGCTAACTTGAGATCCACCACATACTACATAACCTCATCAGATAAATTCAATCGAATGGCGCTTACCAACCCTTTCTCCATCTCATCCCAATCTTCATTAGTTGTTTGTGGTTTCTTCCATTTCCCCAACAGCACTACCGACAAGCCCTACTGAATTAGAATATTCACCACTCTTCGATGATAGAGAGTGAAGCTGTTCTTTCCATTAAACCTTTCGATGCCGTACTTGACACTCGAACCATTTCCTACCATCTTGATAGCTTGCCGAACCTAGCTTTGATGCCAGTTGTCGAATATATGAATTCGATCATATCAACAATGTAAGAAAATAATAGAAATCGCACAATACAAGAATTTACGTGGTTCGGTATTGGAGATTTTCTGCCTACCTATGTCCATGGAGGATGAGATGGAGAAAAGTCTACAGTCGCTCTCATTGCACTCTCTAATTTTTACTCCTAGAGACCTCACTACCTCAAATCTAGAGACATGTTTCGCTCTAAACATATGTATAGCGAAACCACACATGGTTCAAATTACAAAATTGCCCACATAACCTAAAATAGGAAACTTCTTTCTATAAGACATCAACCGCCTAAAATAGAAAACTTCCTCATAAAATAGAATACAAGACATCAACCTCAACAAAAGGGATCAAACTGCAGGAACGGGCTCTTACATCTGACCAATCCAGGCTTTGTCCCATTCCCTCCGGTTCGTTTTTGAAACCCATCACCACCTTCCCTCATAAGGCAAGCAAATTCTCCCAATCTGATAGGGAAAAAGAAGACCCGTCTGAACCACTCATCGGCTGTACTAGCCCACATATCCGCATAAGTTTGGCCGGATTGTGCGGTGCCATGTCAAGAAGACGCCGTACCATTCTGTTTGTAGCGACCTCCGACCGATGCCATGTTGATCTTCTTAGCCACTGACCGCGTTATAACTACCAAAGCTTTGTTCGGCATAAGTGATCAAGTCTCTGGTGTAATCGCTGTAGATCGGTTGATAAATTTTGATTGCTTTGCTACGGCATTATATGCGCATGGCCTCTTATATGTATGTTTGCTGCACATTTCATGCAGATGCAGAATCTCTTGAAGCCAAAATTGGGGAGGTTCAAACTCCTCAATTTTAGGATCGGAAGACTTTCTCCAACCTCATAATCGTACCGACCTTAACAAAGCAAAGCCTTCTCTCTCTCTCTCTCTCTCTCTCTCTCTCTCTCTCTCTCTCTCTCATGTGGCATCCTTCCGTTGCCGGTCCATGAACATCCAATAATGGGGGAGCCAAGATTCGCAGCCACCGCTTCCTCCGATGACCACTGGCCCACAAGGACACCTCCTTCGCCACCACCGCCTCCCCGTCAGCCACTCTCCCTGGTCCAGCCGTCCCAGAAGAAGAAGCACAAGACCAAGGTGTTCCGCGTCTTCCGCTCTGTGTTCCGGTCGCTCCCAATCATAACCCCGGTGTGCAAGTTCCCGACGCTCCCAATGGGTATCCCTGACACCCACCGGACGGTCACCGGGCCCCGTGTGACCGGCACGCTGTTCGGGTACCGGAAAGGGAGAGTCAGCTTGTCCATGCAGGAGACCCCTAAATGCCTCCCCACGTTGGTGGTGGAACTAGCCATGCAAACCAACGTGTTGCAAAAGGAGCTGAGCTCAGGCATGGTGAGAATCGCCCTAGAATGCGAGAAGAGACCGGACAAGGACAAGACCAAGCTTTTAGACGAGCCCCTGTGGACCATGTATTGCAATGGGAAGAAGTCCGGGTACGGGGTCAAGAGGGACGCCACAGAGGAGGACCTGAACGTGATGGAGCTCCTCAAGGCCGTGTCGATGGGTGCCGGGGTCCTGCCGGGCAACTCCGACATGGAGGGCCCCGACGGCGAGCTGGCCTACATGCGGGCGCACTTCGAGCGGATCGTCGGGTCGAAGGACTCGGAGACGCTGTACATGTTGAGCCCGGAGGGCAACAACGGGCCTGAGCTTAGTATATTCTTCGTGAGGATCTGAGTTTGATGCGTGATGATAATCAAACCATCTTTAGGGAAGGGTTACAGATGATGATGCGAGGCTGCTTCGGGTGATGGCCGTTTTATTCTTCACCATCGGCTTCACGGCAAGAACGGGCGACGGGTCATCAGATGATTTTCAGGTAGAATATGAGGAAATGGGGAGGGAAGAGAGTTCCCGGGGAAGGCAGTGCCCAATGAATCATTCAATCTAAGAAGACATTTCTCATAGTTCTACGTAGAAAGCAAGTCTTTTGTGTAATTCTTCTTCTTCTTCTTCTTCTTCTTCTGTATATTGTCCATGGTCGTGAACAGCAAAGAATGAAGTTTGATGTATGTTTAAATTCTCATCGTGTAGTTGTAGGCCTGTATGATTTTTCTTCATTTCAATAGTTTTTCTTTGTGTTTTTTGATATGCCATTAAGTTTCTAGTGCCGGGTCGGGCTTAGCCTCCTGCAGGTTGGACAACTATGGTTGCCTCGGATCGGTATGAGCCTAGTAATGCAATTCATCAGATTATATGAACCTCGCGTGAGATTAAGAAGATCTAATGGCTAGCATGTATTGGGATAATTGCATCAAGTGCAATTATTAACTTCTCTTAGATTTGGCGATGTCTTCATTGCACGCAGACCGATTAATTACGAAGTACGTCGGTTCATAATTATTATGTTGCATTTGGATGCCAAGGCAATGATTATAGTATGATAATGAAAATAGATACGATGAACTTTATATCATATTTATCAATTGATAAAATATTGAATGTCATGATGATATAATCATAAAAGTGAACATGAAAAGATAAAAAAAAATAATGCATAAAAAGTGATCTTTATGGGGGGGGGGGGGGGGTCGTCGACCTAGTGGGTGCACGGCTATCTCTAATAGTAGCCAGTTCTCCTATTGAAGTGATCTTTAAAAAAATATTTTTTTTTGCACACATGAACATGAGAAAAATACCAAATGAAATATAAAGTTATCACACTTCGGCCAATTGAGTCATAAACATTTTAATTATATCAATAAAATCGCGAATCTTTTCACATTTTGTCAAATAAATCACTCCAATCAATTTTGGTCGAAAAACAGCTTCTAAAACCCCCGGCCAACGGAAGATAAGATGTTGAGATTTCTAAATAACATCTTAATAAATTCTAAAATTTTATAAATTTTTACTCTCTTGTTCTCTCTTTTTTCTTTCTCTTTCTTTCCCCTTTCTCCTCTCCTTCTTCCTCTACTCTCCTTCTTCCTCTAGTCCGTTGCTTGGCATCGTCGCTTCGACGATGATTGATGATCGAACAAAGGCAAGAGCCAACGAGTCTCGACCTAACTGCTCTCACTGTTCTTTTATCCATGACTTTTCGATCGATATGGTTAGATGAACACCTCTTTTCACGAAAGACAAGTCAATAAACATTTGATCCGACTTCCTCGAGATGGATTTCTCAGAGATTTTACGGCATCTTCATTTTAGCCGCAAAATGAAGATGCCTGCTGGCCCAACAAGGTGCTGCAATTTGGAATCCATGCTGTTCAAGTATAATGCCTCAGGCCTAGAGAGATTCTTTGGGCCCGGCCCGAACATATTGAACCCGACCGTTTTTGGGCCAGTACGTCGGCTCGGCTTCGAAAAAAGGCCCGGACTCTAATAATATGGTTCGGGCTATAGCCCGAATTTTTTAAAATAAATTTCATCTCAAGAGTATGGGTTATTATTGACTTTCCAAACTCTAACGTATACTAATTAAGGTTTCGTTTATTTCATGAGAAATAACTTTCAGAAAAATATTTTCTGAATTTTTCGGCGTTCGTTTCACGAAAAATAAAATAGTAAAGGAAAATATTTTCCACTAATGGAAAATATACCTTGAAAAATGGAGAAAATATTTTTCGTTTTTTGCAAGTGGAAAACATTTTTCATCTTCTTTGTTTACCTTTAAATATTATAGCATCTAATAGTGTGCTTCGATTTCGCTCGAGATCGGCAAGCTGGCGGCATTTGACAAATGAACACTAGAAAATATTATCATTTTCCCTGAAAAATGATTTCCCGAAAAATATTATCTAGAAATACTATATTTTCCGTGAAACGAACGGAACCTAAATACCTAACACAAATCTATTCGAGTCGTAAATTTCAATGAAATAAACGAAATTATCCAGCCTCATCTTGTTTAATAGATTACAGCTTTTCATATTCTATTTGATGTTTGATGATGAACTATTAAACAACTAATTAACATAAGCCGATGGGATGTCCCGGTGTAATATATAGGTAAAATGTGTTTATCTAGACAAATCGGAGCGAATAATAAGATAGCTGTCGTCCTAAAGATTATCCGACGGATCTTGCGCGTCAAGCCAACTGAACTAGCACTTGCAATTACCTTCCCCTTGATCGGGAGTGGCGTGGGACATTTCACGAGCACATGGAACTATTGGTTGTACTAAAATGCTAGTGCATATCTTTTTATTGAATCTTATGGGCCCAACGTGATATTCACCGGATCCGACGGATCTTCGGCACCGGGCAGACTAAATCGGTGTGCGTGCACTAACTTCTCCTAGTTGGGAGTGGCCCGGGACTAAAACTGAGCACAATGGACCGCCAAATCCATAAATCACTAGAACTAGACTAGGCAGATTAGTCTTTTTTTTTTTGTAGTTTTGGTTTAATTCATGGTTTTATAAAAAGTGGAACTCGTTCTCAAGCAATCCAGTTCTCAATTCTTAAGAGGGTGGGATCGAATCTGATTATTCGGACCGAACCACCTGGACCGAAAAATTAGAACCGGCTTAATTTTCATTTTTATGAGTTTTTTCTATCTCAGTATCTCTCTCATTTCTTCCATCATAGCTCATTCTCAGTCAATCGAGAGTTGAGATACACCCTCTCCCTCTCCCTCTCTCTCTCTCCTCGGAATAGAATCGATTAGTCCAATTTAGTTTGGTCCTAAAATTAATTGGTCCGATCTTTAAAAATCAGTCCCATCGATCCGATTCTCGATTTTAAGAGAAAAACGAATCGTTCGGGAAATCCCTCGTCACTATCTGCGATAGTCACGAGCAAACCGCACCAAAAGCAATTGCCTTCCACGACAGAAAAGGGGGACCGCCACGGCCAACTACTCCCCGCCACGTTATTCTACGTACCCATACCCTTTTGACAACCACGTTACCGAACCATAGTTCGCCACGTCATAGCGGGACCCACTGGCACGTCACCCTCCCGACCTCACGCTTGAACGACAGACGTGTCATTCCACAACACCGCGAAGATTCCAAAACTACTACCTGACGCCCACCCAGGCCAAACGCAGACCCAAGATTCTTGGAATCCATCCACGCTTGGACCCATGGCGACGGCGGCGCGAGCGGTGCACTGCCAGCTGCCGGCGGCGAGGCAGGAGGTGGCGAGGAAAGAGCCGGCCGGCCCGGTCCAGGTCTCGGTGCAGAGACCGAAGCAGGGGGAGCCCAGCAACGGGAAGATCCTGCTGCAGCCTCGGCTGTGCAACCTGAGGTCCTACGGCTCTGATCCCGTGGGGATCCTCAAGAGCAAGAGGGTCGAAGACGGCGGCGGGAATGCAGTGTCGCCCTTCTTCGAGACGCTGTCGGAGTACATCGAGAGCTCCAAGAAGAGCCAGGACTTCGAGATCATCTCTGGTCGCTTAGCCATGGTCAGTTTTTACATAGTCTCCCATCTTTTACTTTTCAAAGAAGCGAACTTGCGCGATGTTACTGTTCTTGGGTCAAGTTTCAGTTCAACAACAGTTTTTCTTTCAATAATGGATATCCACCTTGTGTGAGCATCTCAATATGATCATTCCGCTTCATTGAAGTGAAAATCCATGGTTATGCTCTAGGATCACATGAGATGAAGGGTCTCTGTCTCTTTTTATCCTCATTATTGGTAGATTTTTCGTCTTCTGTTCCTTTACTGTAGCAAAAGATATTCATTGGCAAGGTAAATAGTACAAGTTGGAGTCTTCATGCAACTAGGATATACCACTGCAGCTTTTAACCAATTATCCAGATTCTACTCATGTTTTTCCTGATTTGCGAATTTGCATATACCTAAGGTGGACTTAGTTGTGCTGATGTAGTTGACTTGATCTGATAACTATGGATTGTCCGCAAGTTCCTGGATATAGATACAAGGTGCTGTTTGCCAATTCTTCAGTCAGAAGTTGTAGGAATGAATCATGTTAGGCTAAATTTAACATATTTCATTTTGGGGTTGGAGAGTGCCCAATTATACAGAAGCTTGAAACTGCTCATCCTAGAAATTACAAACTTTCAAAAGTTGAGGTTACTGATGGCCCGATGACATTTCGTGTATGGTACGGGGTGCTCTGTCTAGACAAGGTTAGCTCATTCCGTGTCAAAACAGCGATTGCCCTTCATGTTATCTGCTTCCCCAAAATTTGCTCATTGACTGATATGAATCAGGAATGTGCATAATCTGACGTTATAAAATCTGATGTTATTGTCAACCAGATTGTCTTTGCGGTGACTGTGGCAGAGGAGGCGGCGACTGGAAACTCCCTGTTCAGGAAGATGGATGTCCAAGGAATTACGGAAGCAGTAGGTGCGTGCTTCGGAGCTGTTGCCTGCGCTGCGTTCTTTGCCTGGTTCTCTAGTGCCCGAACTAGAGTAGGTCGAATCTTCTCTCTCAGTTGCAACACACTCATCGATTCCCTCATTGACCAGATCGTCGACGGGCTGTTCTACGAAGGTGAGCTTAGTGATTGGTCTGACGAGATCTGAAGCAAGGATTGGACAACGTAGGATCAGCTGAAACTCGATTTCAGGTTTCCAGGAATTCTTAGCCCTACTCCTGTGTGAAAGTTCTAGCTACTATATACCAAGAAAGTTGAAAAGAACAGCCTGAATGAGAAATCCGGCTAGGTACTAGGCATGGCATATAGCATTATATGATAATGATATTTCGCTACACATAATGATACTGGCATGTAAAGGAACAAACCATCGCGACGGAACTAAATGCAGTCGCAGCAGAGTTGATACTGTATTTTGATCTGATATAAGTTCGATGGGGATGTAAAATAGATTTGATTAGGTGGTTAGATATGTGAACATCATAATTTGCTCTTGAGTGTTAACAATGGAGGTTATAGTGCACTTTCTAGTGATCTCTATGTTGATTTGTAAGTCTAGGATTAGCACAATTTCTTTCAGCGTGCATTATTTTCACTGTTTTCCTGTACTAGCAATGGAGGTCTTTCGCATGCATTGCCCGACCTCGTTGAGGAACGAGGAAACATTCTCCAGTCGGAGATGGAGGAAAGCATAGCTCCGAGGCCCGGGCTCTCCTCGATAACCTCGAGAATGGGATCGGGAAGCTTATAGGGACAGACACAATGGCGAATCGAGCCGAAAGTGGTCGAATCTGCCGTAGGAAGGTTTTCTGTCTCCCATCCAGCGAGTTCATTGTGGACTTAAATGCACATCGATTGTGGGGGCTTGGACATTGTTCTGCAGTTAGTCATAGGCATGTCTGAGCACTTCCCTAATCCTTCACTGATATAACTGCCCTGAAGTGTTATGAAAACAATGCACAATGTCATTGTTTCGACAAACTTCTGAGAATAGACAAGTGAGGGATTCGGGCAAAAGCTTGGGTGTCGTCTATTATGACGTATTTTTCAAAGGGTAGTCGAAGAATCCTATCTCAAAGATTAGGGATCCAGATTGCTTGACGTGGGAAGAATCCCATCTCAAGCTTGGGAGGGGGCATTTAATGGTCAGGATTGGCTAACGTGGAGTATTCCATGTTAACCAATCCTGAGCCAAGATTAGTGACCCGTCCAAAAGTTGATGTCAAATGCAAAAGTGAGGGCTATGATAAATGATATCTAAAGATGATCAGGGGAAATTGACAATTAAAGATGGAAAAACTATCATTATTGGACGACTTATTTATCTATTTCATATTGGGAAACTCGAGCTTTAAGAGCTGCAGCACTTGAAGATCGTGCTTGCCATCCCAAGATCTCCATGCTCCGTGGGGGTAGCGACGAGTGCTTTTTTTAGGGATAATTACCATTTAAGTCCTAAATTTTTACCTGTTTAGCTGATTCAGTTATAAATCTTTTTTTTTTTGTGCCGATTCAGTCCTAAATATTTTGCAATTCTGTCATTTAAGTCATTTCGACGGATTTTAGCTGGAAAATATCTACATAGTGATGATGGGGCACGACTGGCGACAAACTTTTTTTTTTCTCTTCTTCTTTCTCTTTTTTGTCAGCCACTACCCACCGCCGCCCTTGCCCCAGGTTGACCTGCCCAAAGTTGGGAGGGGCTGCCTCACCCAACCCAAATTTGGGCAAGGATGAGGTTGCCCCACCTAGATCTAGGCAAGGGTGGGGTTGGCCTTGCCTGGCCGCTGGGCGCCCTCACTAGTGGCCAGCGAGGGTGGGGGCGGGCTCCCCAACCACTGCTACCCTCACCCATGGCCCATGAGGAGGTTGTCCTCCGCAGTGGCTAACCGAAAAATAAAAGAAGAAGAGAAAAAAAAGTCTTTTGCCAAGTCGTCGCCATGTTGTCGCCATCGTCGCCACGTTGTTACAGGCAAGGTTCGGTCACACCACGTAGGTATTTTCTGACCAAAATTCGTTGAGAAACCTTAAACGATAAAGTTACAAAAGGTTTACGACTAAATCAACACAAAAAAAAAGATTTTGTATTGAATCGATAAAATATATTAAGATTTAAGACTTAAATGACAATTGTCCCTACTTTTTGGACAGCGGAAACTTCCTCTCTGGACGGAATAAGAATGCAATCAAAGTCATAAAAATTTGAAAAAGGTACAAACTTCAAGTACATCGAGATCTATGAGGTTTATGCTCCGCTCCTTGGGATTTTGAGGCACACCACGTGCCTCGTGGAGTACTAGGAAACTCAAGTTTAGGGAGTATCGAGAGCCGATGCAAAGGTAAAGCTCGAGCCGTTGATTCGCGATCATCGAAGCCGAACGAGGTTGTTTGCAAGCCACATTAGCCGCGCACGCTCTACAACTTGACTGTGTGGTAATTATATCGAGGTCATTCGACTTAGGGAGAGAGAGAGACGATGAGAATGTGTCGGACTATAACGCGATTAGAAGTGATAATTTGATAAATTATGTGTAAGGGAGGTTAGATTAGAAATTTATTATGAAATCGAGAATAAATTATGAATTTTCATCTGATATATAAAAATTATTTTTCTGATTTCAACTCCAAAAGGACATGCCCATGTTGGATAATTTTGAAAACAATCCAATCTCGTCCGATCGGGCGGGCACTTGAATCAGTTAATGTGAAATAAATCATATTAGTTGATCCGAGCCGGTTTAACGGCCCGAATCTCTAGACGGAGCCCATGTCAGGAGATCCGGGTCCGACCGTCGGACCCGCGCTTCTTCACGTGCTTCCCGGTCGGTCCCGCCGCCGTCCATCACTCTCTCTCTCTTTCTCTTCCTTTTGTTCTTCCGTCCACCGCTCTATCCAGTCTGCACTCCCACTTCTCTCTCTCTCTCTCTCTCTCTCTCTCATGGCGACCTCTACCTCTCTCTCCTCCTCTCTCTTTCCCAAACTACGCGGTTCCTCCGCATCCCCCTCGAAATGCGCGGCCTCGCCGAGCTTCACCTGCAACCCGAAACCGGCGGCCTGGACTCCTCTCCCGGTCCGCTGCGCGAAGGGTGCCGCCCGAGCCGTCGCCGGCGGGGCCGTCGGGGAGGACCTGCCGGCCGACTACGGCGAGTGGTGGCCCAAGGCCGACCCAAGCGAGCGGAGACGCGCCGGCGTTCTCCTCCACCCGACGTCGTTCCGAGGCCCGTATGGGATTGGAGACTTCGGCGAGGAGGCGTTCCGCTTTCTAGACTGGCTTCACGCCTCCGGTTGCTCCGTTTGGCAAGTTCGTGTTGAACCCAGCTTTCCGTTTTTGACGGTCAAGCTGGGGAATTCAGCTCATAATTCTATGTTTTGAACTTTCACAATCCTGGGAGGGGATGAGCATTAGAATTTACTTACTTTGCGACTGCATTTGGTTTTCTTTGCTGGAATTGACCGGGGCATAGGCTAGATGTCCAGTTTCAATGCGCTGCTACAGTCTTTTCTATGCTTTTACTCTCTTCTATGTCTTTCAGGAGCGAATGTTGTCGAATTTTCCAATGAGAACTGTTTGTTTGAAATACTCCATTGGTGTTAAAGCCAAATAGCTCGTTTCCTTTTCATTTTTCAGGTTCTCCCTCTTGTCCCCCCTGCGAGGAAACCTTATGAAGGGGGGTCTCCTTATTCTGGCCAGGTGACATTACTTTCCTTCTGCTATTATTTTGCAAGTCCTGTGATTTCTTTCTTTTCATTTGTTCGAGTAACTTGTATGAGACATTGCACAAAAATAAGGCGTTCATTTTGTACTCGAACCTCACAGCCTTTCATTGTCTTTACTGGCTCTTAGTTTCTTCATGAATGCCTGGGGTGATTTTAGAAAGCACTAATCTGTGATAAATAATTGAGAGTTATTGCTTTTTGCCTATTGGTAATTACTTCGGCTTAATTTTTTTCTTCTTTTTCCAATTGTTGCTGTTATTTAAAATTGAGATGTTGGAGGTATCATCTAAGTTATATCTGTCTGAATTGTTATGTTTTCTATAGATAAAAATCGTGGTAGAGAGCTTTACAATGGGCCGCAGGAGTAAAGTTGTACCCTGTTCATATGAAGACTTTGAAATGCTCATATGAGCAGTTGATGGAATTCAGGCAGTTTTCTTTTTTCCTTCTCGTTACTATTGCAGATTGCCAATCAGAGGCCATAAAGAAAACCTTTTATATGGACTCCTACTGGGATATCCTTATATCTATGTGGTGGAATGACGATAAATAATGTTGTTAACATGGCTATTTGCCTACTTTATGGATTCGCCTTTCTGAGAGGCAGTTTATGCCACAAGCATTAATTGTCCCTTGCTAAGTGGTTGTCATGTTGTGTGAATGATGATTGGCCTGATTCTTTGGTTCAGTTTGCATGATTAGCTTTAGTCATGGGGGAATTTGAAAACTTATGCCGACAGGACTACATTGTTATAAAAACTGAATTGACCCCCCCCCCCCCCCCCCCCCCCCCCCAACCAAAAAAAAAAAAAAGGCTGCAGTCCTGTTAATGCCACATAAGGAGAGTTCCATTGTGGTTGACAGGATGCTAATTGTGGTAACACACTCATGATATCTCTGGAGGAGCTTGTAAAAGAGGGTTTGCTAGCGAAGGATGAGCTTCCGGTTGCAATGTAAGAAACTACATGTTGGTGTACAGAGCAAACATAGTGAGGTCGTGTGGTTGTAGGTGTCTTGCTTACAAATTGTTACCTATTTGCAGCGATGCGGACAGTGTCAACTATTCGACTGTTGCTGAGTTGAAGGATCCTTTGATAGCAAAGGTAATTAGGTAAATCATTTAGAGTCATCTCTGATATACCTGTTAACTGGCATCAGGTTCAAGAATATCTGGGTGTGGTGTAACTTTATATCTTTGCTCATGTTTCCTCCAGTTTCACTGTCATGCATGCATTGTCATGATATGTGTGAGTCAGTAGGACCTTTTGCCCATCATATGTATGTAGTTTAAATGCTACATTTGTCGCTTTTATCCCTAAGAGAGGCAGTGCGCTTAACATCATCCTGTCCAGCCTATTAATTTAGTGAGCAGTGTAATAAAATTCTTTCGAGTGCTCACAACAAGGTTGAAACGCTTTATCAGTAATATGGTGGGTCCTCAAATCCTCATTTTGAAGGTGAAAAATTTTAGATGCAGCTTCGGTTGCAAATGAATTAGTGGGTTACTAGCTTTGGGTGAAAAAGAAAGGTGTTTCTTCGCAAGCTTAATATGAATAAGGTTTAGAACAATGTTTTGCAGGATTGCCTTTTGTTTCTTTTGAAGAAGATGGGCTTTGGAAGCGGTGTTGTGATGGGATAGAACTGTGTAGCTCAACCCTAAGCTTTTCTGTTCTAGTTAATGGTTGCTCAACCGGTTCTTTTAAATCTTCTTGGGGTCGTGGACAAGGTGACCCTTTATCCCCCCAGATGTTCATTTTGGTGATGGAGGTACTTAGCAAAATGCAGCAGAAAGTGTCTGAGTTGGGTTGGTTTTCTGGCTTTAAAGTGGACAGTCGGAGGATGGAAATGACTTTTCATGTCGTCTTGCTGAAGATACTAGCTTTGTCTGTGAAGATGATGTTCAGCAGTTACTTCATTAGAGGAGTGTGCTCTTGGGCTTTGAGGCAATTTCTGGGCTTAACATCAATCTAAGTAAAAGCAAGCATATTTGACAAGGTGAAGGAATGAACAACACTTTGTCATCTCTGGTCATGGGTTGTTGGCTTTGTTCTTTCTCAATCACCTACTTTGGTCTCACTTTGTGCACTACTTTCAAGAACTTTCGTATGTTGGAATCTGCTTTGAGTAATTTGAGAGGAGTTTGTATGGTGGGAAAAGATCTTCCCTGTCCAAAGTGGGAGACTAACTCTTATTGAAAGTACTCAAAACTTCCTATTTCTTTCACTTCTCCTTTTCCCATCCCTCTTTATAGCTAAAAGGTTGGAAGCCATTCAAATAATTTGTTGTGGCTTGAGACCAAGAAGGTTTGCAAGTTAAATTTGGTGATTTGGAAAGTAATCAAGCAAACTTTTTGCTACAGTGGAGTGGCCATTAAGTCCATCTTGTTATTTGACTAGGCTCTTTTCAGCAAATGCTTTCAGCAGTTTCCTGTCGAATGAACATCTTTGGAATAAAGTAGTGGTTGCAAATTTGGTCTTGCAAAGTGCAGTTTGGATCACTAAGGTTGGGGAGCTTCTCACAGCACTGTTGAATGAAGGATGGTTTGAGCTTCTCTTACTTCATTTAAAGTAGGTAAAGGAAATCAGGCACAGTTTTGGTCTGATGGTTGGCATGGGGACACAGCGTTAAGAGATCCGTTCCCAAATATTGTTGACATTTCCAGGAGCAAAGGAGGCGTTAGTATGAGATTGCTGTCATTCAGACAATGGTATGATCTTTTGGAATGTAGAGTTTTGAGGCAAGCCCAAGATTGGGAGTTTGAAGCTCATGCTCTCTGTTTTTGTTTTGTTGTATAATATGAAGACTTTTACTGCCTGTGAGGATGCTTTGGTGTGGAACAATAGAAGAGAGGGAGTGCTTTCTTTAAAGTCTTACTATGAGCTGGTAGATATCAAGGTTATTGGTGATAGAATGGATATCCCTTGGAAAACAATTTGGAAAGTGAGGGTTCTGAGAAGAGCTTCTTCTTTTCTTGGGAAGCAACTTAGGGAAGAATCCTTACTTTAGAAAATTCACAACAAAGAGACAAAGTATTAATACATAGGTGTTTCCTCTAGGAAAATGATGCAGAGACTATGCGGCATCTCCTTCTTCATTTTTCTTGGATGAGTGGTTTGGACAGCTTCCTGTGCATGCACCGGGTTATTGGAGGTTCTGTTGAGCAAGAGCTATGGGCTTGGCAGGGCATTCACTTATGGTGCAACAAAACAAGAAGGAAATTTCTCTTTGTTTTTTCGTTAATTTAGGAGGAGCGGGACAAGATAGCTTGTGGTCAAGAGGGATCTCCATTTCTCCTTTTAATGATTATTGGCTTGAAGGTTAACACTTTTGGTCACAGTGGAAACTTGCATATGAATGAAATTTCTTAGTTAATTTAGTTGATCATTTGTCATGTAATTGAGCTCCCTTTATGTTTTGAGAGCTGTCTTGTGTATGGATTTACTTTTTGAGCTTGCTTTGTATATGGGTTTTCACCCCCTTGGTGTTCAATTTTTGATAATTTTACCTGTATAGGGAACTCTCCTTCCTCAATTATTATATGATTCCTCAACTTTGTTTTCTTAAATAATATACTCTCCAGCTCTATATATATAAATGTATTAACTTTGTGGTGGCCTTTCAAGTTTAGTTAATTGCTTTTTTTTTTATCCTTAGGCTGCAGAGAGGCTCCTACAGAGCAAAGGAGACCTCAAGCGTCAGTTTGAAGACTTCTGTAATGACCCTGATATATCAAGTGAGATTGGTTTTGATGCTTACGTCAGAGCTGAACCCATTGACTTTGGCATGCTTTTCTCTATGGACATTTTTTATAATTTTATTTACTGCTTCCGAAGTCAGGAGATTGTTGAGTGAATATATATATTATAGTATATTTTCTCACCATTTTCATGAATACCTGTATTGCACCATGCCAAACAATAAGAATTGATGCATTATTGACCATGTAAAATCCAGGTTGTTTGACTTTGATTTTCCGGGATGCTCTTCATTTTAAAATGGAAGATACATCAAGTCATGCTCTGTTCTTACTCCATCGTTACAGGATGAAGGATTTCCTGATAGAGGACATCAGAAATTAGGGTAATGATGAAAAAGAGTCAAATTCTGTCCCAATGTTCAAATAAAACTTAGTCAGATATCCTACCTTTTCATGCTAAGCTTGAAAGGTTGGACCATAATCGGAAATAGGCACAGAGTTTGGGCTTTGCACTACAGAGAGAACAGAGCAAAAAAATTAATTAATGCTATTTTTCAGAGAGATGGAATTAGTAATTGAAGAATTGCATGATTTAACAGCCTTGCTTACTAGGAGGTTGGGTTTGAGAGAGAGTGGGCGGAGGGCGGGTGACTACCTTAGATGGAGAAAAGTCCTATTTACCTAGTCAAATTATGAAAAGTTGAGAACTTTCCATAGCAAAACAGCAATCCAGGCTTCAACTAGTTTATGTTTTAGCTAGAATCTAACTCATGCAGACACAAAGGACTGGTTGGTGTTTACATAACAATACATACCTTTTGCCTTTAATTTTTTTTTTATAAAAAATTAGAAAAGGGTTTGTGAAGTATTCATTACATCATAAATTACATGATGACTTAGCTAACAGTAGATTAGACCCAAAAAAGCTGGCCACTCATTCTGTGTTGGGACCAAACCGTTAGATTTGCAATCTTCGTGAATTAGGAGCTGATTGAAAGACCCTTCACTTGTACATGGGCTGCTCCCAATAATAGATCTATTTGGTAAAAGTTTCACCTTTTCCAAGAAACTGATAGAAACTAGCTATCTGAGACAGAAAGGTATCATCTGAGGAAAATGATCTTTTAAAATTTTGGATGGTCAAAGAAAGTAACTTCAGTGTGTTTGGCAGATTACAGATTTATGTATCAGACTGCCTGCATGATTTGAGATTCAACCGGTAGCATTTGCACAAATTCCTTGGATTTTAATATTCTTCTTTAGTTGCTTCTGTTTTCTTCCTCCATCACTAATTCTTATCTGCTATCCTCATGTTGCTCTGTTCACTCAGTTCCAATATTTCCATTTCACTTATATGATTTCTCTCTTCCAATTGATAATAATTTTCATGAACTAAATTTTGCTATTTGCACTTAGATCTAGCTTAGACATTCAAAACATTAGATAGCTCAGTAAATCCCTTCTGCATGCAGGTTGGCTTCAAGATGCAGCTTATTTTGCTGCTATTGATGATACTTTGGACACATTCAGCTGGTATGAGTGGCCTGAACCATTAAAAAATCGCCACCTTGCTGCACTGGAAGAAACTTACCAGAGAAAAAAAGATTTTGTAATTCCATTGACCTTAGAAATTGCGTTTGCTTTGTGTTGTAGAGGATCTCTTCCATAATATTGGGAGCCACTGATGTTAATGTTTCTTCTTTTACTGGCCCAGATAAATGTATTTGTTGCACAACAGTTTCTGTTCAAGAGGCAGTGGCAGAAAATTCGTGAGTATGCTCACATGAAGGGCATCAGAATCATGGGAGACATGCCAATTTATGTTGATTATCATAGTGCAGATGTTTGGGCAAATAAGAAACAATTTCTACTGGTGGGACATTATTTTTGGTTCTGACTAGTACTTCTATGGGGACATGCCAATGGACCTGGCACTTTCTAAAGAGCTTATCGTTGTTTGATAACACAGAACAGGAAAGGTTTCCCGTTGTTGGTTAGCGGTGTTCCACCTGATGCTTTCAGTGAGACTGGTCAACTGTGGAACAGGTATGTCTAAAGGCATATAAAGTCAAGCAAAATTAGCAGATGATTCTGTCTTATATTGCCACATTTTGTTGAAATTAGATTGACTTGGCATTGCATTGGCATTTCAATTGATTACTCTGTAAGAGATTAATTACATAAGAGAAGCTGTATAGTTTGTTGTAGATAGATGCTGCTATGTCAATCTCCATTATGTTAATTCAAAGCTAACATTTTAAAATGTTAAGTTATCAACCAAAGAATGAATGAGAAATATTTAACGAATGGTTATCATAGACACATTGTGGCGAATGAAGTGAAAAGCTGATAAGGAAACACATCAGTCATTAAGTTGGCGCCGAAACATCCAACACTAGACAACTGGCACATCAAGAATCCAGAGTTGGGGGTCGAGACGGAAAAATTCATTAAAATATTAATATACAAAATTTTCATTGGAAGAACAATTTATCTAGGGATGGAAGCGAGGGTGCAGGGGCCACCACTATCCCTGCTAGGCCTGCCAGTGCCTAGATTCTTACTCTTGAAATGAATGTAATTGGCTGAAAAAGGTAATCAATGTCAGAGGATTCTAGAAGCGTTGACATGTCTTATCAGGACACCTATCTCATTTTCCTTAATGTTTCCTTTCAATTATTGCTGAAAACAAACCAAACAGCATAAGAAAGAAAAGAAATCTTAAACTGGTCAACCGGTGGAAAATTAACATCTAACTAGAAGCAATTAGCGTCCTTTATATCCTCTAGGTTATGATAGGTTGCTTCTTTCTTATTTGTTAAAGCAATTAAATATTAATCCACACCTTTGTCTAACGGTTTAAGCTTTTAGAGCAGTTAACAATGATCCCACAAAATCTTATATAGTATTAAAGCAGGAGGTCCTGAGTTTGAATTTTTCCAGGGCCCAATTTGCCTCCCCAATTATATATTTTCATGCTTAGTACTAGGTGAAAAAAACTAAGCTAAGTGTGAGGGGGAGTATTAAAGTAATTAAATATTAATTTACGCTTTCGTCTAATAACTTAAGCTTTTAGAGCAGTTGGCAGTGGTCTCATAAAATCTCACATTGCTAATCAAGCTTTTCATCTAATTAGGCATACCTAGTTAGCTAATCATCACTGGGAAGGCTATACACGTCTGCTTGAAGCGATTATATCTCCAAGACATATTTAACAAGTGGCGGCATTATCAATGATCAACTCCTTTAGTGAATGATCAGATGGCAATTTTTTTAGGGTTTTCACAATTTAAATCAGTGCAAGATGACATTGTACTGTCTCAAACCATCGTAACTTCTAAAAATTTCTGAATGCCACTGCTTCTAAATGAGATTTCTTGTTTTCTTTTTCAAATTTTACCTGTCCACTCTTGTGATGTTTAACTATTTGTTTCTGGTTCGACCAAAAAAAAAAAAAAAACTATTTGTTTCTGGAAGTTTGTGTTAGCTGCAATTGTGTTATTGATACTGGCTGAGAAGCAGGAAACTTTCATTTGATTTTGAACAGGGTAATTTTACAAAGGGAAGGACATATGCTATGGAGTCTTACGAAGTTGCTACTAGGTTTTTAGGTCAATAGTTTGGCTGGACTGCATGGAGCATAGTTTCGTGGTTAAAAATTAAAGTTGCAGGGCTAGCTATATGATACTTTTCTAAAATCATGCATCTTTGTTGCCAACATGCTTTGCCTCACCTATATGCATTACATGTTGCCATTTGTATGCTATGTACTAGTATACTAATTGGCTCTGCTCCTGAGTTAAGCCCTCTATATGACTGGAAAGCAATGGAAAATGAAGGATATTCATGGTGGATACGGAGGTTGCGAAGAGCTCAGAGTCTGTATGATGAATTCAGGATAGACCATTTTAGAGGATTTGCTGGATTTTGGGCTGTTCCTGCAGGTAAGTTATCATAGACTAATGAAATATAACCTCGGTTAATTTGTTTCATCTTAATCTTATACCATTACATCAACAGAGGCAAAAGTTGCAATGGTTGGGCAATGGAAGGTTAGTTTTAAAAGTGAAGTTTCTTATGTTCTCTTTTGATACATGTCCACTTTACTTCTTCACTTGATGGCAGTAGGTGGGACCTGGAAAACCTTTGTTTGATGCCATCTCCAAAGCTCTTGGAAAGATGAACATAATAGCAGAAGATTTGGTATGTCTTCCTTCGCATAGTGGTCATGAAACTTTTTGTTATAGTAGCCTGTAATTACCTTTTATATGTCCAGTCAGAATACAAGTAACTCCTATGTGAGACTTAAAAAACATTGGCAGTCATTCTGAGATGAACCCTTCTTAGGTATGGAGTTTGATATTGATGCGTGGCCAGCTGATGGGTTGTGATATTCATTCAGTTTCTTCGTTTTCTTATTGATCTCCTGTTCTGGGTTTATGTTTATTTCTCAATGTGTCAAGACTTTTTCAGACCTATAGCTCGTTTATCTCAGTAGATTATGCATTTGATTTGCACTGAAGGTAGTTACATCTCCAATCTGCATGTGCTCATAGGGGTTGTTGCATGGTTGACAACCTGCTAATTTAGCTTTGTTGTCGTCATTAACTTAAGATGTTTAGCATGGAAATGCTGAAAAATTTCAAATAATACTACACCAGCGGGGCTTAGCACCACTTAAGATCAGTTGATGATGTTTTAGATAGCTTAGTGCACTGTTAAGGCCTTGAGGTTTGACTCTTTGTGGATTTATGATTGGCTGCATAGTGGATAGCTTTCTGGAGTAACAATAGCTTTGCCAGCTTGAATTAGGCACCCAGAAGATGGAATCATCATTCAATAGGACTAATGGTTTCAAGTTAGTTTGAAAACTGTCTTTTGGGCTCTCTGGGCCATTCATTAGTAGCCAATTCACGGTCATCGCCAGTTGGAAGAAAGTTTGAAACCAAAAAAGGAAAGGGAAAAAAAAAAAGAAACAAGAGAGGAGTCAGAATGAAGTCAATTCACTTGATAGCTGAGGTAAGCTGGAGCGGCCATTGCAACTGCTGCTAATTTTCCCACATCTTTATTTTTCTGTCAGTCAATCACTACTGTGTAACTTGGTTCTTGTTAGAATAATTAAATGGTAAATCACTTATTTATCTAACAACTTAAGCTTTTAAAACAGTTGGTAGTGGTTTCATAAAATCTCATATAGTATCAAAGCTGGAAGTCATAGGTTCAAATCTTTTCAAGCCCCATTTGTCTCCCCGATTAAATATGTCTATGCTTGGTACTAGACAAAAAAAGATAAGACTAAGTGTGAGGGGGAGTGTTATCATAATTAACTATTAAATCACATGTCTATGCTCGGTACTAGACAAAAAAAGATAAGACTAAGTGTGAGGGGGAGTGTTATCATTATTAACTTTTAAATCACTTTTTATCTAATTGCTTAAAACTTTTAGAGCAATTGACAGTGGTCTTACAAAATCTCATAGTTCTCATACGCTTTAAATGATGAATCCATATAATTGTTAATAAAAGCATCGATTGTCCGAGAAATTTGTGCAAATCTCAGTTAAATTGCTTCAACTTTCTGAAAAGATTATTTTATAACAGGGTGTTATCACAGAGGATGTAGTTCAGCTAAGAAAGTCCATTGGTGCTCCTGGAATGGCTGTGCTGCAGTTTGGTAAAGAACCCTAATCCTATCAACTTTTCGGTTCTTTTGCCTGCAAATGACAATTTTTATTGTAAGTGTCTAACACCTGTGTTCCTTCCATTCTCTTGTACAGCCTTTGGAGGCGATGCTGACAATCCTCACTTGCCTCATAACCATGAGAGCAACCAAGTTGTGTATACAGGGACTCATGATAATGACACGGTAGACATGCTTTATGAAATACACATTTCTTTATGTGCTATACTGGGCTAGATCAATATTATTTGGATATTCAAACAAAAATTTTAAGATTGTAGCTGGAGAGAAACTACTTGTGCATAAGACCCATTATAAACCCTCAGACAATGAACGTGGGAGATTTAAACTCCTGCTCTCATGTGCAAATTGGACTAGGAGCGACACATAGAATTGACAAATGGGGAGTCACATAGGCGAAATAAACTGAGTGTAATCTGCCTCATACCATGTCTGAAAGTCCAACCTCATTGGGGAGGGAGTTGAAACTCCATAGCCTCGTAACATATGATACTTTAACGATATGGGGATTTTTTTATTTTTTGGGGGGCGGGGGGACCTGTGCTATATGGATGACTTCTCCAATTTTGTGTCGGGTAATCTGTCACACTATATCCCGTTGAGTGTAAGAATCGTCCTATCATTGGAGACCACAGATTATGCTGGATGATAGTGAAAACCCACACATATGGCCCAAGTTGGACAGATAAGCCCTGAAAGGGTTTCTTCTGGCTGAGATTAAGGAAAAAGTTGTGCAGGATGTTTGACCTTTGCTGATTTCACAGAGAGAGAGAGAGAGAGAGAGAGAGAGAGAGAGCAGCCTTTATCCCACTGGTAGTCACAAGTTTCAAGCTGCTACCTGGCTGCCGGCTGGTTGCATGAATTGTTTACGTGTTTGGCTTCTATTAACCTAGCATACTTCCATTCAAACCTTCATTTTCTTCTTTTAGCTTCCTACTTTTATATGATCTGGCTGGAGATACGATATGAGAAATATGGGGGATGATTTATGGGTGATGAAACAACCATGGTTCATGAATTCTGTTAGATTTCTTGGCATATCTAAATGAGTTTCAGTACCAGTTGATTTTGTCTTTCCTTGTCATAGTTCCTCTTTGCAATACTATTGTGTTGTTAAAGGCAATTAATATCCACTTTTGGAAATAGATACAAGGTTGGTGGGACAATTTGAAGCATGATGAGAAGTCCAATGTAAGTTATTGTCTTTGAAGGAGTGCCCTTTTCAACGTTAGTTATACTCTCGCAAGAAGCTTCTAGCATCGTCACAGTTTGTTTTTGTTTCTTCCCTTCTCATTGGGTATGCTTTTCAGGTACTTAAATATCTTGCAACTGATGGAGAGAATGACATGCCATGGATATTGATTCAGGCTGCTCTTTCTTCTGTTGCAAGAACTGCAGTCATACCAATGCAAGATATCCTTTGTCTGGGAAGTTCTGCAAGGATGAATATCCCTGCAACTGAGGTAATTCATAATTGGATAGTCTTATTTATTGAGAAGATGATGCTCACTCGGTAATTCGATTAGATGAGGAGGAAATCACCTTAGTCATCACACTACTATTCTCAAGATTACCTTCAATTTTACTCTTCAAAAGATTATCCATTTCTAAACAATTGTCACGAGCTTTCCCTTCAAGCAACTTAAAATTTCACATAAAATCACAAATACTTTACCCAATCAATTTTTGCATTCACCAACATGCATAATTCCAATATTAAAGGACAACATACTTCACGAATCACCACTACCCATCAACTTGCACAATCACAAACTCTAGTCCATGTAATGTTCCATCATCAACACCACATGTACCAAAAATAGGACAAAAACAGACTTGAAAGAGAACTCAAATCGTGTTCAAGCCTCTTGGAATGCACTACACAAACTAGAAAAAAAAAAAAAAAACAAAAGATCGGTGCTGAGGAGTTTTGCCAGCCTTAGTGGATGCCACATGGGGAGCCCTTCGACCTGGCGTCACAAATTTGAAGCCGAAAAGGGTAGGCACTGAAGGTTGACGTGCGTCAATGTCACAGATCGACAAGGGACACCTTTGCTGGTGGTTGACGTCAGAAACTAGGGTTGTTTTTTTTTCCGATGACTAGGGTTTCTTTTTTTTCCGGAAGCTAGGATTTCGACTTTGATATCATGTTGAGAGGAATGTTTCTTACTTTAATTTGATGATACTCAATATATATATACACACGCACGCACACAATCAAAGATATAATAGAAAACTAAGAATCCCAAATATAATAGGAAACTAATAAGCTAAACATACGTTGCTCTTACTACTTCTAACAATCCATTAGCTATAGTGACAATAGATAGAGGGAGTAAACGAAGAAAATGGCAATGAAAGGGCAGCATGAACTATGCCAACTCCCTTAACTTGTGTAGATGATTCATTAACTAAAGTGATAACAGACAAAGAGGGAGCAAACAAAGAAAATATATCTGAGAGACATGACATATGATCAAAAGCCCCTGAATCAATGATCAAAGGACGAGAAGTAGCTGAAAGGCATGCATTAGCATTACTTGTCTGTACTAAAGTAGTGGTGGAAGAAGCAGGCTATAAACATGAGAGTAGTTGTACCGAGAAAATTCCTCTTGAAACACAAACACTACCTTTCCTTCGGAAGACTGGGAGAAGATTCAGTACCAGAGCAATATTTGCAAACTGCTGTTGTTGCCCCAGTTTTCTATGTGACTTTTTAGCAAAACTTTTGAATATGACCAGGTTTACCACTTTAACGATGGGTTCATGTGGTCCCTGAGTTATCAGTAGACATGTGGGATTGTCTATAAATATACAGTTGGCCTTGACCCCTCCTGTTCTTGTACCTCAGCCTCCTTGACCATTGCGTCCACCATATCCTCTACCATTTCTATTACCACCACCAACTCTATACCGAGAGATGAGCTGAACTATCTACCGTAGATGTGGTGTCCTGATAACACTCACGAGATACTTGAAGAACCCGAGCAAATATATCAAGCAATGCAATTGTCTCTCCTCCAAGAATTTGAGACCTAACAATTTAATATTCAGGACCGAGACCTCCTAAGAATCCCATAGTAGCTAATTGTTCTATCTGACGTTGCATTTGCAGAAGATTGGCTGAAATATGGAGAACGGTATTCAACTCCTTATACATTCTCTTAAAATCAGTATTCAACTCCTCATACATTCTCTTAAAATCAGCAAAGTATTGCATAACAGAATGTCCTTTCCTTTCAGATTGTTAAAACTTTTGCAATAGCTCATAAATCCGTGACAGGTTGTTTTGATCAGAATATATTCCAAATACTCTCACGGTTCTTTGACTGTATCAATACAAGTTACCAATCAATTATGTGACTCTCCATAGAATTTAGCATCTAACCAAGGATACGTGCAATCCCAAGTTACATCATTTTTTAGAGTAGGCTCAGTTAAGTTTCTATGTTGATTCCTCCTTATCAAAGTAAGCTTCACAATTTTCTTTCACTGATGAAAATTAACATTATCCTCAAGTTTCTTGTCAGTAATTCAATTAGACGAAGAGGAAATCACCTTAGTCATTACATTACTACTCTTCCCAAACTCACCTCCAATTATACTCTTCAAAGGATCATCCATTCTTCAACAATAATAAAACAACTACCACAATATGTTCCCTTCAAACAATTCAAAGTCTCGCATAAAACCATAAAATTTCATCCTATTCACCACCAAAGAACAACATACGTCATTAATCATCACTGCCCGTCAACTTGCACAACCAAAAATTCTAGTCCACGTATTATTGCATTTATTATCACCTCACAGCAAAATAAAACAAATCAAGTAAGCCTCAGACCTGGAATGCCAATCGAACTACCAAACAGAACACAAAATAGAACTCAAGTTCCGGGCACCACACGAGCTAGAGAATGAGAGATCGATGCCTGAGGATGTTGGCCAGTCTTAGTCCAGCCGTAGTTGATATGGATCAACGCCTCAAGAGGTTCAACTGGGGTTCGCCGGCCTAGATCGACGCTGATCGACATCTTTTGAGGGGGTCGCCATCCTAGATTGACACTTTAGCAGGTTTGCTGAAGGTTCGCGGGCCTGGGTGGACGTTGTAGGGGGGTCAATGGTGAAGGGGGGTCAACAACGGTGAAGGGGGTTGACGCCGAAGAGAATTGACGTCAAAGGTTGACATTGAAAGTTGACGCCAAAGGATGCTCCCAATTCTGGTGGTCGACGTGCATTGACGTGATGGGAGATTGTTGCGACCGATGCCGCCACTTGTGGTCGGTGCCGAAAATGGTGTTGAGGTGGTGGTGGCTGGTGATTTTTCAGCAACTAGGTTTTTTTTGGCTGGCTCTAATACCATGATAAAGGGAAAAATGCTCAAAATTATTTTATTTAGTAATGTATATACACATCAGTGATCAAATATATAATAGAAAACAAAATAAACCTCAAGATATTACTTTACTCTTTATTCTTCTAACATTTGCATTATGATATGGCTCGGGCAAAGTTCACTAGAGAGGGCCGATTTGATGACTGACCCTATACTTTTAGACAACCCTGGCTCAAGCTCATCAGGGCCCTATGTGGGAGTGGAGCAATGCTTACATATAAAGGATTAATAGCCACTGTTCTGTCTGCTTTGAGTTTTCCCCTTTGATATGTGTATATGACCAATTGAAAGTAGGGAAATGGACCTTCTTCCTTATCAGTGTTGGGATTTACTTGAGTCTAACTACCAATTAAATAAATAATCTGCTTGATAATAAATCGAGTATTTATTCCTCTCCCATCTTTCCCTTGTCACCACATGCAGCTTGGAAACTGGTCTTGGAGATTACCAAGTTCGATGAGCTTTGAGAGCTTGGATAAAGAAGCCATGAAGCTAAAGGACATGCTTGCGCTGTATGGGCGGCTGTAGGGAAAGTTCAGTTTTTTTTGTCCCCTCCAATCTTACACAAGAACACTCAATAATGGGCCTACACACAAATCATTACCTATACTGGAGATATAAAGAAGCTCTGCATCTAACATGTGTCCAGGATGCATGATAAAAAGCCAGCGAAAGACTGCAACAGGGGACTCTTGTTCTTTGATATGATTGAAGATATGTTTCAGTTTATTTTGTCAGCATTGTTATTTTAAGCTGTAAAATTTTGAGGTCATAAAGTGAGTTATGCATAAGTTGAGTTTGTATACGTAGAGTTCACGAGCTACCAGCACGAAAGGTCTGATCAGTGGTTTGATTCCTTTTCAGTCTTGCAATTTTCAGGAAATGATTTTATCTCAAATCTGCTAAAACTTGTGATGCTTTGCTCGATGGAATAGATTGCATACGCTTTTTCTCAGTTTTATTCTATTTGAATAGGCAAATGTCTTGCTTGAGAAAAATGGAAAAGCTCAACCTATTCAAACCATATTTTACCAGTTTGGTTCACTTTTGGTTATGGAGGAAAATTATCATTTATTTATCATGGTCCTCCTATTAATCATAACAGCTTCATTCCCCTGCAATGGGAGCTCGTCTGTCGATGACTGTCTAATGGTGCTGCTCTGCAACACGAGATCTACTAGCATGATTGAAAATAAATGTGACGGAGATGGGTTGTGGGAGTGTTGCTATTCATCGGCCATTTCTTGGGGGAATTTCATAAAACTCACTTGAATAATGGGGTAGTACACGTTTATCCTAAACATTCAACTCACTTTTTTTTGTGGGATAAATTTACTCGAAGTCCTACAATTTGGCATGAAAGTAAAAGTACAATCGAATCCTAAAATTTGTCAAATTGATTCACTCAATTTTCTCCATTAATTTTGTCTAATTAGACTAATGGAAAATGCTGATGTGTTATTTTTTAATTTATTTTTAAGACACTTAAGCGCCACATCAGAAAAAATTTTAAAGATTAAAAAATAATAAATTGAATTACATTCAAAAAAGACAAAGGTTGAAAAAAAAAAAGATGGGTCACCCTGGCGCCGTTGAATTACATTCAAAAAAGACAAAGGTTGAAAAAAAAAAAAAGATGGGTCACCCTGGCCAAAGGAAGCAGCCACCGCCGTCGGACGAGGTCGCCGACCCTCGTCCCAGAACGATTGCTTCCTCTAGCCAAGGGTGACCCATCTTTTTTTTTTCTTAACCTTTTTCTTTTCTAAAATATTTTTTTTATTTTAACCTTTTTCTTTTTTAAATGTAATTTAGTTTATATTTTCTAAATTTTTTACATGGCACTTGGGTGTCTTATAAAATAAATTAAAAGATGTCACACGAATCCCATGTATAGTTAGTACCTATAAGCAATCAACGATCTTTAAAAGAAGTGTCTATTCTTAGAAAGCGTCTTTCTCCGTAATACGTTAGCGTTTTTCGTTTGTCTAATTAAACGGAGCTAACGGAGGGATTTGATTGAATCAACTTGACAAGTTTTAAAACTCAATTATACTTTTTGTAAATTTTAAGTTTCATTTATACTATCCTGCCAAATTATACGATTTTCGGTTCATTTATCCCTTTTTTATCGTTGATGTTGACCCTTCTCTTATTTTATTTTTTTCCATCTAGCATGTTTAATGTGCATAGTTTTAAAAAAGTAAAAGTACATTTTCATTTCATATTTTAATGGACGGCAATGTGTAATAGTTGAAAGTTCAGGGGCGAATGTGTACTCCCCTAAAGTTTAGGGAGGTATTGTGGAATTTTCCCTTACAACAATCAAACTATTTGTACTTTTAGAGAACTATAAATAAGTTACTTTTAGAGAACTAAATAGTTGCTGGTAAAAATTTTGGTGTTTTGAAATGATCTACTGAACTCTCTTGAGAACATTTTGATCATCGACTTGATGTTTGCAACTGTCATGGGTTTGGAGGGTGTGAAACCACAAGTCTCTCTTCACAGAATCAGTGATCTGTATCCTGTCGACAGAACACTTGTGAAGCTCTGCAATTTGCAAAAGATGAAAAATATATGATCTCGTGTTAAAGATCCAGAAAGCTAAACCCTGTGCTGGAAATATATCTAAGTTGCAGAAAGTGAATCATCTGTATATGGCTCCAAATCTGTGGCTTCATGCAGCTTGCTCAATCGCCTCAATGCACTCCAATACAGAGGCCTTCCTTGACATGGCTGCCATAAGGGCTTCGTGCAAGACGACATTGTTTTTCAAAAGAGATCCAGCAAACAAAACCTGCAATTGGTTGTTTTTTTATTACCATCTGCAGCATCATATAATTGAAATACATTTCTGTTGAACTAAGTTTCAGTTCATTAGTTCATTGTCATCAACTGAAATACAGAAAGTCCGTGTCATTCACGAGTGAGGAGAATCGAAGGGTTCGTGAGATTTATCCAGTTTAAAGGACAAAAAACTTACTGCCCATCTGGTAAGATTCTGTTGCTGGTCTTTACTGAGCTGTGGCTTGGTCCTATTGAGGAATCTCTGCACAAGAAGATCACGCAATTACTGGCACTCTGCGCCAGCCGAAGAACGCTTGATGTAATGCAGAAATCAATTAAAACCTGGAGAGTGAACAGATCTGCAGACTGGCCAACTACTTTGTCATACTTCAGACCTTCAGCAGCTAATCCGGCCATTGCGACAACAGCCAACCTGTGTAGGAAAAAGCCTCATCAGTATTTGCTTTATTGGAATGTCCAAAGTTGGATATTCGTAAATAGCTAGGATTAATATTTTTCCACCCAGCCTCTAAGAGTATCGCAAGTTCATACTTGACACAAGTGGAGGCTATAGGTCAAAATACTCTTTGGGACACTCGTTTGATTTAGGCTCTGACAAAGAGGACCAGCTTCATTCTTGAACTTGGGATTTTTCCCCACTCTAAGGCTAAGCCATGGTTTTGGAACTGTTAAAGCTTGTTATTGGAGAACTCTCAGAATCGAGTCTTGATGCTGCGGTTGGTTATGCCTTTCTAATGTACAATTGGCTCAAGCGTCGAATTTGTCCAATTAAACTCTTTGTATAAGTTTCTCAAGTTGCTCCATTTTCTTGTAACAGGAATTGGGCACGAGAAGATACGATTATTATGACCATCTTGATAAGAACAGCACAGAGAGCAGTGTATTCACAGAATTAAATCTGCAAAGACTTGTCAAAGCTAACAAAAATATGAGATCTGACCTGTCAAGTTCCTTTGACTCTAGCTGACCACTGTATATGAGCTTCTCCAGCCTTTCATCGATCAGATTCACATGCTCTTTTCCTATGTCCAATGAGTACCCGAAAATCGGAAGGCCAATGAGATACGCCACTGAAGAGCAGAAGAAACACATGAGAATTTCTTTCTTAGAGCATTGATTCCAGTTAGATAGACGAATTCCAATTAATTCTGGTGCTCTCTCTAAGTTTTAACCACTGCAAGAGCTTATCAAAGAAGAGATATCATAATGAAAAAGGCGATAATTCTTACCTAAAAAGTGTGCCGCTTCATGCCTCGCAATCCGCTCCTGATAGTCCGGAAACACCACTGAGAAGCCACTTATAGCAGCTTGGAGAAGACTTAAAGTAGAACATTGAACCATAGATTAGTTAGAACTCAAGAACAGGGGATCTATCTCTCTGCGCCAAGAGTAGTGCTAGTAATATCAAATCGATGGAGACTTTACTGTAGATACCAGTTCTTACCCTGGCGAAATGCTCCCCACTGCCAAAACTATCAAAGAGATGCTTCCAATCAAGTATGGCACAAAGAATCCCCAATCCTAGAAACAGAGATTCAATCCAAAAAGCAGGTCATTCGCCTCATGTTATCCACTGTGACTGATTGTTCACAAAGAGAAAGACGATATGACGGATATTAGATGCATTCAAGTTTGACATTAAAAGTTAAAAATCCCCATAGCCAAAATTCAAACCCCAAAAATCTCCATAGCCAAGAAGCTGCATAAGTAGAAAGCCAAGTGGCATCTGATATCTTGTTGTTTTACACAAAACTTAAAGGGTATTTTTTCCTTCTACAGCTAGACTGACAAAATACTTAAATGAAATGAATCCTTACAAGTTTGTATGGTCCGTTGCATTGGTATTACCAACGTTTCAATTTCTCTAGAAGACACATTCTTAGCTAAATTTTCACAATATCCAGCCAGGAGCTCACAAAGTTCACAATATGCTGTCTCATCTTAACATGACAAAATACTTGAGGACAACGGTGGCAGAAAACAGGAGCACCAGCAGGAGGCCAAAAGGAGATGGGTGAGAAGTCAATGGTGGGATACCCACAAGGCAGAAGATGGGGGGACAGGTGAAGAGTACAGATGGTGGAGAGCAAACAAAGACGCTCTGGAGGCTTCGTGGCAGGAGATGGCACTCAATTGCAATGGCGACTACGTTGGCCTAGTGATGGGGTTGACCCAGTAGCAGCTTGTGGCAGGAGATGGCACTCAATCGCAACGGCGACTAAGATGGCCTAGTGATGGGGTTGACCCAGTAGCAGCTTGATTATTGGACATAGCCTGATTGTGCCCAGGTCGATCTACCATGGAATTGTGATTGGGCTTCAAGGTTGCAGGAAATGACCTCAGATCAGGACGCCGCAACCTCAAATTCTGAAGAAGCTAGAATTGAATGACCTGGGTTTATGGAGCACCCCTCATTTAACTACAAACTTTTATAAAATACTCAATGTAACTGTTTACAATGTATACCATTGCAAACACAAACGCCAATAAGCACAATAATTCCTCAGCACGGCTCATACTCTGATAGGTCAAAATGGAAAATAGATAATGATCACACAGACTACAAAATCTCAAAACTTTTATAATAGCAGTTTAAGAGCAGCTATTCTCATTAACTGAGCCAAAATGCTACATAAACCAGCAAAGTATAGTCACTGGCTGGTAATTCCAATTCTGATGTTGAGCATATGATTCAACTTTTCAGACAAATTTATTTTCTTTTACTTCTTATACTTTAGTAAACCATTTCTTGGCAATTTGCAGACGCAGGCAAAAACAAAACATCAAACAGGAGACATGGTAGTTACCCCAGGAAGCTGGCCGGCGAGAACACCTAAGAACCCAGTTGTCCCCACCACTGTGAAAAGAAAAGCCGCCTGCACTACTGAAGATATCGAAATTATGTAAAAATACAAATAAAATAAGCAGCGAAAATGAATTTTCCGATTTTTTAAAGAAAAAAATGAAGATGAACATCGAAAGCAAGTGTCGCAATCAGTGATTATCTCTCTCCCCTGACGAAGAACATTATTGCTTCAATACTTACATCATTCCTAACGCTAGGGATGGCGAGATTCTCCGCATTTCTAATGCCGAGAGTTGTCAGCTCACGAAGTGATGTCTGCGACACAAGCATCTTAGAAGTCACCCTCCAACAAAAGACAAATGAATGAATCTAATGAAAAATCTGGGGCTTTATGAAGCATGAGGTTCTCATGTTAAGCACTTTCACAAAACCCAAAGAAAGCATCACAAATCCTTCAGTTTTCTTAGTAAAAATCTCGACACGTTTTAGAATTGGAGACCAACCGTGCGGCGGGAGACATAGGGCTGAGAACCCCACTTCTTGGCCCAACCGAGTTCACTCAGCTGATTGAGAGCGCCCTTTACCGCATCGCTGTCTTTCTGTTGCAGATATTTGTAAATTAAGCATCATATAACCCAAAATGAACCAAGAACAACCACCAAGATAAAAACCAAATTCCTCAATAACAATGCATGAGTACTGAGTGTCAACTGAATCTTGCTCCGCAGCAGTCAGGCAAGCCAATTCAATCACAAAAACTGCGGGGTAAACTAAAAAAGACCTCGGCAATGGCAGACTCGAGGGCTTTGAGATCGACTCCAGGAGCAGCAGAGGAAGCGCCGACCCGCCATTGCCGTTGGCGGGACTTGAAGAAGTTGAAGCTCTGAGTATGATGGTGGTGGTGCAGCTCGCAGAAAGAGAAGAATGCAGCACCGATGCTGGGATCGGAGAGAGAGGCCATGCCCATGGAAGCAGCTGTGGACATGCTTGAGGCCTCAGGAAACTGAGCAGATAAGGTATGGCTTTCTTTCAGTTTTATTTTTGGCGCGAGGATTGTGAGAAAAATAGATAAAATATGAACAAAAATATAATTAAATAAGATAAAAAGATTGATTTCGAAATTGTTGAGAGTGGGATTTGAACCCACGCCCTTTCGGACCAGAACCTTAATCTGGCGCCTTAGACCAACTCGGCCATCTCAACATGTTGTATGTACTGCTCAAACAAAATAATATTATCATATTTTAACTAATTTGGTATTATATCTAGATCAAATTTTCCGTCTCATGCCCTCAACAATGTACTGATTCTAGGAAAAGAGACCAAGGTCTCTCCCCAATAGATGGAATAATTGGAGATATAGAGATGCAAGGTGAAGCGAATCTAATTAGGCACTTTTTCTTATATGCAAGACCCCAGGGCAAGGTCAATTAACGAATGGGCGAACATAGCTAGGAGCATAGTGGCACGGACCGTGTGCCCGCTTGCCAGCCACTCGTCCACCCCGCACCCTCATCTCTTCCTCTCTGCCATACCCACTTGATCCAAAACGAGAAGGATGACTTGGGAAACTCATTCTTAAGGCCACACGGACTGGGAATGCTAAAATGAATAAGCCCGTGACAAGTGGTATCAAAGCACCATTCGATCCAAAAGAGTGATAGATTTTCGGTCCGAGAAAGTGGGCAACAAGCAAGTCACCAAGGAATGAAAGAGAACAACCACAAGCCTCTCCCAAGGCCAAAAGGAGCCATGTTGCCTTTGGCTCCAAGGAAGCAATGGGTGACCTGGAGTCCCAAGTGGCGAGAATGGAGCTCGCCTTGGTGGATGTCCAAGGCGTGGCTGAGGAGCTGTCCATAAGCACAATGGAGACGTGATTGGAAAGGAGGAGCTACAAGCGGAAGTGCTTAAACTCAAAACCGGCATGGGAGAGCACCAGGGGAGATGTTGAACATGTCGGAAGAACTGACCACATCG
Organism: Melaleuca quinquenervia; assembly: GCA_030064385.1. Classification (NCBI taxonomy): domain Eukaryota; kingdom Viridiplantae; phylum Streptophyta; class Magnoliopsida; order Myrtales; family Myrtaceae; genus Melaleuca; species Melaleuca quinquenervia. The sequence goes on from CM057726.1 coordinate 16,888,552, forward strand.
TTTGAAGAGTTCAAGCAACGAAATGAGGCACTGGAAGCCCTATTTAAGGCTGGGCATGCAAAAATGACAAAACTCAGGATGGAGTGAACAGCCTAATCCCCGAGCAGCCATCTCCTCGAGTGAATGCCCCAAAGTGTAAGGAGTTTCCTATCTCACGGGTGACCGAGGACATGTATAATTCCTTGTGGTACATAAGACAATACTTTCAAGTCACAAGGATCACAGATGGAATACTATGGGTGAGCATTGTAGCCTCATGTCCTAATATCTTATTGTGGTGGAGACGTAGGTCGGATGATCAAAGTGGTATACCGATTACAACACAGAAATGTTCGTTAAAGAGTTTTAACGACAATACCACGCAACGTATGCTGAAGAGGAAGCCTGAAATGAGCCAACGTTAAGCAATGTCACCTAAAATTTTAGGTTGGGGACCTGGTAATGGCCAAGTTACATGCAGTCCTTCGGTATAGGGATATTCACAAGACCCTCATATGATGATACAAGGGATCGTTCCAAATAGTACAGTGAGTTGAGAGGTCTGCGAACAAGCTTGACCTCCAGCGAAGTCAAAGGTGCACTTGTATTTATGTGAACATGCTCAAGCTCTTTTACCAAAACAAGAAAGACTTGGGACTAGGTGAGTCTCAACAAACATCACTTAAAGGTCTTAAAATCTCTTGTGGCGGGGACATTGACCATCTCATGGCTGAGCAAGTAATCTGAAAAAAGCGAGAAAAAAATACTTGATTCGATAGAAGGGCCTCCTAGAGAGCAAAGCAAGCTAGAAGCCTAAAGAAGCTCTTTGACAATTCAGGAATCGACTAACATGTCCCATGCTGAAGATGCGATGGCGGTATCGCTTGAATAGATGGTAGAGGCTGACATGGATCGAGCATCCGCTTGTCTAGCCACTTGTCCATCCCGCCCTCTACACCGATTAGCATCAATCCTTGAATCGTCCAATGTGAATCAATGAGTGATCCCGCCCTCTGATCTTTGAACAAACTCAGACATGATCCGAGAAACCAAGACAAACCTGCATGCTACCTAGGCTTCAGTGGTACACTGTAGGGTGAGAGATGGGAGATGGATGGTCAAAGCAAAGAGTGCTTAGGGTCCACGTTGGGACGGAAAAGGATTAGCTAACTTAATTTTTCTAAGTTGGCTTATCCCCACCCTTCATTTATGTCCCTTCTATGAAAACGCACTCCCCCACCTCCCCTTGCACCATTGGATTAGCCAACATCACATGAAGTGACGTTAGCTGATCCAAGTCCCGTCGGGACAAGGCCTCAGATTTTAGGGAACTGACAGCTAGGGATTAGAGGAAACTAGTGACTATATCTAGTGGTCAACCTTCGTATATAAGATATCATTTCCCTTTATTTTATATTGGTTGGCTTATTGATTAAATGAAATTATAGTTTATATAGACCCTCCTCTTTTTCTCTTGGCCATACCTACTTAATTCAAAACTGGAAGGTTGACTTGGGAACCTCATTCTTAAGGCTGCACGGGTTGGGAACGCTAGAAAGAGTAAGCCCATAAAAATAGCATGCAAGACGAACATGTATTTGTCTACTGACAATTATTTTTAGATGTGACAAGATCATAGATCATCAAATCGAAGTGATTAAGTTTTTGAGATATTTTGAATAACCCATCAAGTTGCCCAGTGTAATAAGGTCTCTATCTGGTTCATGGCTCCATGCCATAACAATTGGACTGGAAATGATTCGTTTTGTGCAATTCGTGAGTCACACCCGCACAACACAAAAATATATATTTATTTAATTCAAATGGTTAAATCATTTGAAAATGAGTAAGTGAACTTGCTCTTTTTATGATATATTACATAATAGATATCGTTAATTTATTTGAACTAGTCAATTTCATTGGTTCATTTGATCGAATCTTAAATCAATTGGTTATCTCATATAGTTATTGAAATAATTCTAAAAATAATGATATTTTGAAATAAAATCAATTTTGGGGAGAAATTTGAAAAGCGCCTCCACTTGGGAATAATTTTGGAGATTTCTCCCAAAACAAAGATAACGATGCCGATGATAATTTTTTTCTTTGAAAAAATGACACAAATGATTTATAATTTGATTATATATTTAATATGATTTCTAAATTTTAGCGCACTATATAACGTCGCTGTTGAACTTTTAGTTTATTTGACTATATATTTATTTTTTATTTTTTATACACAATGTTCCTAAACTTGAATTAATAGGAAAAATTATTGTATTTTTTTATATAATTTGAATATTAACTTGAATATGTATAAAAAGTTTAAGAGTAACCGAATAAACTAATGTTAATATATATATATATATATATATATATATTTAAGATGACATTATATATATATTGTTTTTTTTTTCTTGGAGTTTCGTAGTTGGACAGACGTAACTGTCGACGTGTCTCGCTCCCGACTAGTTCCGGCTTCGGAGTATGTGAGGATTCACCTCCGATTCCCAGCTCAACCCCCATTTCCGGATCATGTCTGGCGCCTCCTCCTCCGCCGCTCCGGCCGCCGCGGCCCCACTGATCCCCTCCCTCCCGGACGACGTCGCCGTGAACATCATAGCCCGAGTCCCCCGTTCCCACCACCCCGCCCTCTCTCTCGTCTCCAGGGCCTTCCGCTCCCTCCTCTCTTCCCCTCTCCTCTTCTCCGCGCGCCTCCTCCTCCGCTGCACTCAGCCCTCCCTCTACCTCGCCCTACGCCACCCCTCCTCCCCTTCCCATCTCTGGTTCACCCTCTACTCGAACCCCGCCTCTCCGAAGCGGCACCGTCTCGTCCCCATAGGCCCAGTCCCTTCCCCTTCCATCGGCTCCACCTTCGCCGCCCTCGGACCGCTGATCTACGTCCTTGGCGGGTCCGTCAATGACGTGGCCTCGCCCAGCGTCTGGGTCCTCGATTGCCGGTTCCACCGGTGGAAGCCCGGGCCCCCCATGCGGGTGGGCCGGGAGTTTGCTGCCGCAGGCGTGGTCGGGGAGAAGCTCTACGTCATGGGCGGGTGCACTGTGGACACCTGGTCCCGAGCCGCCCATTGGGCGGAGGTCCTGGACCCGGGGGCCGGGTCGTGGGCCGCGGTCTCGTCCTCGTCCCTCGAGGTGCGGGAGAAGTGGATGCATGCTAGCGCGGTCGTGGATGGGAGGATCTACGCTATGGCGGACCGGGGCGGGGTCTTGTACGATGTGGACAAGGAGGTTTGGGAGGGTGTGGAGAGTGAGCTCGACATGGGGTGGAGAGGGAGGGCCTGTGTGATCGAGGGGGTTTTGTACTGCTACGACTATTTGGGGAAGATCAGAGGGTTTGATGTGAAGGAAGGGGTTTGGAAAGAGTTGAAGGGTGTGGAGAGCGGGCTGCCGAAGTTCTTGTGCGGCGCAACGATGGCGAATTCAGGTGGGAATTTGGTGGTGCTTTGGGAGGGAAAGGATGGTGGTGGGAAGGAGATTGAGGTCTGGTGTGCTGAGATTGCTGTGAAGAAGGACGAGCATGGGGGACTAGTGGGTTGTGTTTGCTGGTCGGATTCGGTTCTCAAGGTATCCAACGGGTCCTCGATCGTCAATTGCTTGTCGGTGGCGTTGTGATCCTGATTGGCTCAATGGTATGCTCGAGCAATTGTTTTTCTTTGATCTAACTGATTATTGTGTGGTTTCTCTGTTTGTTCGTAATCCAGTTATTCAAACTAAGTTTGCTAGCTTATACGAATGACGATACATTATGGGAGTAATGTGTAATGCAGTAGCTCTCTTCTGCACTTAAATTGTTGGAATCATCGTATTATGGGGCTGTGCAGCCGGACTGGTTCTACATGGGAACCAGATCAGACCAGACCAGACCGTCCTGAAAATTGGTCTGGTTTCAGGTTCCCATTGGAGTCGGACTGAATTGGAATGGTTATATAAAGACTAAAAACTCTAGTTTTTCTGTTGGTATTCTTCTCTGCTCTCTCCAACCTCACTTGGACACTTGACAACTCTCTCTGTGGCTCACAACTCACCTTCCTCCTTGCTTGTTTGCGGCAAGCCCTTGCTCATTCCTGAGTCACTTTCACTCGCTCGCCTTCATTCGTTTTTTTTTACTTTGATCTGTAAAAAATGAAACCCAAAAAAGTAAGAAAAGAAAAATAGGCTTTTGGGTAAACCTTGAACAGGTTAGGTTTAAGGGAAATTAAAATAGGTTCCAAATTCCAAGAACCATGTTGTCAATTCCAGGTTCCAATTCTAGAACCTACCCACCCTAGAACGATCAGCCCTAGTGTTTGTGTGTGTGTGTGTGTGTGTGTGTGTGTGTGTGTGTGTGTATTATCTCCTTTAATCATGTTTACAAACATTAATGCAGCAGTTGTCTACCAAACTTATCATATTGACGATCTGCTTCTGGAGGGACACATTTGGTGTTTGCAATATAGGGTGAGTGTGTTGGGTGAGTTTAACATCTGTTGCTACATGCACTAGTGATGGTTGCCTGACAGTACTTAGTAGTGGCACTCTTGTAGAAGAATCTGTTTGCTCGGGAGATGATAGTTTAACTTTGCTAACTTGATGTTATGACATCATCATCATTGTCATTCTAGATCTAATTTTTCTTTTGTACCTCTTGTTGCTTTGCTTTCTTAGAAGTTTTTTCAAAGAATTGGAAATTGCTGATGTCAATTTTTCCTCTTGCCCATGAAAGTTGTCCTTGCAATTGATCATTGGGCAGCAATGCCGTGCTTATTTGTGGAAGGGGAGTGATGAACTGCAATGGGTGCTAAAATAAGAGGCTAATGGTCTGCATGTTAATGGGAAAGGTTGGGCAGTAACTTTAAAAAGTTTTGCTCATTTTAATACGGAGTAGAGATGGCCACCTGCTGAAGCAGATCATGCCATGATATGAAGGCAACTCAGTCTGCAGTTTGCTGCACTCTCCAACCTTGTGATGGACGTGATAAACTCACATGGCCTGCAGCTTATAATGGGGTTGTTTGTAGTTAGAAGTGTTTTGAATTGTCTTAGAGAGAGATGAAGAAAAGCTCCACGGTATAAACTGTTATGATTTCCACATATCATCTCAAACAATACCTCATTTCGGGTGTGTTTCATTGTATCTACTTGCTATTAGACAGTCTTGCTAGATGGATGCTTGGTATGAGTATTAACTTTTTATTCGTGATGATTTCATTGATGGCGAGATCATTCATTATCCCAATTGTCGGTCTTCTGCAGCTTAAGACAGAATCTGATGGTTATATGATCTTAGTTAGATGGGTCTGCTATGCATTTCAAGGAGAAAAATCTAATTCTGTGGTTTGTAAGTTAAAATGGAGTGCTAATCTAGCTCATATATGGAGAGCTAGGAACATGAAACTACATAGTGCTCAGGGTGTTGTTACATTCTAGTGATGTTCAGCTAGTCAAACATAATTTAGGCCCTAGATGGTTGACTACAAAAGAAAGGCCTCAAGGGATCTGATTTTCGCAGCTTGTACATAATGTCAAAGATGGGAATTTCTTTGTGTGATAGGATGCTGTAGTGGACTAGTAGTAGAACATTTTCTGTGAGGAATGCACATTGACATTGAGGAGGATGTTTGTTTGCTTAGAAGATTGGATATGCCTTATATGGAAGGATGGCCAACAAAAAGGGACAAGTTGTATAACATGGTGTTAATATGTCTGAACGGTTGACATAGAAGGACCTAAGTTTCATGTATCTGTCTCAGATCATTGATTTATGTTATTACGCTCTATCTGTAGTTACTGAATAGCCAATGCTAGTGAGCTAGAATTATGTGGTGAATAATCACTCCAGCCTAAGTTTTACCTTACTATCTGTAGCAGACTGCATGAGCAAATACCTTTGGATTAATTTCATGAATCTCCTCTACTGAGAGCTAGTCTCACATGGGCTGCTAATGTTTATCATGTCATAATCTGTAATATTTGATTTTTCCACTCAATGAAGAGTACAAATTATTCTTAAGAATGGCGTTACAGGTTTGATACCTTCATCCTTGTGAGCTATGGAACTAATGAACTTTTGAGCCATCAGTGTCAGACAATAAGACCAAAACAAAATGGACATGGCCTGAAGTAGTTGTGCTTGGCTCAGGAAACTGCTAGAAGATGAGTTGAAAGGCATGGCTTTATGCACATGGATTCTCTCAGAGGATGAGGAGATGATCAAAAGGACATTAGTAGAATTGATAGAGATAAACCTTTCAGAGAGTTTTGAAGAATTTGAGCAATGAACCGAAGTCATCAGTGCAGTCAACCACCAACTCAGAGAAAACAAATCTGCTTGTTGTTATTTCTTGTCCGGGTCATTAAGTTCACAGTCCTACCATTAATACTTCTTGTGGTCAACGCTCTTGCCTAATACAGCTCACTGTCTAAGAAAGCACTCAGGCAGTGTAATGGCTTTTTTTCATAAGAAGAAAGGCCAAGCATCATTGTCAATTGTTGGCAGTACAATCTTGGCACATCATTTATTGCCGCTGCTGCTGTTTTGGTCATTATGACAGACCATGAAGTTCGTAGAAGAGGGGGAACCCCAAACAGTGTCGTGACCAGCATCCGGATGGATCCTTTTATCTTCTTTTCTGCTTTTGTTTCCATTTGTATAGCTGATGATATGCGTGGTAAAACTGTAGCACTATGTCATTAAGATGGCATCTCAGGTTTTAATTCAATAACATGCTTGCTTTCTTTGGTTCAGTTATTGTCTTTTGTCGTCCCCTCTTGTGGAGTTGCTTATTATTATTGCCATTCCCTACAGGGCGTTGGAAAATAGACGGTGAGTAAATGGGTCATTGAACGGCCCTACTTGAAACTGTCATTTGAGGCTCTGGAAGGCGACAAGTGCCTGTGATTGGATTTTAAGACATTTTTAAGGAGATGTTGACCTTTGCACAGCTTGTCTCTTTTGTATATTACAACATCATCTTGCTGGATGATCCATTTTATCTTGTTTCAAGTCCAATAAGATTGGCAACACCGTTGTATAAATCATGACACAATGGGTATGAATAACGAAATAAACCTTTGTACTCTTTTCGTTCTTATCAATTATGATGCCTTGTATATTATTGACGCTTTTCGCCCTTTTTATGTATGTTTATAGTGCCAAGTCGTCTACTATGCATTGGTGGAAGGACCACCAGATTGGCTTGTATTTCGTGGTGGTGAAGAGCCAATAACGATAGGACATGTCCTTTTCCTTCTCCGTGGGGACGGAACAGCTGGTCAAGTGTATGGATATTTTCTATGACTCGTGGTCAGATCCTATCCATAACCTATCCACACATCTATGAATGAGGTTGATGCAGGCGCTTGGTACAGCGGTATGGATTTGGATCCCCTAACGTGGGTGGAGCCCAAGTCTGGGGATCCTGTCCATTCAAGCTCCCCTTTGTACTAGGAGGCGATTTTAATGGACAGAATCTACTGACGTGGAATATAACGGTGATCTTGTCCATTCAAGCTCCCCCTTGTACTAGGAGGGGATTTTAATGGACAGAATCTACTTACGTGGAACATTACAGTATAACTTCTTCTTCTAAGTCGTTGCAGAAGTGCTTTAATTCGTTTCTTCTATGCTGTTTACTCGAGTTTCAAATTGAAACGCGAGCATACTCGCTCACAATCCACTCTGACCAAACTCTGCGGTCATAATGACTTGCCGCTGAAACCCATCTAATTCAATGATCGTATGATATCCATCAACAGTCGAGAGATATTTTGCTCCTAATCTTTTGTGTCCTCGTATCTTGTAATATGCGCAGATATTCGTCAACTACAAGGGGAGAATATTATTGGAAGTGTAAGTAATTCCTCCCATGGTAACATCTGGCTTGGTCTTTTTTAGGTGACCCTGTGTTTTCCTGTCCAAGATCAATCCATCGATCGCTTCTGAAGTACATATTAACAGAATTGAAGAAGGGAAAAAAAGGGCAGAATGAAAGAAATAGAGAATGCAACCTTTTCAAGAGTAATGTACATTCATATTCTTCGTTTACCCTTACATTGATGGGGCAACGTAGCAGTCTGGTACAAAAGACAAGGGCTCTCTCCACTCGTAATAAGCCCCCCATACTTCACTCGTAATAAGCCCCCCATACTCATTACGACTACAAATAGTACTTCACCTTAAGTCCAACAGTAGCACACTGAAATACTGAGTTTTGACATATTCTCGAACCACCATACAGGACGATATAAACAAACAGCACGAAATGCCACGTCCCGACGTTAAAAATACGGACGTGGCATGCGAAACGCGTCAACTAGAAAGGAGTCCGAAATGAATACAAAAAATGGTATCTTGTCGCAGGAGGAGTGAGGTCGGTCACTACAATGTCTCAAATGCCATGCCATCTTCCTCCCTCAGGAAACCCTCGATTTGTTCAAGTGCCTGGAATTTTAGAAAAGATATTCTCAAGTGAGCAGGCAAAGTATAAGCGCATGCGCCCGAGAGAGAGAGAGAGAGAGAGAGAGAGAAGGGGAGAATGGAGGAAGGGAGGGACCTCAATAGCAATAGCAGTGGGTGAGATATGAGACACGTCTCTGTAACCTAGCTTAGCCGCAATTTCTGCAAAGAGAGGACCTTCTCATTATACAATCCAAGGCATCAAAGGTAGTAAGTAGAAAACTGTTAATTAACAGAAAAGTAGTGCCACGAGGTTCATAATGAAAAGTGCATAGATGTTTGTGCACTGGAAATTGAAGTGAGCGTACCTTCTAAAGATACCCGAGCGTTTGCGTATGCATATGATTCACTCCTCTCTTCCAAAAGATTAGACAAGCGCGTCAATGCCTGCATGTAATTTTTTAGTCAGGAATGGCACAATATTAAATTGTGCTTCAACCAAGGAGAATTCACAGGTTGTGCATCTGGGTCTGGAAGAAAGAAACTTACCTTTGTGTAGGCGTCACCCGATTCGCCATGCAAAAGGGGGCGAGAATTCGTTCCCACAGCAGCAATTCTCTGTGCCAATGCTTCCAAAGGCACATCTAACCAGACACTAATCCCCCGTCCCATGTATCTCCTGAATAACAGATGACACCCATACAGAATTAGACCGTTTCACAAAGAAAAAAGCGACAGTCGAGACATGCATAGGATGGAATCATTCATTCATTCATTAAAATTACCAATTGACAGGGCGAATAACGGCACCACCACCAGTAGAAACCACCATCCGATGCATGATGGATAACCTTCTCAACATCTCAGTCTGCAATATGAAATTATGTATTCATTAGCAGGAAAACCAAGCTCTGATATTATAGATGAAAATCCTCCCAGCTCACCTCCTTCTCTCTGAAGAATCCCTCTCCATAGAGCTTGAAGATGTCAGCCACAGAAGTTCCAACATCCTCCTCCACCAATGTGTCACTGGAGCATCCGAGTCAAATGAAATGTCAAGCCAATATACACAAAAAGCATGGTAATAACAAACCTGTACAATTTTACATAGCAAAAAAATGAAACATTTAAAGCCTTTTCTTGAATAGAAAACCATATTTCTGATTACAAGAAGAAACCTGTATTACTTATGATGATGATGATATAATTATAGCCAAGAAAATATAAATATGTCGCGACAATTCACAGTTAAAGGTCCACAAGGCAAGAATAACTGTAAGTTATTAGATAAGGGAATGGACCCGAAAAAACCAGATAACGTGTATAAAGTATCTTCCAGTCAGAGCATCTACTCCACAGACATAATGCAAATTGTGACAACTTTTAAGTGAAAATAATGAATCACAGACGAACCTGTCATAAAAATTATAACTAAGTACTTGAGATAGGATCTTTCCAACAGTGGATTTTCCAGAACCCATCATACCTGCAAATCAGATTAAACAAATGAGTACGAGAGATATAGATCCAGTCAAACCAACAGAAGATCAAGGAAATAGAAACTGACCAACAAGATATATACAGCGCCCACTTAAATATGGCTCAATCTCTTGCGATTTATTCTGCAATTTAATTGATTTAAGTAAGATACATGCTTATACTAACAATTAAACAAATTCACTCATCTAGATTTTCATTTTACTTAACAATGAACACCACTATAGAAGAAAATGATGCCTGATTACCAGCATCACACCTGTGACTTCAGTCAGACAAACAGAAGATAGGATTCAGTACCTTTAAAATCAAAGCTTCATCAAAAGGAGAGTTGAAACTTCCAGATTGCAATCTTGGAGCTGCAAAATTTGTCATTTACATCACTGCTGATGCTCAACAAACCAGACAGACACAAGAAGATGATACAGGTAGCCATAAAAAAAAAGGCTTTCTTTTTTTTATATTAAATTCACTCAGGAAGATAACAAAAGTAGAATTTGATGACACCCCATGTGGTTTGCTACTTCAGAAAATCTGAACTTCAGCTAAAGGAAGCAAAAGAAGAGTTCAAAAACTCAAAGCATGATTGACATTTTACAGCAGAATCTGCCTTCTGCCTATACATTTCAGGAAAGAATGAAAAACATAATTGCATCATATGGATAAAAAATAATAAGTAAGCAAAACTGATCAATCCGTTATACATTACCAGAAAACCTCAAAGTTCTTGCCTCAACTAAATAACGCCAACTACCCATTTCTGAGCAAAGACAGTTTAAATCATATATTATTTCCTGAGATCATGTAACAGAGGGTATATCTCCACCCAAGTATCGCTCTAGAATGATCCCAGATATTAACAATCTCAAAGTCATTTGAAGGAATCCATTTATAAAGATTAATCATAATTCAACAGCTTAAAAGGCGATATATGAATCACCAAAAATCTTGAAGGGTGGAAACTGTTGAACAAGAAATTGAAAGAAGAGAAACTACCTCCTGGAAACTCTCGGTACGAATTCGGAACTTCTAAGGAGATCGGCTTATGCCGATTAGAACTACTTGTAGGCTGGAAATGGGCCGAAATGAGCTCAGGACATCGCCCTTCTTGTAATTTTTTGGGAACCCGCAGCAAGCAGCTCGATTTTCTTCCAACCTTGTCCGAATCAAACCAGGCTGAGAACTGTGGCCTTTGTGCAATTTTGGCATCCATCATTAACCTTTAGATAGCTGGACCGTGACAAAGCACTTAACCTGTTTATCTAATTTGATGAGAACACCAGTTGGATCACCAAATTTCTGCAATGAGAAACAAAGCAACTTCTAATCAATGCTAAATCGAACTGTCAAAATCTTCCCAGAACAACAGAATGAATGAACCCGTGCATCAAATCAATCATTGAATACAAATCAAAGGCCAAATAGAATTAGAAAGAAAAGGTCCGATTCTTAGAGTTGACGGTCTGATTTATGGACCAGAAAATGAAGCAGATCGCCGAGAACCCAAAGAATGAACAAAAAAACAAAAGGCAGATTACAGAAGAACAAAGATTAGAAAAACCACAAGAATCTCCGATACCCAGAAAGCCCAAATACAGGTACCGGCTGAAATTCAAGAAAAAGGCGACATCTTTACGGGAACCAAGAAAAGATTAACGTAAGCTCGTCACACATCCCACATCAAATGCGGGGACTTTTTGCATTTCCTTAGCCTCTCTCGGCTAACAGAAGAATATCAAATGCACTCGAAACTTGGGCGACCCAAGAACCGCATCAAATCCGTCGGTTCTTGCACAGTAACAAGGGAAGCATCGAGTCCGAGGGTACCTGCACAGGAACTTGGAGAAGCCTCGAGTATCCGAACGAGCGCCGAAGGAGGCAAGAAATCTGCCAAGGCACGTCAGACGCTTCTGTTTCTCTCTCTACAAACGGGTAGTCTCTCTCTTCAGATTGTATATCCAGTTGGGTTTTCTCCCCGTCGACGCATCGCATTTATAAAAGTGTCAATTAAGATCTGGTGAGAACTGAGCCACAGAGAGAGAGAGAGAGAGCAGTGAATGAACACAGTACAAACAAATAAGTAATTTGGCCTTTTTCTTTTTCTTTCGTAAATTAACCGCCGTTTCTGTTAGGTTCCCTGAACATCACCCAAAAAAAAGAAGAACGAGAGAGAGAGAGAGAGAGAGAGAGAGATGCTTATACGTTATAATATACGTATGTAGAGTGTCACAATCCAACGATGAATACGGAAATTATTTCTCATTTTCGACAATTGATCGAATACAAAAATTTATGAAAAGTTCACGATTCGGTTTAAATTAGGAACCTTCGGGTGATGAATCACGTTGACTATTACAAGTCAAGATTCTGTTCCATTTATTAGGGCATAGCATAATTAGTTACCCCTAAAAGTGACGTGAGAAGATTTCAGAAAAATCTTATGTTTCCATTGAAAATAACATATTTATATATAAAAAAAAACTCCTTAGAAAATGATTACTTATATCGTAGTAGACGAAACCTTCCTTCGATAATGATTTATGTCCGAATATTTTTGTGTATAAGGAAAATGTATTTTATGTATTCATTTTCCTGAGTGAATTAAGCGATAATCTTTAGGAAAATATTTTCCTAATTTTTCATCCTTTGAGGAAACAAATGTATCCTTAAAGTCGGAATATATCATTTAAAAAAAAGCTGCCAATTAAAATGTGCCATGCACGTTAATTCATGCTTTTGAGATTATGAAAAAAAATGAAGAAGGGAAAATACCACCATAAAACTCCTAAACTATACCATCTATCATATATTTACCCTAAATTTTCTTACGACGCCAAAAACTCAAAATTTGTGCCCATGTGACTCGAAAAATCTTAAATTTATATCGTTGGGACATATTTCCCCCATATATTTTTCCTTTTCTTTTGGAAAAACCAACTCTTCAGCTTGATCAACGGTTCCGATCAGAACCGCAATGATTGATCAACGAGTGTTTTGAGAGGGGGACCAGAGGAGGATCATTAAATTTTCTGAACAAGTGTCCTCCTTCACTAGGGTCGGGGTAGGAGGAAGGGGAGTCCTGGTCAATTCCTGTCTTTATCAACATTTTCACTTCAAATTATTCACATCCATTTCCCATTGGAGAAAAAAAAAAAAGAAGAAGTTGGGAAGGGGGGAAGCTACTGAATGAAATTGGGAAAAATTACAAAAATCAAAAGACCAAAAAAATAAAAAAAATTAGAAGGGCAAAGAGGAAGGGGGGTGGGGGGAGTTGGTGGGAAGGTGGGGGCTTCTTATCCAAAAGAGGGTTGTGGGGGGGTCAAGAACCATCGGCCCGTGTCCCTCCCCTCATGAGGAAGATAAGGGAGGAATTTGAGATCCACGTGGCGCTGACGTGGATAACGTAGATCTTGGCCCCCTCCCCCCTCCGACAATTCTCACCAACCCCCTTCCTTGGGGGTGTTTTTGGTCTTTTCCGTCGCTTGGGTTGGTGGCTCGACGTTTGATTTTGGGCGGTGGGACAGGTGAAGAAGGAGGGAGGAAGGGAGGAAGGGTGGGGGGGACATCCCGTTCGTTTCCTTAAGCCTTGGCCAACCACCGGACGAGGAGAAAAAACTATCGAAGCTTCTTGGTCCGAGACTAAGGATGCAACCCCCCCAAAGGAATTGAAAACTATGTAAGGTCAACATTGTCCGATGGATGGAAAACTGTATCCTCATCATCGCCTTAGTTTACTTCGGACGCGAGTTTACGCCTTCTTTCTTTCTTTCTTTCTTTTTGGGGCCTGTTGAGCGCGAAGATCGCGTCTTTTGATTCCCGAGATCGATTCTTTTAGCCGCCCCTAAGTACAATTTATGTCCTGGGTGCCGTCTCTCTCAAGTATTCGTCCGGAGAACATGGCACATGTCGAGCAGATGAGTCAGGTCCCCTATCCGTTTGTAAGAGTTATCGGAACATGGGACTATGGTAAATTTCTTTCTTTTTGGGGTTTATCGAGCGCAATGATCGGGTCTCTTGATTCCCAAGATCAATTCTTTAGCCTCCCTGAGTACGGTTATGTCCTAGGTGCCATCTCTCTTAAGTATTCGTCCGGAGAACATGGCACATGTCGAGCGGATGAGTCGGGCCGCCTATCTGTTTGTAAGCATTATCGGAACAGGGGACTTTGGTAAATTTGTGATCTAAGGACAAATAGGACGCAACTTGTGCTTGACTAGGTACGTGATCTCAACCTCATTCACACTTGGTCATCAATCGACTCACCATTCAAATGACTTGACGCAAACTATTTATGTAGCCTAACCCACTTATTTATTTAGGGAAAAGAAATTTAGCCAAAATTAAATATTTTTGACGAAACGCGTGACAAAATGGGTCTTTATTTGTCATTTTCGGAAAAATTTGTAGGGCTGAAATTTAATTAGAAGAGATGGATAACTCAATTAATGATGAGAAAGTCCATCTAATGTACATAAATTCAGACCATGGGAAACCCAAATGATGTCGCGTCGACTACGTGAAGAAGACAAAAGCTGATTTGCGATTTGTGGGACAAATTTGAAAATTGTTTGCACTCGATGGCAACCCAAGTCGTGCCCTTCATCCATGTGAAACATGATTGTTCCTTAAGCAACAAGCCCAATCTCATGGACTTCTCCCCCCATCCCTTTGATCTTCCTAAGGCTTTTTTTTTTCCTTCTGTTTGAAGAGATCATGCTTGTAATGTTGCCAACCCTCTCCGTGTTCGATTCTTCCCTCATGTGGCCGTAGATTGAGGGGCTTGAAGCGTACGCATACGGAGGCGGAGGAAGCGTCGTGTAAGTATCAAGGAATCTCATACATGATCTTCTAGTTTCTTGCCAAACTTGGCCGGGCTAAGGTGACTCGGATAAAGTGTGAAGGGCAAACAATGTTCCACAATCGTATGCTAAACTCGATGAGGCCGAGGCGGAGAGGTGAGTTGAGATAATGTCGTCGGAAAAAAGGGATACCTAAATTGAAGGGAAGTAAGCATAACACGAGAAGTTTATGAATGAGGGGAGAGATTTGTTGAGGTACATGTGTGAGAGTGTTTGGTGAAAGATTGTCATGCGGATGTGAAGTAATATGAGCAGTTAATATATCATAATTAGTCTATAACCTACAAAAATACTAAATTATGTTACCTAATAACTTAAATTTTTGAAACATTTAAAAAATGGCCCAACGCATGTATGCCTTGACAAATGAATCTGAATCTATCCAACTCGGACGAAGTCTCAACCTCGAGGCTCTATCCTTGCTTCCACCAAATTGAATATCTATTGGTGATCCTAATCCTTATCTATACCACAACACAACACCGGTACCTAATCACGGGAAAGATTAAAGAAGGAAGTCCACTTCAAATTTTTCTATATGATTTATGTGCATCTAACTAGGCATAACTCCCCAGGAAAAAAAAAAAAAAAACCTCGAACATTAGGTTGACCCAATCATGTCTTGAACTCTTTCTTTTTGTCTCTGTTTAGAGTTTAGTCTCCAAATATGCTAGACCTTTTTCTAGTCTTAGAAAAAAAAAACCCTTAAAATTTAAGTTTAATATTGAATGTGTCATGAGTTTTGTTTTGTCTTAAAACAAATTACCAACTTTCAATTCATTTTCAAAATTATCTCCATGATGAACTCCCAACTCGACGTGATATTTTCACATCAGTATTTTGTATGCAAAATCATCTCCAAATGAAGCCGTTCTAGAATTTGAAAATTGCAGATAACCAATGTCAATTTTTAGATGGAGGAGGTCTAATGAAGACGAATTTGAGTCTCGAATAAAATATTGTGATTTTTCTATTTAGGACTAAATCTAATGTTGTGGTATTCATTTTAAATTTAAGGAAAATTAGAAAAAATACATATAATTTCAATTTTTTTCCTTTTTTTTTTGTGTTATACATTGACATGAAGCTGGCCACAAGTTTTGCTAGGCTCTCACGAGCTCTCGCCTTGCCAGTAGGGGACATGAACTTGCCAATCCAAACCAACCTCAAGCTCACCTCTAGAGGCTACGAGCTCACTGTCAAATGCTACCAATTCGCCGGTTTTGGATGAGATCAAGGTACATTGCTAGAGGCCGCAATATTTAAAGGTAAATATTGAAAACATTTTCTATAACACTTTTGAAGATATTTTTTTCATTAATAGAAAATATTTTCATTGTCTATTTTTTTCCCATGAAACGAACGGAATCTTATACTAGACTTAAAGTTTTTGGAATTCGTTATTAGAACATGTGAAAAAAAAAAAAAAAACTAGACCTAAAGTTGGTCCCGCCCCGTTATTATCATACATGCTTAGTGTTGACTGGCAGCACCATTATTCACCGCTTTTCCCAGATTGAAAATGGGGGAAAATCAAGGGAGGCAACCGAAGGAATTAAAAGGGAAGACACGTGGCGGCGATCCGGAGGTGGGGGTATCGCCCGAGCGGGTAGGTCGCGCACCTGAGTGACCAGACCGAGTCGTAGTTGGAATCGGCTCCCGACTCGCTGGCGGTAGTTAGTGGTGCCTTTCGGGCTCCGTGAGTCACGCGCGAGTCGACTCGCTCGTTCTGCCATCCGACACGCTTTTGACTCGGCAACCCCCCCCCCCCCCCCCCCCCTTCTTTTCAAACCGGAAGGAAGACATCTTTTCCTCCACCTAAAATTGCCACTTCAACAACTCGTTTTCATTGCACGAGGCTTAACAATAATTGGAATTCGACACCAATCGGTACTATACTACTGCTCAAATCATTGGACCGACATGCCTAGTAGCCTCATTAGAGATAGTCCGAAGAAGCACAATTACTTTTGTGTAGCTGATGATATGCTCTTCTTCTTCTTCTTCTTCTTCTTCTTCTTATTAATGAGATCGCAATGACTCAAGCATAAGTGGGTGGTCCCTGAAATGCGACGCATCTTTTTAGGCACTATAGTCTATGGAGTGTTGTTATTCACGAGAGTTTAAAGTGACTTTGTCGGTCGTTTTTTAGTGAGGAAATGATTTCATTTCGGAAACGTGGGTTGAGTTTAACACGGGGGGGAGTAACGAATGAGTAAAGTCTAATTTCTTTTTCATTGGGTCGACGATTTAGTGGGTGTCTCGGAATATTAGTAAAAGAAAATTCTAAAATTAAGACTCCATTCGTTTCACGAAAAATAGCTTTCAGAAAAATATTTTTCGAACTTTTTGGCGTTCGTTTCACGAAAAATAAAATAGTAAAAAAAAAACACATCCAAAAGTGTTCGCTTTTTTGAAAAGGGAAAACATTTTCCGTTTTCTTTATTTACTTTTAAATATCGCGGCCTTTAATATTATGCTTCAATCTCGCTTAAGGCTGACAAGCTGACGGCCTTTGATAAACGAACACTAGAAAATATTATCATTTTCCTGAAAAATGATTTTTCAGATAAAAAATATTACATTTTTCATGAAATAAACGGAGTTTAAGAGTGAAATTTTATGGAATTTTTGGGGGGGGGGATGTTTCCAATGGGAAAGGGACATGGTGCAGGATCTGCTGAATAGGGCAAAGATGGGATATTTGATTGCAATATGTACTGCATTTTTGTAATCTTCCTCCATCTTATTCAAATGAATATACTTGTACTGCCCAAATGACACCAAGTGATTATGATAGCCACCCTCCACAATCTCGTCACGAACTCCTCCCCCTCGTGCTCCGTAAAGCTAGTAGGTTCGTGTAGCTACGGCATCACATGGCGACGATGCGAATTCCTATCGGCCGGTCAAAATTTAACCATTTTAAAACACGGGTTGTCGTCGGAAAAGAGATTTGGAAGTACGGATATTAGGATCACATTTCGAAGTACAGATGTATTCGCTTGTGTATGTGATTCCTAACTCTTTTTTTTTTTTTTTGTTCTTGTTTTCTTGGCTTTTAGCATTCCCGTTTAACCTTGATCTAACATATTTCTCCTCTCTATTTTTTTTTTTTTTTGGGTTTACGTACTTGTCTAGGTGCGGGGGGCAACTCGTGATGATCATCGGGAGCTAGTGGATTGGCCCAACGTGTATGTAGGGACAAAAAGAAGAAGAAGAAGTGGGACTTGCCAAGCCCGTGGCAACATCAGAGTTGGCCCAAATTACTACAGAACAAAATAAAACAGTGCTGTGTTTGGTCCGAAGCAATGGGGAACCTAATGTTTGGTTCTTGCAAAATGTAAGGAACACATCTAGAGCGTGGGGGACATGACCAAATCAAGAGAAAAACAGGTCATAGAAATGGCAAACAAGATCCTTAAAGGCTCTTGACTGTAGGAATACCTCGCAGGAGAGAAGAAGGAGACTGTATAGTCGGCCAACATTGGAAGATTTAGCTTATGTTATCCGAATTCTCACTTCTAAATCTTTTGTTCCAAAGAACTTTAGCTGTTGTGAGTTTGATTTTGGGCTTGTACTGTTGGGTTTTAGCTCCGACTCAGAGTTCCGAGACTATATATTGCCCCTTCCTAGACTGTAATAGTTTGATCGATGGTATGGAAATTACGATGTTTTCACGCCAATCGCAAGTTTTTTTTTTTTTTGAATTGGAAAGTCCTTCTTGGAGTGCTGGTCTTTTTTCTGGTGAATTTTGTAGACACGACATTGCGACCAAAATCTTAATTTTATGGATCATAAATCGTGAATCGAATTGAATTGTATGATCCGGTCTTAAAAGTTTGTAATTTGTGTCATAGTTATTTACAGATTTTGTAGTTAGAGCATAATAAGATATGAGACGCCTTGGAAGATTTTTGACATATGAAAAGAAAATTTCAATTTTAAATACACAAAACGATACCTATGCATAAACATATCTAAAGGAGATATTTTGAAAGACATCACACGTAGCTTCCTCCTTGCTTTGTTTTTGTTCTTCTTCTGTCGTTTTCTTTTTATTGTAACTTTCATTTTATTGATTGAGTAAGTGCACGGGAAGTCATAAAACTAAAAAAAAATTGCAATTAAGTTCTAAAATTCGTCAAATTAGTATAGTCAAGTCCTTACATTAAATCTATCTAGCTTGGTTAAAAAATAAAATGGCTTTTTTTAAAAATATTTTCTCTTCTACATAGGATGACATGGCTAAAGCGATGCCGTTTTGATCCAAATTTGATTAGTAATGTAAATATGATTTAAATTAAATTTATAAAATAAGCTAAATTTTTAAGGTTAAAAAAGAGAGTGAGAAGTAGGCGGCCAGGGCTTTGCCTCACCCCGCCTTGGCAATGATAGGGGATGGCCAGCGGGGGTTGTTAGACCTTGGCTGCCTGGTTCTCAACTTTCTCTTTCTTTCTTTCTTTTTAACTTATCTTTTGTTTTATAGAGATAAAATTTGTGTTAGAATTCTTACATAAGCTGAAATAACATCATTTTAGCCATGTAAGAGAGAGAAAATAATAAAAAGTATAAGTTAACATTTTTTTCGTTAGTGAAATTGCTGGACGGAGTTATTCAAAAGATTCGATTGCACTAATTTGATAAATTTTATCATTTAAATATACTTTTGTAAGTTTTAAGATTATATTACACTTATGTAATAAGTTGTTCTTTGGAGATAAATTGTAGAACTTTTAATGCACTTATCCCTTCATTTGTCAACTTTCGCTTTTGCCCTAATTTTCCTCTCCTTTATTTCCGTCACCCATCTACGCCCTGCCATTCTCCTACCCAAATTACCCTTTACTTTAAAAACAGAACCCCTAGTATTAATTGGCTTCCTCTCTCCTCCGCGAAAAAAACATTCAATAATATCATAGCGCCACGTCATCGGCTTACATGGCGCGCATTTTCCCACTTGGACCATCTTTCTCCTAATCACCGCCTTCCATTTGCCAAGCAAACTGCCATTGCCGTCCGTGATCAGGGACGGTCGCTGCCTCGGATTATGGCCCAGAGACCTCAATCTGGACTTGGATTGTTCCCGTTCGGATGCGACCATGGGGGATCGCTGGCCATTGTGAGCTTTATCATGTAAGCTCAAGGCTCACTACGCCCATGGCGAGATCGTCCATGGCGTCCAGATACGACATTCAAAAAATATCATGTCTTGATGTGGTGGGGGTGGGCTTGCGGCGGAGGTGGATAGCCGTGACATGAGGTGGACGGTGGCTCGAGGTGGACGAGGCGGCAAACCGGTGGATGATGTTGAGAGAGAGGGTGGATAGAGCGAGATCGATCCGACGGATCAGCAGTAGTTGCAGGCCGTGGCCGGGCGGCAGCGATGGTTGGTGGCCGGTGAAGTTGACAATTCGATGGATTTTTATTTTTGGTGTCTTTTCCAAAGAGGGTATTTTGGTCTTTTACTAGCAAGTTGGGATTTGAGATGCTAATTGTGGGTTTTGAAAATAGAAATTATTCTAGTAATATAGACCGAAATATCTCCCGATCGCATCTCCACTATTCGCGAGGTATATATACTTATTTCGCCTTAAAGAAACTTAAGTTAGGAGCTCTTTATGAATTGCTCAATATGAAAAAGAAGTTCATCAAAATTTGAAATCTAATTATAAATTCAAATAGTTCAAATTTCCTAAGAATAATATATGCTCTTCAAGGATGTATCACTTTGGGAAATCTAATGATTTGTTGTTTAACATAAATTGTGACTCCAATCTTAAAGATATCTTTATCTAAATATATGATGACATAGTAGCTCCAATTTGATTAGTTCTTAACGAATTAGTATTTGCAATTTGTGAGGTTTGTTCTTGCTATACTGAATCCCATGATATTATCCATAAATGGTTTTTTTAGTAAAAGATGGACATTACTATATGTAAATTTAGGTGCATGGTACACATTAGTACTCTAGCGCATTTCATCCTCTGATTCAGAAAAAAAAATTGAAATGCAATTTGATATGTGAGTAAAACGAATTTTGTAATTATCCCTTTTGTATTATATTTGTTTTACTTTATTTTTCAATTAACTAATTTTATTTCATCAGATAATTGCATGGCTATAAGGTCACATGGTTAAAAAGTTCAGATACAAATTTTGACACTAATAATTTTTAAGCGTCAACATTTTTATTTAAGTTTCTAAATAGAATAAGTTTACTCACTAATATACTCCTTTAAAGTTTAATTTGCTTGTGAATATATCTTATGCAATTCTTATTTTAAGTCATAAATTATTGTCGATGTTGAAAATATTTTCCTATCTTATGCGATGCTCATAAGCCAGTGATCCTAAAGCCTATGGCATGAGTTTCATACTCTGAGGGGTGAAATTATACTCAAGGACAGTACTTATACATCTCAGACAATTTTTATTTTTTTCACTAATTCTGCAACAATCTTAAGGATATTTCCAATATATACTCAAATTAATTCACCATCATGGCCACCACCGACCTTATTGAACTCATGTTGCGCCACCACTGCTAATAAATATGTCATATGCTAATCCTTTTACGATATGTTGAAGTTTTTAAGGGCAACAACTTCAAAATGTGGCAAAAAAAGAGCTTTTTTTCTATCCTAAATGTGCATTGCATGGCTTTTGCACGCCAAACCAACAGATAATAAGCTATGAGAACAATGGATACATCCTGATAAGGTATGTAGATCCACAATTATCAATACGCTTTCTAATGAATTGTTTGATGTTTATTGTTCGTACAAGGAAGCAAAACAAATATGGGACTCCATGACTGCAAAGCACATTGCCGAAGATGTGGGCAGATAGAAATTTGTGATTGGAAATTATCATCGATGGGAAATGACCAATGATAAGGAGATCAAGACACACACCAATGAACATCACAAGTTGGTGGAGGACTTGAAGTCAGAAAACATTAATTTTACTAGGAGAACTTTTCGGGAATTGCTGATTGAAAAGCTGCATGAATCTTGGAATGACTACGAGCAGACAACTCAAGCACCATGACAAGCAATTGTCACTTGCTGATTTGTTCGCGTATATCATCATTGAGGACACACCTCGCAAGTAGATCAAGGCAACCAAAGCAGAGGAGACTGCTACCGGAGCAAATTTGATACAAAGGCAAACCTCAATATCCCTAAGATAGATATAATAACAACAAAACTTATTACGAGCCCAAAGTTATTCACCCCACCTTAGAAAAGCAAGGCTCTTACTTAGTTTGTGGTAAGCCAGGCCATCATGAAGCACAATGTAGGAAGAGATTAATAGGAAATGACAATCCTGTTAAACCGAATATAAACTTAGTTAAAGCAGATTATTGTGGTCATTTCTCAAGTTAATATTGTGGCTAATGTGAGATTCGATGGTAGACTCAAGTGCTATCATGCATATTTGTGCAAATAAAAATGCCTCATCCTCCTATACTCCAGTAGGGGAAGGAGAAGCAAATATTTATACTATTGATTCAAGAACAACTTAAGTTCTTAGGAAAGGAAAAGTCTTCTTGAGCTCACGTCCACATCTGTCAAGAACTTGGCCTTGAATGATGTACTTCTTGTCCCAAATGTAAGGGCAAACCTAGTTTCAGCTCTTCTTATAGGACAGGTTGGGTGAAGGTGTCATTCAAATCTAACAAGATTGTAATGATGTCTTTATGAGAACAGGATATTAAAATCAGGGACTTTTTGTACTCAACATTTTCAAAATTATCAATGAAAATGATGCTACTTCTTTCGCTTACTGAGTAGAGTTGAATCTATTGATTCATGGCATGGTAGATTAGGATACGTTGGTATTTAATATATTAAGAGAATGTAAAAACAAGGTTTAATTATGGGATTGAGAAGCCTTCTTTTAAAATTTGTATAATATGTACTGTAACAAATTAACTTAAAAGCCTTGTCTTTCTGCCAATGGAGAATCTGAATTATTAAGTTTAATCCATACTAATAAAGGAGATTTAGACAAACTATGACTAGAGGAGGTAAACAATATTATGTGACTTTCATTGATGATTATTTTAATTTACTAAAATTTATTTACTTAGGCATAAAGATGAAGCTTTTGATATGTTTCTTTTGTATAAAGCTGAGGTAAAAAAACCAATCGAATAAAATGATAAAAAGGGTTAAATCACATAGGAATGAAGAATATGTCTTGCTTAGAAAAATCGATTTACGCCCCTAGGATCGATGTGGTTAGAAAGGAAAATGGGCTTACTGTAGACGTTCTTCAAGATAGGCTTCAACATGACTATATTCAATATCTGGCCTAAATTGTTTGGAAAATGGGCTTGATGTAAAGCCCGATTCTGTCTTGGACCGGACCCACACAAGTCCAAGATCAGTTTCAATTCGGACCGGGCCCAAGGGCCCATCAAAGCCTTCCTTTATCAAATAAAAAATATAAAAATGGGAAAAATGGTTTTAAAAATAGACCTAGACTGGGTTGCTAGATTTTACTATCAGATTTAGACTAGCTTTATTTATATAGGATACACATAGTTTGGGGAGTGTAATAATGATCTCCAATTTAGTTTATGTAGATTAGTCTTTTTGGGAAATGAGTTGAGGTTTGATTTAGTTAATGTCCTAAGGCTTAATAATAAGAACCGGATTGTATAAAATTTCTTCATTGCATTTGATCTGTTGCTCGTTCTTTTATTACCATTCATTGATGAACTAATGGTGATTTTTTTTATGTTGTTGTTCTATTGTTATAAGGTAACTTCAGTTGAATTTTGAATGGTTAGTTTACATATTATGATTTTAATAAACATGATGTATTCATATGTATCATGTGAGAGTTTTAAGATTCATTATTAGATAAATGAAAAAAAAACCCACTTATCTAACTATCAAAAGGGCATTGATTTGAACAACTAGTGCAATTGAGCCTTCCGACCCCAAATCTCTAATTGCGTAGAAAGTGAAATATACTCTCATATCTCACTTCTTCGGAAGCATGGCCCTCATCAATCGAGCCATCGATCAAAGCCGGATCCGTCGCGCTTAATATTCACTTACCCAAGAGAGTATCAGGGACCGGGAGACTACGCGAAAACATCAATTTCTATCAAATTCCACAAGTACAGAAACCATTTCAGTCCGAAAACAATCACAAGGGACATGCGCATCCCACAACATCATTCACGCGGAAGAAGCTCGCTCTTCTAAAGAAGCGCCAAATCTCAAGCCTTTACGCAACAGTTGAAGCAGCTGAGGATGCTCCTCCTCGTCTGTCAAAGAGAGCAAACAGTTAACCTATGACCCAGAAAAACTAAAGCAATCACCATCATCATCATCATCTAGAGACTGAAGTAGAACAATGAGAAATTTGCTTTTAATGCACCGCAACACATGGGGCACTCTAAGAATAGACAAGAAAAGCAGCTACTCAAGCCCCACTTGACAGTGGCCTTTGGCCTAAGCACAGACATGCCACGAGTCCTCAATCTTTTTCCCTTATTGGGGCTACCTCCAAGGACACGTCTCTGTTGAGTTGAGTCACTTGATTAACAAAACTATCCATATTGCACTGGCATTTATCTTCCAGGGCCTAACTTTTCCTATTTAGTTCATCTTCACCCATAAGTCAAGGTATATGCAAGAACATGGAAGCACACGCATCACCAATCGAATGCTAATTAGTGAAATTTTTCATTGTGGATCATCTTTACGACATTGTGAGAGCACTTCTTCCCCGCCTTTTTCAATGATATCGAGGATCACCCCCTCTTTTTTGTGGATTATTGTTGTCTTAGGAGCTTTCTTGAAAAGTCATGCATAATAATTGTCATCTCAAGAAAACTACATAATTGAGGAACGCAGCATGTACATATTTTGTTGCCCTATTTTCAATCACATATTCCTTAGACAACACATTAAACCGCTGGCATCGGACATTGATTGATAGTGGTTCAGAGCTTAGCTTGGTACCATCGTTGCTTTTTCAAAAGAGAATGTACCTATACGGTTACAGAGCATCAAGATACCAGGAAAAAGATAATTAATTAAGAGGAGGAATATTCTTTGCCCAGAGATTTGCATTAAAAACTTAAATCTTTACAAGTACAGCTCAAATTCACTAGAAAAGGAGCATTAGTTTGTCCCCCGAAAAGCATGATGTTCCTCAAAATACTCTACTCTCCACGTGATTTGATTGATCCTATGCTATTATTTATTGTGTCCACTAGTTAAAAAACAATCCACCTAATAAGATATTGAGTGGTTGGTCCTACTCATTAGCTTCCTGAACCCACCATTTTTGAGTCAATCATGCTTCTCGCAACAACACTAATGGTCATGCAATTTCTGAACTAAAATATCGCTCACAAAGGAGAAATACATGGATTACTATCTTACCGGAGGCGGGTCATGGCTCTCGTGGTAGTGGTGGTCGTCGCCAGGGGTGTTGGTTGTGGTGACGGGTTTCGAAGAAGTGAGCTCCTCTTCGTTCCCAATGCTGGCTCTTGACACATCCCTCTTGTTCTGCTTCCTTGTTTCCCTTATTTTTGAGAAGTCTAGCGAGTAATCAGGAACCTGCCCCTTCTGGTCCCAGTCCCCAAATTGTGGGACTGATAGCCATGGAGAGTTCTTCTGATTCATTGAAAGTCATTAGTGCTTAGTAGCAGTAAACAATCGAACTCTAAGGAATAACTAAACTAAAACTCTTGCTGCATTGACATCTCTGGTAACATTAGAAAGGGTCTCCAAAAGATTTGCCGCAATCTCAACGGCTATAAAATTGACAAGACATGCCATCACATGCAAGCGATGCCAACTTAACCATGGTATGCATCTTCCGTTGATTTAACATGCTTATCAACTGCTCAGTCCTTAATTTATGGCTATGGAGGCTCCATTAAGCATTTGTTGGATGGATTCTGGACTGAAATCTTGCCTGATGACAGTACAAATGCCACCGTGCAGAATGAATGAAATGAATATTTCATAAGGATTAATGGGTTATAGTGTTACTTTTCGTCGTGCGTCCTCATCATTTTATAGGTCAATCACTGAAAGCCTATAGAATTACAGGTTGCCTGAATCATTGAGAACTGAGCAGAACAATTCAGTTTACAGCTATGATGTTTCAGGTTTGGATCAACAAAA
This sequence comes from Melaleuca quinquenervia, assembly GCA_030064385.1. NCBI lineage: Eukaryota > Viridiplantae > Streptophyta > Magnoliopsida > Myrtales > Myrtaceae > Melaleuca > Melaleuca quinquenervia. Next base: position 16,914,447 of record CM057726.1, read on the forward strand.
TAAAGAAGGTCAACTTGAGCAATTTTGAGGCAAGACCGAACAGCCTAGCTGTTAAAACTGAGAAACTATCATATGCAATGCAAATATCACATGACCGATCTGATTTAAAAGACAAAACCAAACACATGCATCTGTAGTTTTCGAACCTACTAAGAAAGCAGACTCTTGATTGGTCCAGGAAACCATGTCAGCATGCCAATGTCATCTACGCTACATCCTATAGTTTCCGTCTAAATCTTGTCTTAAAGTCAAAGTGATTGCAAAACATTGGATATATCCAGCAACAGCGTGACAAAATGGCAATTTGACCAATTTACGCCTCCTCAAGAAACAAACGCCACAAACCCCAAAACAAATATCTCATGGCAGATTCCGACTCGTTAGCTTATTGAGGATGCGATCATTGCAGTCCTAAAAAGAGGCGCAGCACCAAAATAATATATTCTTAGTGCTTCCTTATTTAATTCAGTTTAAAGTTTCAAACTTTAAACAGTATTAATCGTAAGAGTCGGAATCACGACATGGGTTCTTTGACTGAAGATAATTACCAGTTGAAAACAGGAAATGATCTTGACGGAAAAAAGATTGGGAAAAAAAAGTGGTAAGGGTTCAAACTGGAAATGCCAGAAGAGAGAGGACGACGAATTTGACAATTTCTCAGCTTTGACAAGTCGGAAGGAAGATTGCGCGGGCAACTGTCTGGAAAATGGCTAAACAAATTAATATCAGCAAATATATCAATTTCTTTATGCTGTACAAAATTAAATCCGAGCAAGATGATGCTGGGATTGAATCGTTTCCGCCCAAATTCGTTCACAACTTCACTCGTGCTTTGCTTTAACGGACAGCAGGTTCTTGCATGTCTTGTTGGTCAATTGAAGAAACTAAGAACAAAAAGGGAACAGCACACCCTCGGCTCGTTACAGCTAATAACCAAGAATCATAAGAAAACTGAGTAATTTCACGAGCTTCAGTGAAAGATGATCGTTAAAATTCAAATGGGTCTCGTGCAATCTCCCAAAAGAACTGCTCGACAAAGTTTCTGAACCCCACACATGTTCATAACTCGCCCATAGGACAGATAAATGAAAGAACTGGGTAATATTATGAGCTCCAGCTCAAGATGATCGTCAAAATTCAAATGGGTTTCGTGCCATCTCCCAAAAGAACTGATTTCCAAAGCTTCTGAATCCCCCACGGGTTCAAAAGGCCCAGAGGACAGATAAACGAAAGGCCACAAAACAAAAAGGAAATTGTTCAAGAAAATACAAGAAGATGAACACCAAGCTCAGCTTCAGAGCAGTAGCTAAAAACAGAACAGCAACAACCAGAAAACACCCACACACAGACACACACAGAGAAAGACAGAGAGCGGGATACCTCCTTGCGATCTTCCATTGAATTGATGGGTACGAAAGAGGCGAAGGAGCTACAAAAGCGAGAGGAAGGGAGGAGGCCTTCGATGTGCCTTCTGTGGTAGGGATTGCAAAGAAAGCAAAAGTCAAGTCTCCGTAGGCTATCGACCTTTTATGTGGTATCTCAGATAGAGAGAGAGAGGTGACCAGAGAATGAGGGGACTGCTGGGTGTCTGGTGTGGTTCGGTGGGGGTGATGAGGAACGATGCAGCGAGGAAAGGATGACAGACAGCGAGATGAGAATTCGAGCCTGACGCTTGATGATGGGCTGGTCTGCACTTTCGCCCTCTCTTTATATACACACACAGCACGATTTCACGTCCTCATTTTACTCTGGTGAAATTTTTACAGTTCCACCACTGTGCTCTTCGCCACCTCAATCATCTGCACAAAGACATCATTCCTTCCTCCAAGACAAAAAAGTAAGAGATCATTTCGGTTTTTGGTACTCTGGCATGAGAAAAGATCGTTTGATTTCGGTAACCCATATCGGGAAAAAGACAAAAGAAGCCATTTGATTTTGGGATTCAAGGCAACCCAAGTGCTGCTAGCGACGAACTCGCCTCGTTCATCTTTTCGATCAACACAGGTTCGAACCGGAGCACAACATCAATTTCGTGGGAAGAACCGGTCCATCTTCATCCAGAGAGAGGTGTAGCATCAGGGCCGTGTTGGTTAGAATTGCATGCACGGGTTTGCTAAATGGGACCGATGGTCACAACTCGAAAACGAGCATCGATTATGGAACTAGGATCCTAATGCTCTAGGGGTCGGCACCCTCATCGCAAGCTCTGAACTAGGTCGATTAAATTTGTTGGGCCCGAGTTCGATCGGGTTGGTTTTCAAGCAACACAAAATACGTTAGGATAAAAAAGGTGCATGAAATTTATTCTCCGTTTTTTCTATGGAAAATGTAGTATTTCTGTAAAATAATTTCCAGAAATTTGTTTTCTTAGGAAACGACAATATTTTCGTGTGTTCGTTTGAAATTTCGGAAAAACTATGAAAAAAATTAAAATTTTAATTATTTTTCTTTCTCTTATTTTTCTGGGTTTTAAATTGACTAGCCCCAGTCACAAGCCACTTTTGAAAGAAGATGTAAATTGTTTAAAGATGAAGAAAGAATATGAAAAACATTAATATTTTTATTGATTATTTTGTTTTCCGTGAAACCAACGTCAAAAAAATTTAAAAAATATTTTCTTAAAAGTTATTTTTCGCGAAACAAATATATCCTAAAAAAATAAACAATCCGATTAATATTTATAAAGCAACCGGAGACTAAGGCAAATTTTTTTCTTTCTTTCTTTTACTGCGGTCGCTATTGGGGTACGCGGTTTTTTGGAGATTTTTTTCTGAGACAGGCTTTTTCAATGCCGTCGCTGGCTTCCCCTTTTGCCAGCTGTCCACAGTCCAGAAAAGAGAAGACGAATCCCACCAATGATAATAATTATAATAATACGCGGACGCGGTTTAGCCAGTGAAATCAACCGACCTTCCCCCATTCTTCTTTTCCTCTCTTCATCCCCCCCCCCACCCTCACCTTTTTGGTGTCATTATGAAAATTTATTCACTAAAACTCATCACGAAAATATGATTAAGCTATAAAAATTATTAAAATTGATCCAATAAGGTCATTTCCTTGATTGGATCTTTTTTAAAAAAAATCTTAGCTTTAATTTATACTTTTACGACAAATTTTATAACTTGATTGTGTTGTTCATAATTTTAGGACTCAATTGCACGTTCGTGAAAAATTGAATCTTTCGCTTGATTTCCCTTTCTGAAAACTTTTAACATTCAATTACACTTTTCTGATGAGTTTTTGTAACTTAATTGTACTTTTTAAAAGTTGTACGAATCGATTGTACTTTTCGCAATAAGTTGTATGACTCAATTGTATTTTCGTGACAAATTTTAAAACATCCAGTACACTCATCAGCATCATCGATTCCCTAGGGAATAACCGAACACAGATCCTACAAGATCGAAATATAATATACCCTGAGGAAAATGACTCGGCCACATGATTTGTTGGGTTGTCTCCCGAGTCGTACATCATAGAAGTTCTCTAGTGAACTATTTAATTTGCTCCCTTTCTATTTCTAATAAATTCACTAATTTATTGAGTTTTGACTTTGGATACCAATTCATATTTGACATCTGCCATCTTTATGAGTTTCTTTATGAAATCACCTCTTATTTAGTTTCCAGAATGTCTCCCATCTGTTCAAATTTACTCACCCAAATTGACCATCTATCAAATATTTAATATATGTATGCATATATAGCATTAAAGGTGACTTTTGCATATTGAATGCATTGAATTTTAATGAAGAGGGGCCTTTTCATCTCCAAATGAAATTTAAGGAGTTTTCCGAGAAAAAAGTGAAAGTTTAGCAGAAAAATCTTAATAATATGGTCCTATGAATGATAAACTCTTTTTAGGTATCGACATAATTATCGATATTTCATCCATACGGTGACATAAATAACATGTAGTAAAGCACTCAAAAAAGCAATTTTGTCCTATATTTCACATAAAATTGACTCTATCAATTATGATGTATGATGCCATATACTTGCAGAAAAAATCTATTGACATACTTATGGAATAACAAAGAGAGCAAATTGATTTGGTTGCTTACAATATAATGCACCATAAAGAGTAAAATTACTTCCATTCCATCTGATACAAAATGCAGTAAAATACAAAAACAGAGTTAACGTTACTTGAAAGATAATAATTACTTATGAAGAAATTACCAGACGATCGAGTTCGATTAAATAGAGATAAATTGGCTAAACAATTTTTGTAAAATTTGACACTAGAGGTGCTTGGTAAGTGTAGAGTGAGTTTATGTCAAGCATTGAACCTATGATACAATTGATTACTGTCGTTGCTTTGACTCTAAACATATTATTTACTTATAAGTTGAATGTGCAAGATTACCTGCGAACTTTAATAGTCATATCTTTTCAAGAAGAAAAATATGGGTAAACCCATGCCAAACATGGGCGAATATGCTAGTGTTATATTAAGATAGACTTCTAGACATTAATTTCATACTAAAATATACTAAGAGAGAGATAATTTAAGACATCTATCTGTATCATTACTAAGATAAATTATTTATATATTAAATCACACATCTATTTAATTGCGTAAACTTTTAAAATACTTAGCAAATGGTCTCACGAGAACTCACGTGGTATTAAAGCATGAGAGCCTAAACTTGAATCTTTATAGGCTTTTGTTTGTCCTCCTAATGAAATATTTTCATGCTTAGTGCAAGGCAAAAAGACTAAACTAAAGCATAAGAAGATTGATAAAAAAAAATGTAAATATTAAACCATATATCCATTCAACAACTTAAATTTCTTGTAGTTAACAGTGATTCCATAAAATTTCACATGATATCAAAGTAGGAGATCCTGAGTTTGAATATTTTCAACCCCATATTTACCTCTCCAGTAACGAAAGATGGTTATTAATTCAATGTCACAAGGTGTCTCAACCTTTTTTAGGGTAAAAGGGGTATATAAAATGCTCTGAGCGTATTTTCAAGTAATAGGTTTTATGGTGCTTCAGTGACCCATCACATTATCTTAAGAAAAACTTGAATGACCTTCAACAAAAGAGTACCTATACAAGAAACCAATGCCTGTGGATAGGTAAAAAATAGAGGGGCATGAGACAACCCTCTGTAAATAATTCAACAAAATAGGGTCGTAACTTTGGGAGAATAGGTGGCTCTTGACACAAGGGTTGTAATGGCCAGGCTCAAGAGACTGATTACCAACAACATAAATCTCTATAAATTTTAAGACCATGTATAAAGGCTAATACCTACAGAGTGCTGGAAGATCAAGGAAGTTGGCGATTTAATGACACGGGAACTAGCGACCAAAGCCTTGGTGAATAGCGACATAACTGTAATTGACCTACGGTAACAAAATTCTCACTATCTTGGAGAGAAGCTCAGTAAAATAGACATATTTATGAAGATGCAGACTATTTGTATCTGGACAGAAACGCTATATGAAGATTTCCTCTAGCCAGACATAGATTAGCCTTCGAGTGCAAAGGCAAAAGGAAACTTGACCGCATGACCAAACCATCAAGCAGAGACAACAATTTGCCTTAGTGATTTAACTATACCAAGTGAAAGGGTTGTCACTTAAGATAAAAAGTTACTCTAGATATAACATGTTGATCATTTCCAAGAGTTCACATATGGAAAGATTTAACACCTCGATGTCAACTCTTCACCACCTAGGCCTATAGTATGTTCTGAAAAATGGGCTCTTTGTTCATTAAAGCGATTCATGAACTAGGTTCAACACATTATAAAATGGTCTAGTCCATATTTGGTGTGGGCATTAGAGCATTGAGAGGACCTCTCCCTAATACGAGATAAAATAGACCTCTCCCTAATACGAGAGAAAATAAAGTAACCAAAATATTTTATTTCCTATAAGAATGTATCCCTTATCTTTCGCAAGAGAAAATAATCCTAATATCTTTTATAATTTGTGGCAATATCAAACCAATTTGTGGCAATAATCCTAATATCCTTCCAATATTTTCTGCTTTGGCACCATATGTTTAGGGTTATGGCCGAACTCTCTCTCAAAATGTTTTTAGTTTAACTAGACAAATTAAGTTCAAAACTATTGTCACTAGTCCGTTTGCCACTGGTCCAATATGCAAGCTATGAGAATGTTCCTAATACATATGTGCAATTTTGATTAATATATATGTCCAGGGATCAAGGTTGGTCCCTAATTTTTTATAAAATTAAATGACTGAATCGTCAAAAATTTAGGTGTCAACATAGGTTGATTGGGGGAGCAAGAGTATCAAGGGCCACATTGAATAGGGGAAGCATCGTTAGGAATCAAGTTAACACCAATGAAGACGTCGAGGCTAACACCCAGCTTTAAATGGCCACCATCTTGTATGATTACTTCAAGTACCCTATTGAGGGCAAGCTAGGCTTACGTAAATTGAGCCAAGTCATGAGATTAGATCTAGGTTTCTGGGGTAAATTTCTCTAGAAGTTTAGGAAATATAAAGTAACCGGGCCCCTAATTAGATGAAGTCCATGATGCATTTACCCTGATTAAGGCCTCTTAGGATCCCTCTTCTCTGCTTTCGGTTTCTTGAAGCTGCCTTCGTGCGTGCAATGGTTAAAAGAAAACTTCCAATGATGCAGCCCTTTTCGAGTTGGACGATATCCTCTCTTTTGCGAAATGTGGTCAAATGTCACTTTTTCACTTCTTCCAAGGGTTGACTTTAAACATGCTAATGGTGGCCGGTGAATCCGGCTTTAGACATTGGAGAAGAGAAGTTTTCTCTTGGGCAATGGAAGTTTCTGCGGATCTGAGCTCTCCAAGAAGCCACAATTGACAGGGAGATCAGTGGGACCAGCTCGCCACGTGGTGTGCAATGAGTGGACTGACTCACCGCCCACATGGCGAGACAGGCCTACCCAATATTTTCTCGGGAGACCGGACCTTCGCTCATCCTTCGAGGATGACCCCTCTCTTCACTCCTCATGCCCAGCTGGACTCTCCAGTTCTTTTTACATAATTCATAGGAAAATGTTGTAGTACATTATCGTACTTCTATTCTATTTATTTCGCAAAATAATAATAATAATTTTAAATATATATTTTTAAAAAATTAATCGCCTGAATAATTAATTAATGAAGAATGTTAATATTACCAACAACAATTCATGTATACGAGTTTTCATGAATGATGAAAATATATTTCGTTCATCAAGTGATACGAATAATTAACTTTTTCATTCATTATTTGTGAAACAAATGCATCCATAGGTGTGGCTTCGCTAGCAATATTAAAAAAGGAAGAAAAAAACAATGAATTGCCATAAACAGTATGTTCGATCTTTAGGATGAAAGTATTGACTTGCCGTCTATATTTCCTTGTTCTCCTTTAGACGCTGCATTAATTTAAATATTTCATTATAAACTATTGACTAAACGTGGATATGGATTGCAATTTTAGATGGTCATTTCTAGAAATCTCGACATGTTAACGTGGGTGAAAAGCACAAAGTCGGCAATGACATTGGAGTATTGGCCAATGGATTTAAATGATCCGATTGATGTAGCCAACTCCTTGAGGAGAGCGATATAGGATTCCACCGTTAATCAAGCGATAAATCAGAGATTACAATCATGTTCGAATCACTCAAACATATAAATGGTTCTCAATCCCTACTTATAGCCAATGACTCATACAATTTTAACCCTCTCAATTTGTTGCAAAACAATCTTTCATTGTCATAAAAGAGATAATAAATCTCACCATTTAGAGACTAGTCTCTTCATTGCAATTCACTAAGAAGCGGTACTTTGATGATAAAAATAAGTGGTGTCATTGGGTTGGGTTTCTCTATGGACCGACCCGAAATAACAAGAGCTGTGTGTTTTCTTGTCCCAAAACTGATCTGAATCGTATGTGATTCAAATTAGAAAGGTTGAGTCAGGCTAGATTTTCAATTTTGTTTTTTGTTCTTGTAAAGTATTTATTAAAAGGAAGCTGAAAATTCGCAACCAAAAATGTGGATAGCATGCATAAGTTATGTCATTTTATTTTCCAATTTTGTAATGGACTTATTTCTCTTTACTTCGGTTTCTTTTTCCTAGTTTATCAATCCTATATGCCATTCGCAAATTGACAAAGAAAACACCAAGTAGAATTCAATAGCTCAAGTTCAGAGCTATCATCTAGATTCTAGACCACGATATCACACCCACTACACTCTTGTCCTCAAAATCAATTCTCACCCCAAACAAAACTGCATGAACACATCTCATGCCCACACTATACCAATGGATTTGAACAAAGCCTCAGCAGGGAGCCAAATCAAATGACCACAACTAATGCCTTCACTAGGGCACTCAACCATCTTGAAGCTGGACAGGGCATCATTTTAATCAGTGCGCAGAAGTAGGGGACTGAGAAGACACATACTTCCTAATGCGAAAACGACGGGTGAGCCAGTCTTCTCTCCTAGTTTTGGCTTGGGCTTCATCAGGTAAGAGAGATTGGCGCTGTGGCCACTACATTGGGACTATTCTGACAAATTTATAGGGCACATTGAGACCGAGAGAAGATTGTGGGAGGAACCCAGAAAGGGATTTTGGTTGAGGGACTAGACCGAAGTGGAAGTGGCCACGGCTTATTCTAAGCAAGGTGGACTCTAGTTGAATCTTTACACCTAAAGCATCTTTGCCAACTCCATCCTGCAAACAAGCTAAATATTTGAGACAGCAAGAAAACACATACATAACCTAAAACTAAAACCATTATCTGTTATTGGCTTAAACATACAGGGCTATAAATAAACAACTTTAAAAGCCAATGAAAAAAGTATGGCAAATATGCGGAAAGCCCAAAATCCCACAAGAAATTAGAAAGCACAGAGTTCAATGACCTCTTGAAGACAGCAAGTGACCCCAATCAATTTCCTACAGCAAATGAAAACCTGACATGTTCATTCACTCAATAGAAAGAAGGAATAATCCCCCAAGAATTTAGAGAGTTCCACCTCACAACCCAAGTGAAAGCTTAATAGTTAAATAGTTAGAACAGACATCTAGTCAGTTTTCTCGGACAAGGGAAATCAAAAGAGAAGATTAAGGAAAGAAGAAGAGATGGCAACACAAGTTGAAGCAAATGAGCTCCAACTTTGTCAATCATCAAGAGAAAATCAATAGCGAGTTTAGCTCCATAATTGTAGTTGGCAACTCTGCATTAAAATCACAACGAAAATCAGAACTAGCATATTTTAGAAGGGTATAGATGTTTGACAAATCTTTTCAGCCGACTCAAAGGTTTCGAGATATTCTAGTTCCTCCTCAATCGAAAGTGAAAGTGGCGTGGATCATAACTAATCTTGAGCACACGAAGATCCTCCACCATGCGTGTAGTCAAGGAGCTATGAAATTCATCAAGCACATGAACTCTTATGTTAAACGTGGCCTCCGATGCCACGGTGGAGACAGGCATGGGCAAGATATTTTGAGCAATAGAAGAGAGGATATGATATCTAGAAGAATTTACTTTCCATCAACTTGAGATATCAGAGTCAGGGCTACGACGTTCACATCCTTCCTCCAAATAGTTGTCCAATATAGACTTTTCTTTCAAATATTCTTGTACAGTTTGGCTGAGAGACATTACAGTCATAACATTAGCACCAACCATGGGAGAATTTGACATGCTTACTATCCTTGCTTTAGCCTCTAGTTACTTTGGGGGCATACACCAATGCCGTATTACTCGAACAATGGCGTCATAGATATTCTTACTTTATCTTGTAAAATTTCTGCTTGCTTGCTTTCATGAACATGATTAATCATTTACTTCACATAGTTCCACTTATATCGCCGGTCAAGCATGCTAGCAACGAATAAAGTTAAGATTGATGCTGTTCACATTGCCAAAATACTTATTCAATTTGGTCTTCATTCTCTTAACCGTTTTCTACAAATTGTGATCCTTATCATCACAATATCTATTAATCATTGTACAAATCCCAAACACATCCTTCGCCATATCATTACTAGTTACATAAGAAGAGCCCGAAACTATTATGGTCATGTCAAAGAACAACTTCAGAAATGGAAGAAAGAGACGGGCATACCCTTTCGCCTTGGAGAGCTCTTCCAACATATTTGCTATCTTCAAATTCCAATACACTAAAAGTTGTTGAACGGCCGTCGGGCGTCAAGGCGTTGGGCATCGAAGGGTCATCAGGCGAAGTGAAAGCCGGAGGTAGAAGGGGTTCTGTAGTTGGTGATTTAGTTGGGTGAAATCAGACTCTTATCGAAGTAATTAAAGCGTGTTGGGTCGAACGATAACAAACACTAACCTATACATGTTTAGTTGAACAATATTAGAACCCGATCCCAGAATATCCAATTTGTCACGTTTGGATCGGGTTGGGCCTTTTTGGCACCCCTAATAAAAATGATGATTATGTATACATGATATAACTAGAAAACCTGTGGCAGGAAATTGGTTTCCTTGTTTCTTTTTTTTCGAGAAACTTTGTCCAATTTAGGAAAAATTCAGGCCAAAATGTCATTGTTTTTTCAAATAAGGGTCTAAAGTAGACGGTGCTTGAAATTATGGTCTAAAGTGTCTTTATTGTTTGAAATTAGGATATAAAGTGGCTATGACCATTTCAAATAAGGGTATAACTATGTCGGTTTGCAGGCAACCTCATTATTATGGTTGTTCAAGGGCATTTTCATCAAAAAATAATTTTATCTTAGGTAGGGAAGTGGTTTTTTATTTCAGTTTTTTTAAGGAAAAAGTAAAAAATAAAATAACAGACGAAAGTGCCCTCAACAATAGGTGTAGCCAGACCATTTTTTTAGATTGATTAATCACTTTAGATCGTTACTTGAAATACTATCTACTTCATACCCTTGTTTGAGAAAACGATGGCACTTCGAACTTTTATTTGAAATTTTCTCTTTGATTTAGACTATCCTTCTAAGTTTTTAATTTCCAAATTCGGATGCCTATTGGATAAAGGATCGACATTCCAAATAGAAAATCTTCTATATGAATTTGGATTTTCGAATATGGTACATATCCCCGAATGTAACAATTGCCAATGTGAAAATCACAAAAGACAAGAAATTCTCTCATTTTCCGATAGAATATGATAAGTGAAATCCAAATTCACATAAAAGATTTCTTATTTGGGATGCCTGACCTCTATCCAATGTGCATCCGAATTTGGAAATTTAAAACTTAAATGGAAGTTCCAAATTTGACCAAATTTCCTAACTAAACAAAAAATCACTTTGTTGAATTTATAAATCGGCAACAAGATTTCATGAAATTTTATTGGGGATATAAGAATTCAATCGGAGATTTTGGTAATCTAGTACGTACGGAGTGATGTACCTTGCATGAGCAATAGTTGGACGTGAATCCAAACGGCATCTTTGTGAACTGCATCCAAGAGACGAGTGCCTATGCCAATAAATCTTGTGCTAAGATTTATGAACTCCTTTACAAGATTGAGAAATTATTGCTAGAGAAATTGCAAGAAACATTGTGTTAGTTACTGAGTGCAATTGAGAATTGAAAGCCGAGAGTACCTAAGTGACTTGAGGATGGTGACAATCTCCGTTGTACAATTTTACCAATTGCGGAATCCTCCACTGCTTCCCCTTTGGAATAGATCACACTGATCGAACCACCGAGATCGGATTATTTCATTGTGCTTTGCTTTCCGTAACATTCTCCTTCATTGTATCAAGTAGGAGAGGACCGGCAAGCTCCCAAGATTTTGCACAACACAATTTGGACATTCGGGTCACCTCGCGTGAACTTCTAGCAGTGTTTTGGTTGTAGACTTTGCAATGTGGAGTGGCGAAACTCCTTCCATTTATATAGGCAGAGCATAAGTGAGCAACTTATACAATTGTGGTAATTACTTGAATAGAGGATTAGAATCCATCCTTGCTGATTTTGTGCTCTTTATCGACGCCAACATGTTGAGATTCTTGAATGGACCCATCCAAAAACAGTGGATGTCTTGCAATTCTTTTGTCCCCTGGATTTTACCTTAATAAACCTTAGATTGTGTTCCTTATCTTGGATTTGGCAAAGAGATATAGAATGAAATATCTCATCAATGCAGCATCTGAAGAAGAAAAAAAAAATTATATACAGGGCAAGTGAATCCATACCTCCCAATATTGAACATAACATTTTTGCCCATTAATTGGTTTTTTATTGCTAACCTAACAGCACCTTAACTTTGGATCATATATTTTATATAACATGATTTGGGCCGGGACAAGAAAAATCTTGAGATAGCTTTGGTTTTCATAATAGGAAGGAAGAGTTAAAGGATCTTGGGTGATGTAACAAACGATAGAGAAGAAAAAATAAAGGAAAGGGTAAATCAGTAAGAAGTAAAAACTACAGACGTGTACAAATTGCATTATATATATATATATATATATATATTCTCGTTAAATAAGAAACTTCATGAGAAATTGAAGTGTAATTTGTAAAGTTTGGATATTGCATTAAAATAAAGACAAATAATGATTTCGAGGAATTAATAGAAAAAGTAAACATCTTATACATGGATGATATATTACCGTGGACTGTCAACTAGTATTCTACGACACATACTTTTGCTCCTCAATTAGCAAATAGAAAAAGAAAAGAAGGACCAATCTAAATATTCGACTTTGATATCATTTTTCTATTCCTCTCCTTTTTTTAACTTTTTGTACAATGCGGTTCTCTATAATTTGGCTCTAGACTCAATTGAAATATTTCTATGATACAAACACTTGTGCGATGCTGTTCACATGAAACTAGTAGCATACAACATATGCTTACACAAATTCAAATTGTTTCATATATCAGAAATTGTAAAATTTAATTTTTAATAAATTACTTGTTAAACTATATCTTATTTCATGTGGATCTTCTTCTTTTGAACAAAATAAAAGATGAAATTCACAGTGCATATTAACAATCAATATAAAATACAGGGACTTGCTAATAGTTAGAAAGTTTTAAATTGCTTTCAGTTGTATGACCTGGGGAAGCTTTACATGTAATCAAATCTGTTATTGCAATGTTGACATAACATAATGAAAATCTTCCAAAGAAATAATTAATAGAGACTTGGGGAAGCTTCAGACTTGATTTTTTGAATATTTTCTCTCTCTTAGTGCCGATGACACAGCTGAAATATAAAACATAAGGACGGACCAGTAAAATAGAGAAAAAAAAGTGACATACGTATTTTTCTATTAGCCAAGTTAGACGCCGTTAATAAAAGAATTTGATTGCACACATTTGATAGATTTTAAGAATTTCACTTTTTATAGGTTTTGGAACTCAAACACATTAATTTTATCACTTTCTATATACTTGTTAAAAAATATTAGAATTTTTTTATTAGCGCTTAAACGCTTATCATTTCAAGATCAGAATGTCAATCAGTAGAATGATTTCGATTCCGAAAGTTATGTTGCTTTAAGTTTCAAGGAATTAAGTCATCATGTAATGTGAAAATATAAAACTAATAGTCAATACATAAAATGGGAAAGTGATTATCCTTACTATGAAACCAAACGCAACTTTGATGTCTACAATTTCAGTGCAATGTGAAGTGTAAATTTGAATCTTGAGTCTCAAACTTTTTATTTACTTCAAAGGCATTTGTTGTCACTCTTTCTTTTATTACTTACAAAGTGCCCTAATTGACTCAAATAGTGAAATGTAGTTTGGCCCTATTAATTTTCTAATTCACAATTTTTTTTCTTATTTAAATACAACAGAATAATTATTTAATATCGGTCAAATCACATACGCCACGTAATGAGAAATAAATACAGACAAAAACCTTAGAGAAACCAAATTTGCCAACTACATGACAATTTTGGTTAAAATTGTTTAGTCAGAAAAGTACAAAAATCCATTCTTTGTCTCCCTCGAACACGTGGCTGGTTCAGACCAAAAAAAAAAAAGAACACGTGGCTGGTTAAGGGCCTTGCATGGGCTTCCACGTGGCAGAGAATGAGAGGTTGCTATCTCTTCATACCGCTTTGGGCAGCACTCTCTGCCACAAATATGGAAATCGCGAGGGGTATTATCATCTTCATATCTATTTCCATGGCCATAGAATTTTCAGCTCTTCAAACAAAATCGAAGTAAATTCCAAAAATCCTATCCCCATTTTGTCAATTCACGTGTTCTCACGATTTGAAAGTCAACACTGAATATTTTCTTTTAGTTACTAAATTCTTTTTCCCTCTCGTCATACCAATTCCCTCTAATTTCTCATACTTAATTTACATTGTGCTAATTTTCAATCATTTTTTTAAGCTTCCCATGATCGTGATTCAACTTCTTTAAATTGGTTCTCAATCGCCATGCACGTTTTCCTATATTTCCTTGTTCAAAATAATACTTACTTGAAAAAAATAGAAAATCCCGAGTTAAATACCTAAAACTTTCAAATAAAATATTCTAACCATATGTTTTAATAGGATTTCCAACATATCATATTCAAGTTCTTTCTTATAACAAACGTATTTGTTGATCGAATTAATTTCTTAAATGCATGCTGGCGATAGAGCATGAATTTTCAAATATTACAATTCCGACCTAATTTCACGATTTTTATTTATGGAATTAATACATAGGTTCTCTTTTTAAGGTTTTCCCCCCACTTTCTTTGAAAGGACTCATGGATAAAATATTAAATTTGCAAATATGAAATAAAATAAAAAATGTTCCCAGACTCTATTTCATATTGAATAATGGCTAAAATGAAAAAAAAAAAAAAAAGAGGGAAGGAATGAGTTAAAATAAATTTTATAATAAAAATAGGGAAAGGAAAAATAAAAATTAGACAAAAAGAGGAAATGGTCACCTGCAGAACCATATCCCCACAGAAATTCTGCTCTGTGGGTTGAAGGCGGAGCTTTGCTCTGGTTGATGCTCTGCTTCCCCTTCGCCCGCAGTGTTGAGTGAGTCTCTTTACGATCCTCACTCTCCACTCAATTCATCTCCGTCGGAATTCCATCTCTCTCCCCCTCTCCGGCGATGGACCTATCCACAAAACTCCATTGCCTCGAGCTCCGCTCCTCCTTTATCCGGGGTTCGACCCTTCTTGATGCTCCGAAACCTGCTTTTCGTATCAGACCCATCTCATCGACAATAAGCTCCCAGTTCATTAAACCCAACACTAATTCGACGAGACCCAGGATTGATTGCAGGGCCACCAAGAGGTTAGCCGCAGTTGCGGTGGAAACATCCGTCGCGGAGACCAATTTGAGGGATGACATCGAGTCTCTGTTTTCCAGCAATTCAGAGGACGATTCCGGGCGAAAGGA
The DNA here is from genome assembly GCA_030064385.1 of Melaleuca quinquenervia. Classification (NCBI taxonomy): domain Eukaryota; kingdom Viridiplantae; phylum Streptophyta; class Magnoliopsida; order Myrtales; family Myrtaceae; genus Melaleuca; species Melaleuca quinquenervia. The sequence continues at coordinate 16,929,791 of CM057726.1, forward strand.
CGCGAAGAAAAAGTCGTCTACCGGCGCTTCGAGCGTCTCGTCGGGTGTCAAGCTCGAGAACGTGAGCAAGAGCTACAAGGGTGTGACGGTGTTGAAGGACGTGAGCTGGGAAGTGAAGAAGGGCGAGAAAGTCGGCTTAGTCGGCGTGAATGGCGCGGGCAAGACGACCCAGTTGAGGATTATATCGGGTCAAGAGGAGCCCGATTCGGGGAATGTGATCAAGGCGAAACCGAACATGAAAATCGCCTTCTTGAATCAAGAATTTGAGGTTTCGCTCAGTAAGACTGTGAAGGAGGAGTTCATGAGTGCTTTCAAGGAGCAAATGGAGATCGCAGATAGGTTGGAGAAGGTTCAGAAAGCGATTGAAGGTTCTGTGGATGATTTGGAGTTAATGGGAAGGCTATTGGATGAGTTTGACTTGTTGCAGAGGAGGGCTCAGGATGTGGATTTGGATGTAGTGGATTCTAAGATTAGTAAAATGATGCCTGAGCTTGGGTTTGCTCCTGAGGATTCGGATAGGCTTGTGGCTTCTTTCAGTAGTGGGTGGCAGATGAGGATATCTTTGGGGAAGATTCTGCTTCAGGTACAGAAGAAATACATGGCTTAGATGTGTGAATTCAGTCTTGTTATTGTGACGAGTTCATTGATTTGTAGATTAGTATGTCATCATGTTTACCTACTATCACTTGTCTAATAGTATGGATTGCTGGCTCATGTTCATCCAATCTGAGAAATCTTGGTTTATTTAACTTAGTTGTAATGTAATAGTCTCTGCAGTTGGTGAAGTGAATGGAGATTATCTCTATGCTGAGTGCTGGGAAATAGAAATTCAGAGCTCCAGAATTGCGCTTGGTTGTGATTATCACAATTAGATTTTCGAATATTATACATTGTCATGGAGATGAATTAGCAGATACGGGACTGATACTGTTTAGCGAGAAGTCCATCGGCTAGATTTGACGAGTTGGCATCAATTGATGTTCTCTGTTGTTCACTTGTATTCTTCGGTTGTAGATCCCATCTGAGCATATCATCTACTAGAATTCCTGTTTTTCATAGGTAAAGAGGTGCATATAGTCATCTGAATTATCCTCCCCCCTCCATTTTGCTGCTTTCTCTTCTGTTAAATGTCGTATATGCCCACTTGCTTTATGCAGGAACCAGACTTATTGCTTCTGGATGAGCCTACAAACCACCTAGATGTCGACACAATCGAATGGCTTGAAGGCTATTTAAACAAGCAAGATGTGCCAATGGTCATCATATCTCATGATCGGGCTTTCCTTGATCAACTGTGTACTAAAATTGTGGAAACTGATATGGGTGTCTCCAGAACATTTGAGGGAAACTATTCTCAATATGTCATATCAAAAGAGACATGGATTGAAGCTCAATATGCTGCATGGGAGAAGCAGCAGAAGGAAATCGAGCAAACAAAAGACTTAATAAGTAGGTTAGGTGCAGGAGCAAATTCTGGTCGTGCTTCTTCTGCTGAGAAGGTAAATAGGAATTTGCTTTCATTAAGTATACTGTAGATCTTTGAGATTAATTTTTCGTAATGTCCTCCTTAGATTGTCACTGGTGTTTCCACTTCATTTTACAAATAATATGGTGGGAACGTGCTAGAAGATGTAGCGATTCTTGGTATTTTTAGGCTTTAATGTATCTGGGTGGAATTGATTATAGGTATTTTTGACATGACAGAAACTGGAAAGACTGGAGGAAGAAGAGCTGGTAGAGAAGCCATTCCAGCGTAAGCAGATGAAGATTAGATTTCCTGAACGGGGAAGAAGTGGTCGATCAGTGATGACAATTAAAAACCTTGACTTTCGCTATGGAGACAATGTGGGTTATCTTATATTATTTCTGAGTTTGCTCTCCCCTGATGGTCCTAGGGCATTGTTGTGATAGTAAAATCTCTCTATTGCAGGTTTTATTTGATAGGGCAAATCTTACAATTGAACGCGGAGAGAAAATTGCAATCATTGGGCCAAATGGATGTGGGAAGAGTACTTTGCTGAAACTCATAATGGGTTTGGAGAAGCCCAAAGGAGGTGAAGTCTTGCTCGGGGAGCATAATGTGCTCCCAAATTACTTTGAGCAAAATCAGGTGGGTAAATTCTGCTGTTAACACTGTTTTTTTCATTTATTGGCCCTTCCCATTCATCATAGCTATTCACTAACTTTAACTCTTTTGGAAGCACAGTCCCATTTGTCTCTGAAGATTTTTGCTCTTTTTTTTTAGGCCGAAGCACTTAATTTGGAGAAGTCCGTACTTGAGACTGTTGTTGAAGCAGCAGAAGACTGGAGAATTGATGACATCAAGGGACTTCTTGGACGCTGTAATTTTAAAGCTGATATGCTTGATCGGAAGGTGTCAGCTTTGAGTGGTGGCGAGAAGGTGCATCAAATTAAAACTGTGGTCTTCCTCTCCTAAATCACTTGTAATATGCAAAAGTGGGAAAAATGGCAGAACCTGCTCAACCTCCCTCTCTGGAGGGATTTTACGTCCACGTAGAGTTCAGCACCTAATTGTTTTGACTTGTGCTGAAGTTTTACGTTATAATGGATTATGGTGAAAACTCCCAGCCACGATAGCATCATTAAAGGCCTAGGATATTCAGATGTATAGCTGTCGGAGCTAGATGGAGGATGGTATAGGTGAATGAAATCATCTCTGCATGACAGTTCTCTTCCTGATTGATGTAAGAAACTTGGGAGGGTATTTAGTGAGATGTCGCCGTGAAGCAGAATAGATTGGATTTATCAAATGCAAGTCAATTATGTCCTTAACATGCTTGATGCAGTTTCTCAATACTTGCTAGTGTGAATGTACCTCTCATCTTATTTACCAAAAAAAAAAAAATGTACCTCTCATCTTGATCAAGCTTTCTCTTGTTGGAGTCAGTATCTGCAGTTTGCACATGTTTGTTGTTAATCTAGAACTGCGTTTCCCTTGGAATCATGGATCTTACTATGTCCAATCTTGCGTTCAGGCTCGTCTAGCATTTTGCAAGTTCATGGTAAAACCATCGACTTTGCTAGTCTTGGATGAACCTACTAACCACTTGGATATACCTTCAAAAGAAATGCTTGAGGTTTGTCCATCTCCAAGCTCTTGGTTCTTATGTGATTCAGCTTTCTTGCCTTCTAGTAATTCCTGTTCCTTTCCTTTTTCAGGAGGCAATAAGGGAGTATAATGGCACTGTAATTACAGTTTCACACGACAGATACTTTATTAAACAGATAGTCAATAGAGTAGTAGAAGTTAAAGACTCCCATTTACAGGATTATGCCGGAGATTATAATGTAAGGGCCCTTCCTCTCATTATTATTGTTATCTTCAGGCAGCTTAGTCTGAGATGACTACTCACCCTTCGTTTTATTAGTTATTGCTAAGTGATCTTTAGAAAATGATAGCATGTTCTTAAATGAGTATATTCTGAAAACATACAGCTGGACGTTTGGACATCAGTAAGATCAATGGTAATGAACTCAAGTTGGTTTAGTAGTCGATTTGACGCACTTTGTTTTCAAACTGTCCGTAATTGATGGGAGTGAGTGTTTTTCTTCATAATGTTGATGATTTTTTGAAAAAGAATACCATCAGAAAAGCAGTCATTCTATGCTTCCTTGAGATTTGAACATGGATAACCTGTATGAGTTGTTATTTTCAATTATGCCAAAATAACCCGGCTCATTATAACTCCTGTTTAGTACCCATTTGCCATTGGTTGAATTGATCGCATCACCTGATGCTTTGAACTTCTGCTCTCTTTTTTCAGTATTATCTGGAGAAGAACCTTGAAGCGAGGGCAAGAGAACTAGAACGAGAGGAAGAGCTTGAGGAAAAGGCCCCTAAAGTAAAAGCAAAATCCAAGATGTCAAAGGTAAGGCTGGCCAAACTGGTTGTACCATGGTGTGAATCGGCTAATGGCATTTCGATATGGAATTTTAATGGTGAGTTTGTTCATGCAACCCTTTACAGGCAGAAAAGGCAGCCCGGAAGAAGCAGAAAGTCCAGGCTTTTCAGGCAGCTAAGCAAAAATCAAAAGGCATGAAAAACGCAAAGAGATGGAACTAAGCGACCTCGCTACATATTTGAGATGGTCGAACTTCCACAGATCCTATTGCGCAAAGGGCACTACACTTTCGTCTCCCCTGGACCAGAGCCGTGCCTGCGTATATGTATATACTGATGACAATGTGCCCTTTTAGATCATCGACATGCAGTTCTCAATGTCAAGCAATTCACAGTTTTATAATGATACGCACGTTGCGATCACCCTGGGTCGGCCTGGCAATATTTCATGTCAGGTGCCGTTGGCTTCCTCGATCAAGTAGAATGATCGCTTGTTAGCAGATTCGTTGCTGTGACACCTTATTTTCAGGAAGGTGATGCCTGACTGGTTCAATGTATACGTGGGTTCATCGGCACCAGTGCTGAATTGCATGATTACACTGGTAGATATCCTGATCTTCCCAGTTATCTCATAAAATTCGAGGATTACGAGCATATGAATCAATCCTTATCTTCGATCGATTCAAGTTATGAATGTGGCGAAATGATGATGAAAAGGAGTTGGAATTCAGATGAACATGGTACCAACAGTCGCAGCATCATTGTCATTCCTTTTGTACTCCCCTTTGTTCCGATTAATTCAACTTCCATCTAACGTTGCCCAAAAATTCTTTGAAAATAATCTCTTTACAGCAAAAGAAATAAGAATTAAAGAAGAAAGAAAACGAAAAAAATGCTATTAATAAGGCAAGGTAACCACCAATAACCCAAAAGGGGACCTCGTTTCGTTACGGGTGGATAAGTAGTAGTTGAGATACAGCAAACATTTGGTTGATTAAGAATCAAATTTGTGATTTTGGTCAGTTATCTGTCAGTTCTTGCAAAGTGATTTTGGCTAATTTTCTGCCAGTTCTTGCACAGCAGGAATTTTGTCAAATTACTGAGGTTGTTCCAGCAAAAATATGACATAAGATCCGCCTATTGTGCATGTGCTGTGACTGTTCAACAAATTCTGACTAACTAGAAACTATCAAAGTCATGAAAACTGTCCTCCTTGTAATTAAAGTGATGATAAGGAATCAACGTGTTTAAAGACAGTCATGTCAGTCAACTCTTGCGTAATCACACAGCAATAACAGGTCCAATTCTCAGTTTGCATTGAAGGAGAGAGCTAGCGATTTGTTTGGTTATGATGCAAAGCAACATGAATCGTCAAGTCGAACTCTGTTTAGTTTAGTACTCAACCTGCGATGCCAAAATTGTATATCATCGCTCACCCAATCGAATATACACTGCAAAACATGGCAAACTCGTCTGTTCTCCCCCTCGACTGCTATAATCTAGCACAAAGGGGACGCTATTCGAATCTCTTTATCAGCGACAAGTCGTTCAACATCTTCTCAATCGCCTCATCATCAAGAGCACGGCCTCGGTTCTGCACATCAAAGGGTTTTGTTCTGTTAACATAGAGTGGAACTAACCAAATGGAGCGTGATAATAACATCCCTTTAGCATGCCATTAAATGTTGAGCAAAAGTTCAATTTTAGTGCCTACAGGAAGGAAGCATACCTTAATAGATGGTACCATAGCAATAGCTTCCTCTACAGTCTCAGGGCAAAGATTGCCAAGAACACAAAGCTGCATTACGGAAGTTTGTGACAAACCTATAAGATGATAAGTTTAAAATACTTCTGAAAAGAACTCGATGAATTGTGCTGTTACCTCGAATTCGGCCAATTGATGTCTACTCAGAATTCTTATCGGAGGTTAAGGCTCCCGCAAAAAAATAGTGAAAAAGAAAAACAAAATTACTTTCCTAAGCCGGTGTTGCAAAAGAATTCAAATTAGATTTAATTCCCTTAGCAACAAAAAACATCCCAACATGCTTAATGACATGCTAAGGCACACAATGAAACAGACCTTGGAAAGCAGAAGAGCTGACTAGTTATCTTTATAAGTCAGAGATGCAGCGATACTAAACCATGTGATAAAATTACAACCCAGAAAAAGATTAAAATGAAGTGGCCAATATACAAGCTTGAACCGCATTATGCATACATAAAACACAAATTGAAATCATCAGATGTTTGCATCAGAAGAGAATCCATTAGCGGGTGACACAAGTGAAAGTAATAAAGTTGCTCATGGGACATGCATATTTGCAGATATTCAACTTTTCAAGGGGCAATGGAGAGAAATAACCATGCACAGAAAATAGAAGGATACTCTCTAACTTGTTTGACAGCATCAGGATTCTTATAACGGCTGAAGCGTTTAACATATTGCAATGACTTCTCAAATACTCTGCACAAGGAGAGAATATCCATGGTCAACCTCATCAAGACTAAAATAAACTATTAGAAAACAACAACATTGAGCTACATTTGTTCCAACCAACTCCAAAGTGAACTCAATATTTGTATTATGCTCTAAATACCCAAGAGAGAGACTAAAAAAGAAAATTCAAAGACCTCGTTCTTCGTATGAGGGCACATAAGGCTCAAGCAAGTGAACACACTCGCAGGCATAGAATTGAAGTTAGGTGTCTGATCTTGAAATATAAATAAGTATGGAGTTAGAGATGCAAAATCTTCTTATCATGACCATTTGTTAGACTTTGAAGTTGTTACACTAGTATTATTTGAATTAGAGAATAATCTCGTGCAATAGAGGCAATCGAAACTTTCGTAGAAATGTGAACTCATTTGGTTCCATTATGCCCCTCGATTTTTATCGTTGCAAACACTGATTTCTTTACAAACTTTTACAGTGATGTCAAAATACAGTAGGTAAACAAGCTCTCCTTTTTTAGATTTTATTGCATGTTCACCATTATTGTAGGCCAGGCTAATGTTGAGGGCATCAATCCCTTGATAGAGCTACAGGTGTTAATCCCTTCCTGCCCGAAATCTATCAAGATTTCTGAAGGAGTCAACCAATAGTAGGAATTGGGAGGTCTGTTTTGATCTTGGGATTTGGAAAAATGAACATGCAATTTTACTTTTGAAGTTCAACTAAACAGCCAATCAATTGACACCCCTAGACTTTACCCAGAATTTCCAATCACACTGCTTCATTACTGCCAAAACAAATAATAAATAAAAATAATACTCACTGAGAAACTTGATTCATCGGATCATCAGACATCTGTTGAAGCTGTTCATACTTATGTTCAAGTATCAAGGATACTTCACAGTTCATTAAACACTTTGCCTTCAGAAATTCTGCACAGAAGAAAACAGAAGGAATGATAAAAGGACATTATGCACTAGAAAAAAGTAAATCCATTAGCCCTGCTAAAATTTCCAAGTTCTCTCATTCATGTCATTTGGGAAACCATCCATTAACATAGTAGTCAGAATTCTACCAAAAACAAAAATATCCACAGCTTTGTTCATCAAAACAGAAAAACACGATTAACGAGGGATATGCTGAAAATTGCAAAAAAAAAATTACTCATCACAAGTCAAAAGGAAGAAAATGAAGAAGAAACACTGAAATTTTTCAGCAGTACTGATTGGTAATTTGAAAGCTGCATCCAATCAAACAAGACAAATGGAAATTGAATATACCAAATAAAGACTCATAAAGAAATAATACAAGGAAAAAACTAGTGACTCGCCATAGTGCTGCTTCTTTAATTCTCTAAAATGTATGGTGAAGAATGTCAAGCAAATTAACGGAGATATGAATCCCAAATTCACTCATCTCATACATTATTCAAATTTCCTATGTTTGCTCCAGAATCGCCAACTTTACACTGATGGACAAGATAATTTCTTTACGAATGCTATTGTCAACTATGATAAATTCCTTATGCCAATTCACATGAAGTTGGGTGCACTTCCAAAAAGTTAGAGATCTTCTCTACTCAGAATGTTATCTAGATATGCAATGAACACATCTATTTACACCCTTTTGGGTCCACCTATCATTGGCATGTCTTCCATCCTATTTAATCTTCCGTTTGTTCATCCTAAGACAATTACATAGTTCTGGCCAAAGATAACAATTTAATCAATCTCATGAAAAAGAAGTGTAAAGTCAATGCATACTTCAAGTTCCATGAAAATGCTTTATTATTCTATCAGTGGAACCAGCACATATTTTATAAGATTTGGTCAGAATAGAGATAGTGCATGTTACCATCGCCAATTTTGAGCTCGGCAGCATTTTCTTCCTCTTCACCAGACATACTGCAGATAAAGAAAAACTGCTCTGTGACAAATGCATGAAGTATGAACAAGAAAAAAAATGTAAGAAGAATTATTTACAAGTGGAAACACAAAAAACCTAACTGATTACCATCAATTAAATTGACAGGGAAAAGGAATGAAAATATAGATCTCAGCAACCTCAAGAATTATCTGTCCATCCTACTAAAATCGGACAGATTACCAAATGAACTAATAAATAACCAACTGCTTGGGGTAGGATAAGGCTCAAACATTGCTACTGAAAAAAATGAAGCTCTTAGTTTAGGTTTCATTTCCTGCAAACTAGCATGCAAAATAATTGATATTTCTGACTTCCCAAATAATCTGAAACTCAAGAGACACGCACAACCAGAAGGTACACAGTACACAGACCGCTATGACCCAAAAGAAAATCTAGCAATTTACTGTCTCTCTTTTACCTTTTCTTTCAGATAAAACTAGCCAAGCATCGACACGTTGCCGTGGCTAGAATATTTGCCAACCAAACAATAAATGTCTGAAGTATATATATGTAATAACATATTAGACTCAAATCTCTTTTAACCAAACCACACAGGATGCCCAGCCTTGCATGAGACATATCTCTTTTCATAAGATGCAGATTTTTTAAGTTTAGACTGATTAGAGTGCATGTCTCACCTATTAGGAAGCTCACTAAATCTTAGTCACAGCTGCCATATTATTTAATGTAACTACAAGAGAAATTACTAGTTACTGGCCCATTCCTTCATGGTCATCTAACTATCTTAGATTTGAATTGCACACCACCCGCAAAAGATATCTTTCATCATAGGAAAACGTTTCATCACAGGATCAGAGAAATGCCAACCTTGCCCAATGTCCGTACAGTATCACTTCAGCATTCTCATACAGATACCGAACAAACAAATAGTACACAATTGGATATCTAGCGAAGAAAGTAAAGAAGCAACAGTCTCCAGCATAAGTACTAAACTCATGCACCTAGCATTACATGGTCTCAATATGGCATCCAGAGCCGAAAAGAGTTGAACAGACAAGGATCAAACCATAGAAATGCTTATTAAACAATGAAGGACCTATAGAAAAGAATGTTAAACAGGGACGACCAAATTAAATTAGGCTTCCTTGAAGCCTCCGTGTTCGGCTAATATTAACACTCTTCTCCCAGAACCTCAGAAGCAATACCACGGACACCCAACACTCAGCCAACTCTATCGTTCAATCCCACGAAAACAATTCCTGTATCATGCCACCCAAAAGCTTTCATCGCTGAAAGCGGCGAAATTCAAGCCTAAAAAGTCCCTTGCCAGACTCAATAAGCAGAAACTTTCCATGGCAAACGCAGGCGATAACGACCCACAAGAAGAAAAAGTATTCGATCCGGAATTAGGACTGACCCGACAAAGAATTAATCCGCTTGGCAGGCAACAAACGTGAAGACTTGATCAAAATTTGAAATCCCAGACGACAAAGACCAAGTGGGCAATCCGCAAAAACGCAAGAGCCGCGATAATCAGAGAAGGCAATATAAGAGGGCAAAGAGCAGACCTTGGGACCCGAGCAAAGCACCAGCAATACGAGAGAAAGAGAAAGAGAGAGAGAGAGGGTGCCCACCATTTAAGTTGGCGTCAAGCATAACAATGGCAGGTTGATTTTTTGCCCTAAAAATTAATAATATCATCAAATATACATTAAGAACGAAAAAAAAAATTAATTATCTTCAACGACATCGGCCCGGTTAACGACCGCCTCCTGGACACCGTTAAATCACGCTAATCGAGGAATAACCCGTTGTGATAATTAGAGATGAGCTTCATGGTAGAATTTGAAAATCAGATGGGGAACAATTTGGTCCCGAGTTCCTTAGTGCGCACATAATACTCATTCTAGTTCAGAAACCTATTTCTGTCTAGAACTAGTTTTTTTCTATTTCTGGTTCAGAATGAGTTTCTGACGAAAAAAACGCGTTTGATATGGACATACAATTTCTGTTTCAGAAAGAGAAAGCTGTTTGATATGATAAAAAATTTCTATTTTTGATTCTATTTCATTTTCTAAAATATATGATTTGGGATATTAGAAAATGTTCATATTAGTAAAAATAAAGAAATTTGATATTTTTTTGCACAATTTATTGTAATCAACTATAAAATTGAAAATTCACTTTGATTGCATTAAACATTTGTAATATTCTAAATTTTAAAAAAATAAAATCCATGTAAGCAACCATAAACGATCTTCTACCATTAAGATCTCAAAAATGCATAAGAATCTCATAAGATGTTCCAATAGACGGTACGAAATTACAAAAGTTCACATTACACCATATGACATTACAGAAAATGAGATAAGAAATACAAATTGATACAAATACATCATAAAGGGTGCAAACAGACTATCATGGAATCAGTGGCATATTTTCATCCATTGCCATTTGATTGGGGGCGACCGGGGGGCGGGCCTGGGGGCGGCCTGGGGCAACCTGGGGCGGCTGTGGGCGGGCGGCGAGCTGGGGGCGAGCTGGGGGCGGCTGGGGTCGGCTGTGGCCGAGCTGGGGGCGAGCTGGGGGCAGATCTGGGGGCGACGAGCTTAGGGTGAGCTGGGGGCGGCGGGAGGCGAGCTGGGGCGAGCTGGGGGCGGCGAGCGAGCTGGGGGCAGCGGCGGGAGGCAGGAGGCGAGCTCGGCGGGCGGCAGCAGGAGGCGAGCTCGGCAGTAGCAGGGGAAGGAAGAGAGAGAGTGCAGCGCAAGAGAGTGGGGAAGGAAGAAACTACAGCGCAGGAGAAGGAAAGAAAAAAGAAAGGGAAGAAGAAGGAAAGAAAAAAGAAAGGGAAGAACCGGTTCTAGGAGAATGAGAAATAGGTTTTTTTTTTTTTTCAATTTCTCATTCTTGGACAAAAGTTGGTTCTTGATGGAAAAATTGGTTCAGAACCGGTTTTCACAAAACCGCGAAGCAAACAGGTTTTTCGTCCAGAATTGGTTTTTTTGGTCCAGAACCCATTCTAGACGAGAAATAGCTGCCCGTCATGCAGACCCTTAATATGTGTGGTAGGTTTCAGGCTAAAGTTAGAGAAATTTTTTATATCGAGTAATTTCTAGATTTCTGAAGTTTTGAATTTGGCTGGAACATAGAATCTATATTTATGTGTAATCCTATAGTATCCCGTGACGTTACAACGAGTTGTAATATAAAATTACTATTTTGAGTTTTCATTTTTGGCGATATTTATTATCGAAACTTTTATTTATTAATGTTGCACAAACTTCGTGTTTCTATATATGGGTTATAATTAGTAAATTGTAACGGTAAATAGTGATTATTAAAGGTGATGGCTCACTGCAATCGTTTAAATAAGAAAATATGTAGAATCAATTAAACTCAAAAATGAACTCTTGAATACATGACTTGATTGATTCCAAGTTCCAAGCTTGGGAAGGCTTGTGAGCTACTGGGAACATAGATTAGATCTAAACACAATAAAATCAGTGCATTGAATGTTTTCCCTCATTAATAATTTTTTTTTCATTTTTGTCTATCATATAGTTTAACTCTACTCTTTCTGTATCGGACTTTTACTCTGTCTCTTTGTGAAGTGTGGGAATCCCAAAATTAAACATCTCAACATCACCTAATTCATTTATCTCTGCCCAATGGATCATTAAGTAATAGTTTAACTAGTGCACTTTTTGGCATTGGGTCGAATAATTCAACTTACTTTTAGGCTCCGTTCGTTTCATGAAAAATGAAAATAGATTCCATAAAATATTTTTGGAGTTTTTGGCATTTCACGGAAAATAAGATAATCAAATAAAATATCTTCTATCGATGGAAAAAAACACCTTTAAAAATATGAAAGTAAAAAAATATTTTCCCTCTTTACTTACCAAAAAATATTTTTTTCCATCTTCTTTCTTCACTTTTAAACATTTTCCATTTTCTTTTAAAAATGGCTTATGAGTTATGACCAGCGGTCAATCAACGTAGAACAGAAAAAAAGTGAGAGAAAAGAAAAATAAAAAAATCAATTTTTTTATAATTGTTTATAAACGAACACCCGAAAATATTATCATTTTTCAAAAAATGATTTCCTGAAAGATATTTTCCAAAAATGCTATATTTTTCTGTAAAACAAATGGAACTTTAGACTCAAGATGGACAGGAGTGCGAGGCATTATCTTATATACACAACTTGTTTTTTTTTAATAATAAAAATATGAGTGTTCTTTGATTTGATATTATTGGAGGATGTCAACGAGTACTTGGGGTTGTCCTTACTTTCTTTCTTTTTTCATGAGTTGAAAGGTATTTCATATCACTTGAAAACGCAAAAGATGCCTGTAATTGATTGATGCGCTCTTATTTGGCATATTGGTCATGCAAAAATTATTTTTTCAAAATCTAGTTTACTAAAAAAGAAAAGTTAATTGTGTAACCCAGGATATGACAAAATATCATAAAATTTCGAATCAGATTTGGCTAATTTTGCTAAAAAAATTGCTAAGGCAACGGTTTAGTCAATATCAACTATCTTACGTGGCATGGCATGGCTAACCGATAGCTGGCGTAGATGAAACAACGTTGTTTCGCAATTTAAAAAATGATTTTGATATTCTTGTTTTTATTCTTTCTCCTTTCTTTTTCTTTCTTTTTTCTTTTTTTATTTTTCTTCTTTTCCCTTCGTCAGTCACTTAGAGTCTCAGACATCACAAGCGGTGACCCGTAAACAGTCAAAAGTAGATGGTCACATTCGCCCATGATTGTTCATTTGACCATCGCTGATGTCATAGAGATCAGAGGTTTTTTTTTTTTTTTTGTCGAAATGGCGATCCAAGGATTGGAAAAAAAAAACAAAAGAAGAAGACAAAACAGGGAAAAAAGGACTCATATTTTTTTTTTAATTTCACCCATGTCAATTATTTATCATATCACATAAGACAGCCGTCATTTAGTGTACTATAATATTAGCAATTCCTAATCAAAATTAGGTGAAATGGTTACATTTAAAATTCGCCATAAGATTTAGGACTAAACTGGTTGAATTAAAAATATTATGATTGACTTAGCAGTTGTAAATAAGTTTAAGACTTTTTGAATAATACTAACTCAAAAAATCAAAACCCTCTTGCGTTGATTCCCTACTTCCGCTTTTTGAAAGAAATACCCTTCTTTCATCCTTTAACATAGATTGGCATATATCTAAATAGTAAATTGTCTTGCATCACGAGAAATTCTTCCCTACTTGGGATCCATTGAGAAATAATATAAAATCATAACTATCACCTTTCTGGCAAATGAAAAATGACCAGAAAAACCATTCAATCAATCTTAAATTTATCAAACATATGCCAATTTAATCTCAAATTTTTTTAGTTTTGTCAATTTAATCTTAAATATTCATGTAAATTCTAATGTAGCCCTCTCGATTAATGGTTCTTGAAAATTACCGAGGTGGCGATTCAATCATCATTGACTGTCTTATGTGGCACACCATTATGCTTACGATTCTTGCAAAAATTGGCTAATATTAGGTTTTTGCGCAAAAGTTCACGATTGAATTATCAAAATTAAAAAAGTTTAAAACCGCATCGATATCCATACAATAGGTTTATGACTACAAAGATAATTTCTTTTATCAAACAAACGTGAATGGCGAACTTTATAAGTCAATATTATCAAGAGAACGGGAGGGTGACATGCGCGTTCGAATGTGGCAATCATGCTAACAAATCGGGCAAAACAACAAAAACAAATCATGATTTATGAGGTCTCTAACAGATCGGGATGGAAGGCAAAGAATCTTCGATGGAATGTTCATCGAGAGACAAAAAGTTCAACTCCATGCTAATTCTTCATGCGGATACATACGGGTTAGGGATTAACTGAAGTTCAGGTAAGAATGCCTCTACGAGGAGGGAAAGTGATGGGAAGGAGGGGGAACCTGTGGATCCCAAGCACCAGAAGCGACGGTGTCCACGACAGGTCTCATCCGCCTGTAATTACAAGTGACAAGGCATGGGCTTTCGTGGTTGTGAACACCCTCGTATGTTGTCATCACGTAGCTCGAGTCGTCCCTGTCTCTCTCCACCCTCTTCTTCACGTGGCAACCTCCACTCGAGCATTTGAAGTAGTTCCTACGAACACCAAGAATCGGTATGAGTGAATTTGACTTTGTTTTAACAAGCCATAATGAAAAATACTTATACAAGCTTGACATGACTGGAATCTCCTGCCCACCCAGCAAAGTAGTTATGTCTGCACGAGTTCGTGAGCTGGTGAGTATAACAAGTTCGGAAATTGCTGTCGATCAGATCAGGAAGAATGGAGGAACTCTTGTACCCTCAAAGCAAGTGAGGCAAGAGTTTCCAAAATTGACAACCTTTCCATGTATAAAGGCCGTAGCTCAAAAAAGTTGTTCTCCTGAATGTGCTCTAGCTAATGTATCTCTGTAAACCATTAGCTAACTTGTTACTCGAGATGCATGTAAGAAATGACAGTAAAGTGTATTTTGTCCGATTCTCCGCTAAATAAGCAACATCTTCCTCGAAGTGGTTCCCAAACATCATCACTGGGGTCCTCGTTTCATGATAGTGAAGTAAGGGCATTTACATCATCCGTCCACTTGAGTAAATTGGCTCGGTCGTCATTGATTTTGACATAGCAATAGCTAGAGATACACACAGGCGTGCATAGCTTACTAATGAATGATGCTAAAGACCAACCCCAAAGTTGCCCTCAGACCTATGTTATAAAGTGTCCACAAGCATCTTCCGCGGCGAACAAACCCTAGAAACTAATGTCCTTCCATGGTCATGTTGTCGATGAAAACAACGGTAAAGCATGTCGACAAAATTAGTAAATCAGATGCTTAACTTTTGTCCCAATTACTTCAAGTTATCTCTATAAAAACTTTACTAAACCTACCTACCTATATATACATACATACTAGTTGGCATATAGCTCATTTTATGAGTGCGTACATTAGTTCAAATATATATAACGACGAGTTGGTGATCTTTCCTTTCAAATAAAAGTATTGAATTATTGTTGCTTCGATTCAATAACACTCGCCCATATCAGAAAATACAAATAATTTCATATTTGAGTTAATCACTCAGATTTCAACTCATGTATATCGTGATCATAATTTTAGTTATCATTCCAATGAGCAAGGAACCTACCCACGTAAGGAGTTTAAAAAAAATCCATTAAACTTGAAGACGCACAGCCATTTATTATTTTACGCGGGTCTTTCTGTTTTTCCTCCCTCAGCAATAAGATAAAGCAGAAAACCAATGGCCATAAAAGTGCCAAGCCATGCGCTGCATGTGAGAGCTGAGAACCACACCATCACTTGTTCTATGCTCATTGGTTTTGTGCTTTGATGGTGATATGAAGTAGGCTGTCTTGTCACCGAGACGAGGGAGGGGACGATTGCAACCATCCAAATATCAGAAAGGCATGCAAAATCGAATCGAATGATGAGGGGCGATGGCTAGTTTGTTTGTGTCTTCTGATAAGACTTGCCATGTCTCTTTTTGCCTCTACATATTTTGCACATGCAAACCATCGATTTCTCCTCCAGATAAGGTGATCATGCTTGCATCTGACACAATAGATGAATCCTCATACTAATTACTTCATATTTGTAAGAACAGAACACAGTCGATTGCTTCCTCATGCATGTTCCATCAAATGTTAAAGAGCCAAAGATATAGAAGGAGAAAAAAAACCATTTGCGTAAACCCTAGTTACCAGCTTGAAGGAAGCACGATCAACTTCTTTAAAATGAAATTAATACAATAACATTCGTCAATATAACTCGTGTAAACAGAACTTCATGAAGATAGTGCATACTAAAATAGCAACCCAAAGAACTGAAGTGTTAGATATTGACACACCCAAACACAACTCGAAAATACACGATGAGGATGGAGATCAATACGCACTATGAAAAAGGTGTAGCCTAAATGCAACATGAAAATTAAACCAATGCTGATTGTGGAGACAATTAGTCCCTAACTACTCGACGCCCCCACGGTATGTTGGTCTACATCAAAGGATTTTCCTTTGATCTCAATAGATAATGCACTTGTCAAGGAGCACTTCAAAGTGTCCCATGAATGGAGGGAGTCGGGTGGTCTTTTCGTGTAAAGTATGTTAAGTATATATCCTGACCTGGCTATGGTCAATTAATGTGAAAGCTGAAAGGGCTCAATCACCTCTTTTCCCAGAGCACTAAACCCTTTACTTCCTCTCACTGCAAAATGAGAACACAAGGGCCACTTTTCCCAAAAAGTATCGAAAATGACAAAAAAAAAATTATAGTATTCATTTATAAATTGTAGAATCACCAAGCAACCTTTTCTCATATTGATGAGATGGCGCCCAGGCCAGCATGACAAGTGACTTATCTCGGTTTGAGTTAGAATAATTTCTACTTAGTTAAATGAGGACAAAAACCAGAGTGGCAGAGAGTATTTATCTTTCTCCCTTTCAAATAGAGGAGACAAATCACAGGACCGATTGCTTGTAAAACTCTAGGCCCATACGAGGGTCAACTGCTTAAGATTTGGACGATTTGAAATCCAACCTAATGTACAAGGCAACACTGGGTCCCCGAAATGAAATGGCACCTCTCAAATCTAGTGGCTTTAGCAAGCCATATGCATTAATTAAAAGCTTAAGCTGATTAGATCAATGAATGGGAGCGATTTGACATCACCTATGTTATTATTTTTGTTTTTGGTAAATCTTTGTTATTATTATTATTTTGTAATTGAACGAAAAATCTCCCTTTGGCGTCAAAATTGTCAATAACTACTAACAACTGGAAAGATAAACATCTATGTTCGTTTCTTGAACGATGATGTTTAAATTGAAGCAAACATTACCTAGGGTTAGGGTTGCTCTTGACTGATTTCTTCCCATACTTTCGCCATTTGAATCCATCATCCATGACCTCGAGCTCCGATTTGGTCCTCAATGTAACCCTGAATCCAGTAGCTAACTTGCTTTTTGTTCCACTCTTGCATCTTCTGCCAAAGGAGAAAGCAATTCAGTAATTATCTTGGAATTTGATCACAGAAAATCACATCTTTCTTTTTGAAGCAGGCAGGAACAGCATAACAATCACACAAAAAGAGGGTAAATCAGTAATTCACTCGCATGTTGCTATGTCTTCTTTCACAGGCTTTGTGGGGAGCGAATCCGTTGGAGCTGCCTGCAAAGTTTTCCTCGGAAGTAGCCGCTGTTTTCGCCAAAATGTCTTCCTCTAACTCATCTTCAAGAAGGAGATAATCCGATAATTTGAACTCTGGGGGATCGACGATCTCTTCAAAGCGAGCAAAATTAGGGCGAGGGTCTTCAGGGCCATTCATGGTCACAAATATGAGAGAGAGAGAGAGAGAGAGAGAGAGAGAGAGAGAGAGAGAGAGAGAGAGAGAGAGAGAGAGAGAGAGAGAGAGAGAGATGCAAAAGGAGGCAATGAATATTTGATATTAACTCTCGTCCAAAACTTGATCAAATGAAGCTCCGAAAAAGAAAAAGGAAACTCGTTTCATGCTCATTTTCCAGAAGGGAGTTGCACGGAAGGTGCAAGCTTCACTTAGCGACAGAAGGGTCAAGCGAACGAGGTCACTATGAGGTCACAAGGTGACATAGGTTTCCCTCTCTTTGTATGGTGTTGGGTTGGAACATGATTGGGTCTCCTGGGACCTCCATGATTGGGACTTTTGGTCTTTTAGGCAGCGGCAGCTAACATGCGAATTGTTGTTGAGGGGAGTGGACTTAGTTGTTCTCACTATTGATGCTGGAACACTACATTGTATCATCGATGGAGAGTGAATATGGTGGGCTAGGTGTTCAGATTGTCTGCTTATTACGAGGTATATGTACTAACTTTTGAAGTTATTTGATGAGTTTATGAAGGAGACTCAGAACCGGCACTTGATGGAATCAAAGATGACGAGCTTTCCCATCTCAGGAAAGACCTCTCAAGGGTTCAGTCCGTGGCTCGGGTGAGGGGAAGTGAACTGGCGGAGACAACACAAAGTCGGACTCGATGGATCTGCACGCTGTACATCGTTGCGATCGATGTGGAAGTCGCTACGCCGGTCGCGTCTTTTTCACTCTTTTTACAATAAGAAGAATGTAATTTTGTATCTTCAGTGTACAGATTTGCTCCTCCATAGGGCTGGCTAAATTTTAGAACAATAAAGTTGCTTATATTAACACCTAAAATTTTGACAATCCCAATTAATCATTCATTGTATGAGAAAATTAGAGATCAAACTTGATGTTTAGACCGACATATTGATATTGCAATGTTTTGAATTTGTGTTTTTTTTCGGGTTTCTTTCTTCTTTTTTGGGGGCATTTATTTACTAATGGTAGTTTAGATTTACTCATCTGCATCAAGCGAGACAGAGGCACGGTGGCGTTTGGAAACATCTGGATTGTGAACTTAGGAAAATGGGAAAGGAAGGACCGAGCATAACGGGGCTGAGTTGGAAAAAGGAAACCTGTGTAACTTAATTGGCTGGCTATCAATGTGGATTAGGTGATCTTTTCAAAATTTGTCCCCGTTTGAGGTTTGAGGTCCAAGTTCAACCGTGAGAAAGGAGGCTTCAGTTCACACTAGGACGTGTCCATCCACGTTCACGCTCACACTTCTTCCTGGGCATATCACGAGCTTCACTATCCAATTACGGGCTCTTTGCCTCGTTCCGATCCGCGACGCAAGCGGAGATCGCTCGGAAACAGACGCGAGCGAGAAATCTCCGTCGGAGTTTGGGCTCATTGTCGTTCAAGAGCAAGCATGCGCTTCTGAGAGAAACAAACATCCCCTCTGATATTTTCGAAAGAGATTCCAGAGCAAATACATCGAGGAAGGAGACCCATAATCAGTCTTGAAGGTGTCCTCACGACAGTGCTCTAGCATCCCTCCGCCCTGCCTTTCCATCCTCGACCACGGCGCCACTCTCCTCGGCGTCCTCGGGCGATCCTCGGCGGTTAACTTCATTGCAGATCTGCTGCCACCCCTGCAGTCGAAGCTGCATCGGGATGAATTGCCCGGAGTCCTGTTGCAAGTAAGTCGTGACAGCTCGTCGCGCCATGGTTGTAACCCCTTCGTTGCTCGACGGCGCTCTTTGTCTCACCACGTCGAGCCCGGTCCTCGTTGTAAAGCTGCAACTGCCGGCCGTCAAACACATCGAGATCGTCGGTTCGCTTTCATGGTTATAGTTGAGCACAACTTGTCATGCATGCTGTCCAGGTTAGGGTTATTCGTGAATTTTATCGTACATTGGCCTCTGATGATTGGCCTAATCATTGACCAGTGAAAAATTTAGACGCTTGAATCAAGCTGGGCGCGACACATTGCTTGATTGGCGAGTCTTGACATTTCGAATTTCAAGATGTGCATATTTAAGATTTGATTAACCTCCAACTGTCATCCTTTTTTTTCTATGCCTGATTACATTAAATAAATTTTGATTTCACAAAAATAATATACGCCATGGGACTATAATGATGAATTTTGGATAAGACATATATCTTGTTGGAAATCACATGACATATAGCAAATACACATTTAGAATTTAGGTGCATTCGTAATTTAGGACCTTCATGATTAGGACAATGCATGCTTAGATTAGATATGATGTAGTTATAGCATTTAAGTCAAGTGATGTCTATCTTAAACAAGAAAAATCCGAAAAGAATTCGTTGGCATTACGTAGTTTCACTTAGAAATCATGTCTAGGTCTTGCATACATTCCATCACTGTTTCGCTTTTAGTTAACATTTTGCAGAATCCCGCTGCATTGGACGGTGACGGAATTTTTCTTTTACATTGCTTACCGTGTCAATATTCTCTCGTCTCCTCGAGCAATTTACCTACTGCTTCGATTATTGGGTGCGTGCTTACCCACATGATTGCTGCATCGACCAGTTTTGATCTGAGTAAAGAAAAAACGTATAGAAATTGCGTTATATTTATCTAGAGAATTATTTCTCGGTATCTCTCACAAAGTAAAATGTTCTCTGGCATTTCTCTAAGGTTTCTAATTGACACATAAAATATTAATGGCGACTGTTAAATGTAATGATATGGATGTTTAATTAACTAAATCCAAACCCCAAAGGTGCAATTTTTATGGAGTTGGGAGAGGCTGCTGTAAGTGTTTGCTTAGGAATACATTAACTTTGCCTTGGTAATTTATCTTTGAGAAGGTCTATCAAGTGGCTTAACATTTTCGACTTTGGCAAAGGCAACGCCCCTTTCTTATGACCCAAAGAACTCCTGTTGACTTTGACCAGGAATTCCAACGCAAATCGGTGCCGAGCCCGTCGCTCACGACGGAGCTCAACGGTGCATCTCGAGCTTCGCCTCACCGTCCTCGACAAACCTTAACCAATGATAGCAAGATGTCTTACTTATGTGAAATCATGTTCTGTATGTGAAAACTTACTTATGCGTCAAAAACTTTACATTAACGAAATCAAAAATAAATAAATAAATGAATAAATAAAGTGCCGAAAAACAGAAAAGAAAAAGGTCAAACTAAGAAGACACATTGTATAACAGCAGAAGAGTCTATTACGAGGGAGCAAAAATAATCCAAGTGGGCAGTAATTAAAAAGTTCAAAGCCCACTTACGAATTTTAATCTTATTAAATTAAATAAAATAAAACCCACGCCCTCCCTCCCATAACTTGGTAAAAAAAAAAACAACCCTTCTTTCATCATTTCTTTATGGAGTCTCGCACAACAAGAAATTCTTCCATGGATGGATCTATCCACCAATGGAGAAATCATAAGTATTGCGTCATGCAACGCGAGTTCTCTACTCCGTACGGCACTGACATCGGTGACTCGATGATTTCCGGTCAACTAATTTGTGAAAGGAGCTGGTTGTAAACCAGTGAGGAGACCTATGAGATGAATGATCCTCCTTCCATTTAATGCGAGAGAGAGAGAGAGAGAGAGAGAGAGAGAGAGAGAGAGAGAGCAAGTAATATCAGGAATAAATGCGAGGTTGATTCTTGCCTCTTCGTGGGCATCCAATGGAATAGGCAAAGAAGGAATGTCCATCCATACATAAGTCAAGGATTAACAAGATGTGAAACTAGCGTATCGTGATCCTCCGAGTCCACAGTGAATCAAGGTCAAAGCAGATCAAATTTTACACAAATGTACGCAGCGAGAGAGGCGACGTTATTCACGCGAAAGCCTCGCGCGAGCGCCCACGCATGGCGGAGACAGTTAAAGCATGGCGAAGGAGGGCTAGAAATGCCTCTCCAGATGAGGACTGAGGAGGGAAGATCGGTTGGAAGGAGGAGGGGCCTGCGGATCCCAAGGGCCAGAAAAGACGGCGTCCCCGGCGGGCCTCATCTGCTTGTAGCTGTAGTACACGAGGCAGGGGCTCTCGTGGTTGTGGACGCCCTCGTACGTTGTTATCACGTAGCTAGCGTCGTCCCTGTCCCTCTCCACCCTCTTCTTCACGTGGCACCCTCCGCTCGAGCACTTGTAGTAGTTCCTGCAGCGCCAAAGAACCGGGCACCGAGTAAATTTAACGTCGTAACGCTCGACATGAATAGGATCACGGCCATTATTGTTCTGCTATCTGCTAGCTATCTATGATGCCGAAAGAAGTGGGGATTAAATGGGAATGCTCCTTCACACATGTGCCATCACGTCGACGCTGTCCATTAATGGGATTCAGAGTACCAACCACGCCAAGCATCCAAGAATCATCATACCACAGATGAAACCAAACTATAGAGAATGCAATCAGATGTTGCCTAAATGCAAGTTGATTATGTATGTTAAGACTCACGATCAGGACCACAAAGGTCCGTACACCTCGATGCAAATGCCAGCATCTTCATCAAAGTGGTTCCCAAACATCAAAACTGGGGTAGGGGGGATCGTCCTTGTTTCATGATAATGAAGTGAGGGGCGTTCATGTCATGCGTCCACTTGAGTGGATGGTGCCAATCGTTGTTGATTTTGACACGGGCATTCGTGGCTTCCCTGTCGAATATTGCTTCAATACCAGCACCAAGTGGCGACACGACACATGTTATAGAGCGTTCACAAGATCTTCGGCGGCAAACAAACCCTAGAAATTAATCTCCTTCCATGGCCATGTTGTCGATGAAAACAATGGTATAGCATAGTGGAACAATAGCAAGTAAGATGCTCAAAGTTTTGTCCCTATTACTGCAAGTTAACTATATAAAAAGGAGTTAATGCAAACCTCATAACAATTTATTAATATATACCTTCACCTATACATATACATATACATATACATATATATATATATATATATATATTACATATGTACATTTCTTAATTACCCCATAACTTATCTTTTAAGTGAAAATGGATCCAATTGGCTCGGATAGGACATTCTCTTAACGATCCCTCTTAGTGAGATTATCAGGTTTTACCTAAGTTGAAACAACAAAACTCCTTGTACTCAGTGCAAATAACTTCCTGTTTGGATTATCCTCTCAAGTTTCAATTTATGCATCATGCGGTCCATAAGTTTAGTGACTATGAACCGGAAACAATCCACCTAAGGAGTTCAAAGCAATAAAGTAGATAGCATTGAATTGAATGTAGTAATATTGATTAACGTCGAAGACGCCCAAAAAAAAAAAACATAACAAAAACAAAACGGCAATAAGAGAAGCAGAGAACAGACGGCTGTAAGAGATGGGCTGCATGCATGAACTCAGAACCACACCATCACCTGCTCAACGCATGGTTTGTGGGTTCATGTGGTGACAGAGAAGTAGGTTGTCTTGTCAAGGAAGCGGATGAATGCAATAATTCAAAAACGGTAAAGGTACGCAAAATTAATCAAATGATGATGCGGAATGCTTCATTTTGTTTCTGTCTTCTGATAAGACTTGTCTTGACTTTTTTTTTTTTATGATCGAATACTCCACTTGGCCCCTTTCGCGCTTGGCAAGCGTTAAGGAACCGAGTGCCTATACCTCAAGCGAATGCAAGCTAGCCACCACACTCACATCAACGGGTAAGTCACCTAACGACGTTGTTAGGATTTAAACATGTACCTTTTGCTAGAAGCATAAGATCCGAACCAACTATGCCACCGTAGCAGGTGGTTGTCTTAACTCTTTTGGCTTATCCGTCGATACAAAAACTATGTCTCTCTTTCAGATGGTGTGATGTGCTTGCATGTGACACAATTGATAAACCCTCATAGTAATTTCTTCATGTTCGAAAGAAGAGAGTATAGTTGACTTCTTCGTCATGCACATGCCATCAATTGTACGAGCCAAAAAGGGAAAAGAAGAAGAAGAAGAAGAAAAACCCATCTGCTCAAAACCTAAAACCAGCTTGAAGGATCCATGACCAATTTCTTTAAAAGGAAAATAACCCATGAATATTCATCCATGATAGCTCGTGTAAACAAAACTTTATGAAGACTCTGCATACAAAAGAAGATAAGAACAGAACTCAGAAGATAAATTGACATCCAAGGTAGAACTCAAACCACACGATGAGGATGAAGACCGATATGCAAAAAGAAAAAGAAAGGTGTGGTATAAATATAATAAATCAACTCGATGCTAAAACAGAAATGCGCTTGCCAAGGAGCTCTTAAGTGTCCCACGTAAGTGTGTGCTATGATGATGCTGTGGTCAATTAATGTAAATGGTGAAAGGGCACAATCTACTTTTTATCAGAGAGCACTTTATACCACGCACGAACACTTTACACTCTCTCACCACAAGATGAGAACTCGAGTACCACTTTCCCATGAAATATTGAAAATGACAAAAGAAGTCATAGAATACTATATGATACTCGTGTATTTATATACAAATTATGGACACCACCAAGCAACCTTTTCTTGTATTGAGCAGATGACGCGCGGACAAATCACAAAGCCAATTGTCGATGGAACTCTAGGCACGTACGAATGTCAACCGATTAAGAATTGCAAGCGTTAGAATATACCAAAGAGTCACAATGCAATAATGGGTCCACAGGAATGAATTGGTCCCTTTCAGATCTAGTGGTTCTGGGAGCCATATGCATTTATAAAAAGCTTAAAACTGGTTAGATCAATGTATATGCGAGCGATTCAACCATTATTAATTTATTTTATAATTGAAACAACAATATCTTTTTTGTCGTCAAAATGGAATGATGTTGCAATTGAAGCAAACATTACCTAGGGTTGGGGCTGTTCTTGACTGATTTCTTCCCATACTTTCGCCATTTGAATCCATCATCCATGACCTCAAGCTCCGATTTGGTTTTGAAGGCAACCCTAATTCCAGTATCCGACTTGTTCTTCCCTCTTTTGCATCTGCTGCCAAAGGTGAACATATATTCACTAATTAATTTGAAAATCACTTCGTGATTACAGTGGCAAAAAAGGGATCTAAGCACACACGCTCTTCTTCTAAGGAGAAAGGAGAACCAACATGACAATCACACAAATAGAGGGCATCATCAATAATTCACTTGCATGTTACTGTTTCTTCTTTCAGTGGCTTCGTGGTGAGCGAATCCGTTGGAGCTGCCCGCGGAATATTCCTCAGAATTAGCTGCCGTTTTCGCCGGCGAAAAGTCTCCATTGCGATCACCTTCGGGGAGGAGATAATCCGATATTTCGAACTCCGACAGATCGACCATCTCTTCGAGGCAGGTGTAATAAGGGTTAGGGTCTTCAGGGCCGTTCATGGGCACGGATATGGAAGCTAGAGAGAGAGAGGGAGGGAGGGAAGTGCAAAAGGAGGCAATGGGTGTTGATTCAAGATCTTATCTAGAACTTGATCAGATGAAGCTCCTAAAGTAGGCAAGAGAACTCCGGTCGTGCTCATTTTCCAGAGGGAGGTTGCATAGAAGGTGCAAGCTTCACTTGGCGACAAAGGGTCTCCAGCTCATGACGTCACTACGAGGTCACGAGGTGACCTAGGGTTCTCTTTTTTCTGTGGTGTTGGGGTTGGGACATGAGAGTTGATTGTGGCGTTGGGACCCTCCATGATTGGGGCCTTATTCTTTGTTATTTTTATTTAGGCAGCGGCGGCTAAACGCAAATTATTGTGGGGTGGAGTGAACTTGGCCGATTTGGATCCTTGTGCGCGCAGAATTGCTCTCACTACTCGTGCTTGAACAATCGCATTATCTGCAAAGTTAGTGATTACATCGAATTCTTGATGGAAAGTGAAAATGGTGGGCTAGGTATCATTATTTGCTTTTTAAAGTTAATCGATGGGCTCATGAAGGCGAGCTTTCCCATCTCAGGGAAGACCTCTCGAGAGATCTGTGTGCCATGAAGTGGTCTGTTGGAGACAAAGCAAAGTCGACTTGCTGGCAGCAAGCTTGGAGTCCTTGCAGTCGGACCGAGGAAACATGGTTACGCTGGTCGCCTCATCTTCACCCATTTTCTAGAGTAATAAAATGTAATTTCATCTTTATATACTTATTAGTTCGTCCATGTCTTAGTTTAGATTTAGAATAAACAAACTTGCCGAACCCGAAGTGGCTTGACCTTTGATACTTTGGCAAGGCACCACTTCCTACCAACAGGGAAGGACCACATGCTTATTCCCAATGGCCGGCGAGTAGGGCAAACAATCGGCGGTCCTATGTTGTAAAGAACCAGTTGGCTTCAAAATCACCTGTTAGATTATTATTTCCGCGTATGTGTTGACTTATTATTCACTCAACATGACTTCTCTAAACCAATATAGGATTTGAGATTCAATATATGCTGCAATTTGGAGGATAAGAAGTTGATTTAAATTAACTTTCGCTTACAAATACGGTGGCTGTGTAGACAGTGGTTCATCCCTCTATTATCTCTTTTTGCCAACTTAATGGAATAAAGGACTTGCAATTACCATACAAGCTCATTTGCACGAGCACCAACAAGTGTGCGGATCGAGGAAAACTCTTATCTATACCGAATTATGACGATGGTGATTAAATTAATATCCGTATAATATGTTTATGACTCTTTTTAGTCCTGTTCATCCAAATATATGTACCATTTACTAACAAGCCTGCTTTGAACTTACTTAGACCGATTAAAAAATGTTGAGATAAGCACACTTGCACATCACTCGAGTCCACATGTTAAAAAAAGCAAGATCGGCTAGACCTAATTAAGCATGGTTCGATGTCATGAGTGAACTAAACGACTCAATATAAATATCTGTGTTTGTTACGAGATTAATGCGGGAACAAAAGCGGACAAAAAGATTACACAGTAAGAAACAAATTGCAGAAATTGAGACGGCGTGCGGACCATTCAATGTGCACCCTACTGGAAAATGATAAGGAAAGCCTGTTCCCTAACCCTGTAGGCTTCCTAATCTTGGTTAGTTTCCTATTTTGGATAGTATCAATGTTATGCCATAGATATCAAGTCTGTCTTTTTCTGAAGAGAGATCACTTGAGATGTCGAGGGATTCAGAGAGACAGGAGTCGAAAGTCCAGGACACACTGGTCTCAATGTATTCCATGGGACTATGAGTGTATAAGCCATCAAGAAATTCTGAAGTGAGATTGAGCTCCTATTGGTGACACTTTGGGCGTGTGTGCTTAACTTTCTCACTTAAGGAGTAGTGAGATTTTACGTTAGGCTCCACTAAAAGCATACGCTCGAATTCGTACCAATCGTGAAGCTCACCCGTCGCATCCAATGCTCAATGTGTCAAGATGCGCCCGTCGCTCACTACTTATTCCGTCAATTACCAAAACGGAGCAAACTCAACCTCCCCTTCATGTACCTACTACCATCGAAGGAAAGACGTGTTTCCGACATGCGACTTCTAGGTCTCATAGCCATGTCTCGCTTACCTGCATGCATGATCCAATCTGAGAAACTGTTCATGCGAGCAATCTTCTGCTGGTGCGTTGGGCAAGATGCAAAACCCTAGTTTTCATCTTCTGGGATGTCTGTCAAGAGCACGGTCACTGGAAAAATCATGACCTCCCCCCCCTTGAAAATACACGTATGTCTCGATTCTTGGAGCCGCCTTTGAAAATAGAACTTGTCTAGATTCTACGGATGGTGGATCGAATTATTCGTCTGTCGCATGTCCTTGTACGCGAAGGAAGACCGAAGACCCAAAGACCTCCTGTTGACTTTGACCAAGAAATTTCAATGCCCAGAAAACAATTTCCTTTTCAGAATCGTGATTTGTGGGAAAACAAGAATAAGGTGAGCAGCAACTCGTCAGATCTAAGACTTATACTCATCGGTTTCATTCTCTAGATTTTATTAGGGCTCTTTTGTCCCTTGAAAAAAACCGTATCGGATGCTTTTTTTTTTAAATATGAATGTTTACGATGAAAAGAACAACTCTATATGTATGAGATGTGATCGACTGCCATGTTTACAATAAATAGAGTCCTCTCGATTCCATTCGGGAAAATTACGAGGAAAATTAAGGCGGAAACTGTTCTACAAGAGATAAAACGACATATATAATTGATGAGAAAATACATAAATTCGACCGTAACTGAGTTTTAAAATTCAAAATTGAGGGTCACATTAGATTAATTGCGCAATTCTCTCCCTTCAAGGAGGGGAAAGATGAAGAAAAGAGGAGGCGACCAAGATTGTTGATTGGGGCATCTTGGTATAATTTTTAACACGAGGGAAGATAAGGACATGGTGGAGAGATGGGATACAGATGGGATATGAAAAGACTCAGAGAGAAGGTGCGAGGAAACGTCTTTGAGTGATGGCACGCCTTTGACCCTCCCGTCTCCAAAAAAGTCTTCTTTTGCTTTTCGATTTTCCTGGCATCAATTATTGATAGGAAGGAGGAGAGAAGTTTCGGATTAACTTTGACTCCCCAAGCAATGCGAATCTCGCTAAACCCGAGAATTCATATTCGTCTCGATACTTATAATATAGGATTAAAATTATAACATAGATATCACTCCGATTCTAAGGCTCTATTCGTTGTATGAAAAATAATTTTCAGAAAAATATTTTTCTAATTTTTCGGTGTTCGTTTTACGGAAAACAAGACGGATGGAAAAAATACCTTCAAAAGTGGAAAAAAATGTTCTTCGTTTTTTAAAAGTGGAAAAAATTTCCATATTCTTTTCTTTTCCTTTAAGTATTTTCCATCTTCTTTAAAAAAATAACTTATGACTGATGGCTAATCAATATATAATAAAGAAATGAGAGAAAAGTAAAAAATATCATATTTTTTTATAATTTTTTCTAAATTCCAAATGAACACCCAAAAATATGATCATTTTCCAAGAAAATGATTTCCAAAAATACTATATTTTTGGTGAAAACGAACGAAGCCTAAGTCTTTCAACTTCGTCAAATAAGTCACAAACTTTCAAGCGAAATTTCAATACAGTCCTTCGACTAAATTTTTATTACAAAACGCTAACATGACAGTTCAATTATTGCTCGTACTCCGGCACATTATCGGTTTCTAATGAAAAATTGGATGGGAAGACCGCATTGAGATTTCAGTTAAAAATTTAGGACTCAATGGATGAAACCGAAAAAATTCAGAGGCTGAATTGGAATGCCCACAAAAGATTTGGTACCCCTCGGATAAAATTCCCACCGTAGGACACGCTCAGCGGATCACTAACTACTTGCGACGGACATTGATTACGACAAGGACCGAAATTCTTTTCGGGATTTTTAAGGTACAACGTACATACGTATGCAACCGGTGCCTAACGGTCGAGATTCGTCGATTTGTTGACTTTCTGTGTCGATCGGTGCCGTCCAGCGGCCTACAGCTGACGGCGGCGCACGAGGTGGGGCCCCCCTCAAGCGTTGGTTGCGAGGTGAGTCTCGTGGGTCAAACGCATACAGCTGCTTCCCATCGACGTGAAATTGATTGATGGAGATCGAGGAATTTCACGTTGGAGCCGAAGAATGTCGGAGTGGATCGTGGGCTTGGAGGCCCAGTTGGCGGATTGGGCCCGGTACCTGACCCGGGGGGGATTCAGTTGTAAACAAAGCCCGACCCGAATCGTAACAAGCGGGCAACGGATTAGATCCGATTGAAGGGCCCGGCCCATAGGATTTGCTCAATGATCGCGATTAGGGTATGAGTTAGGCCTCTCCTTGCGGTTGCGGTTTGTGCTTCTCCTCTCCCCGATCATATTCACTATGACGGATCGAAATTTTGTTTCGGAGAATTACTGAATCAGTCCGAAGTCTATCGTACGGATTTCGATCCGGTCATAAACTTTTTTTTTTAATTTTATCAATTTAATTATAAGTATTTGAGCGGAACTCCAATATAGTTATTTTGATAAATTTTCGAATGATATCGATGGCGTGACCATCTAGTCATTACCGACCACCTTATATGGCATATCGTCATATCAGTGATTTCTAGCAAACATTGCACAGGAGGACCACATTGGAATTTCGTACAAAAATTTCAGACTAATTTAGTAAATTTGAAAAGTTTAGGACTGAACCGACATCCTACATAGTATTTATATATAGGACCGATCAAATAGCTTCAACCAAAAAAGAAATCAGGCAACAGTTCGATTTGATCCGGTTCAATTCATATATACTATAAAATTCGGTTTATTTACCTTCTTCTTTTTTTGGTCAGGCTATAGTGGTGCGACTGGTCATCGACCAATTTCAAATGCCAAACTTCAGCACGAAATTCGAAAGCCGAAAATCTAATTTCACAAGCAGGAATCACTCTCGGGCAGAAGACTTATTCATAGCTAGTTATAACGAGGAATGAGAACTATTCTGCTAGCGATTTTGAATTATTTAGATGATTTACAATTACACAAGGAGTATCCATGACCTACCCTCTGTTGATTTTAGTCTACCGAGGTCAGTTGAATAGAAATGGTAGTCCAAGAACCGATCATCATTCCTTGATCCATTGTACTTTGTGTTGGCTTAACACTAAAAAAAAAAAAAGACCTATATATCTCCATCCAGAAAAGATTACCATGAGAGTTCCGAATTCGACTCCGGGGCTATCAAATTATTCAATTCTATGCATAGTCAGAAACTTAATTTATGTGTCAACTGGAATATGTTAACCCTTCCATGCGAGATCATCCCTTCCCTCGCGAAATGCACCGGCTATTCGAGTCGCGAGGTAATTCTCTGTGAGTAATTTTATCAAGCAGTTTAGGTGTGGTTAGAACCTAAGGGATCTTGTGCTATGTAGCGTTGTGAAATGCCTAAGCAATTGAGCGACTTCATGGACGGCTCTCTCTGTGAAGCATCGACGCTCGATCTCTAGTGTTCTGCATTGTCATCCATTGATCTTTCTGCTAATTTCATGTTGACTGGCAAAAGACACGTTCGACCCAAGACCAGCATTTGGTCATCTGAATTTCTAAATGGGATAGAACTTGATAAGATAGGATAAGAAATCTTTGGATTTTTTCATATCCCATACATTATTTGGTGAATTTCGGATTTAAAGTCAGATATCATCATATCCTATTCAATCTACTGTTTGGTAAAATACGGATTTAAAGTCGGATATCCTTATATCTTATCAAATTTATTGTTTTGTGAACTAAATATTTAAATTATAATATTATGCAAGTACAAATTTGCATGTTTAATATTCAAAAAAATCATCTAAACCAATAATTTTTTTTTCAAATTAATATATTATCGTCGAATTTCATGATTACGCATTTTTTTCCGTTCCTTTAAAGTAATTTTTTGTTACCCCTTTCAATATCAAATGTTTTTAAAATAACATCAATTTCAATATATTCATTTTGAAACATGAATTCATTTTATCTCTTACAAATTTTTCATTAGTTTCTTTTTTGTTATAGGTATAATATCAAATTAAACAAATGCCAATTAGAACGAAGCATAAAGTCTAAAGTTCATTTGCTTTTTTTCCAATTGTCATGAGGATACAATGACAATTAATCACGTTAATGAATGATCTTTGAATAATTTGCACGTATAAAGTACATTACAGTTCATTGCTTTCGTAAAATTTCGATATGAATCGGATAGCTATTTAGAAGATAGTTTCAACGCTGATACTTTCGATAAGAGCTTATTCAATTGAGTTTAAAACTTTATAAGAGTTTTTTCATTTTTTATGTTAAACTAAAAATGTTTATTTAAAATAAAAATCTATAATTGGCTCAAGACTTATAGAATTAATACTATATGAAATAAATTGTGGTCAAACAACTAGACATTTTTTTAACAAAAAATGAATTTTTGAATTTATGGTATTATTATTTTTCTTATTTATTATTTTTTTAATTTGAAAAAAGAAAATTCGAACCAGGTCAGGGAAATTGGTCCAACTATATGACCCGAACCAATAGAGGAGTTGGAGTAGTCTGAACATCTAGACATTTTTTATAACAACAATGAATTTTTGAATTTTTTTTGAATTTTTTAATTTATGGTATTATTATTCTTATTTTTTAGTATTTTTTAATTAGAAAAAATAAAATTATGACCAAGTCGGGAAAACTTGGTCCGACTGTATGACTCAAACCCAATAGAGAAGTTGGAGTAGTTTGTGGGTGCACGACGGAGAAAGGAAAAAAAAGTGAGGTTTTGTGTTTCGGATAAAAGAAATCGTATACTACCTTATCCCATCCTCCCCCTATGATTTTTTTTTATCTAGTCTATATCTCATCTATATCTGACCTTATCCTATCATAGATAGTTACCAAACACATGATAGGATAAAACATATTATATCATGCTTTTTATCCGGTCGATCAAACATAGCATTTGAGTATGACCACCAAACATCTTATATGTTCCCAAGGGGTTTTGCAGGCTTAAAAGTCGCTTGAGAAAGCTAAACCAAAGGCACCTAAGACTGACTGTCCCGTGAAGTACAGTGTTTTGCATCGTTTTTTTTTTTTTTGTAACTGTAAGTATTATATAGATTTTACCATGCAAAACTGTACAAGGCGTATGTCTTGGTACAACAAAACTCGCACTCAACACTACATGTTTTGCATCGTTGTCTGTTGATCTTTCTACTAATTTCATGCTGACTGGCAAGAGACATGTCCGACCCACCTCCAGCTATTGAACTCTTGTTTTATGATTTTTCTTTCCGGTTGGTAAGGAAGGATGGCTCATTGAAGTTTCATTTTTTGCATAGAAAATCCACTAAAAGTTTGGTTTGAACATGTTGTCTTGAATGCGCCACACATCTTGTTTTTCCTTAAATGCTATCAATAATACAATTATTCCGATTTGTAATAAAATATTGATACGGCATGCATTTAATACGACAGAAGAGAATTATAGTTCAAAGGGTATGTTCCATTATAGGTGCGGAATTTAAATAATGATTCTCGGGCTATTCCAAATTATCCATTCTCGCATTCTTCGAGAGTTCAAAATACATGTGTGTGGATATATATCATGAAAGACGTTTCTCAATCTATGCACACAAAGGACGGTAAAAGAACAAAGAACAAAAAAAAAATCTAATTGTTTTAACTTTGAGGGATTGACCGAACAGTTAAATAAGTTGATTTTTGAATCATAATGCGTCTTTTCACTTGGAGTAAATTTAAGGGTCTTGTGCACATCTTCCTACGAGTGCAACCGCGCTTAACGCGTGTCGACATGACGGTATGCACGTGTTCATAGAGATCAATTGAGCTGAAATTTGAATGGGGAGAAAGAAAACACTAAGTTTAGGTTTCATTTGTTTCACAAAAAAAAAAGAACTTTCAGGAAAATATTTTTCGAATTATCCGATGTTTGTTTCACAAAAAACAAGATAGTTAAGTAGGGAAAATGTTTCCCACTTTTTAGAAAATGGAAAATATTTTACATCTTCTTTTTTCACCTTTAAACATTTTCCACCTTCTTTTTAAAAGTTGTTTGTAACCAGTAGGGGCAAGCAAGCGGAACCGCCCGAAACCACCTGGACCGGTCGGTTTCGGGCAGTTCTAAAGCCGGGCGATCCGGTTCCCAATTCCAAAAAAATGGAACTGGGAATTTTTGGTCCGGCTCCCGGTTCCGAAGGTGGAACTGCCCGTCCGGAACCACATCCGAAACCGAACCGATATTGTTCACTTAAAAAATATATATAAATATATTTTTTCTTTTTGTCCTCACAATTTCACGCTCCACTACACTTTGCCTGCACTTTGCCTCCACTGCACTTCGCCCCTCCAGAACGCCCCTCCACTGCATTTCACCCCACGGTTTATGGACGTGTAGTTTCTAGACGTTCAAAAACTGCATGTGTAGTTTTTTAATTGAAAGCGGGAACCGAACCGGACCGGGTGAGAACTAGACCGGACTGCCCAATCCTATCCAGTTCGATTCCCCGTTCTCTATAATAGGGAACCGGTTCCACTGGTCTAGTTCTCGGTTCCAACTAGCCGGGAACCAATCACCCATAGTAACCAGCGACTAGTCAATATATAACAAAAAAAAGAAAAAATAATAAATAATTTTTCTTAAATTTCAAACGAGCATCTGAAAATATTGTCATTGTCCAAGAAAATGACTTCATGAAAAATATTTTC
This sequence comes from Melaleuca quinquenervia, assembly GCA_030064385.1. Lineage (NCBI taxonomy): Eukaryota > Viridiplantae > Streptophyta > Magnoliopsida > Myrtales > Myrtaceae > Melaleuca > Melaleuca quinquenervia. The sequence continues at coordinate 16,963,538 of CM057726.1, forward strand.
TAGAAATATCATATTTTCCGTAAAACGATCGGAACCTTGATGCATTATTGATGCGGAGTTTATGAATAAAAGCCCCCCCAAGTTCCCCCCAAGTCAATAGCCAACAGAGTCGTAGCGTTTGCATATAATTTCTTCATAAAAGAACATAAACATCACATATCACGTCGAACTAAGACTTTGCACCGGTCGTGGCTTGCCTCCAAAGTTTGTGAGTTGTCAAACCTTACCTAAGGTTTGAATAAATGGAGGAAATAATAACACATATAATTTATGTAACATGATCCTTAAATTTTTAATTTGTTCAATATTGTTCATGTCTATTAGCCCGATGTGCAATGCAATTGATAAACTTTTAATTTGTTCGATTTGATCTTTGAATCTTTCGTATATATCCCGATTATATGAAAATATTTCAAGATAATTCTTCCATTAACTTAAATTCAAGAATCACACCGAATATATTCATATATTTGAGAGACCAATTTGAACATATACAAAAAGTTCAATGACCATATTAGATAAATTGAAAGTTCAAGAATATACGTGGGTTTCGAGTTTTGTTTATTCTAGCTTTGTTCTAATTTTCTGATGCGGTGCTAAAACGACGTCCGCTCGTGTGCGTATGCACAAAATGAAGATTTTAGGAGTAAAGCGCATGAAGCCGACGGAACACTCGTCCTGAACGATGGTGTCAACCACGTCGTGCCTTGACATGGAACACGGTACTAGACAGTGGTCTCGAGCACGTCATGGGGCGCAACAGCCAAGAAATTCGTCGGAGGAAGAGGGCAATCACGACAGCGAAGGCGGGGGAGTGAGGGGATGAGTCCACGCGACGAACAGAGGAGAGAGAGAGAGAGAGAGAGAGAGAGAGAGGGAGGAGGGGAAGTTCTTGTCCCTTGACGGGTCGGATTCGACGCTCAACTCGTCTTTCTTTATGGGATGAAGATGATGAAGAGCTTCGCTGTCGTGTACTCATTCCGATCCATGAGTTGGCGAACCTCACATGGCCCTTTTGGCCCTGCACATCATTAATCAATCACACCAAACCCTCCACGAGAATTAATAATTGTAGTTTTGGCACCCCTGGTCACAAGAAGCGCTAGAAGAAGGGGCTAGGGAGGAGGAGAATTGTCAGGAACGTTCCTGGGAACAGTCAGCACCGAAGGAGAGAAATCATTGGGTGCCCGGCTTTTGAAATTTGAAACAGGGTCACGCCCACGAGGAGAACAAGAAAGGAGAGAGAGACTAGGGAAACAAGTTCTGCGTCGTGCGGTGCTGCAGTCACTTTCCCCCGCTTCTTTTTGCCTGCTTTTTGGAAGGAGAATATACGTACATTAAGCTGAGCTGGTTCTTCATGGATACTTTGAGGAGAAGAACCTTGCTCAAGGTCATAGTTCTTGGTGACAGCGGGTATACTCTCTCTCTCTCTCTCTCTCTCTCTCTCTCTCTCTCTCTCTCTCTCTCTCTCTCTCTCTCTCTCTCTCTATAGGAAATTTTTCCTTCGGACATCGCTGATGCTATTGAAAATGTGATGAAACTTCTAATTTGGTTGAGTCTTTTCCAGGGTGGGAAAGACCTCCTTGATGAACCAGTATCCTTCACCTTACTGTTATGTTCGTTTTACAACCATCGCTCGCATGTCTGCAGCAGATTAGCAGTACTCTTCACTCATCATCCATGAAGCCAGATACGGTTCGATTCACATTCTCTCTGTTATGTGAGTTGTCATAATTGATTTGACTCCCGCAATTCCCATGTTTGTTTCTTGGTTCCTTACACAACGGGTCGCAATTCTGGCGCCAGGAAGCAAGCCGAACACCATTTTCGGCAAAGCAGTTCTGGGTTGAACTTACAATATTAGTTTTCTTATTAGTGAAGCGTGGTGTATAGGTAATGCAAAACACTTTCTCGTTTGTTTTCCCTATTTCTTTTAGAAGATTTCCCAGAAGGTCGTTTGTCAACGCAAAAAGATGAGTGAGCTGAAAGCTTGAGATGTTGAAGAACAGAAAAGACGTGTTTGTGATCATACCGTGCCGAGTGATGCCAACTTGAGCTTCTGTGCATTGGTTGAATCGAAATGCATCCTTTGAATGCTTTTTGCTAGTAATCTGCTTGAAACCTTGACTGGTTATTCAGATACGTGTACAAAAAGTTCAGCCAACAGTATAAGGCTACGATCGGAGCCGATTTTGTCACTAAGGAACTGCAGATTGATGACAAACTGGTCACTTTACAGGTAGGTGAATCAAATTTCTTTCTTCTTTTCTCCTTAGATCCATTTCGGTCTCACATGCATTTGTTGCTCGACAGGTCTGGGACACGGCAGGGCAGGAACGGTTTCACAGCCTTGGAGCGGCGTTTTACAGAGGTGCAGATTGTTGTGTCCTTGTATATGATGTCAACGTCGGTAAAACCTTTGAATCGCTCAGCAATTGGCACGAGGAGTTCATTAAACAGGTCAGCAGCTTATTTAGCTCATTGTATTCGGATGATATTCAACATGATATCTGGAAAGTTCCGTCGAGGTCGAACTTCAAATGTGCAATGGCATTAGTGCACCTCTGAATGATTATCCAGAAAACACACGATAGATGTATTGAACCTTCCTCAATAATCTTCAATGTGATTTCATGACTCATCAAGTATGCTGATTTGCTTTCTTCCCCATATATTGTCTCACTCTGGCCAGGCAGATCCAGCAGATCCGGATGCATTCCCCTTCATGTTGCTCGGGAACAAAATAGACATAGACGGCGGGCACAGTCGTGTGGTAATTAGCCACACGCAAAATTCAAGACTTGGCCTTACAGAAATTTCTTTAACGAATTACAGTATGAATGGTTATATATCTCTCTTGCAGGTTTCTAAAAAAAGAGCAAAGGAATGGTGCGCTTCCCGGGGAAACATTCCGTACTTCGAGACCTCAGCAAAAGAAGATTACAATGTCGACGAAGCATTTTTGTGTGTCGCGCAAGCTGCACTGGCGAGTGAACACCAACAAGACATGTAAGTACATCTAAAGAAACAAACTCCCAACCTATTGTTCTATACCTTCTCTATTGAATATGAGCTTATAGCAGAAACCTATTCTTTCAATTCAAACTTCCATCAGGTTTGGATTTGATAGTGCTGTTTTGACCCGGGATGATCACCGCATAACAGAAATGCACCTAAATGAAAAGCATCTTCCCACAACTTATAAGGGTATATTTGGTCTTTAAGCAAAAACAACAGGAATGGCATTCATCATTTAGCTCTGATCTCGTGTCAGAGCTACAATTACATGATCTGTGCAAGTGAAAGAAAACCAAAACTCACTTTTGTTACATACTTGGTTAGGACCTACCAATCACATTGCCTATTTAGCCCCATTTTCTCTATAGATGCATTTACTTTTAAATGAAGAGAGGATCACCTATAAGTTCAATGTGCAGTTACTTCCAGGGCATCTCAGAAACAGTTTCCGAAGTCGAGCAAAAAGGTGGCTGTTCCTGCTGAAGTGTGCTTCTTAAAGATGTGCCTGGTTTTACTTTGATTCTTTCACAATATCCTGCGCACCTTCTTTTTTTCTTTTTCCTTTTGACACTGGAGAAAGAAGGGGGTGTGTGGGGATAATGTAATTCCATTCTCAGAAGTAGGAACAAAGGAAAGATACTACATGTATGTCTGTGAGTCTGAGTTCTATCAGCTCCAAATTGAACATTCTTAATCTGCAGTTTGATCATATCTCCAAGCTAGTGCAAAGATCATTTTCCTAACATGCTGGACATCTCCCTTTGCAACTATATTGCATCTTCTTTTAATAGAAGTGAAGCTGCAACTGGATTGTCCAATTTCCAACTGCTGATGAAGATTTACAAGGCCTCCAATCACACTTTGAGCACTTAGAAAATCTGTTCAAATTATTGCTTCGCCAGTTTTATGGCATTACATGACCGGACAGCTTCCCTAATGGCCATGCATTTCTTTCATGGCTAATCTTCATGTGAAATGCCAAAGCATTGCCATCAAGCAAGAAAACCACCATCAGTCCCAGTCAGAGACACTGGATATAATGTTTCCATAGCAATCCGCAATTTGGGGAGAAAGCTTCTTCTATGATGCATTAGCAACTCACACTATAATAAATGTTCCTAAGGTTTATACACTAATACTTATGTTCCATTCACTAGATACATTCTTTGTCGGTAATATCTTGTTTCTGGAAATGTTACCTTTGCATCTGTCAGCACTTTGCAATCTCCTTCTATAATAGCTAGCATCAATGCATATCATCCATCTCCTGGAAAGCCAGCAAAAAAGCTTCAGCCTCTGCAAAAGCTGCATTAATACATCTTCCCATTCTTCCACACTGCATTACAGTTGAGCTTTAGTATCCCAAGGAGGTTTTTTGAGCCATCAGCCCCTCTTTCTGTCATAATTTTGTTTTAGGTGTCCTTCTGCCCTTGCGGCATTAAGATATTCCTTCCATTCCACATGAGCTCCCTCAGGGACTTGCAACATGTCAGATAGAAGAATGAAGCACTCCATTAACATAAGTACTTATTATAGGGGATCCATGTATGTTCATGCCTAATTCAGATCTAGGATCTGGGATTTTATCATCTCTACCATTTTACTCACTAATCATTTACAGGTTGTCATTTTTTGCGGATGCCAAATCACTGCAAGGGACATAGAATGAGAAGAATATGGTAGAGGCAAAAATATACAATAATCATCATTCATAACCATTTCCACTGTAGATAACTGGGAGGAGGAACAAATTGAATACCAACTATGTCAATCCCGGAGTTTTCATAATACATTTGACGAGAGCAGAAATATCATATGGAATGAAATGAATGTATCATGGATGTTAATGAGAACATGAAACAAATGAGCAAAATATGATTGATTCCAACCACAATCGCAGGGACTCTTCACTTTTGAAAGGAAAAACCTACAAGGAACAATTCCTTTTCAATTCTTCCGGTTGAGATTTTCCTGATAATGACAGTGCTCCAATTTCCATATACCATTTTCAACATGAAGTCAGATAGTGATATGTTTGATGTATGATCAACTCTTGAATCCATCATGGCCATCAATTCAAGCACAGAAGAAAGAAAAAATGAGTACCCTCACAAAGAGGAGCTGCTGATGACATTTTTCCAGTTAGTTCTTAGAAGGAGCACAATCCAGAGGAACTAATCTATCAAAAATTTAAGTTCATTTCCAGCATAGCCACTCCCATCAATTAGTTTTACCGTTTACCCAATGGTCCCATTACCTATGAAAGAAATTCATTCTCAAGACTTGAAGCTTCAATCTCCTTCACATGCTCGAGAAAAATTGTCAAAACCATGTACATATCAACCTTTTGGATATGATTCCTATCCCCAGTCACAAATACATAATTTTTATTTTTTATTTCAATCCAGCTGCAACCAGGGACTCTCATCATCCCTTTCTCCTTCATCTCCTTCCTTAAAATTGAGACACTCTGCCATCTGCCAGCAGCAGAATGCGCATTGGACATCATTATGTAGGACGATACATCTTTAGGATCCAAAGCCAGAATTTTTTTAGCTGCCAGTTCCCCCAATTCGAGATTTGAATGAATTTGGCAGCCTCCAAGCAATGCCTTCCAAAATCCAACTCCCGGATCAATAGGCAAATCTTTAAGAAACTCTTCTGCTTCTTCGAAACGCCCGCAACGAGAAAATAAATCAACCATACAGGCATAGTGCTCTGGTTTCAGCATGGTGGGGTTCTCCCATCTTCCCTTATTGAAGTAGGAGTAACCCTCATCAACAAGTCCTGCATGATTACAAGCCCACAACAAACCAAGATAAGAAACACTATTAGGCTCGAATCCCATGGTCCGCATTGTCTCGAAGAAGCTAATAGCTTCCTTTGCCTCCCCATTCTGTGCAAAACCACATATCACAGCATTGCATGAAACACGATTTTTCTCCGCTAGCTTATCAAAAACCAAAAGACTATCTTCCATGCTTCCACATCTTGCATAGAAACTAATTAATGAGTTGGCCACGAACGCACCGAGCTTACCCAAACACTTGATTGCGAAGCCATGGAAGCTTCTGCCTATCCCAAGAGCTGCAATATTGGCAGATGCCATTAGAGCACATGGGAAAGTGGATTCATTAGGCATAAACCCTTCCCTCAGCATCCTGATGAATAGATTGACAGCCTCCTCACTGTGACCAGCTTGACTATGGCCACAAATCACTGCGTTCCAAGAAACCACATTTTTCTCCGGAATATTCTCGAAAAGGGCTAGAGCATCATCAAAGCTACCCTTTTTTAGGTACCCACTTATCATAGTTGTGTAGGATACTACATTGGGCTCCCTGGTATCTTCGAAAGCTCTTCGAGCCTCATCAAGAGTGCTTAACTTAGCATACGCATCCAAAACAGCACTGGCCACGAAGACAATCGAGTGGAGGCCCATCTTCATCGCACAGGCATGGAGTTGCTTTCCCACACGAACGTCTCCAAGCACGACCGACGAATGAATTGCGGTGCCGAATGTGAATTCATTGGGCCTGATATTCGAAGCGAGCACCCTCGAGAAAAGATGGATTACCTCATCATGGCGGTGGGCACGAGCATGGCGGCCGAGCAAGGCCGAAGCCGACACCACGTCCCAGTTGGACAATTCGTCGAACGGCTGAAGGGCATGTGAGGACGTGTCGATCTTGGGACCGGCCCGGAGGTTAGAATTCGTGGAGTAAGCTTCTGGCAGATCAATGAAACGTTTGCAAGAATTCGAGTGAACTGTGACGTTAAATTTCTTGAACTTTGAAGGCGAGAGTAGCGCCAATGTCGCTCGACCGATGATGGGTTTCATCAATCATGACACTTTCATGGGCGACCGTCGCCGGGTCGGCGAGACTCGGCTCTCTCTCTCTCTCTCTCTCTCTCTCTCTCTCTCTCTCTCTCTCTCATTTTTAATTTATTAAATATGTTCATTAAATTTTACTCCGCCATGCAACAAGATTCATGGAATTTTAATTTTTAATATGATCTAGAAATTTTATGACAATATTCAATATTTAATTAAAATTCAGAGACGATGTTGAACTTTTTCTGTAGTTTAGCATCTAAATTGAGTATGTATTAAAAGTTTAGAAAGCACATTAGATAATTTAAAAATGTAAATACTATATTGCACTAAGCCAAAGTTTGAAGTCAATTTTATCTCATTTATTTTAATACTAATCCACGATTATAAGATAGTATCAAATGAAAGAGATCAAAAATATGAAATTTTTTAATTAGCCCCCATGATGCATCTTTGCAAAGCAACCCCAATACTTAAATTGAATTACCTTATGCATTTAATATTTTTGTATCATTAAAATCACTATACTAATTGCCTATAAAAAAAAGGTAGCCATTTAAGGAAATATGCCGGCCACTTGCACAAAATTACACATGCGGCGGCCGGCGACTTTATCCATGGCGTTGGGCTTCTGTGCTTTATTTGCCAAAAGGGTGCCAGATGTGGGAGATTGTTTGAGACAAGATCAAGTAAAGGGGTACTTTGCAAAAAAGTTCTCGATCTAGGGACCTAAGTGAAATTTCTCTGGGCAAAAATGCTAGATAGGAGAGGAAAAGATGCATCCTCTTTTACTATTTAAAGAAAAGTAGAGTTTGGAACAATCTCGACGATGAAGATTCTTCACACAATCTGCATAGTTAAATTTTGAAAAAAATTTGATTTATCCTTTCAAAAGCCGATTCTTATTTTTCAATATTCACTTAACCATACCTCGTTACTAGAAAATTATTTCAAATTTTATCGGTAACGATTGTACTTCTCACTTCACTTTCACCACTAATAAATTATAAAAAAAAATCAATCTTTTTTACTATAGAATTTAGTAATTTACATTAATTTTCCTTTTTGTATGAATATTCGCATTTTCATCATCACCATTATTATATATGTGTCCGTAAATTTAAGGTAGGGACCAGTTATAAAATTTGGTGGCCTCAAAAAATAAAAGAAGAAATTTGCGTTTTTCCTCCAATATAAACGGAAAATATCAGATGAAAATTAGTCAAAACTTCTATTCAGCTCTCTCTCTCTCTCTCTCTCTCTCTCTCTCTCTCTCTCTCTCTCTGTGGCTCGCGAATGGCGTTTTCTGCAACAGCCTTGAACTGCCGCCTTTCTCTTCGCGCCGCGCCTGGTTACTCTTCTCCATCGTCGTCATTGTCGTCGGCGGCGGCGGCAGTCTACTTCCCTCGCGATTCGATTTCCCTCCGATTCCGCGGTTTCGGCGCCGACCGGAGGAGAAACGCCCCGATTCGATCGGCTTCTGTTTCAGGTATTACGGTCTCTGCTTGGTTCTTCGTGTTCGTCACGGTGGCGCCGTCGCGAGGTTATCGCTTGTGTGTGCGGCTGGTGATGGCGATGACGCGCCGTGGCTTGTCGTTGTTGTGGTAGGATGGTGAATTGGTGAAGAGGCGTGATTATTGTGATGCGGAAAAATCGATCATTTAGGACGTGTAGAGTGGTTGTGCGGCATCTGTTGGTTGTGCAGCTTCCTCGGTGCTGTGTTTGGATCTTCCGCTGAAGAGGAAGGATAATCTTAGGACAGTCTTACCTTTCTCTTCGTAAAGTGATTGTGTCTGTATTTTTCAGTTCACAGGCCGATGAAATTTCGGTTATTTGTTACTGTATGGCACCTAGAGAAGTTGTTGATAATAGATGGTTGGCAATAGGAATTGCGCAAGTCAGTCCTTCTACGTGTTTCAAACCAGTTTTAAAGATGTTTTGCTGACAAATTGATTGCAGCTGGCGTCATAAACATGATTTTGCCAGATCAAAAGTACTACTTTTAGTCAAACTGTTCAGTGATATAACAAGGAAAGACATTAGTGTCTACTACTTCTCGATGATTAATAGAACAATTTAGGGGGAGTGGGAGACAAGAAAATAAAATTTATTTTCTTGTCGTGTGAGCTCTGGTTGCCTCAAAGATTGGGTTAAATACTGCAAATCTAGTGTTTCCCATAATGCTGGACAGTGCAAATTAGATTTTTGTCTTTTAGCTATCATGTTCTCAGTTGCTCTAGGACCATAATCTGATTTACGCATTGCTTCATGTTACAGCTGCACCAGCTTCTGAACAACTGAAGCCCGCCATCTCTCTCACAGACAATGCTCTGAAGCACTTAAACAAGATGAGATCTGAGCGCAATGAAGATTTATGTCTCAGAATTGGTGTCAGACAGGGTGGATGCTCTGGCATGTCTTACACAATGGACTTTGAGAGTAGGGCAAACGCAAGGCCTGATGACTCCATAATTGAATATAACGGTTTTGTTATAGGTAGAGCTCTCCACTTTTATTGATTAGTCATTCTGTCGTTATCTCCTAAGAAGTTTGCCATTGGTACTGCATCCTCAGTTTTATGAAGATTCCTGTGGATGCCTTATTTTGTTGTTTGTGGACACTGTAGATGACAAAGAAATCAAGGAAACATTTATGTTGCAAAAATAGAAATGATAGATCTTATAGAGTATCTTAAAAAAAATTTGTAATTCCTAATTTTAAGCCATTGAAGGAGTATCATCATTCAAGCTTACAATGGAACCTGGCTTTTTGTGGCTATCTTTATCATTTTGGTCTTCTTTGGATTCTCTTGTTTACCTACCTATAATCAACTTGTATTTCTTGTTGTTACTTGTCATTTGGCATTTATTAGATAATATATCTAACTTTTTAGTTTTAGATTTTTGTAGGCAATAGGTTGCCTGTCATTCCTCAGGAAGCAGAAAAAGATTGTTGATAGTTAACGGTACTATATATGACAGACTGAAGTAGCCTGCCAACGTGGGATTGGTGTTTTGCTGCCTAAGTTGACCTTTTGAGTGATGTTGTGCGTCCATGACTTCTAATAGAGATGTGTTATCTTTGGCTTTTGATAGAGTAGACTGCTCAGCATATCTGCATTTTTTAATAGTTCTGGGACATGATTTCCAAACGACAGTCCTCCCGCTCCTAGTTCACAATTTATCTGTTTTTGACCAAGGCATCATTCAATCTTAACTGACAGATCTTGGTGGCTAAGCTACATAGCAACTTCACTTCATTTGTTTGATTGTCATTCGTAATGGATTGGACAGATCTTTTACAAGTTCTGGATGTCATTTTGGATGACACATCAAATTAATTTCCATTTTATACATGCTTTGCATTGTATCAATTAGGTTTTCCAATTATATCAACAGATGAATTCATTTCAGGAGACCCTTGCATATTGCGGATAAACATTTGTGGTTATACTTTTATGATTTTTCTCATCTATTGGATTGAGAATATCAGGCATCAAGAGTTTCTGTTTGATGGAGCCTCTGATGAACCTTTTCTTATCTACATTTGAAAGTACTCAAGTGGGAAGGAGGAGTATGCTTAAGTGTCCTACTAGTCAAATTGAGCTGTGAGAATGTGTATGTAGTTCTTCCTTAGGATCTGTGATGTATTGTCAAAGGAACCTATGCATTTTTCATTGTGAGGTAGTGTGCTTTACAGTTCAACATCTCATCTTTTCTGCTACAAGTTGCTCTGAAAGAACTTCCTTTCTTGTTAGAGCAGATCTTCCCTTAAGCCGGATTTTTTGTTGTAGACATTCCCCAAAACATGCATTTTTTACTTTTGTTTGTTTCTTGAATTCAACATCATTGATGTCTATGTTCTCTTTTTGGTGGAAGAACCCACTCAACTCCACAATGATTGATGACTTACAAGAGAGATAAATGTATTGCCTCTCTGCTGTTTAGATGACAATCATATAGTATCAGCAACTCAATTAGGCTATATCAGATTGTTGAGTGTATTGATAGGCTTAATACAAAACGTCTGGCAATTATATCCTAGCAAAGGCCAGATTGTATATCAATTAATGTTAAAACCTCACACGATGAAATATGCTGTCTGCATACTGCATAGTTTCTGCAGCTCAATTAGCAGTCATTAGATTTGAGAATTTTCTGCTTATGGGATCTCTGGCTTACGCATGGTAGAGGAAGTAAAGATCACTTTCCAATACATTACTTTTATTTTATGGGACTTCTGATGCTATCTATCATCCTAAAATCATCTGATGGTCACTTATAATTCCCTGTTGCCTCTGCAGTTTGTGATCCAAAGAGCCTTCTCTTCTTGTATGGAATGCAGTTGGACTACAGTGACGCTCTGATTGGTGGAGGCTTTTCATTTAAAAACCCAAATGCTACCCAAACATGCGGTTGTGGCAAATCCTTTGCTGCAGAGATGTAAGTTCTGCAGAAAAAGCAAACTGAATTCTATGTTAAAAATTAGCTCGCTAGTGAACGTGAACCCTGTGGATTAAACTCAACCCATGGTTGAAGATAATTGTTACAGCTATAGTGTATCTAATATTAAATAAATTATAAAGTCTTTATCTCCGTGACTCTTTGGCAAACTCTCTCATGTAGCTGCACATGTTAATCTCTACAACATCATTAGAGGTAAACCTGTTAGACAAAAGGCTGGCGCGTAACTCGGATTGGTTGTGGTAAAGCAATGAAGCCACATGAAATTATTTCCAAATCCTGGTACATCGTCGTCTTCTGCCCTCGAAACAATGAGAATCTATTCATCGGGACTAATCATTAGCTCTTTTTCCCTGGTTCCTTTTCTTTCTTGTTGATAGGTAATGCCGTTTGAAAATATCAGAAAATTTCTGCATAACTGTTCTTCATCCTAAGAGTACAATATGTTAAGATTGTCGAAGAATGATGATCGAATTAAGCTTATATTCGGTCTCGTGAGTTTGGATTTTTTTTTTTCTAGTAGGTTCCTCAAAAAACCTTTCAGGGTTACACCGCGTGCAGAAGTTCTCTGTTTTGATTCTGGCAAATGCTGTTGGATAACCCAGAATTCCACTTCTTTTTTAAAGATCAAATGGCCTTCGTTTCATGCTATGTTCAAATTGCACAGGTTCAGTTTAATTGATGCGTAGCTCCATCAAATAGTTTCAACAGCTGCAAAGGGGTTGTGAAAGGGATTAGAGGAATCACAATTGGGTTGACAACTTTTTACACAAATCGACACGATTTTGATACTTTGGTGGGAATGGGTATCGCACCAACCTGAGATTAGCAGTGATTCCGGACTCTCTTCTCCGGTTCGTTCAACAAAGAATATTAGGGGTACCCATGGTTCAGGGCGATCCAGTCCCCCATCGAAATCGAGAACCGGACCGATCGGAACGATCCCTGGTTTTTAGAAACAAGGATTGGACTAACTAATCCTAGGCCTGACCGGTCCAGTCCAGTTTCTGGGCATCCAATGGGATCAAGAAAAATTTTAAAAAAAAAAAAGCACTTTGTCCCAACATAACACACACTATGTGATATCTTCTTCAATTAGAGAAATAAAAATCACGCGCAAAGACTCTCAGCTTTCTGATCAGAGCTCAACTTTAACTCTTTGAGTTATTCGCTTCGTATAAACAAGAACGAGAGTAGAGAGCTTAGGGCGTTGAGTGTGAAATGTTGAAAAGAAATATTTACTGGAGTCGTCAAGAATTGAATGGGATGTCTCACTTTTCTGTTCTCTCTCTTGGCCCTAAACAACTAAACAACTCAGAGAAAAAAGTCGATCCAAGTGGTCCAGTTTGGTCTCGCCCTGAATCGGATTGCCCAGAAATCGATTTCATTTTTAGGAACTATGAACTAGGCCAAAATTCCGAACAACAGGATCAATTCAGCCAGTCTGGGTAGTTCCAGGGTTGAGCGGTACCAAAGTTCCGAAGAATCGAACCAATCTGGCCAGTCTGGGTAGTTTCCGAATTGAGCGGTTCATTGTGCTCATCCCTAAAAAAATATGGCTTTAGCAATGCCATTTTACATGATTGACAACGGCGAAGATGGACTGCTGAGACAAACTTATTTCGATAGGTTCGGATACAGGCAAGGGAATTTCACACTCATTAGAAAAAACTTCATGATGAATGATACTGAATTTGAGAATATAGAAAAAAGTTTAATTCAATAATAATACCTGTCGGTAGAGCCAATATTATTAGACTTTATTTTCTATTGAAAGATCTACGAGTGCCTAGAATGGTCTAGACACGTGTGAGATGAGTGCCAACTATCTCAGCTTAAATTGATACATTGAATTTTGTTGAGAATTTTTTTAAACCTAAGATTTCGTTCGTTTCACAAAAAATAACTTTCAAAAAAATATTTTCTGAATTTTTCGACATTCGTTTAACATAAAACAAGATAATCAAACAAAATATTTTTTACCTATAGAATAGAAAAAACACTTTGAAAAGTGGAGAAATTTTTTTTTGCTTTTCAGAATGTGAAAAAAAATTTAATCTTTTTTCTTCATATTTAAATATTTTATATTTTCTTTCAAAAATAGCTTTTGACCAACGGCCAATTAATGTATAATAAAAAAATGAGAGAAAAAAAATTTAAAATTTTGATTTTTTTATAATTTTTCCTAACTTTCAAACAAACACCAGAAAATATTGTTATTCTCCAAGAACATGACTTCATGAAAAATATTTTCCAAAAATGCTACATTTTCCGCAAAACGAACGGAAACTAACTTAATTTTCTGGCGTTCGTTTAACGGAAAATAAAATAGTCCCAATGGAAAAAACATATTCAAAAGTAAGAAAAATATTTTCCACTTTTACGTATTCTTTGATTACATTTAAATATCGCAACATCTAATAGCGTGCCTCAACCTTGCTTGAAGCCCTTGAGCCAGAAGCCTTTAATAAACGAACATCCCAAAATTTTATCATTTTCCAAGAAAATGATTTTCCATTAAACGAACGGAACATAAGTTAAGAGTATATTGATATTTTCTTTTTACATTCTTCTCCTTTCTCTTGGAACAAAAAAGAATCCGACGTGTAGATATTACCAGATCTACTCAAGTGGGTGGGTCCCCTTAAACTAGGCTCGGCATCCCATTTAGGCTTTTGGCGAGATACAATGTTATCAATAGAGATTATAGGGGCCTGTCTCTTTAGTGTCGTCTGGGCATGGAGGGTCCATGGAGTCTTCGGTATAAATAAAAAAAAATTATCAATAAAAGGTTTACCAAAGAAATTGTATATGGATTTTCAAGTTTCAAAGTATGCTTAAAAAAGTCAATGTGGAATAGTCTTTCAAACCCCATCCATGCAAGAGGGGAAAAAATACCAGTAAAAATCTTGATATATGCCAATCGCGATATGGATACTCTAAACTTTTTTTATCATTGAAATTCTAAAATTTGTACCGACCTGATAAAGAGGATAGAATACATCCATTTACTAACAGTAATTCAAGACTTCAGCTACATTAACATCAACATCCAAACTTCTTTATTTCAGTGGGACAAGTATCGGAAACACATAATAATGTGAAAAAATTTCAAAAGTAGTGTCATAGTGGGCTTTAGATGTTTATAATTTAGGATACTCGATGATAAAAATATATATAATTTGAGATATTAATATCACAACGGATATGATTTAGGATTGTCGGCAATATTAAGCTATAATTTAATCACAATAAATATTTTGATAATCATAATTTTTTTTTCCAGTAGGTTGATGCTTATCAACTAATTAATGAGGGAATATTACAACCTTCAAATAACTATTTAATATAAGTTCAGCCTGTTAGTTAGTACAACAGTTCCATGCTCCCTGCTCTTCTCCGGACAACGAAAGATGTCTCTGGAAATTGCCAGCTTGAGAGCTGGCTTCCGCCGCTTCCCGCCCCGCCCCGCCGCCGCCCCCGCCCAGCCGCCGTCGAGGTTCCACCCCCGGAGAGCTCCCGATTTCTATAGTCCAAGCCTTCGTCGTGTCGGAGCTCCTTTCCCCGGCACGCAAGTCGCGAGGGCGGTCATGGAGACGAAGGAGAGCGTGGCGACGGAGGCCGCCTCTAGCCCGCCGGTGAGAATCGTCGCCATCGTAGGAGAAGGCGCGTCGAGCCCTCTTAAGGGCGCGACGTGGAGTGAGGTCATGCTCCACACTGTAAGTATCGAAATGAGCCATAGCCAATTCCGTATGTGTGCGCCTGCGCGTGTAAGAAAGGAGTCGCCTTTGCCACGGGGAAGATGAACGTTGTTGACCGTTTTTCTCTGTTATCCTGGAGAGCGGACTGATGGTGATTCAGGCCATAAAGAAAACTCAATCTGAGGGATGAAGATGATTACTTTAATTAGAATGGAAGTTCTCGGAAAATTCTTCTTATTGCCATTCAAGCGAGGATTGCTGCATGAGTAATTTGAAACTCACGCAAGTGCAATTGATTCCTGAACGGTTCTGGTTGTGCAATTCATTCCTTGCTTATGCAATTAAGTCCCGAGTCTTTTAGCGGATGCTGGTAACATTTTGACGGATTTGATGAATGGACTTGATTGACAATTTGCTAAAAAGATAAAAATAAAAATTTAAGTGCATGAGAGCATGTTTAAGGATTGAGATGCACTTTGGGCGTAAGTGAAGTGGATGCTGTTTCGGTTACTGTTTCAATCATGAACTGTCTCTTTAGTGTTTCACTTTATGGCTGATGTACTATCTGAATTCACGGAGATATAAATTCGTTTCCATTCTCTTTGTGACCAGGCAAAGAGACTGAAATGGGTTGATGATGGATTTGAAATGCATGCGTTTACAGATAGTTTCTGCCAATTTAAGGATCAGGCATCGGCAAAACTTCAGGAGGAACTGAGACATGCAGATATCTTAGTTGCTGTTGCTGTGACAAGTCAGGAATCAGTGAAGTGGATTGAGAGAAACAGCGGAAATACCCAGAACATAATCAGCTTTGATTCATCCCCTAGTTTAAGTAACAAGCTAGGTGGATCAGTTGTTCAAACTGAAACAAAAGGAACCATCTTTGGGAAACTGCTGGGAACATTTGAACTAAAGCAAACCAAAGAGACCAGTCAAGTGATTGAAACAATATCGGAGGCCTGGATGCGGCGCAATTCCGACGATATAAGGTTCTGTCTGTTGGTCGTAATCAATGCTTACATCAGGCCAGTTCCAATTCTAAAAAACCTGAGGTCAAAGGGCTTTTCTACATTGAACTGCATGGTGAAGAACTGCGGACCTCAGATATTGAACTGCCTCCTGGATCCCGATTGTAGAAAGGCTCTTCAGTGCTTGAACCAGTGCAGTCCGGTGGATCAGGTTTGCAACTATAGATGTATAGCGTCATATGAGAGCCCGAATTTGGAAGCATTTTCTTTGTGTGTTCTGCAGAAGAACAATTGTCTAGAGTTGGATGCAACAATCCCTGAAAAACCATACGTCCCACCCATGGTCGAGTTTCGAAGTGAGAAGATCTGTCACGAATCTGCAGAAGATCTCTTTGTGGGATGGTTAGGTAATCTTGATTGGAGTTGGCGTGTGGTAGCTGGTCAAAACCCGGCGTATGATCAATTCCCATGCCAGTACCAGCTATTTTACAGAGGAAAAGCGAAAGGGTCCTTTTGGTATGAGCCGGTTTTTCAGGTGAAAACTCTGGAGGGAAAGATGGTGTGGAGGAGGCGCAAGTACCGAGTCAAGAGAGGCAAGGTCCCGGGGACGTTTTACTTCAGTGTTTTGGATAATGGAGTGGTTTCGAACGAGTTCTGGACCATTGTTGATGTGTCTGACGATCTCGGCTGGGGTTTGTTCCACTACAGTGGAGCAGCCCGAGTTGCAGGGCAGTCCTATACTGGTGCAGTGCTGGTGAGTCCAGATGGGCAGTATCCGAAGATGACGGAAGATGGTCGATTAGCATCGGCGCTTGAGAAATGTGGAATAAAAGATTGGGAGCTGTATACCGTCGACAACTGCTCATGTCTTGATCCTCCACTCGGCATCCCTCAAGGTTCAAGCTTGCATTGCATGATTCAACTTGACAAGCCGAAGTTGTAGAAAGACAGCTGAGCCTGCATCATATAAGCCTTTTACAACTTATTTAACATATTGTTGCACAGAAACATTGTTGTATGTGATGAGATACATGAGCTTGGATGATACTTTGTATTTGGAGGTCATATATAGCGCAGGATTTAGTTTTACAAAATAAATCCTCTTTGCCTTTTTCGGGTCATACCTATCAAGACAGAGAAGATAGTCCTTCCTTTTTTCTTTTTCAATGTACCAAACTTGAAATCCATTAGGGAGAATTTGTTTGACGGGCATTTCTGTCAACTTATCTTGATTCCATAACATAATATATGTATTAATTAATATGATTCACCATATTAATAAGTAATGATCCAAGCTAGTAACACACACACACTCTCCATCTTTGACGGATAAATGATGGGGTTGGCAAAATGTGATTAAATTTGCTTTGTTGAAATTAGTATAGGAGATAGTAAAATGAAGCTCTGGTCAATAGCTGGTATTAGTATGTATAGCATTACTTTAGATTATATCCTTGTGGACGAACAATGATGGTAAGAAAAAATTGGTAGTTTTAAGGAGAATTGTTGCACTGACATACGAATATCTTAAGAGATGGACAGTGTGGTGACACATTAAGAAATTCAATAGCAAACATAAGGGGGAAAAAAATTATATGCCAACTGGAACTTAAATAAATTCATTGAACTTTCAGTCATATGAAGAGTTATATATTTACATTGATGAACATAATGATAACTTTTTTAGTAAATGGATGGCATGTCACTTGATCATGTAAATATATCAAATGAAAAAGAGTCCTGAGGTCTTGATACGTGTCATAACAGTTGAAGAGGGCTCTTAGCTAATTTTCTTCTCCAATGTATAAAATTTGTAAAGAGTCTTATGAATAATTACTATCGAACTTCAACCGGTTTCAAAAGTCGGCTTCTTTTAGTTCCTCTCTCTTAACCGCCTTAATTTCCCTAACTCTTTTGCATGAAAACATTTCATGCAACGAGGGGAAGTACGAAAGGGGGAAGCACACGCCTGTTCGAATCCTTATCAATCAATCCGACAAAACGTACCGAAAAAACCAACTGCTAAGACGTGAAGAAATACAATACGAGAAGTAGAGCGTGGGTCGAGCAGCTCGTAATGAAGGCTAAAAGATAAAAAGAATATGAGATGTGATATGAAAAATCATCTGATAAGCCAGGTTAGTTTTGGTTTTTTCCTGTTGCCACCCTAACAAGTCCGGCTAGAATTGGAAATGCATTAAGGCAAGACTTGATCTGGACCATGCGACTTCTCCGATGAACCCAAGTAGTTAAGGGGTGCGGTAAGGAACAACAATCCCTTAGTCTCCGTGCCAGTGCCAACTAAATATAGTATGGAATCGACGAATATTATCCAACCAATTCACAAGAGCCTGAACCGCAAATCCTAGCTAGGGGCTTGTCTTCACAGAAGAGATATTGTTGTACGAAGATACCTGGTTCTCTCTATTCTTCCGTATAGCCATTCAAATTTTTCAGTCTCCATAAATCTAACTTACCTTGTAGCTATTTCTTCGTTTTCACCGGTAAGAGCGGAAGAAGTCGCTTCTTCAACTTTGGGCTTTCCTTCCGGTCGTTCAATTCTCTCGGGGACAAGCCGGCTCAATCAATGGTCCGAACCGAGCTCCTAGTCGGGGCCTGCTGCGTACTCGTCGCCCTGTCCAATGTCGTCCACGGCATCGGCATCGGCGTGAACTGGGGATCGATCACGTCCCATCCTCTGTCGCCGAGCATCGTGGTCGGTATGCTCAAGGACAATGGGATCAACAAGGTCAAGCTCTTCGACGCGGACTCTTGGACGGTCAGTGCATTAGCCGGATCGGGCAATGAGGTCATCCTGGGAATCCCCAATGATCAGCTCGCTAGGATGGCTGATAGTTACAGGAATGCCAAACGCTGGGTGAACGAGAACGTCACTAAGCATCTCTACGATGGCGGTGTTGACATAAGGTCCTTAATCTAGAATCAAATTTAGCCTGCACCTTTTATAATCCGGCTCGTCGCGGTTTAACGATGAATCGGGTATACTTGAATGTGTCATTTGAACAGATATGTGGCGGTTGGGAATGAACCATTCTTGAAGAGCTACAATGGAAGCAATCTGAAAACGTTGTTCCCGGCATTGCAGAACATCCAGAAGGCGCTCGACGAGGCCGGACACGGGGACAAAATCAAGGCGACGGTGCCGAACAATGCCGACGTCTATGAATCCGCCTCGAACAAGCCTTCCGACGCCGTCTTCCGTAGCGATATCAGGGATCTCATGACCCAATTGGTCAGGTTCCTCCACGACAACAACGCCCCATTTATGGTCAACATATATCCCTTCCTTAGTCTCTATCTGAACGCCGATTTCCCGTTCGATTTCGCCTTCTGCGACGACAACGCGAAGCCGATATACGACAAGGGCACTAAGTACACGAACGTGTTCGATGCGAATTACGACACCCTCGTTTGGGCGTTGAAGAAAGCTGGAGTCCCCGACATGAAGATCATCGTTGGGGAGGTCGGATGGCCCACGGATGGCGACAAGAATGCCAACGTGAAATTGGCCAAGAGGTTCTACGATGGTTTCTTTAAGAAGATGGCCGCTAAGAAAGGGACGCCGTTGAGGCCCGGGAGTTTGGACGTGTACCTCTTCGGTCTCATCGATGAGGACATGAAGAGCATTGAGCCTGGGAAGTTCGAGAGGCACTGGGGTATCTTCCGGTACGATGGGCAGCCGAAGTTCGCCATGGACTTCACCGGGAAAGGCCAGGACAAGATGCCGGTGGCGGCGAAGGGGGTCAAGTACTTGCCCTCGCAGTGGTGTGTGCTCAACAGGAACGTCAAGAACGTGAGCACGGCGGGGCCTGAAGTGGACTACGCTTGCGCCCTCTCTGACTGCACGCGCTTGACGTATGGCTCCAGTTGCAACAACCTCGATTCCCATGGCAACTTGTCGTATGCCTTCAACATGTACTTCCAGATGCAAGATCAGGACATCGAGGCCTGCCATTTCGACGGCATGGCCGAGATCGTGGAGCACAACGCGTCGCAAGGAACCTGCCTGTTCCCGGTGCAGATAGAGAGCGCCGGAGAGAGGCTGAGCTTGGCACCGGCCGCGAGTCTCCTGGCAGGATTGATCTCATTGTTCTCGTTGTTGTAAAGGGCTTTGCCATAACAATTAAACAATTTCTTAACTTCAGCTATACGGGAAAAAGAAGCAAAGTCTCTTTCAAACATTTTTTTTGGGGGGGGGGGGGGGGGGGGGGGGGGGGGGGGTCTCAATACCTTTACAGTATCCACTGTCAATATAACCAGGAAATGGTATACACCCTTTACAAAAATTCATACAAGGCGTAACACCACAAGCCCAAGCGCCAGAGGGGAGAAAAAAAAATCAATGGCAGCAATTGAAAAAAAAGAAGAGCAACAACAAACAAACAAGATAAAATAAAATTACAGGCAAAAAGGGAATCGCCAAGCCAAAATCAATATACAAGGATCAATCGGCCTAATCTAACCTAATACATCTCCTCTCACCAATGTATGTGAAAAAGAATATCAAAGAATGGTTTTTAGCCGCCTCCGTTTTCTCTGTATGTCTGCCCGAGGGCGGCCGCCGAGTCTGCTGCTTTCTCCGCTTCCCATGCTCGGCCTTTTCTTGGGGGAAACCCTACTCGAGCTATAGACATGCCGGTTTTGATCACATTAGGGGAAGATAGGCACCGCCATGCCCTCTTCGCAATACGAGCGGACCCGCGTTTTCGGGTAATTTATCCATTTCCTTCATGCATGCATCGATAACGTCCCCAAACCCGGTTGCAATGGTAGCCATCTGCACACGTAGCCGCAAGTCCCTCGTCCTCCTCAACAAGCATCTGAACGACCTCGCCAAATACTTGGCCCATTCTGCCGGTAAGCCACCACCAGTAATCCAGATCGAGAATTGATTCTGATCAACTCTAGCAGCCATTTCAGTCCTGAAGTATCTCGCTATCTCAATAAGCATTGATGGCTGAAGCGGAAGCACGGCCACGAATTCGGCCACGAATTCTTCTGTCAATTCTGGCTTTAGCATCTTGTTCCATAGCACCGGTGCCCACTCGCTCGGATGGTTGAGACCGTAAGCTTCTGCGACTATTAAAGCTTCTAGGAAACGAGACTGCTCAGCCAGTGCATACCTTGCATTTGTTGGATTGCAGTTAAGCCACTGAAAATCGGGCATTCTGATTTGGAGGGAAACAAGACCAGCCTGAGCGCATGCCCTAATTGTTTTCTTTCCAGCATCAACTGTGGAGAGAACTTCTGCAGCTTCAATGAAGTAGCGCATGGAATCTAGTAAATCCTCATTCTGGTCTTTGTCGTGACGCTGTAACCACAGTTGAGAAGACTGCTCTGCTCGTGCCTCCAAAAGTGAAGCCGTTTCATGCCTCATGTCGAAGTGGTTATAAACCTGCAAATAGATTTAAAACAACATGCTAAGCCAAACCGAGAATCACCAGCCCAGTCAGTCAAATCCTCAGCTTTCACCTAAGGAGCAAAGTGATAAGCACCTCCCATGAAGCCTCTCATTTAATAATGCTCAAATCCACATTTTCAGATCTATGACATCCTCAAAAGATTAGTCAGGGCAAAAGATCATGTGATATATGCATCTTTGTGAGGAAAGTCCCCAAGAATCAAGGAGAAACTTAACAAACTTCCCTAATAATTTTCCTCTAAGCTATCCCCTTTGATACCGTGTATATCAACCAAGTGAGGGTCCCAAAAATAACATTACTGAACTGATGGAAGCAAAACTAAAAGAAAGAGAATACAAATCCTCTGTCAAGGAATATTCATCAAAGGCATTGAAAAACACTAACCATGGCAAATGCATCGACGTCATTTGGGTTGAACTGCTTCAATGATGTCAAGACAGCCATTCTGAATCCTCTGGTAACCTTAGCAGTAGCAGTAGCACCAGAACTTGCATCTATAGCAGCTGAAAATTTCTGAAGAAGAAGATCCAGCTGACCATTCTCAATGAGAATGCCGAGGATAAAGTTAAGGGCATGGAAGTTTCCAACTCCAGTGATTAAGCGAGCTAAACATGAAAAATCACCCTCAGACACATAAGAATCAACCCTGGTAGCAGCAAGGGCTACAAGAACATCAACTCCATCCAGGCATGCTGATGATTTGTAGAAGTGATGAGACAAAATAAGAAGCTCCACCTGGGAAGAAACAGACATGCTTCGTTCAATTCTAAATGCTCGATGATATTGTGGAAACATTATCTGCTCTTGTGAGCCCTCTAAGCTCTACATAATACTCCCATGATCTTTTATGTGAACCAGAAGAAAAAATAATACGTCGCATCTGTATCTTGCTTCCAAGTTTCACAAATGAACATATAGCAGATGCATTGGAAAGTGCAGAGCCATTGGAAAGTATAGCATGGGATATATAGATGGTGGTTGAATTCCATTTATATCATCTCCGAGTCACAAGAGTAACTTAAAGATTTGCATTAGCTACAAAACCTAAAGCATCTAGAGATGTGTCATATGGCATCAGTATGCTATAATAACTAATGTCATGAAGAGAAAGCACAAAAACAGTAGATATCCTGATAAATGCACTTCTTTCTTATGTCTATATGATTATCCATCTTCATTTTGTGAGATCAAGGAAAAGACATGATATTCAGGCCATGTTTTACATATGCACCTTGCAATGCATGGCAAAGCTCATGGAGCCAAATATAAATCATCTCTGTTGCAGGATACACTTATCAAATATTTCAAGTACACGAAATGCAGATTTAGCACAATGTGACATGATCTTGCTTGGCTTCAATTTTAACATCTCCAAATAAACTATGCCTTCATCCAAAAGTCTAAGACTTCTGACATGTTTACATAGGCTGAAAATTGTAGGTCCACAATACACCAACCAAATTTTCAAATCCTAGAACTCTTATTTTAATTTACTATTTTCAAATCCTAAAACTCTTATTTTAATTTAATTGTCAGATGCGGTTTCACAACCTGTGATCTAAATGTAAAGCCCAGTTTACAATCTGAGGGAGTGCTAAGACATTTTTTATGGACATTTCTTATACATTTCCTGAAAGCTTCTAGTAATCCAATCTATGTGGTCACGTCCACAACATGTATTCTGTGAGTTAGGTCTACCGAGAGGGCTAACAAATGTTTGGTATACATCATAGATCCATATTCTGGAAACTCAATCTTCTAGAAAGAAGTTTTATGATATGATAAAACAGCAGGACATCCAATGCTATACCTCTCCCATGCCCCTCATTTGCCTCCTACTGATATCCATGGTTCACTTATAGCCAAACCACAACCTATGAGTGAAGGGTGGTAATGGTACTATCATAAGTCACCAGTAGTCCCCAATTTCTGAACTACTTGCGCATTTTTCAGTGCAACAAGCACCATGTAGTGGTTTTAATGGGTAATCAAGAAGGGAAAAACAGCATAGATATGCAATCTCAGAAGTGGGTTTATTGAATGCATAAGGGAGAAAAAAGACGGGCAGGCCCTTCTACAAAAAACATGAGGCTTTTTGCAAAAGGTTTTATGGTAAGAGGGGAGTTAACATTAAAGTATGCCTCTCCACCTCAACTAGAACAAGTTAGTCCTTGAACCCTACTACATTTATTATGCATCCTTAATGGGCAAACAACAAAACCAATGAAAAATTAATCCATTTCAGTTCATGTCCTTTCTCTTGAAGAAGCTCTTCATGAATGACATACTGTCATTGTATAAACATCAGTTTGCCTTTGCAAAGAACACAGAAAAAGATCATGCTTACCCAGAATAGGCACAGCTAGGTAGAAAGTATGCCAACTTAATTCTATTCTTTCACTAAAATTCATATATCAACAATCACTTAAAACTTTTAAATTTGAAACTTTTCAGCGATGTAATCTAATAAACACAAACATGTATCCATTAATCATGAGGCTACAAATAAATAGTATTACACTTTTACCTCACACGCATGCGGTATTTCTTGTCCAGTTATAACCAGGCGCATCAGCGCATGTCCAATTTCAGGTTCAGAAGGACATAGCTCAGCCCACATAAGAAAGTCGGAAAATCTCCATAGTAAAGGAGACGGTCCTTCCTCCTTTTGAGACTCCATATATCCACCTCGATGCGCAGCCAATAAGCCCTGTTAGTACAAAAAAGCAATGCAGGCTCAAAGAATAGGGATAAACCACACAGGTAGTTTTAAATTTAAACAACAAATATTAAATAGGAAAAATTACTTAACACAACCTAATACCATCAGGAAGCCTACAAAACCACAAATCCCAAGTGGGCGAATATGAAGTTGATTTTGAAATTCATAACCCGTACAAATAGTCGAGGTACCTCTCTCAATTAGAAATTGGCCAATTTGTCACAAACAAGAAGACGATAAACTGATTGATCATCCCAGAATCACATGTCTTTATTCATATGATTGCTCATAGAAAATTTGTTAGCACATCCCTTAAAACTTATAGAGGAAGTTAATATTTTGTTACTTCGTGGTGATGATGCCTTACAAATATTTTTCATCACCTTCTAATTATCCAATGGTTGACATGAACATCAGTCTCTCATTCACATACTCCAAAACAAAATACATTAGCTGAACATAAGAAACCACCATCTGGGTGGAGGCACTAGTTGGAACTGGAAGTTGAATACCAAAAGTTTATAGGATGGTGCAGTTCTCACAGCTTACCATTTGCACGTCATCCTCATTTTTTTTATGATATAAAAAAAATGGATTTAGGAGAGGAAAATGTAGTTTTGGAATTACTGGAGAACAGAGATACAGGGACTTCATCAATTGACACCGGGTCAACTACTACATTGAATATGGACATACAGATCCCAGCTCAATCCCCAGCGAAGGGAAGTGCGAATATAACGTGGTCAACCTACTTAGTTCTCTTTCCTAATGGACCTCTGGAGATTTCTCATGGATGGTTGAATGTGTTTCATCTGTTATTAACTTCCTACCGACTGTAATCTCATTTCCAAAATCTTCAAGGGCAAACTAGTTGTTATATGCCCACTAATTTATTCTGTAAACAGGAATTTAACAGTGTATCAGCTGTCCACTTCCATTCACTTAACTTTTTTCATTCGGTCCAATATAACATCATGGAGATGGGAGTACAGGGGGGAAAAAGAGGAAAAAATGTACCTTTAAAAATGATTCAGCAAGAATTTGGGCAATACTAGCAGCTGGCATGAAATGAGTCTGGACCAGGAGCTTTGCTTCCTCAAATGATTCTTGGGCTTTTAGAGAAAGCAGCTGTAGGACCTCAATTGGCTGCTTCTCAAAAGCTTCCGAAAACGAAAGACCTAGCACATTAGCAGATTTCACGACTGCTATTATCCTTTTACAAAGTCCCTGTCCTCTACCTTCAGTAAATATGGTTGTTAAACTCTCTAAGACCTACATAACATATGAAGCAGAATTCAGACTCCACAAATGCCTCATCACAAAACTTAAATGATATGCTGAATCAGGAAAAAGAGGATGCAATGCATATACTAAAGTAGACAAACAACACTTGGCATATCTTTTAAAATCTACTATAAGCATGTTAGAGAAGGCAATTAATTAAGGGTTAGAATGATTACCTGAAGCGGGTCGAGATATTGCTGGTCAGCCAAAATACCGCGCGATCGAATCAACGAAATCACTTCATCGTCGATCATGGACGCTGGTATTTCACTACAACGTGTTGAGACAGCTGCAAGCTTTAGAGCTGTATCAACCAGTAAAAATTCTGAAGGTATGTGCCCTGGTGACAGCTTATATTGGAGTTGCTTTGCAGCACTAATTTGCCCAAACTCTAATAACAGCAGAACAGCCCTCTCCAGCTCTTCTTGTCCTACTCTTTCCTCCCAACTTGAAAACGGAAGCTCCATTTTTGAGTTCTCATCCTGTAATTGCAGGTCATTCCTAGCATTCGCACTACTGATAGCATCTTCAGAATCAACCATGTTGTCCATGGTATCCACTACAACCCGTTTGAATGGTGCAGAGCTTTTTGCCCTCCTTTTTGTCTTTGTAGTGCCTCCTGCCAAGTTCGACAGGCCAGAGTCCAGCCCTTGGTTTTTAAGATTTGAACCCCCACCTTCCTTTGTGTCATGCTTCTCAACAGTTCTACTTCTCATATTATTCATATGATTATCCATTTTCGCTATGATGCTTGCAGTTTTGTCAACCATGCCAGGACCACAATCCATCCCAGGATCGTGGCTTGGACAAAATGGACTCGACTCACCTTCACTTTTTACTTGAGCTTCTGATTCTACTGCCAGCAGCCACACTCTAGTTTCAATTTCTCTTATAAGATGCAGTGGATAAACCCTGATGATATCATGTCACAGGTAAGGGGAGAAAAAAAAAACATATCCCTGGAAATTTTCAGATGCTTTATGAACAGAATATGCTTACGGATGAGAAAGGGTCATCATCCCACTCAACCACTGCAGAGAAAACAGCAACAGCTCATGAAGCTCATTAGCTGGAAGATCTTTCTCCAAAGTTTCTGCATGTTTAAGGAAGAACAATCCAGCCTGCAAGCAACCTCAATCAGCAATACTTACTGCATTTTAAAGCAGAGTTCTTTGACAAACATACACATTATAAGATGATTCAACCTGTAAAGGTGGAAAAGAGTGTCTGATGAACAATGTTTGGCAGTGGCCCCACAAAGCTACTCTTTCTTCAGGAACATCCCAAAGGAACTCTTTCCACTCCGCCACCATAGATTCAGCCTGAAGAAGCTCATAGAGTGAGGTCCAGAGCTTATATATTTGCATGCTATACAATGAACATTTCAAGCATGTTGAGGGAGATAAAAAAGAAAGCCCCATTTGGATTGAGACATTGGAAAGGAATTTGCAGAAGGCAATAACATCAACCGAGAAGAGTAAAGTCCTAATGCATTAGATTCACACCTGAAGTTTCTTAAGCAACATATCTAGGGCTTTTTTATGCACCATATTGATAATAAAGTTATATTCACAGAATTCAAAAGCGAATGGCACATTCTTTAACAGAGTTAGATCTTCTTCATAATCCAGTTGAGTGCCCAAAATCACATCATTTAGCACTCGAAACAACTAAGTTTGCATGATAAAAACTAACAAATTTTGACTTAATTGATTAAAATAAGCGCATAATACGCTTGAGTCTGAATAAAGGATCAAGCTACTTAATACATTTAAAGGATATCCTTAATGACATCCAGGATGTTATTAATTGAATGGCTATAATCTACCAGCTATATTAACAAAACCACATTAGGAAAGAATCTGATTACATTTAACATTTGATTTTCAGCTACTACCGAACAATTTTCTTCTGTTTTTATTTTCAGCACTTAAAACTTATTCATTCTTCAAATTCAATGCGTAAATGTTCAATTCTTAAATTTAGTTTAACAAGATCTATTTTCCACCTTTAAAAATGTTTTCTCATGAAAATAATTATCAACACAACTTTTTCCGGCATTTGGTATTTACAAAGAAGAAATTCTTCTTTAAGACTTCCAAAATGGGTAAGTGGCAAGGGACAATCAAAGATCAAGGAGCAGGCTGCTGACAAAAACTATCACCAGGTATTACAAATGCCTTCCAATTTTAAAAGAGTAATTTTTTTTGAAATGTAATTAGTAGTTGAACATTCAACTGCAAAATATTATTCATTCACTGATTTTCTTCGACTATACCAATTTTTACATGCAAAACATCCAAGTTATGGATATAGTGCAAAAATATTCTTTAATATTATTTTCATAAAGTGTAATATCATCCAAATTAATAACTTTTCTAGTGACAATAAACAATTCAGGACATTATAGCTAGCCTCACTACTTCATTGAAGGATTCACTATAGCCTCATGATTAAATTGGTTAGCAACATCATTAGGTAATCAACTAGTTTTTTCGTCAAGTCAGTTTCTGTTTCAGTACCTGTGCTGCTTGGAATTGTGCCGCTAGTGAAGTCTATAAATCCGAGGACCCGCTTTCCATTTAGAAGTTCATAAAGTTTACTGACTTACAAAAGCAGCTTTATTCAGGGGTAATGTTATTCCATTTTCAAGTGTGATGTTGGAGACGCCCCATGGCAGATGCCTATGGATTGTCACTGTGATTTGTAAACCTCCTCTAGGACTCTAAACCTTCAAATTTCTATCCAATTTGGTCATGATATTTATCTCTCACAATCCTACAAAAAATAAAATAAAAGAATATCATCTGGACCTGGGCCATGAGGACATCTAGACACTGGAACACGTCGCATTAAGCCAAACCAAGTTACTCCCACCATTTATCACATCATACATAACATTTAGGGTCTACATTTCATCAATCAGAAAACCAAGAGCAGCGTAATGGTTATCCTTCTGTAATCAACTCGCGTCTACATTGACATTGCCACCCTCACTTTATGCATTTAACCGATTCTTCTCTAGAAGAAATACAAGTAGATCACATCATACATAACATTTAGGGTCTACGTTTCATCAATCAGAAAACCAAGAGCAGCGTAATGGTTATCCTTCTGTAATCAACTCGCGTATACATTGACATTGCCATCCTCACTTTATGCATTTAACCGATTCTTCTCTAGAAGAAATACAAGTAGAACTTGTTAAAAAAAAATCCAAATACTACTCCAAATTAAAGTAGCTTTGATTAATCCGCATACTTTCATTATCATGGTTGCGTAATGTACTTACAATATAATAAGAATCCGCTAAACTGCGATGAGGTCAGAAAGCTTGTGCTCTAAAAAGGGAACAAGCAAAAAAAAAAAAGAGGCACTCTCGGACTCCTAGTGACATAGATATTCAGCTGGAGAAACTATTAAACAGTCTAAGATGATAAATAGTGGTAGAAAATGTCAAATTACCCCTGGAGAGGTGCATTTGGGAATTCCTAGAAAGGCTGGACAAGACTTCTAGGGAATCAGAAGAAAAAAAACAAAAAAACTAGAAAATGTTGTACCTGAGTTTCAGTCACGTGGTGAAGAGAAGATTTACAAGGTCCCCCACTGGCATCCAACTGTCTGGCCCAATTTTGTGCTTGTTCCCAATAACCATTCTTTTCTAGTGCTGCTAAAAGAGAAGCATCATCTAGAGTCTCATTACCAAGCTGCAGGACATCGTCTTTCCGCAGTAAGGGTTCAGCTAAATTGATTTTCCAGTAAAGCCGTCGATAGTATGCTGCCGCAGATCCTCCATCACCAAAGTCAGTTGATGCAAGAAGTTGAAGTAAACATCTCTTTTCATATGGAGATGGACAAGTAGATAGAACGGCATTTGCAGCCGTTACAGCGGTAGAACTTATCCATGAGCTTGCTATATTCTCTTCTTTTTTCATACTAGTCTGTAACGTCGTCGGTTCTTCCTTGACTCGTATAGAAAAGGAACCCAAATGCGCTGAAGCTTCAGATAAGCGGATCTGAGAGAATGCCTGACAAAAGCATGGTGTGTAGATCATGAGTTATCAGGGCTGCATGTCGTGTAAAGGAATTGAATACTTATGGAAGGATACAGCCTGCTGGACAAGACCATAAGAATTTGTCCAATTGAATGCCAGTTTTGTCATTCTAGAGCACAAAAGTCTATAATTTGAACATATGACCAAAATTTACTATTGTTAGGAGGAAATATCTGCTGCCATTATCCCTTCTTGATTGCTTAATCTGTTTCCTGGATAAAGTCCCAGATGCAGCCTTTGCAGATACTTAGCTATTGCAGCAATACTAGTCCAACACCTAAAGCACCAGTTGACACCAAAATAATAATAATAATAATAATTCTAATGCCTATAACCAGTTAAAAGCTAGTTATGCAAACATTCTGTAGAATAACGCTTAAAAAAGGAACACAAGCTATGTCGTATATACTATCGGGAGAGAATCAACAAAAGCCGGTGCATTCCTTTCATTCCCACGTTATTCTAGCCCTTCACTAACCCTAAGAGAGGAAAGCAAACACTAATTAGCCTATTTACAGAGAACATGACCAGCCAAAAGGCAAAAACCAGCAGCAAAAATATTACTATGCATCTGAAAGCTATAGCACCAACAAAGTTGAATTATTGATAACCATCATATTACTATGCATCTGAAAGCTATAGCACCAACAAAGTTGAATTATTGATAACCATCACGATGGACATTTTTAAGCTCCATGTTAACTATCATCTCTTCCAGAAATAGCACTTCATTCCCAGACTCTTTCATCTACATAAAATCCTAAGTACATTATCTTTACCTAACAAATGCAGGGTACATCTTTCCTGCTGCTTGTGCCAGTTTTAACAACCGTCTAGTGTCAAATTATACACCAAATTTCTCAACTATGATGCACATTTTTTTCCATTTACAGACCAAAGATGCAATAAAAAGAAAAGGCATGTTCTATTATGTTGCTTTTCATAATTGAGAGATGAAGGATCCACTTAGAAGTTTTCAGCAGAATGCAAATTGCTGTGAAGAAGAAATGCCCCATGCTAGATCTAACAAATAGACAATAAAAAAAGATGTCAGACTGCAGGGCAGGAGCCTATAGAACTCTAGGGCCAAATGATAGTATTCCTTCAAATTCACATCATTGCATCAATTGCCATTTATTTAAGAAACCACAGAATAGAACATAATAAAACTTGGAAAGGACAAGAAAAGACTAAATTTCTCACACCTGCAGAGCACGGATAAAAGGTAATAAAGAGCACGAAGGAAGGAACATTTCGAATGCCCTTAGCAAAGGTAAGAACAGTCCTTGCTCACAAAGCGTGGCAACCATCTTCGACAACGAAGTAGGTCCTTCATCACATATGCTAGAAACTTTGTCTGTGACTACTTCACCTTTCCTTTCACCCATAGGACTAACGCCCTGATCAATAAACATCATTTCCCTGGAGAAAGCACTGGATGATTCACAAACTGGGGCTGATAAATCATTAGGTGCAGGTTCCATGACCCGCCTACGCTTGGGATTGCTTCTATTATAATGAAATGTAGGAGCTCTATCTTCTGTCAGCTGGGAATTAGAAGCTTTAACAGCTGCTGCAACATTATTTGCAATGTGCGAAGTCATATTGCTGACCTTGACCAATGAAGTTTCCCTGCAAACATAAAAAGGCAGCTTAGTATAATATGTTATAATCTTCAGTACGAGCCTGAGAAATATGATGTTGGTCAGAAGCAATAGACATATTGCATGGCATATCACAGAAATAAGTAGAAATTTGAATGAAGATCAACGTGCATGCACTGAGAAATATCTGAAGGATGAAGGACAACCTTGCTGCAGTAATTTCCAGCCAAACTCTTAAGCAGGAAAATGGAGTCACATCTGGGAAGCAAGAGGCTACTGTCGCCAATATAGACCATGACAACTCCTTTGCTTTGACCAAAAGAGCCTCTCCAGGTTTCTCCTGCTTTTCACAATCTGCAAGGATCCTGAACAGTTCGGCATGAGTATAAATGTTTTCATCTGAACAAGAAATTCTGCTCCCCTTTTCTTCAGTATCAGAATGAGATGACGACCCAGCTTTCTTTCTAGATGGCATGTTTTTCATCACAGTTAATATATGAAGCTTGAGACGAGGGTCACTGAACTCCTTCGATGCCTGATAAAGGACAAAAGTGGTTAAGCTGGAAGTCGACTTTGTACTTATTTTAGCAATTTAAAGAACAAAGGTGATTAAGTATATGCTGCACTTACAACTTGAACTATTACATCGAAGGGGTATGCTCCGACCTGAGCTTCAGACAAGAACCCAACCTTGATGATGACAAGAACACTGTTAAGATTCAAAGTGAACGAAGACTTTATATGACACAATTGAAAAACTAAGGACAATCAGGTATACCCAATCATTATCTCTTGCCAACAGTGCAAGGTATCTCGTGCTCAATGGAAGTTGATGCATCTGACAGAAAGCTGTGACTAGATTCCAGTACTGGCTGGCAGCTTTTTGTTCTGATCTTAAGTCAACTCCGTCACCTTCACCACTTCTGAGCCAAGAACCACAAGTCCTTCCATCTACCATCAGCGGGAGACTAGCCTTTTCCAGATGCTTTAAGACAAGCATGAGAGGTCGTGATGGTCTCTTACCATTAATCAAATCTGCTACGTCCTTTTGTTTACTGGTGCTTGCGCAGTCATGGTGCAGATAATCATCTGCCAGTGCCCGAGCAAGTGATTCTGTTAAATCTGCTCCTTGTGGTGTTACATGAAAAGCCGAACCTTTGGGAGACAGCTGTCTATAGTTCTCATAATTCTTGCTAGACTTGTAAAAAGAAGATATTCTTCTCAAAGCAGCAACATCAACTCGGAGCATACTAGCAGATAAACCACAAAGCTCCAAGAAAAATGCACATGAAGCAACCAACATAGGATCCTCAAAATGCATGATAGCAAGTGGCATCACCTATACAAATTCACATGAGAAATAGCAGACCACATTATAATTTGAATCCCATAGCAACTAGAATTATCAGTGATTGGACTAACTTATCATACTCTACATTAGGCATATGCCCATATGCTTCACAGTGGAAGATTAATTTATGAGCAAAGTTCACACTCCATTGTCTAGGCTACATAAAGAAACAGCATATAAACATCAAGACAAATAATGTTGAGTAATTTATAATTCAATTTGGGAAATATAGGAACAAGTCACAAAACTGTAAATAACAGTGCATACTAATAAAGATGATCTAAATAAGCGCAATTGATACTTTCCTAAACAATCGCAAAAACCAACAATTCAAAATCAAGAAAATATTCTTTTCATTAAGGAAACAAAAGGACAAAAGAACAAGAATAAAAACAAAAATGAATGTTAAAATACTAATTTCTCACTTTCAAAATAAATAAGCAAAAAAAAAACACATCCAATATCTAGAAGATTGGTAGAAGTTATTTTATGTAACAGCTTTTTTCAGAAAACATGATCATCTTTTCATAACTTCATTATAATGACAGTATTAGTATCTTTTCATATTAAAAGTTGTCAACAGTTATGAAACTAAGCTATGAATGTTCATCTTATTGTTTTAAATACTACATTTAGAGTAATTAAATATTAATTCATGCTTTCACTTAACAATTTGAGCTTTGAGAACAGTTAGTAGTGGTCCCATAAAATCACACATGGTATTAGAGCATAAGATCTTGAGTTCGAATCTTTCCGAAACCCTATTTGCCTCTCCAGTTATATATTTCCACACTTAATACTAGGCGAAAATACCAGGCTAAGCTTGAAGGAAATTGTTAGAGTAATTAAATATTAATGCCCGCCTTCACCTATTAGATTAAGTTTTTAGAACAGTTGGTACTAATCCCACAAAATCTCACATAATGTCATAGCAAGATATCCTAAGTTCGAATTCTAGGCCCCTATTTGCCTCCTCAATTATATATTTCCACACTTAAAACTAAGCATGAGGGGCAACGTTAAAGAGTAATTAAATATTAATCCACACATTCATCTATCAGCTTAAAATTTTCAAACAGCTGACAGTAGTCCCACAAACTCTCATACTACATATCTAATCTAACATACAAAAAGCCAACACAGTTCCTAGCATTGATTTCACACTACTAACTATCGTCAATCTCACAAGCACCCGCACGGCCACAAGCAACCTGCACAAACACACACCTGTTCTACCCCTAACCCCCCTCCCCCCCAACCCAAAAAAAATAAGGATAAATAATGAGCGCGCACCTGCCCATGCTCATGCACATTTGTTCATGCTATAATAGTTACTACTGGACTTTCAATATAAACCTTAAGTTCAGACCTGTTACATCCACAAGATTTGCTTTTAGGGGCCTACAACCTTCGATACTTACAAATATCTAATTAAATCCATCAATTCATCCTTACTCAGTTTTATGACAATCAATTTTCATTCTCTATTTGGCTATCAAGAGTTGCATATTGAAATGAAATCAACCATTTCAAATGTTCTCTTTTTCTGTTACAAGGCTTCTAATCTATCTACTTGACCCTTTAATTTTCATTTATTCCATGTGACATTGCCGCCTCCATTTCCTAGAAACACCCCCTAGATAAAAATAATATAATCAGCTTCACATATGAGACATTGCCCCATGCACAGAGGTAGAAAAAGAATTGAATAGCTTATGAGAAAGATACTTTGGTTTGAGGGGGAATGACACACATTTCATTTTTCTAAATGCAGATGGAGGATTTTTGCAAAGTTGAAATGAAGACCCACCAGGGAATCACACTGCCTTTGTATTTTTCTAAGGATAATTTTTGCCGGTCCAAATGATTTCTTTTCTGCAATTTCAATATTTCTCCATGATTGTTTGTGAAGTTATCTAAAATTTCATCTTGACAAAACAAGTTCCGTAATTGTACAATTCATGATGTTATATTGATACATTCATTCGCAAATTCACTGACATTCAGTCTTTGTCTCGCAACAAATCAAGAGAGAATGTAATGAGTATTAATGATATCAATTATTCTGCTTATGTTCATCCGTTTGCATTGCTATCATCAGTTATTGTGCTGCTCACTTCTTAAAATGCCCTTGCCAAAAGAAATCTAAGTCAATTGAAGGTGTCAGAAAATGAACCTGCTCTTTTACCTCTTTAACTAGAAACTTTTTAAGCAAGTTCGTCGTAAAGACAATGTTTCTTGTTCCAGCTTAATCTCTTTGTTTCTAAAGTTGTCGCTATTTCTACATCTGTTTCTTCCGTGCTTTCCCCCTTCTTACATTTCCAAGGCTTGTTCCAATATTTTAGTAATTGGTAACAGCGGTCTGCCAGGGAACAAGAAGCCCTTAAAATGCAGTATCTTTCTAACTATTTGATTGATATTTGATACTTAATTTTTGTTTATTATGGCATTTAAGGATGTATTGCTGATCACTGTCGCTATTTCTTTCTTTGCATTTCTTTATGAATAAATAAGGACTACCTCAAAAAGAATTAATCATATGAGGTCAGACAACAACATTAAATGTTAAGTCAGAGTCTGTCAATAAATGCCAATTGATGGTTTTGCTCACATTATGAGTGCTAAGTCTGGTTAATTTGAAGTCGAGTCCATCAATAAATGCAAGTTGATGCTTTTGCTCACTAGCAATAATAAAGACTACTTCTTTGTTATCAAGTGATCCTAAGTCTGGTTAATTTGACTGGAACATGCAGACTGAACAAATTAAACAGTCAAAACCATCTACTAGGCATTCAACCTTATTAAGAAAAAGTTTCAACAATTTTGCTGAATGGACATTTTATTATGATTTAAGATTTTAACATTAATCACTGATCCTGCAAATTGTGCAGGCTTCTAAGCTAGTGATATATCAAGTACTTAAGAGAGTGAAAAATGAAATCCAAAAACAAAGTCCATTTAGAGTTTCTAGATATTGCACATAATGGTAAGAAGAGAAGATCTTTCAAAATGATAATATTGCTGCAAGCCACTCATATTTTCCCTCAATATATTGATAAGTTGTTCAAAAAAATTACCATCTCCATATATCAGAAATACCATTATATGCTTAAAACCTACATATATTAATCAAAAAAAAGTGCACAGAAATTCCTAAACCTTGAGTAGAAGATGCAACCAAGTTCTAAACCTTCCAATAAAATTACCGTCCCCATATATCAGAATTATCATTATATGCTTAAAACCTACATATATTAATCAAGAAAAGCGCAAAAGCACACAGAAAGTCCTAAACCTCGTGTACAAGATGCAACCAAGTTCTAAATCTTCCAATTAATTCAATTAAGTCCTAAACCTCTTCAAAAATATGCAATCAAGTCCCTTCAAAGAATAATACTTAAGATTGCCCAAGCATCACTTAAAAATTGCCTAAGTGGCATCCTTAACTTAAAGTTAAAGTTTTAAGACTCGATTGCAGCTTTTAGTAAAAGTTTAGGGCTAATGGAACCAGATGAAAATTTTAGGACTTGATTGCACTTTTTTGTAAAAGTTTAGCACTTGATTGAACCAATTGAAAGGTTTGGTACTCAATTGCATTCCTTAGATACGATTTAGGAGTTATGAGGCAATATGAAATGCCAAATTGGCTATAATATGTTTTCATTCAAAAAGTGCAACAGAGAACACAATAAGAAAACAATTAAAAACAATGATCACTTCAGGAATTACGAAAGTATTTGTGGATTGAAAGATAACAAAATTTCAAAAAGAAAATGATGACAATGGGAAAATGTACCCTTGAAAATGGGAGTATATTATATACCATATTTAAAATATTAAAAGAAAAAGATAATAAAAAATTCGAGTTGGAGATAAATGGAATCAAACTGGTAAAATCCACCATCCACAGCTGTTTCATATTTACAGGTAAAATTTTGTGAAGTCAAATCCTACATGCACTCTTTGGCACCTTCACTACCCTCTCTATCGTGCAAGCCTTAAGTAAATAGATAAATATGTTCATAATCCGTTATGTTTTGTATAATGCCCGACATGTCAATGTCAAAGTCTGCTTAGAAAACTAGTTTCAAGACCCCACAATCAATTGAAAGTAAAAAACATGGACCTACATAAGGGTAAACTGAAGCCACAACACTCTTTCACAGAATCCTCTCCCCCCTCCCCTTCCCCTCCCAAAAAAAGAAAGAAAGAAAGCAAAACCCATCCAAGAAAAAGCATCAAAATAATATCGTTGAACATTTATTCGAAGAAAAAGGAAAGAAAAAGACACACCCTCACGTAATGGCCTATAAAGGGATTTTGTTCAAGCTGCAGTTTGTAGTTTTCCAAGTACTATTGCTTCAGATAAATTATTTTACTCTCCGTAATAAAACCCTCCATACAGACCACATTCCAAAATCAGTATTTCCTTAATATTCTTGGTGTAACATAATTATTTCACACTAGGATTCACGTTAGGATCAAGTGCTCATCAGTAGTTTACTATGTGTACCAGACACGCATTGAAACAAATTGCACATAAATTCCATGAAAGGGTCCCTTACAGAGGCAAGAAGCGACTCTTCATTTGAAGTGACAGGGCCAAGCAATGTTTGAATATCTGACTGAACAGTGATTTGTCCACGTAACGAAGCACCCGATTGTCTTTCCAACTTCAACTTCTGGACTCTAACACCTAGAAGGTGGTTAAATGCAGCCAATGCACGCCCACGATGTAAGTGGTGCTCAAGCCCAAGTCCAGTTTCCTGAATTCAGTGTGAGTCTTCAGGATACAACAAATACATTGGAGCAACTTTGGAGTGGCAGCGATAATCCAAATAGCAAAACAGATGAGATTAAACATTTGCTCATCCCCCAAAAACAAGAGAGAGAGGACCGACCACCCACATGCGCAACCAAAAAATGCAGGGGCCAAGAAAGGAAACGCAAGCACAGGCACACAAAAAAAACTAACAAAGGGGAACTGAGAGTCTATTTTATTAGCAGAATAAGTAGATAAGGGATATTTTCAACATTTCCACATAGTAAATTATAAAAGACAATTCTATCTACTTACTAGCATTATCTGTTCCCTCAAACTCACTTCTTGCCGTCCTACCAACACTTTTTAGCACCCATTTATTGACCTTGCAAAATATGTCTTCATTATCATCAATAGCAACAATGCCAGGATGAATGAGAAAAAAGACCTTGGTGCTATCTACAAGAACAAAGGTGACTATCAAAATTGTGCCAAGTATAGAAAGACTAAGCTAATGAGCAATGCCATGAAGCTTCAGGAAATGTAATCAAGCACAGGTTAAGGTAAGACTCGTATCTCAGTCAAACAATTTGCTTTGAAGGGGAAACAAAGAATTCTAAATAACTATAGGACAGCAAGTTAGGCCAACAATACATGATGGCATGGAGCGCTTGCGATTAAGCAACATGTGCACAGATAGACCACAGTGAGTGCTTAGTTAAATGTGGTGGCACACGAGATGAGACAAGCTTAAAAAATAAAGCAATGAGGGAAAAAGCAGGCATTGCCCCAATTGAGAATAAGATGAGAAAAGACCATCTAAGACAGTTTGGTCATGTTGAAAGAAGGCATATAAATGTCCCAACGATGAGGTGTAAACAAGGATTGCTACGTTGCTTGAACAGGGTGCGGGAAGGCCTAGAAAGACGAGAAAGGAGACGACAAAGAAAGATACGGAACATCTAGAGCTCAAAGCGAATCTAATAAAGAATCGAGCACAATAAGATAATAGGACTCCTATAGCCAACACAACTTACTGGGATAAGGCTCGATTACCGGTTGTTGTTGTACCCTTTTTTGGAACATATTCTAGTTTGATGTATTTCTTAATGAATTTTGTTCCACTAAATTTAAAACAAATTTTAGGCCATCCAAGCGGAGAAGCAACTTGTTGAATTATCCCGATTTTTAGGAGCTGATTATTAGGAATATTCAATCCCTTGATTTGTGGGAAATAGCTGTGTATAATTAGCTAGGAAATAATCTTTTAGTATCCCTTGAGTTGTGGGATTATCTCTGTATTATTCAGATCTGTTTTTTCCTTAGTTAGTACTTGTAGCAGTCCTATAAATAGCTTTGTAATCCTAGTACAAAGATGTTTAGAATTATCACAATTCTTTTCTCTAAATTCTTCACAACCAATTACCATTTTAAAACTTCATTCCATTTCACTCTTCAAAAATCATCAAATGACATGGAACTGAAAATAGAAAACTCACTAACTTAGTCATAAGTCCTACATGTTGCTGTAAAGAAACTACACATATTTTACGTATTGCTGAAAATAGATAACTCACTAGAAAGAAACTATTCTAGTTTGACGTATTTCTTAATGAATTTTGTTCCACTAAATTTAAAACAAATTTTAGGCCATCCAAGCGGACAAGCAACTAATCACCATTTTAAAACTTCATTCCATTTCACTTTTCAAAAATTGTCAAATGACATGGAACTGAAAATAGATAACTCACTAACTTAGTTATAAGCCCTACATGTTGCTGTAAAGAAACTACAAATTTATTCTAGGCAAATCCGTAGTTTTTTCTACTAAATTTAACTGATCATCACTTAGCTTTAGTGGATTTTGTAACTAGGATGCTAAACTTCGATTTTAGTCACCAAATGCACTAGACTTTCATTTATTTTATGCACTTGACCAGATCTGACCAATTTTTAGACAAAACTCTGATAAATTGACTGCACTGTAATGTTGTGGGTCCAGAACAATGGGCCGCATCAGGATTTTGTGAGAAAATTGGCCAGATTCCATTTAAAGAACGTCAATCCTTCCATGTGAAGTCAACCAATAAATATATGACATCTCCAGAAGTCTTGCTTGTTTTGTTGAGGTGCCTCAACTTTGACAACCAAATCTCTAAAGGCACTGTTTCAGGCACACAATCACAGTTATGTCAACTACTACCATCACTATCCGTAAAGTGTAATTATCAAAAGGTCACCAAATTCACCCTCACAAATTCTGCACGTTCAAACAAAATAAGCAAAGAGCTTTAACATCTTCCTCACTGCTGACCATTTCTCATGAAGGCCATTATCATAATTGACATCAATATTCATCCACTGTATCACCAACCCACCAATCATCACCACTCACTAGAACTCATTTCAAAATACAAACCCATCAAGTTGTTAAGAAGTTAAAAACACCTTCTGTCAAAGTTGACACAAATCTACGGAATAATTCATTGTCTAAGTTTCTTTTTTTTTTTTTTGGTACATTCATTGTCTAAGTTTCTTTTAGAGGAGATAAACTGAAAAAGTTAAGTGGGAACATTCTCAATCTTGCTTTTAGTTCTTCTTTTGAGAACAGAGACACAAAGAGCATGTGAGCATACCTTAAGTGAAGAATCATACAGTTCCTCTTTAATGTGCTTCTCGATGGTTGCTTCCCAACTGATAGCACTAACCTGAGCAAGTTCATTGCCATTCATAAAAAGATCATCTCTGTGAAGTAAATACTCAGAAGTGGATGGCATTGTTAGCGACTGCCATCTAAGAGGACCCTGCAATTAAATGCAGAGAAAAATGAATAATAGAGAAGTCACATAAATCATAAATCACAGCATCTACACCAAAAGCAATAATGCAATCCACACACAAACTATGTATTAACCAAAAATGCCAGAGTGAAATGGCATAGTAGCAGCAGGAACTGAAATTAAACATAAGCAACCTGGATGTACAGCTGTACTAGTCTTCTCACGATCTTGGGAAACCAGCAAGGTAACATCTGCATGAGTGAAGTATCACGGGCACTGGAGAAAAATATATGCTCGCGCCAACTTAAGTAGTCTGATAAAGTTGAACATCCAAACACTGTAAATTACACAGCAGAAGAAAAAATAATGAAGTGAACCATTGCATGGCAAAACTCTGAATCCTAAAACAAAGAACATCAAAGGAAAGGGTTTCATAAACTGACCACTTCTTGCTTTACTTCCAGGAAGATTGCAATCCACATCTTGCCCTAAACATGCCCCTACAAGGGTGCGCCACAAAGTTGGAAAATGTAGCAAGCTAGGTCGAAGGTTCTCCAATGTGCATTGTGAGGAAGTACTCTGCCTCTTAACACTGCCTGTGCTCAAGCAGTTTTCAATCGGGATAGAGGCGTACATAAGAGTTGCAAGAGCAGCCAATTCTCCCCCTCCTTCTGCAATCTCATCCACTGTACATATGACAGAGTGCGTCTCCAAAACATTCAGATTACTACCAGGAGATAAACTGGGAGTTACTATTGCACGAGAATTAGAAAATGATGCTTCATATTCACACCCTCTAAGTCTAGCAAAGATCAACCACCTAGCCCATTGACAATCGCCCTACAAGAACAGGAGGTATGACAGGTCATTAGCTCACAAGGATTAGCAACAGCTGCTATAACTAAAAGTAAGTAGCCCAAGAACATTAAAAAAGAAAGAGATGGAGAACATAAAAGTGACCCTAGCAACTAAAGCATGATATTAAGAACTCTTGAACCCTACAGATCATGTGAGGATCCACAACGTAGCAAGGGATGCCTGAGAGTTACGTAGTTAAACTATTCTGACAAACTTTTGAACCAGAAAGAAGAAAAGGGAGGAAGGGCATATAAATGGGCACCAGAGTCTCCTCAAGAAAGAAGTTAATCTCATCTTACCAAGTAATAGCTAACTAAATTGCTGCACCATCCATAATGATCCAATTTTCAATGCTACAAAAGTAAACAGTCTAAAATGCTCATTTTTCTAAAATTCCATGGGTTTCCCAACAATTTGGGTTACATCTACAGCAATGCCAGAAATGGACTTCTAGAACGAATTTTCCGGACAAATAGATAAGAACAAAAAGACAAAAAAGATCAGGCAGCAGTATTAATGCTATGCAGAACATGAAAAGTTTATCAATGAAGACATCGTGACCCTATGATTACTACAGTAATGTATCTTAGTATCTTACTCGCTTCTCAATCAAATTAAGTTACCCAAAATGTTACAAGACTGACAAGGAAACTATCACCAGAAATCTAGACATCCATTAGATCATATCATGTTATAAATCAATACTTGACAATCATGCTATTTTCCAACTTGAGCTCAATGTCTAGAATTTCTCTCATCTATCTCACCCAATTCCAGAACAGTCTTCAAGAATTTTTATGATTTATAAAGTAATAGCTGATAACTGACACAGTTAACTAAGAAGACCAGGATGACAAAGAGATGAGCTTGTCTATAGCATGAGAGTTGTATTCTTATTACAGCCAAAAATTAGAAGCACTTCTAGAAGGTTATGGTACCGCTTGCTTACCATATTCGCCTAATTATTTAACATCTTTTGGTTTCCACCAAACTATTTTACTGTCGTAGAGATTTCACCATCCCAGCATCTAATGCTGAAAACAAAAGTTACTCAACAAACTATCAATAACTAAGTTGTAAAACTTTTAATCAGAAGATTATTCCAATAAAACTACATATATGCACACAGATTTCAAAATGAACTCTGGTTATAAGCTATACTTTCTAAAAACAGAGGTAGCCAATGAAAGTATCCAAGAAGTCAACATGATAATCTCCCTCTTATGGTTTATTGTCAACAACATCCACGAAACAAATTCTGGTAAGTACCTGAATAGTAAGCAATAAAGCTGGCAACATCCAAATTGACAAAGCATGAACAAGGAGAACACTAAATGAAGGGGAATTAACAAAAAAGTGAGAAGAATAGAAGAAAACTCTCTTTTTAAGATTTGGATAGAAGAAAACAGACAAAAAAAACTGAAGGTTAAATCCAAATAGATTGCAAGTAGCAAACCTAACTTGTTATGCAATGAAAAGAAAGTCATGACTATGGTAATTGTAGAATTTTACGCATTTTCTTCTCCACATTTTCCTTACTTATTGAGTGATGAACTCTCTGCCATAATCCTTACAAAGTTCAACTCCCTTTCATTTCCACACATATGGACAGATCAACTTTCTGTCCAAAATCATCCAAATTGTCCAAATCTTCCTTTCCTATCTCTTTCTCCACTCCCAAATAAAGTGTAAAAGAAATATAGAGTCAATGTAAAAACAAGTGCGCATCCCAAGATCTGGGATAACCTAGCAACAGATATATTGACTGAGATTTATTATACTCCTCAGTCAGATAGTGACAGGTAATCATAGCAGTAATTAAGGTGCAATCACCCAGTACATCATCCTTCATTTCCAGCAATCGTCCGAGGTTTTTTTGATGAAGTTAAATATTCAATGTCAAATTTGTTGAAAAGACTTATTAAGCCATGCAAACAAAACAAAAAAAGAGCACTTCAAAACATACAGCCTGGGTCTATTAGTACATAAGCAAATCTAAAATGAGGACCAGACTGGATGTGAGAAAACTTACTACAGCTTCCAGCAATGGATCAAGGGATGCACTATCCAAGCCAAGCATGTGGTGATCAAGATAAAGGTCCAGAAACTCCGGCAAGCTGTACTGAGCACAATAACGCACAATGACCTTATGCAAATTTTGAATGGAATCAGTGAGACAAATTTCTCTGGCATTGGAGACATTAAGATTTGACTGGATCTCATCAGATCCACTGTCTAATGGGGTTCGATACTTTCTTGTAATGAAGCTTGAACGAGCCAGGAGTGGCACAATGTTACATGTGTCTTCCCAGTATTCTCTTAAAAATATAAACCTTTTTGCAAGCTCTGGCTCAAGGAGCATTTTTAACCACATAGAACACATCATATCTCCTGAAAATCTGAAAATCTTAACACCCGGTACATTGATGCAGGGGTCATCTATTTCATCAGGACAGTATAAATCATCAACATGGTTTGAAACTTGCTTGCTATATCCATCTGCAGTGCTAGGCTGCAAATCATGAGAAGTGATTTGGAGTCTTCCATCACATACTGCGGATGAAGGCATCAAGTCCAACAATCTGGCAACCTCCTCCCATTCATTATGGGAGATGTGATACTCAAGTTGCGAATCCCAAAGACAATGGACCCCCATCACAAAAGGCTGATCAAGTACAATCTGTACAAGGGTAACAAAGCCATCCTCAGAACGAATATATTAAATCCAAGATGAAGTTAATCAGCCATGTCAACCATCAAAACAAAATCTGTTATGTATTTTATGAAACAACTAAGAGCAATTTCAGAGATGGAAATCACTATCATAAGTCCACTGAGGATCACAAACTAAGAAAAACAAAAGCTTTATTAGTTCATGTTATCCTTTAAAGCAATGAATGATATAGGAAGACAAGTTCATACACCATGCTCTTACAAGAAACACCTCGGAACTTAATTTTGATACATGAACACCCAAGAGAAAAGACTGATCCAGTATTTGATTAGCCTTGTCAACTATCAAAAACAAGATCTGTCATCTCCACATATGAATAACAGGAAACTTTTCAATAGCAATGACAGTGGTGGAAGGACAACAAAAATAACATGACCAGTGAAAATCACTATTGAAAACAACC
Organism: Melaleuca quinquenervia; assembly: GCA_030064385.1. Classification (NCBI taxonomy): domain Eukaryota; kingdom Viridiplantae; phylum Streptophyta; class Magnoliopsida; order Myrtales; family Myrtaceae; genus Melaleuca; species Melaleuca quinquenervia. The sequence continues at coordinate 17,007,523 of CM057726.1, forward strand.
AAGAACCAAATTAGTTCAAATTCTATATTAAAGCAAAGGCATATGGAGAGACAGCTTGACCTGCAAGCCTCTTGGAAGAAAAGCAATCAAAAGCTATCGGAATTAAATTTCAAGTGGAAGCGAGGTAAAATTGCAACACAGAAGCTACAAAAAATAGTATCTGTACTTTCTGTATGTATTTTCATCAAAATTACGCAAACAATACCCCCATAATGTTAAAAAATTAATCAGATAAGAAATAACAGACCACAGAAATTTTGAATAATTGCATTAATTTGCCTTTGCCAGCTCTAGCAACAGAATAAAGCAAGGCTTTGAGCATTCATGGTAGTAAGTCAACTATTCAAGTCGCTTGATTTGACAGACAATATATGGACATTTTAGCAAAAGTGGGACAGAAAAAACTGAAAAGACAAAGAGTCAGTAAATGATGTGATCAACTACCCATAAAAGGATCAGAGAAGAAAGAAATGAAAAAGAACATTCCATTGCAGAAAAAATCCAAGGCAATTGTGAGTTCACCCCAACAATCAAGCCTACACTTGACGGTAGAAACATGTAGAATAATCTTGTACGTTTAAAAATACCTCCAACAATTAGATCTCACTATAGAAACAAAATAAGTGAAAGTGAAGTATTAAAATTGAGCCTAACAGGTCCAGGAATGAAGATAGTAACATCATTCCTAGCAAACAATTTCTAGGTACTATAAATGTTAGGTAAGCAATTAAGTTTAAGCACATCAGTCAACAACCAGGAAAGATTCCTTGAGATTATTCATATACGATTATAATGTTTAAGAAAATCAGATAAGAAACCAAGACGGCATTTCTTAAATTTCGATGTCTTAAAATGAAGACAACTAAAGAAACAAAAAAAGATAGAAATGCTTCTAATGTAACTTAGAACAAAATAAAAATGACTTACCCGATCAATGGTTTTCTGATCCCAAATGCTAGACCAAACAGCTGCAGCAGCCCAATATCCACCACGAACACTCTCTTCATTAACCACAGGATCTAAAGAATAACCACCAATATTCACCCATGAACCTGTGACAGCTCCATCAATCTCACCACACTCAACTGTAATATTGGTGAACATAGGTGAAAGCAACAATTGCATATTAGTTTGCTCTACCACACTCTCCATTTGGTCCCTCTGGCCAAGAAATGTTTTCCAGAAACAACTGCTGGGATATAGCCTCTTTCAGACCGCCACAAGACAAAGAAAGATGTTAGTGAAAAGAAAGGAAATAGTGAAATTATATATGCTGCAAACGCCTATTAGAGATATAAAGGCTCTCCAGGATGAGAAATGCCTAATACCTCAATTAATGCTATTGTTTCCAATATCTTCAAATCATTGCCTCGCAAAAAACCACATCTCTCCATCTCCTCTGCGATCTGTACTCGGAGAGATCTCCTCACAGTGCCAAAAAGCAATTCTTTCAGGCAGGTTTTTATGTCTTCTCCAAGCCTTTGCAGTGTTGCTACAGCAAGTCTTGTTTCACCCTGTTAACGATGTTCCATTATAATGCAATGTCAATAACATTCATGTCATAAGAAAATACAGTACCTACTTACCTTAAGAAACAAGTCATATGCAATAGCCCTTCCAACTTCACAAACTTCATTGAAAGTATCATGATGCTCATTCTCACTGATCAGTTCTACTGATTGATGGAGGTGCAACTGAAGAACAGCTAACGGGAGACGACCTGAAAAAAGAGCATCTCTGACCACAGTCTTAAGATCAAGATTGTCCATTTTCCAGCGTCTCACCATTTCAGTGGGATTTTCCAAAGGAAGAAGATTCCTTCTAGTAATCTTTCCCTCAACCAGTCGGGGTACAATGGAAGATGTATCACATGTGTCATCTAAATTAGCAAGGACTCCAGAATCCAAAGAGTCCAGTGTCAAAGCCAGATTCTCATTATTTCCAAAACCCACAACCGCAACCGGTAGAGAAAGATCATGATGATTAGATGCTGTAAGGGACATCGAATTAGCTGGGACAACCAAAAGTCCAGATTCATCAGTAGATAACTCTCCGTCCACCAAACTCAATGCTTCCCCCACAGCCACCTGTAGAAGTTAATAATATTAGCCACAAACATCTATATAAAGACATCAGAAGAAGCATAAGCACGTCATACCAATCCTTGGCCTGGCCTTTGAAGTTTTGCAGCAAGTTGTCCTTGCAAATTCCGAATGATCTCCAGAAAATATGCCATCTCATTGAGCCTTTTTGAATTTTTTATTTCACTTTGCACTTCCTCCACTAGAGGGGAGGGAGGAAGTACTTCACTGTCACAGCCCTCTAACACGTAAGCATGTATCTTCTGCTGTGGCAAACCATATGTTCGAATCAGTTTGGTAGCGAAGGAAGAAGCCAATGCAAGAAGCCTGTCATAAATTCAAGATAAGGACAGCCCCAATTACGCACTAAACAATGAGAAAATGAGGAAGGCCTTTAAGAAAACATACAAGTTCTGCATAACCCCTTTATGTCCTTCAACCAATTAAAAGCACAATCCAAACAGAGGACCTTCCAAAAAAAAGCATAGGTTTTTTCTTCCATGATTAAATCAAGGTGGAGAATAATCGTGATAATCACATAACCACAGTCTAATGCACAGCAATGCAACTTGAAAGGTCTCTTCGGTGCACTTACAATCAATTTTTACCAGTTTTGCTTCAATCAATTGATTCCCCTAAACTGGCAACTTGATAAATGAGAAATTCACTAAATAAGCACAAGCCATCTAAAAGTACCTTCTGCCTTCTGGCCTCACATGGAACACAACCAATGAATGTCTTCCAGAGGGAAGTAATCAGAAATATGAATGCCAGTAACAATTTAAATGATCATAACAAATTATCAAAGGTAATAGGCTCCATCATATGTGTACGATTGGAACATTTTCCCAACAAAGAAGTCTCCCTGTGATGGGAAATCCACACATAAATGAGAACTTTAAATTCAATTAACAGTTTTTGACACATGATAGTAATCAATTTGCTGGACAAAAAAAAAATTTAGCCAACCAATAAGAAGGAAAAATAACATGGTGCCCTTAAAGACAAAGTGCATCAGAATACCAAAATACACACTCTCTCCCTAGAAATTGATTGGACAAATATGGTACATTTCAATGTAGAACCTCTAGCTCAATGTCTCTCGATAGATATAACCATCATACTTTCATGCGATGTATCTATAGACATGAAACCCTGCAAACTTTTTAATAAATTTGACAAAAATAAATAAATAAAGGGTTTCTTATTAGAACGCAGTCCTCTACGGATGAATCAAGCACATGCGTAGGGACGTTGCCATAATACAAGAAAACAATTAAATTTTACTCCATTCTTAAATAAGCCAGCACTATCACACATTCAGGATAGAGATTCTATTTGCCCTTTTTGTTCAACAAAATGAATCGATCACAATCCAAATTCCTCAGAACATGCTTGTCCAGATACATTAATTATGAACCACCCAACCATCAGGCAAAAGTCAGTATAAGCTCATTAAAAAGAAATGCAGACACGTTCAGCTTCAATTGTAGAGAAGTTTTCTTAATCACAGGAGAAGCTAATAAATGTCGTGAAGTCCTTCTTGGACAAAAATGGTTTGGACAGATTCCCATAATTGCACCAGGTTATCTTGGTTACTGGAGGATCCATCGAGCAAGAACTTAGGCTTGGCAGGGTGTTCATTAACAGCGCAACAAGAAAATAAGGATTGCCTCAATTCTTCTCTCTGCTCTTTGGTTGATTTGGAAGGAGTGGAACAAGAGACTTTTAATGGAGAGGAATCTTCAATCTCCATTTCTGTTAAAAATTAGCTTAGAGTAGTACATTTTTGGTATAGAGAAAACGTGCATGTGGATGTAAATGCCTTGGTTGATATAGTCAATGATTTATCTCATATTTGAGCTCTCTTTTGGTTTTCAGAGGTGTTTTGTATGGCTTCAGCCTTTTTTGCTCATTATATACATGGGTTTGCACTCCCCTATTGCCCTAAAATTTAACTCTTTATCTATCAAAAGAAAAAACTAATAAATGTCTTTTTCTTATGACTAAGAAAACTCTCAACTTTCCTGTTACCATGTGGTCACTCGCTGAACAACATACGCTTCCACAAACTAAACAAAAATCGATACTGTCATTATGCTTTTGGTTTAAAAAGGGTTTTAAAATTGGTCAACATTCCTGTGACTGATATAAGATTTAACAGTTCTGTAATACCACTTAAGGAAATTTCTTAACCCTATATAAAAGAAGAATTTTTCCCAGGAAGAATTTTGATTATTATGACAAACAATAAAACGGGGTTCCCTCCTTCTCTTGTCCATTACAAGCATCACTGGTAGCAGCTAACAGACCACCCAAAGTTCATCTGAAAGCTAAATTCAAATGCACTATAGTGAGGACGCCAGTAGTTTTGTAGTTTGGTAGAGAAGTAAGACGCTGCCATTGTCCTCATGCTGTGGATAGGATAAGGGAGAGAATAGAACTTCCTGTTCATCTCAAGTTCTTCCTCTTGACGTGACCCATTATTTTGCAAATTGTCAAGACAAGTGTTTGATTATGATATGGATATTCCAATAAATTTATGCAGAAATTTTGATCAACTTTCAGTAGGCTAAGTCAAACTGTAATTATTATCATGTACAGAAGTAATGACCTAAAATAGAACAGCATAATTAAGATGACTGCAACACTTCTGTAAAGAAGTAAATTAGGGCCTTTGAGGATAGTAATCTGGAATATTCTAATGTCCATGTAAATGTATAACCATGGAAAATATGAGCCAAAAATGAGATCTTACTTTGATGCCACAGCTACATCAGTATCATTGCCACCTTTTCCATACATCAAAAAAGCAGCCTGGAAAATTATTCTCAAAATGCCTGCTTCCGAGAGATCGACACCCACAAGCATATCTAGTGATCTAGTCATCCAGCAAAAGAAAAAGAGTCAGAAAAAGGAGACAGAAGGATCATTATCAAAATTATGTACATCAAGAAACTGTATGGTCAACTCTACCATAAAAAATATACAACTTTGATGTAATTTTTTTAAACTTCAAAAAGAGAGTTCTGCTGAAGTCTATTAATTTCTGTAACACAAAATACAGCCAGTATTATCTGCTCATGTTCCACGCTTGTTTACATGCCAGAAACAACATCTAAATTTCCATTCAAATTTCCCATACTCGTAGTAATTATGTGATCCAAGTATATCGTTACTATTATAAATTAAAAGAAGGTGGAGGATTTAACTTAATTTTGGCGCAGAACCCATCCACTTGATTCATTTCATGATAGAGAAAGATGAACTCTGACTAAGTAGTTTCCGAATTGACCAAATATTGCCAAGACAATTACCATCTTGTACATTTAGCTCTTCTAATCTCTATGGACTTGAAGAAAGCAAAAGCTATTTACCAATAACAGTAACGACGAACAGATCCAAATATATATGAAGGATATGAATGGCTGATCCATTGACAAATGTATATGCTTCTTTTGATCAGTAAAACAATAATTAAGTCATTAAAGGGCACCAAGATGAAAGCTTGCTGGCTAAAAGTGAAGTCATAGCCCTTAAGGGTACGGACGAGAAAGTATAAGGATGGACTGCAGCGTGTGCTTAAATGATGGCATTCCATAGAGCTCAAAGACCAAACAAGAACTCACTCACAAGAGAGAGACAGAATACCATTTACAGGAAACCAATTACATTCCCAGGAAAAAATGAGAAAATCAATGAATAGAAACAATACGTAGATTTGACAAAAAAAAGTTATTTAGACTCCATTGGTAAGACATCCATTCTAACAACATCATGGAATGTCTGCCTGCCTTTGCATTTTCCCAGCCCCATCTCAACTAAAGAGAAGATCAGTCATTTCTGGTACAATTCCTCGAAACTGGACATCAAATAATCTTTATATGGTCAAATGTGCAATTTAAACGACACCAAACCATCATCTCCTAGGTTTGACCCAACCAAACCCCTCGAACAAAAGGCAAATTGAATATGGAACCATCTGTTCTAAAAGATCAAGTTCACAGCTAAAGGAAAGATGTGTATTTTATACATTACTACACTACACCATGCAACAGCTGGCGTTATGAAAAAGGCTTGAAGGCATTTCAATTGATATGTGTGGTTAATAAGATAGTGAGACCCAAAATCTACAAAGAAGCAAGATCCCTTAATCTTGGCAATGGGAAATGACGAAACAAAGGACACCTTGTTGTAGTTGGTTAATTATTCTCAACGCTTAAGTACAAATATTTTCTTCTCAACAGAAGAAACAATAGAACAAACTATACATAACATCAAAATGACACGAAACTAAAAATATCTATGCCATAAAAACACTCGTATATTCCACCACCCAAAGCAGGCAAACAATATTGTAAAGTTGAAAAATATCTAGAGTGTTCTAGGCCAAAACCATGACAAAAATTAAGGAGTGACATACAATTTCATAAAGAAACAAATATTACCTCTCCAGCTCATCAAATTTTAGATAGTCCAATGCCAATTGTAATTGACGTATTCGAGAAACTTTTAAGTCCCATCCTGCCAAGACAAGCACCATTCACCACTAGGAATCCATAATACTTGAGAAAAAAGAAAGGGAAAAGAACTGGTCATAGCAAAGCAACCATAAAGAAGTAGGATATATTATCATAAGAGTACGTGTATCATGTATCATTTTCTGACAAACAACAATTGGCAAACTTTCCAGCCAAGATAAGCACAATTCACCACTAGTCCCATTTTAGACACTGTTTTTTCAACCAAACATCAGCAAGTTTTTTCTATTTCTACCTGTGTGACGCTATAGCACTTCCTTAAAAATCTTATATTTTCAAGTTTGCAAACAAGCTTTTTTAATGTGAATGTAGTTGTTCTTATCATATCAAGGTCATGACAATTGAGCAAACGTCATATCAAAAACTATATGGAGCAGCGCTGACCTTTCAAATTATTTTCATCTTCATTTTCCTTTGCCAGACTGCTATTCATACATGACATGTTCATTTTAATTTGGTAACAGGCAATTCAAATTGTCCAAATTTGATCAAATCAATGTACTAAAAGTACACAGAATATGATAGATTTAATCAAATCGATCTACACATTTGATGCTTTTAAGCTAAATCCCTCCCTTGAACATAAAATCATCCAAAAGTTGATACATCACTCGTCTTCCAACGTACTTCAATGAAAATATATATAGCAGAGCTGACCTTTCAAATTATTTTTATCTTCATTTTCCTTCTTCAGACTGCTATGCATACATGACCTGTTCGTTTTAATTTGGTAACAGGCATTTCAAATTGTCCAAATTTGATCAAATCAATGTACTAGAAGTACACAGAATATGATTGATTTAATCAAATCGATCTATACAGTTGATGCTTTTAAGCTAAATCCCTCCCTTTTCAACATGAAATCGTCCAAAAGTTGATTTATCACTCATCTTCCAATGTACCTCAATTATTCTAAATATAATTGGCTAATTTGGAATTGATTTTACAACTTCTGAAAGGCCAGGTCCTTGGATAACCATGCTATGCATCTTCCGTAAAATATAAGACATTATAAACCCCTCAAACCACCTGCAATCTAAAAACAGATCTCCTGCGATATTCAATACAAACACCCTGTTTTTGGGGGGGGGAGGGTTGCTGGGGGGAGGATTTTGCATCCTCGATACAATTCTAATTTCTCACAGGTTATTTTAGTCAACAGGAATCATTTAACTAATGTGAACCATAAAGAGTCACCAGGGAAAAAAAAGAGGGAAAATGACAACCTCCAATGCTAAAAGGAAAACGATGGTTCTTCCAACACAACTTGCTAATATTTACTGTCTGGCTTTAAAACCAGGAGCTCTCCTCTTGAGTCTACCCCTCCTATCCAGAAGGCAAAAATAAAGAGCCATTGGATCTTCTGTCTTAATTGACGACTTCAGTTATAAATTAATCTTAGTGCTCGGATGACCATTGTGTCTCTCAAAAATAAAGTAAAACATAAAGAGAAAAGATCCCCAGAAGAGAAAGAAAATGATGATTAAGAAGCAGCAATAACACGGTCACATCCAGCTCAGCCTATTCCTTTCGCACTATCCAGTTCAGGTTCAACCTACTTTTAATTGGACGAAAATATCAATGCCACATAAATTTGAAAACCAAGGTTAGGAACCCCTGAGCAGAACTTCTCCACATGTCTATTACTTCAATCATTCTACAATTATAATTGTGTAAAGCTTTCACGTGTGAAGACATGTTCCCCATAGAAGTACCAGGTCAACTAAAGTTCGAGTCAAAATAAACACAGTGCATATAAATTCAAGGCCCAAAGACACGGCTAATGCTGACAAAAGATAAATGCCAAAACATAGTTTTCATGGCATTGGCAACATGATATATCAAACAACCAACTAAAAACGAAAGGACCCCCATTACTAGTGTGCTTCTATGAATTCAGATCTCGTATTTATTTCCAGCTAGTTTCTGTTCCTGTAAAAACTTAAGAGTTCATATCAAATTGCATGAAGTGGTAATACATATGCATGGATGAAGACATATCTAGTTAGCGTTCTTGTGTTTACTTACACAATGTATACGTGAAGCGACAACACTTGGACACTGATGCGAGTGTACAAGCTTGTGCACTTATCGTGCACTTATCGCATGCTCCCTTATCTTTATGCTTTAGCACAACCAATGATCCTCAATGCTAATACCATGTCATATTCACCGTCATTTGCTACATTCTCTTGCAATAATTTAATGAGTACTTTCATGATTTTCTTTGGAAAGATTTGCCACAACATAGCCGGCATTCATGTCAACTACTCCTGCTATGTAGGATTTAACAGTTCGACAAAGTCACAGAACAGCAGCACTTCTTCTCACATGTCCAATCACAATCAAGATGCTTATCCAGATACAATGACCAAAGAACATATCAAACCATTAGTAGAACTAATGAAGAAAACTCAGCCAATGTCCAGACTGCGGATGCAATTACAAGGAACAACCAGCAATTATAAATCTCACATTAATATGAAGTAATGAAACATAATGTAGTCTAGTCCTTCAAGCTGCAAGAAAGTATGAAAGAGTATGAATCTCACCATTCTCCAAGCATAAGCGATCCGCCACTCTTGGGCCTTCATACAGAATGACTCTATCCAAAACATCAAGTTTCCAGAGTGGCCAGAGCTGACATCTTTCTTCAATTCCCAAATCATTACCTGCTTCATCTAGAGCGCCCCCATCAATACTTCTGAACTTATATCCCATAGATTTAGGAAGCACATTTGGTGAAACTGAAATTGAGGGAAGAACTACTGAAAGACCGTGCTGTGTCACCAAATACAAACATCCCTGAAAAGTGCATCCAACTGCTTCTCCAAAGAAACAGCCTTCACTCGCTTGGAGATTGAAGGGCTTGGTCTTGGTAGTCATACACTGGTCGTTACAAACAACAAAATCCACTTGAAGGTTACAATGCATAATTTGACAACCATCTTGCTTTGACGTGTGCTTTTTAGCTAGCCTAGTGACTCCCAGAGGAGACAAACATATGCAGTCATCCTCTTTAAAACCATCCAAGGGAAGAAAGACTGTGCGCCTGCAATTCGTTTTTAAGCTACTATGAGAACTCTCGTATGTTATCACTGAAGTGGCAGATCCAGTCAAAGATGAGTCATGCTGGCTACTCATCCCACTCGAATACCAGTTCTGGTATTTCTGAAGCTTCTTACTTCCATCATTTCTATGTTGCATTGTTGAAACACTAGGATAAACCAACGAATGCCCTATGTCAGAACCACCAACCTCCCACCCAACTAGTATCCCCAACTGTGAAATATGTGGCGGAAGCAGTGCACTCGAATGGTATTCGGCTGGTAAAAAATTGGCAGTAGATACTACATATATCACACCATTTTCATCAACTGCAGCTAATAGAGATGTGTACGAAGCAGCAACTAGCTTTGTAAACTTCCTTTTGACATTAGAATGACTGCTTTCGTGGTTCACCTCTTCAAAAGTCTCAACTGGTTTGACTTGTGGTTTACTGCCCAGGTGGATGTTTTCTTGCTGAAAGGAGTTCAACTGAGGACTAACTCCACAAGTGTGAACGACATCTAAACTTCTCACATACTCACCAGATATGGCCATGTAAAAAGAGATTAAGCCGGAAGCAGCAAGGCAAACAACTAGACTATCAGAAAAGCAAAAGTCTGTCCACACACCAGGCAGCTCCATGGTTAAATGTTCCCCAAGCTTGACCGATGAAACCCACTCAATTCCCAAACTAGCTAATCTGAGAACAACGATGAAAGTTCTGTTCCCCAATCTTTTACGGACATCACTACTGCTAATTGAAGTATAATCTTCCGATGTCAAGACAAACCCAACCAAGTCATGTGAAATGCTGGAGAAAACTTTGGAACAACTATAGCGACAGTCAAGGTCAACACCTAAAAAATGGGATGATCTATTGGACTGAAAATTAGGGCTGGAATTTACAGATGCATCATCAAGTGGATCAAGAACTGTTTCACGTTGAATATCTTTGCCATCCCCAAAATTTTGTCCATTGGAAACGGCACAGGAAGATGATAAATCATTGTCAAAAATGGTAAAAGAAACAACCTCAGCAGAGTAAGGATATGACAGCCCCGAAGGAAACTGGATCCAAACTTTACCATCAAATTCCACAGTTTCAACTCTGGTAAAGAAGGACCGCAACCACCTCTTCGGATGCATGTTGCTTGATGACTCATACTTATCAGAGCCTTTGTGAGTTTCACCCATCGTTTCTTCTATTCCCTCAGTGCAATGTCCAGAGACCTCAAGTGATGAGCTAGAAGGCTCTGCAGTTCGAGTATTTGAAGCACAAGGGCCCCAATCTGTCCACCTTCCTTCCCCAAATTTAGACTCTGGCATAAATTTAGTTCTTTCATCAGAATTATCATGTTGACGAAAAGCATGAACCGTCACACCCCGTCTCCCAGAAACAAAAAGAAATTCCTTGAATGGAGTATCCTGGTGATGACTATAAGTGTCACCACATGCACCCCAAGCCAGTGATGTTACATCTGAAATGAATGGATAACTAGAATCTCCACGAAAGCTACCACGATAAAAAAACTCAACATCACACTCTGTTGCTGGTCCAGATGTGGCTGGCAAATTATTCCCCAAGTTCAAGCTATTAGGGTCTGTCAAAAGTGACAAACCATGATCCTGAGAAGTCCCATTGCTACGACACTCTGAATTATTTATGATGTTCAAGTTCCCTGCAGCAAACATACATCAATATAAATATGGCCACCTTGTATTGGAAGAAAGAACTCTAGAATCCTAATAATAGAAGAATCATGCAAAGCAATCCAGTCAAAGAACAGTAGCATATCCAAATCTCGTTCCACCTAAAATTCACGATGTATATAATTATGTTCCCTCGCACGTACCACGATCATAGAAACGCAACTATCTGGTAGAGACGAATACCTCTAAGGAGGGGGAGAAGTGCGGCTTCACACTGATACGAAAGCAGCAGCAGCAGCTGCCGCGTAGGGGATATAAATGCCTCACGAAACTCCGAAAGGTTGAGCTCGACCTGAGACGGGCTCCATTTCTGCAGCTGCAGCACGGCCGGAGTATGACCACCGAGGGGATACTCCATTCCGAATTCTGCCGGCAATCAATTGGAGAGGAACATCAAATGCATACGCATACAAGCTAGAAGTATTTCCGAAACCGTTCACCACCAATTAGGCAGAAAGCAAAGCGACCCTCAGCTTAATCCGCCAAACTCCAGAAATCAGGCGAAGGTTAACGCAAAATAATCCCGCGATGCTCAACGCGCAAGTACAACAGATCCCAAAGCCAAAAAAGCCGTCGAGGCTCGAGATGCAGGACAACAATCCAACGAAGCAAGAGCAAACGGAGCAATCATCCAAGGCCCGAGGAGAAGAACCCGGCGCTCATCCAAGACGCGAGCATCACCGACGACGAACTCCGATTGCCGAAGCGAAGCGGCCCTCTCTATCCGTCACTCTCTGCCCCCGCGTCTCGTCGTTCGGTCGCCGCGCCACCGCTCGGGACCGCGCCGACCGATGCGCGCGAGCTTCGCGGTTCCGCTCTATCCGTACGTCCCCGCCGCGTCGCGGTGGTGGGTGCAGCGAGAGAAGTTGAGGAGAGGAAGTGCTTTCTTCAGGGGACGATTGACATCGAGGAAGGAGGACGGAGGAGGAGGAGGAGGAGGAGGAAGTTTCCGTGATTCGCCGAGGTGTGCTCCGCCGGTTAACGGGAGAGAGAGTTGCGGGCAGCGAAACGGTGGGCATTATCGTAAATCCGCACTGACCAACACAGCTTGTCCTGATCCAGCGAAGTTGCGTGCGTGTTTTTTCTTTTTTCTTTTTTTGGTTTTTGTCGCGATGACGTCACTCGGCCTTTTTATCCCCCGACTCTCTTTTTTCTTTATCTGAAAATCAGGAGCAAAAAGAAATATTTGAGGAAATTGTCGAGATTATCCTTGCGCTTTACGAATAAGTACTGAAAATTATCATGTACCATTGAGGTTATTAGTGTTAATGAAAAAACATTGGCCTAGTCGAGAATTCTCGCGTACTCTGCAACACTCGAGTATCGCCTGTGGGACATTTAAACCACATGAACCGAACCAATTCAGTATGACACTGGACATAAGTAATCGATTCTCCATTCGTCGTTTCATGCTCACATGGCTTATTCATCTTTGGCACTTAAGCTGACAAATTCCAATCCCATCTAGGGATACACCTGAAACATACCATAATTTCGTGGTCGGATAATAATTTAGGAGCCAAATTTATCAGAAAACATAATAGCATGACAAGAATCGAACCATCTTTATAGAAAATCATCAATCGTTTTGTTTAAGGATGATTTCGTAATTCTAAGGTGGACACCAAATTTAAATGTTTGCTCTTATATGGTAGTATGAATACTAGCTTACGCAGCCATGATTCACATGGATTTTGTCTTCTATATTCTTAAGGGAAGTTTGTAATACATCTACTACAGTTCTCCTCTAAATTTGTACTTTTGGGGAGTTTGTAAGACATCTTTGAGCATGATAATTTTAATCTTTCTTTTTTGTCATTAGAGCTAGTTATTCCATCGTCGTGATAATCCGCTCTTATTTGTATTCTACGCTGCAAGAAATGCTTTAAAAGAGAGTCAATATTGCTGAAAGAAGTTGATGATACAGCCATACAAGCAGATGGTCCTGCGGCCAAAATATTGGAAAACACTAGTAGTTGCAAAAAGTTGTTCGATCAGATTCATATAATTCATGGCATTACTTGACGTTTCTACTACATCTTAAACGTTCACGTCAACGATTATCTCTAGAAATCATGCAAAAGGAATCGGGACAAAAGGCCATCTATTACGATGACCCTATGTACCGGTTAATATTTATGAAGTGGACAATAGGTGATCCAGTCAAATGGGCCGGAAGAAAAAAGAATGGGGGCAAGTGTAAGAGAGAAGTGTCGACACTCATCGTAAAAGTGTAATTGAATTTGAAGATCATCAAATAATGCGATCAAGTATCTCCATTAACTGCTTTCAATTTTGCTAATGGAGAATACATATGGCGCTGCTGCGGCGACCAACCAAGAGCCATATCCGGATAAACTTTAAGGTTTATGAAGAAGGAAAGAAAAAAGAAGCATGTCCATGTGAATTGCCAGGCAACAACATGAACTCTGCTAGAAAAGGCCCTGTTTGCGTGTAAGCAAGAGCTCAAAAGTATTGGTCAATCCAACATAAAAAGATGGACTCCGACACGGATTTAAGAACAGGAACGTCGACAAAGCTCAAGCGTCCATGACCGACTTGACGAAGCTTGTTGACACCTAAATTTTCGGTCTCATTTTACATAAGTTTTATTATTTTTATTTTATTTGCATATAGTTAATAGGAGACATATTGCATATCATGGAAGATCTTGGGCGGCGATATATCTTGACTTTGGTCGGGAAAGAAATATTGGGGTAATATCTGATGCTATCTTGACTTTGTCCATTGAATCGAAACGAAGAGAGACGGCAATATTTGATGAATATTCGTCGTGCAGAGAGAGAAATTACAAGTGAAAGGGGATGGATTGAGAAAAGGGGGTTCTTTTTTGTTCTTTTTCAAAAGAAGAAGACGTCCACTATCTCTGGCGAAGACCATCTGAAAAAAAATCTTCTTCTTTCTCTGCAGCAAGAAGACATCCACAAGTGAGAACCCGTTCAAGAGAGAATTAACAGAGAAGGATCCGCACAAGGGAACGCAAGCAAAATTCAGAAGCGGTTTCTTTCCGGCACTAGCGCTCTACGCCTTCGGCCATCACTGCAGCATCACTTAGAAAACTCGTTCGAGCCGATCTCGACGTGTTCAATTGAAGTTGCTGCTCCTCCCTTCGTGTGCAACGGCAACGTTGCTCTTTCCCTTTTGTCGAGCTCGACACCTACTTACGTGAATCACTTTTTTTTAGCTTGAATCAAACATCAATAAAGTGTCATGCTACCTACCCATGGGTAGCCCAACTGGTTAGGGCGAACTTAGACTTCTTTTGAGGTCTCGGGTTCGATTCTTCAGGGAAGCACCTGTGATTTAAGTGGGGGGCCATGGCGGTAGGTTGCTGTGCTAGTCTCTTCCGAGGAATAGTCGAGGTGCGCACAAGCTGGCCCGGACACCTCGGTTACTAAAAATAAATAAATAAATAAAGTGCCATGCTCCTCTGACGTTTGTCTTATTTTTGCATGGTTTCAGTACAAGCCTTGTGGGGAATTGCACCTCCCTGTGAAGTGTTACCAATGTGAGTTGAGCGAACATCTCTTGTGGGTTCTCACCGAAATCCCCATCGTTCACGACGAATTGCTTTGAGCCTGCGCCTTACTTTGTCGATTTCTTGGCGAAGTCCCATTACCATTGCAGCCAGCCATGTACGCCGGGGAATCACCGTCCATGCCAATGTCAATGAATCGTTTTGGCATATTCAAATTCGGAAAGTTTGATGCGTAAGGTTAGGTAAAAATTTTATCTCAATTTGACTTTGAATATTCCGTTCCTTAAATTGATAAGATTTCATATCTAATTCGATTATTTTGAGAGATGGACATTATCAATCGGAAGTTATTTTCAATTCGCAACCGCACATTAATTTTTTATTTTGTCTATAAGGTTTTAGATGGAATAATTAATAGAGCGGGAATTTATAAGATTGATATCTTGGTATTTAAGACTTAAGATCAATTTATTGATTTTATTCACGGACTTTTGTTGGTGAATCTTGATGTTATTTTCATGTTGGAATTGATTTTCTTGCATTTGATTTGATTTGAATTGATTTGTTTTGATTTTATTTTATTTTACTTTATTGGCATGTTTAGATTTCTACATATTTAAATAATTGCATAGTTAGATCAATTGCACGTTATTGCATGTTTAGATTAAAAGTTGCACATTTAGATAATTGCATGTTTGGTTTAATTTGCACGTTGGAATTAAGTTGCATAATTAACTTAGATTGCATATTAGATATTTTTTGTTAGGATAATTTTAGCTAAATTTTGCATTCTAGGATATTATTCTTGGTTGAATAAGATTTTAGTTTAAATTAGGAATTGATATATGTTGTTTCCTAACTTAGATTATATGCTATTTAGCTTGGATAATTAGGTTCACTAATTAATTCATAGAAAATACAAAAAAAAATTGCATTTCATGTAGTTTAGAGTTGCATTAATTTAGGTTCACTAACGTCGTCTTCTGCATTGTCAACATGGACGCAAGACTTCTTTCGTTTTTGCCCACGACCCTACAGGCTTCAGATTCTGGAGTAATCCCCAACACAGAAATGGATTTCACTACACTTGAATGGTGTACTCTTCAATGCAAACAGAAGCCTGCTGTACACTTTCCATGGTGGTTTCTGTAGACCCTTCTCGGTGCGTGATGTAAGCAATGGAGTTTGCAGTGGATGATTCGGCCTGCGGATGGCAGGACACACATCATCCTTGGAGCCTCTTATGAATAGTATCGGCATTGATGAAGTTTTGCTCGGTCTCCGGGTACATTTGCCTTTGACAGATGCAGTATTGTTTTCTCCGATATGATGGAAAAATTGTCAAAAAAGTCATAAACATTTACCACTTATACCGATTCAGTCCTTAACCTTTTTTTTTAAGCTGATTCAATCCTAAACATTTTCTACTTTTTCCATTTAAGTTCTTATGCTGGATTTTAGCCGAAAAATACCTACGTGGACTTCACTGGCGGCAACGTGACGATGACGGGACAACACACGACAACAACTTTTTTCTTCTCTTTTCTTTTGCTCCAGCCGCTCCAAAAGGCGACGAAGCCCTCACCGGCAACGGGCTAGGCAAGGCCGCCCTCGCCCAGATCTGGGCGGGGCAGCCCCACCGGCCCTCGCTAGCCGCTAGCCGACCTTGCTAGTCCGCCTATATCTGGGCGAGGGCGGCCTCGCCCAACCCTCATCGATGACAAGCAAGGGCGGCGGCGGCCTCCCTAGCCCCCACCATCCTCGCCCAGCCTGTCACTAGCGAGAGCTTCGCCGCCCTTTGGAAAGGCTGGACCTTTGGAGCAGCTGAAAGAGAAGAAAAAAGAAAGAAGAAAGAAGTTTGTCATCCCGTCGTCGCCACGTGTTGCCACGTGTCACCCCGTCCTCGCCATATTGTCGCCGGCGAGGTCTGGTCGACGCCGGCAAGGTCTAAGCATTTTTTGGCCAAAATCCATCGAAATAACTTAAATGGCAAAAGTGGAAAAGGTTTAGAATTGAATGGGATTAAAAAAAAGTTAAAGACTAAATCGGTATAAGTGGTAGAGATTTAGGACTTTTTTGGCAATTGTCTCTAGAGATGACCATTCATTTTGGACAACTCTGCATCTATTTTTCTCATTGTGTCCTTTCTACATGAAGATGCTAGAGGATTACAGGCCATTTGCACCTAAGTTTCATTTCACATAGCCCACCCATGCATTTCGATTGAATTCTCTATTATCGATGGAATTGGACAACTAACTGGAAATGCAATCGTTTCGTCAATCTGCATTCACTTTCTCCACAAGATTTCTTTAACAATCAGGGATATAGTGAAGTTGACACCTCAAATCTGACAACGAAAATCTTGATGAATAAAGGATTTAGAACTCACGGATTGATTAAAACTCTACACCCCGTTTCCAACAAGTTTCTTTTTTTTTTTTGTAGGAAATTTATTACCTAGCTTCTCTTGCTCGAATGAAGACAAAAAAAAATTCCAAATTGCAAATTAAGGGCATAAATGATAACCATTGTATTTCTCTAATTTTCTATTCCTCTAATTTTTTAGTTCTCAGAAAGAGGTTTGGAATAAAATGCAATTTCATTTTTTTTAATCTAGGTGAAATTTTTTGCACAAAATAGGTTTCGAACAGAAACCAAAAGTACTTTTTTTCCATTTTTTTTATGTCTAGGATAGAATGAGAAATAAAAGTCATTTTCATCACTTACCTTCACTTCACACCACTTGCTAGCTACGACGACAACCAGCCACTACCCACCACCGCTAGCCACCTATCGCCACTCAACGGTTGCCGACCCTTGCCGAGCACCCATCTCAACTTGCCATCACCCCCCCCCCCCCCAAAAAAAAACACACTTGCCATCTCATTGATCACCCACTAAGGATGTAAATAGAATTTAAGAAGTACTATCAAATGAATTTTCATTCTTGAAATAATAATTTTATGTCAAACACGCCTTTTCCACTCAAAACTCATCAAGGAATTAGAAAAATCTAGTTTTGACCAGAAATTATTTCCGAAAACATAACAGTTATCATTCACCCCCTAAATATCAAGACAAACGTATTCAAGTTTATTTTTCAACAATTATATGGCTTTTATACCAATTCCAACAATACCTTCCCAAGTTTGGCTTTTTTCGCGGAGGTGTTAGTTGATCCACTTATACAAAAATGGATTTCAAATACCTTATATGTGTTAGTGGTATGCCCTAAGAACCAATTTATGTTGATACTTTAATTTAAGTTGTAATTTAAGTTGTGTCGGAAATATCAACATTCACTATATTTAGATAGTCATAATATCTTACTAGAGACCGCTTATGATTCGTGGGCCAAAAGAGTTTGAGCACACTGCTAATATTTAGTGAACCTACAAGGTCACACACAAATAGCGAACTGGTTTTATATTCCACATAATGGATCGTGGCCAAAGACTTAATTGGGCCCATATACTCCTTAAGAAAGTAGAAACCTATTAAGTTTTGGTTTTTCGTGATAGTCACACAGATGAGATAAATAAACAGACACGTTTTGTATACATAGACCTGTGAGATAGTCTCCAATACTACAAGCGATCAAGCAAAAGAAACTCCAAAATCTGCAAGTTAGCACTCGGGTTTGAAGATTCCAGTTCGTATGTGTGGATACCAGTAGAGGTGTGATACTTGGAGCATTGATTCAGACACGACTGATCGTCAATTCGTCTTCGAATCCAAAAGGTAGGCCTGAAATCCTAAATATGTACAAGGATCTTGTGTTGGGTTTCGTTCCGCTACGTTTATGAAACTGTTAGAAACCCTTCAATATGAATTTCTAATCAACCCATTGTAAACTAATTAGTGACGGCTCTAAATTAAAATCATTTGCATGTTAATAACTTAAACATTAAGACGCAAATTTGTATGGATTTGTGAGAATCTAAGCTAAGTTAGACTTAACAATCCATTAGCTAAATCTGTAAGTGATGTACTGTTTAGAGAAGTCGCGATAATGATCCACCCAACACTCGTAACATGTTTAAACCCATATATCATCAAGTGATTGAAAATAATTAATTCATATGACAACTCAGCCAATTCATAAGTGGGTTAAGAAATGGGTTTACAACTCATTTTGACAAGTCTACTTACGAGGGTGGTACGCCGCTATCTAAGCCATGGACAGTGAACATTCATCTCTCTTTCGAGCAGCACGTAGCTCCTTGGATATGTTTGTACAATTGACATGCACATCTTAACAAAATGATCATCTGATTTAGCTCGTCTAATCGACCAATTTCAACTTCAATTGTCCCTCTTAAAAGTTAAAAGTATAGTTCTTGATTCCCCACAGCAGCTCGTGTCGGGCCAATTAAATATGAGGCCCAATTCGTTACCCTTGCAATCTGAATGAAATTTTCTCCGTTTTTCCTATCTGATAATCGACTTTTGGCCCATCTCCCACTTAACATGTTGGGCGGTCCGTCAAGGACGAATAAGAGTGGCCATTCAACAAATTTCTCGAAACCACGATAAACCTGCTTAGAAATAATTTTGGGCCATATGCACAATTTCATTATCAGATCTATCGTCGATTTGTCAAAGTCCCGAACCTTGAGGATAATCAATGAGCACATTGAGATTACTCATTATTAACAGATAAAACGCGATTGAAGCTCAAGGGAACAACCCATACATGAGATTTCGTGTTCAATCATATGAAAATTCAAACCCGCGTCGTATGCTTGACGAATTATTTAGCAACATGACCGGTTCATGCACAAAAGAAGAAGAAAAACATTGTGCTAAAGTGCAGAAAATGAGGGTAAAATAGAAAAGTGGTTGAAAACCCTTGCAAAAGAACGCTTTGGTGCCGAAAAACATCAGGTGAGTACTCCCATTTTTCGGCACAACATTGAATTTATGGATCTCGTCGCTCTCTCCTCATAAAAATTATGGCCAAATTACCAATGTAGTGCACGAACATTAGCTCCCGGATCTTGGCTCATCCGATCGCTCTAGAAAATCTTGCCTCCACGTTCATCTATTTTATGCACGCCGAACTAAACTCCGTCATTTCCATCCGAAATGATCACAATTTCGACTTCTTATTCAAATCGAGACGAATCGTGCCGAGCCCTGCCTAACGGTCGTCGCCAATGACATCTCACGGGAGTGAAAACCATTGATGAAGCCCGAGATCATCATGCTTTTGTGAGGGGGGGGCCGAATTGCTTGACTAAGCAGCTCTTCACGAAAAGCAAGCACATCCGCAGAGCGTCCCCCTACGTCAACGGCCTTAGACAATGGTTGCAACGTAATGAAGAAAGCATGATTATGATTGCACTGTATTTTAGCTTTGTATGCACATTGAACGGCAAACGAAGGACTTGGTCACGGACAATTATGTTCCTTTTGGATTCATTCGACGCCCTAATTCAAGAATGATTATACCCCCCAAAATAATTCAGCCTTGGAAAATAAGACCAATCAAAGGTAACTTGTGATGGCAAACAAGGGCATAATGGCAGAGACTTTTAAGGCACAGTCCATCATCTGTTTTAGGTTGTAGGGGCCCAAATCTCATGGCCTGTATCATGTCATCGAACCAAAAGTTGGAGGAGGGAAGGTTGTTTGATTTTTCGGGCGTTGTCCCCAATCACATGGCATACCCCTATTTAAAACTATCTTTTATGTATATAAACTCCAAACTCAAAAGACACGTGTCAAACTGGTGGATCGGATTAGATGCGGAGTTGAAATCGGGACAAACGGTCCAAATCAATACGAAGTTCGATGAGATTGTAATTGCACGTTACCGGCGAGATTTTTGCAAGGAATTTGTTAACGAGTATCCTAGGGACACTTTACTCGAGGCAAGAATTCAATTACAAAACAGAGTTCAAACACCCACATCACTTATCTAATCGCATATCTTTTCAAACTATAGTTTACCCTAGCAAAGACCCGCGCAAATTAAGTCGTGGCAAAATAAAACCCGTCGTGAATATACGTGTTAAAATAATTAAACACCAAATTGCACACTCATATGATAATTTAAGTTTTGGACCAATTGACGTACTCCCACAAAATCTAAAGACATGGTGGGTTTTTAGCAAGGGACACGAGAGATTTCATTAGAAGGGGGTGGGGGACAATAGTGGAGGAAACATATGCAATTTGAGCTTTGGAGGAGTCACAGCGACACCCACGAGGACCAAACACACATTCCTCAACCGCTAAAGATTGGAATGATGTGTGAAGAGTGATTAAGAAATAATGATTAGCACTTTCCAATTGAAGCATAAAGTCATTTTGTTGTGAGATGCAAATCATTTGTCTCGGGTAACTACCGCATTAGCTCGGCAGGATGGTCCAGAAATCATATCACTTAACTCACACACAGAGGAATTCACACACTAATTTAACAAATAGAGTTAGATCTTAATATAAATATACATAGTTAGCCCTACTAATTCAATTTGATCGATCCAATCAGAGTTCCAAAGATCTTATGAATTTTGCTTTGCTAGCCATCCCGAATAGTTTTTGTTTTATCATGTAGATAGCTTAGGTACTAATATTGGCATCTACACGGCTCGATGAAGCACAAACCTAGCACCAATGCTGACTGGTTTACACGGAGTGATAAGTTACGAAATCGGGAGAGAATTTACGATTCGAGTTCGTCAACGCATTCGGTCTCAACAGTCCTGAATGTTGCCCGCCTGCAATCTTGCACGGAGGGTCATGATTCATTTGGTTCCACTTTGACACTTAAGTATGCAAAAACAGTAGCCCCCACCATTGAAGGATGCATCACAGAGGGACAGAGAGAGCGGCACCCTCACCTCTCAGCTGGGAGAATGATGAAGAGCACCTGAGGGCTGACATATTCTCCGGACTCTCGAGCTGCAACGAGTCATGACCTTTGAAGGTTTGATGATCAACGGGCGAGATTTCTTCTTCTTCATTCCGACGCGCAAGGGTGTAAATTTGAAGGACCTGCCGGACGAAAAGAAGAATGTGCGAATTGGAATGATTCCGATGTCCCAAGTCCCTGTTGGACTTCATTTCCCAATGGCTCGAACTGTCCTTTACAATCCCAGAAACCACTCATCATTCCCCTTGATTTGATGCTTTGTCTCTGCTGCTGCGGCTGCTCCTCCTCCTCGTCCTGTTCCGCGCCTCCCCTTTTCTTCCCTTTTTCTCTCTCCCTATCGTTTAGGGGATTATAAGTTACACAGGGTCATGAATATGATTGCGTTTGCCATTATCATGATCATAGTTCTGGATCATATATAAATTATTCTCTAACGTTTTTTGTAGTTCGAACTTGCGAAAATCGATTGCACGATCAGCGAAAGTTCATGGTTGAAATCTAGAAGAAAAAATTACGCTTTAGATAAAACATGAATTCATTATTTGGGACTCAACTTAACTTCCATTGTGGTCAAAAAAAAATTTGGTGTTTGGACTTAAGATGTTGACCTTCGAAGTTGAGACGTTTTGGCTCGGACCTTAGACCTTAGTGCCCCAAACACAAGATCGCAGACATCCGGCCTAAACCTTAGCCTTCTCAACCCTGGGACGTCAAGAGAGAAGAGAGGGAGATCCTCTGTTTATAATTTATGAGTTTGTTTGTTTGAGCAAAAGAATTTTCCTCGAATTAGCTTTTGGGATCTCCATGTGTTTAGTTTGTTAAAAATGATCGGTCAATGAACAATCGTATACGGTTAAACGAATAAGCACAATTAAATTTAGAAAAACATATGCCGTAAACTAAGAAAGGCGGAAAACATTTTCTTGGAAAATAGTTTCCTAGAAAGTGTGTCCCTCTGTTATGAAGACTTCCCCAAAATAAACGCGCCCTAAATTTACGAATTTTAAACTAATCCCTTTTCTAATCGAGTTCCTAAGATGTTCCCATTAGAAGTTCGAAGTCATCCAACAAATTGATAATTTATATCGATATGGGGAAATTAATATTTGCTCCTCTAAATTTGTAGGAATTCTTAATTGGGCCCTCCGACATTCTAATTTTATTGCAATGTCACCCTTTGCAAGGGTGGGTCTGCCCCTATCGAGTTGGTCCAACCAAGGCAAATCGGACCTACCTTTGTTTCGGTCACACCACCTCAACGAGTACAGGCGGATCATGCGTTCATGATTCAAACTTCCATAAATTTTCTCTATATTAGAAAACAAGGATTTATGTTGAGTTTGGATTCTTTCTGAGTATGCACATGAACTAGTGGATGCCATCTATAAAAATAAAAAGTCATCCGAATATTTCTATGATAATTTGGAATTTCTAGTTTAACTCAATCTCCATCGTCGCCAAAAACACTCTTCGTGTTTGGACTCGAGCCGTTGGCATTCAAAGTTGAGACGTTCAGGCTCAGACCTTAGACCTTGGCATCCAAACTCAAGACTACAGTGATAAGACCTAAAACTTAGCCCTCTCAAATCCAAGACATCAAGAGATAATAGAGGCAGATACTTATTTGCATTTAAGGGTCTGTTTGTTTGAGTAAAAAAATTTTACCCGAATTAATTTTCAAGATTTTCGCATATTCAGTTTGTTGAAAATGATCAATTAATGAAAAATCATATACGGTCAAACAAATATACATATTTAAATCTAGAAAAACAAATTCCCTAAATTGAAAAGTAAAAAACATTTTTCCTGAAAAGTAGTTTCCTATAAAGTATTTTAAGACTTCCTCAAAACGACCATGCCCAAATTTTGTAAATTTTAGTCTAATCCCTAATCCAATCAGGTTTCTAAGATCTTCCCATTGGAAGTTCGGAGTCACCCAAGAAACCGATACATTAAATCGATCTAGCGTTACCATGCGATGGTGAAATTAATATTTGCTCCTCTAAATATGTAAGAATTCTCAATTTGCACCCGACTTTCTTATTTTGTTACAATGTTGCCCTCCGCAGGGGTGTATCTGCCCTTGTCGAGTTGGCATGACCTAGGCAAAGGCAGATCTACCTTAGCCTTGGTCACACCACCTCAGCAAGTACAGATGGATCATGCATTCGCAATCTATACTTCCATAAATTTTCTCTTTATTAAAAAAGAATTTTCATGGAGTTTGGATTCTTTCGATTATATCAAACTTTGCATTCCAGTATCACTATGAACTAGTAGATGCCATTATTTCTGTGAAAATTTGAAATTTCTAATTAAATTTGGGGAAGAGGTAGAAACAGAATCAACTAAAATCGATACCCCTTCCCCACTTTGTTCTCCACATTTTTATCTCTTTCGATTTTCTATTCCCCCCCCCCCCCCACAATCTTTTTTTTTTTACGATTATTGTTCAGGACACATTGTACCAAAGTTCAAAAAGCTATAGAAATATCGTTGAAACTAAAAAATCGGCGTATAAGGCTACATATAATTAATGGGCAGATTCTCTCCCCAGTATTCAACTTCGATCGGTCATGTGATAGCACATGATTGGATTTTAGATTCGACACCGATAAAACTTAATGTTAATGATACATTGGATCAATTTTGAGAAGTTAGGGGCAATATTAAAAAAAGAATTGGAAGTTGTAGGGCAAATCGAGGATCTAGAGAAAACACGAGGGACAAACAGTAACTTTGCACGCACTATTTGACTTAGCTTATGACTAGGCCGGTTAGATACTTAAAATCTCAAGATATATAGGAAAGCTATCTACCAATTTGTGTATGTTACGGTTTGGTTGGGGTAATACCTAGTGTTAACCCAAGGCTCTATTCGCGATTCGAGCAAAAGATTTTTCGAATTTTATGGTCCGATAAGAACTTCGCGGTCTCTAATTCTATGATTTTTTCACTAACAAATAGCGACGTCTTCAATAACATGTCGCATCATCAATAGTGTACAAAATTGTCGTAGCCATTTTGGTTGATAGCTTGATGATTGCGGCACATAAGAACAACATCTTACGTTGGGGCAAACTTAAAAACAAAAATGAAATATCAAATGACACCTCCTATAATCCGACAATTCGGTGTTTGTGTGATTCAACTTCCAACCTCTGTGTGGAGGAACTGATTGAGCACAAGAGGCAAAATAATCCTATGGACCGCTAAACATTTATTAAACATATTTTTTTGTAAATTTCATATAGCCAAATCTTTACTATCGGACATTTAAATCGTGAAAAAAACCAAAAGAAGAAGAAGAATGTTTCCATTCTTAAATCTTAATTAGCATAACGAGAAGAAATAATAATATATTGAGAACGACAAAATTTTCTCACCCGATTATCAAGGGAGCTTATTAACAACATCTTATTTATACTTATCTTCTTTTAATAATTCGAACTTCCGCAGCAACCTCTTTTGTTAAACAGAGTAGCAGTATGCAAATTTGTTCTTCCAATTGGCACCGCTTGTCATCACGTGAGTGGAGCTCTTTTTTTTTTTTTTTTTAACTTCTCCCCTTTTTATCTTTTTTTTTTTGCGTAATGGGATTTTAGTGTTTAGGCTCCATTCGTTTTAAGGAAAATGTAGCATTTCTGGAGAATATTTTTTAGGAAGTCATTTTTTTGGAAAATGACAATATTTTCCATTTTTCGTATGAAACTTAATAAAAAATGATTTTTTAAAATTTTTTTCTTTTCTCTCATTTTTTTCCGATTTTATATTGACTGACCATTGGTTACAAACCACTTTTGAAATAATGTGGTAAATGTTTAAAGGTGAAGAAAGAAGATAAAAAAAGTTTTCCTCTTTTAAAAAGTGGAAAACATTTTTCTCACTTTTGAAAGTGTTTGTTCCGTCGGTAGAAAATATTTTTTTTAACTATCTTGTTTTCTGTGAAACAACCGTTGAAAAATTCGAAAAATATTTTTTCGAAAGTTTTTTTCCGTGAAACGAACGGAGTCGTAATATAAATGAGCTATACAAAATTGCAAACAAAGTCATTTGTATACTGATTATTCGAGAGCTTTAGATGTCAATTCGTGATGGATATCTTGATCGTAGTTCACCCAATTCTGTTTCTTTTCATTCCTTTTCTCAGGAGCACGAAAGTGAATCTTTCTATTATATTTTGAATGATGGTTCCATGTTCCAATGCAGAGAATTAGTCGGAATAGCCATCATTTCTCCGACCCACATTTCTTCACACTAGCCATGAAGTGACATGTGTGACGTAAAGATGGGGGGACAAGTTAGCAAATCCATTAAACAAACAAAAATATATCTTTTAGCATTTATAATCTTTCGATTAGCAAATAAGCCAGAGTTAGCCTGAAAAAATTATCTATTAAATATTAAAAATTTATTGTACGGATGTAAATTATGTTTCAAAATTTTCAATTTTACCTTTAGTCCTAAACATTTTACATGAATTTCTAATTCATCATTTCCGATCAATCTTCGCAAGAAATTGCCAACATAGCGATCTATGTATCACGTATAACGGCTTATGATGACTGGACCGCCACCTTAATGATTTTCGACAGAAATTGACACATTAAATTCATTGAAAAAATTGAAAAGTTAAAAATCGAAATGACATATGTATAATAGATTTATGATTGATTATGTACTTTTTCCAAAACTACCCCAAATATACAGGATGAACGAGACTTTTCTTTGTTTTATAATATTTTGTATCCACTTAGGAAATAAATACTTTTGTAATCATCAGCAAGCCAGGCTCGTTAGCAACAATGTGAAGATATCTCAACTTGAATATCCACTCTGTTGTCTTTTAAGAACAGTGACAACAATATCACCCCAACCACTAATCAATCATAAGTTCTATTATCATTTTTTAGGAGTATAGAAGAAGCTCAATACCTCCATATTGTGAGATAATTTTTAATTCTGAATCCGTCAACATTAAAAGCTTAAAATCACATTTCGTCGGCACGTGACTTTTTCGACGCTATCCGCACATGCATCTCAACATACTCTCTAATTTCTCCCCCCATTTTTCTACCCTTCTTCAAGCAAATTACGAGATAAACCAGATATATTGAATCGAATAGATTTTAGGTTTTAATTTTTTTCCAGCCGTCCGATAATAGGCAAGATCCATTCCGAATCGAACAACATAAAAAGTGATAAAATCAATAAGGTAAAAAAAAGGTGTGATGGGTAATAATAGAAGAGAAAAAAGAGGTAATAATGCCCACCTATAAACCTAGAAAAATAATAATAATAATAGAAACAGAGACAAAATGAAATGATGAAAAAGAAAAACCTATAAACAAAATGAGGAAGTGGTACTAATGGCCACCTATAAACAGAGACAAAATGAAATGATGACACCTCCCATCCCTCCGCCCTATTTCTCCGACTCAGCTGTCCAATAACCAAAAATAAATAAAAAGATGACAATTTCTTTTTATTTAATT
The DNA here is from genome assembly GCA_030064385.1 of Melaleuca quinquenervia. NCBI lineage: Eukaryota > Viridiplantae > Streptophyta > Magnoliopsida > Myrtales > Myrtaceae > Melaleuca > Melaleuca quinquenervia. The sequence goes on from CM057726.1 coordinate 17,034,783, forward strand.
AAAGTTATATTACGTGCTATATTTTTTTCTTGGGCTCTTGTTGCTTCTGCTGTAGATAATCATGAATGCAGTTCCCCTTTTGTTCGGCTCCCTATGACGTCATGGCCACGCAAGCCATACGCAAGCTCATCATATGCTATGACTCCCCTAAACTATGTCAAGAAGATATGAACTGGTACTATTATAATAAGATTGTTTTCTTGCCCAACGGACAATATTATAAGATACTTCTAATCTTTTTCAGCTAATGTTTTTTTTTGTTTGGTGAGCTTTTGTAGGTGATGAACCGATGAACTTTTCCTTAAATCGAAAGGTGAGTACCCTTGAATATGGAAACCCACGACATCATGACACGCTTACCTAAAAATTAATTTTCATCTTATAGAGAATCTCAAATTAGTACCTCACGAAACATTTACTCTAAAATAGTTTTTTATTTTACAAAGGAAGTCTGAATTAGTATCGTGGTCCGAATCTATCCCCAATATCATGCAATTTTCAGTATCCATTTTAACATGCGCACATGTCAGTGCACGTGATGAACGACAGCAAGACGAATCCCAATGTGGAGAATGGAAGATTTAACATATACCCAACACATGTATTTCAAGGGAGGGTAAAATTGAGTTAAGGGTACCAATTTGGGTATTTTGTGAGACAAAAATTAATTTATGAAGAATGTGCCATAGGCACCAATATAGGAATTTCTCACGCGATGAAAGTCACTTTCAGAGTAAACATGTAGGGACACCAATTTGGAATTTAATAGGATGAATTTTCTTTATTAATTTTGGATAACTATGACGTTCACAAGTTTAGAATTTTCGATGGTATTGACTCTAAATATAAATAGTAATTAAATGATTATACGATCTGATATGTGATCTTACAACTATGCGGTGATTACCCATGGAGAGAATGTGAGCAAGTACATTCATTGATCAGCCAAATCGATTGGAAATCAAGCAAACATAAGGAAAAGTAGCTAGAAATATCATAGGGCCAAATTTTTAGGGTAAAAACAAATTTTACTACGTCACTATTCAATAACTGGCGTTTGTGTGGGGATTCAATTAATCAAGTAATTAATTTCAATTAATACAAAATATCGATCACTTTAATAATAATCAGACAGCAACAACTGGTCTTCGCAAGTCAGCCTAAGTCAGCTCGTGGAAAAGCACTCAGGCCGCCGCATGCAAGTGCAAACATCATCAATTGTCCCAATTGAGTGGTTGACTCGGGGTCCGTGGACTTGTTGTTCCGTCGGAAGAGATCAACCGGAACTCACGTCCTTAATTTTAGGGTCGCCGATCGCGAGAACATCAATCGAGATGGTGCTCGCCGGGGTCGGCCAAGGCCGGCCGGCTCGGAAGGCTGAAAAAATAGGCGGGTTTGGACAAGCATTCCCTTCTTGCTTCCCACGTTTCCAAAAGTTCAACGGGGGCGTGTTAGCTTCTAATTTTTTGTACAATTCATGCACTTTCACGTTAGAAAACATTCAAATCATTCAAAGCGTATTACTAAGACTGACACGTTGATTGCATGTATTTCTTTCGTGATGTTTTAGCTCAAAATACATATTCTATTTCTTACTTGAAAAAAAATAAGATTTTGAAAAAGAATTGCTAGAAAAACCAACTTCGAACGCATGGTTTCAGTCTAGATTAGGTTTAGAAAAGACTTTTCAATTCTTTGTACACTAATTTTATCTAAACAGTGGATCAAAATGTGAAGCTCAAAAGGGTATTTGCACCTTTTGAATCCCTAAAAATTGCGTGTTTTGGGAAATTCATGCCCTTTATACGTGAAACAGCGCAAACATTGCTCATATCTATGTGAAACAATAAGATTCATACGGTCCAAATGCACTAATCAAGCATGCTATAAATAGAATTTGTATCGTCAAAATTGAAAAGTCTCAACTGTCGCATATATTTTAGAATCCTTTCTTATCAATGTTTTCCTTTTAAAGAAGTGTTCTTCTATTGCGGGTGTAAGAAAAATCAATGATAGATCAAAATGTAACTCCCCGTTCCATTACTACAGATGTTCCATATCATCTTTTTCTTGTCATGGCAATGTTGTTACGATGAAATGATAATCGTCTACATATTTAATTCGAATAAGTCCGACAAAATAATTCCAATTTAAATTTATAAATAATTAACAGAAGCTAAATCATAATTAATAACTCATCAAAAGTCACGAAAATCACTACATTTGTCATTGATTAAATTATTAAAAATCGTAGCTGCATCAAATATTATGTTCTATAATTACTAGACATGTGTGAATCACAACCGCTATGATAAAACGTAATTAGCTTACATGACTTTTACGAAATTTGCTTTTTTTCATTAAACAAAAGACAATTATAGAAAGAGAATTGCATTTTAAATCATCCAATCAAATACAAGTTTGAATCCAGCGGGATAAAAAACCAATGCTTTTTAAAAATACATGTTGATTTCCCTGATTCAGACTATAATTGCACATTCTCGTTTAAAAATTATTCCGTATTTGCATAAACAAACTGGGAATTGTATAAGTTACTTTTTTTCTCTCCCTACATGTGGTTTCTTTCTTATGATTAAGGCATATGGTCGGTGAGATAATAGTGTTTATTTTTATATCGACATACTGATTCTTTGCCTGGAGAAAAGTTATAATAATCTCTAATTGTGGTTTTCTATTAATTTCTCTGGACAAATAATAACTGTTGCATTAAAAAGCTTTAATTCATTATGGGAAAAAAGTTTAAATAGATTTTAAAACTTAGTAACTTAGTTGACGTGATTATAAAACAATCATTATAATATAAAAAATTTCTGAGTACTGAGTAAGAGCAAATTATTGATTATTTCTGCTACTCAATTATAAAAACGGAATTAAAAATTTAGTACGAAAAATTAATATAATTTGTCAGGGATTCTTTTTTGTGAAAATAATATAGGTCTACAACAAAAATATCTTGAAAAATACATACTTTCGCATTAAAGAAGACATGACATAGAAAGCTTGACAGTGTTCAGATAAAAATAATCAATATAAAAACAAAAAAGTCCTTGTTATATTTCAAGCATGCTTGAGCTACGAGGAATTCAAAAGAATTTATAGAATGCGTAATATAAACCACAGTTTAGTGCGAAGAATTACAATTGACTTAAGTTTCATACGGATAACTCGATTTTTTACGAGAAAATATTTTTCTGTAAATTGGTATGAATTTCTATAATTAAGCGAGAGGGTGGACTATATAAAAAAACATATTATTGAGAAATCGATAATACTTAATTTGATCGAAACAAGTTCATCTACTTTTCCTTTTTTTATGGATAATAACAAAATTCTCGATCTCAAAATAGTCTCGTAGGAAAGAGATGATAAGAGTACAATGCCCTCTTCCCATGGTATGGGCAATTACATTTGTCTTACTACATAGGACATGTGTGTGCCGTATTATAAAAAGCAAGTAACGTACTGAAAACTAATACAATTAACGTAATTTGAAAAATATATTATTAAGAATTAATATCGGATAGAGAGCATGTTAGATGTGGTACTAGTAAAAAGAAGGGCTACACACCTATGTATGCACCTGCTATTTATTCATTAATTGTATGATTATTCAATAATTTTCAATTATAACGAGTAACTGTTTTGCGTAACAAATAAGGACAATTCACAAATTATGTCATTTGTTTTGAAATACATATGTATTTAGCGATTAAGTACACATGTAGCATAAACATTTTTCTGCATACTTTCTTTTTCATATACGTAGATTGACATGGGCATATTACAAGAATATGGTAAAAAATGACATTTTGCTTACAAATAAGTTTAACTCGAAGCAATTTGTCCATCCATATAAGGTCGTGTTTTCATATATAATGCATGACTATAGGTTATGTAAGATTTCTCACATTTGCGAGTATTTCAAGGATACTTATTAAACACGTTTCATGATAAAATATTTGATTTTTTGAAATAAAAATCATATTCATCACAAGAACTAAAGATGATGCATCGAAACGTATAAAATATTTTTAAATTTGATCCTTCAAAGGAGGACCTTCTGATTAAATCTTTTGACAAAATTTCCATGTACCTAGATAATTTGATTATGCAAACAGTTCTGATCATTCTCTTCTTCCTCCCAAAAATTTCAAATCATCCCAGACCATTATTCTTCCACTATCATTCTCTTCATCCCCTTCATTTTCTGAACAGAGCTGCAATCTCAGCAAGAACTGACAAATTTTGCATTGAAAGAATGTTTTGGGGGTGTCGATAATTTATAGTATCAATTAAGATTTTACCTACTTGAATGAATTGATGGCGATTCTAGAACACTTTCTTAAAGATTTTCAAATATTTTAGTCGCTAACCTAATACGATATGGAGAAGACTCATGATCTCTCGAGACTTATGAAGCTAGTGACAAATTTAAATAGAGTTTGAAAGTCCAAGCGTATCCCCAATCTTGAAAACTTAGGATAATAATAGGAGAAGGATGAAGTATGAACAAAATTATATCGATGAGATTTCAAGTAGAATAATCAACCCTCATTGATACCTTCTATATAGATAGTTCTTCAGCCCTCTGCAAGACACTACATCGGATTGCCAAAAATCATGATCGAAGTTGTATTTGAAGCAGGGTTTAAATAAGTACAAGTTTCTTTTCCTAAACCTTATAGTCAAAGTTATGCAAATGTTATAATACACGAATTTAAATTTATAAGCAGAAAAATGCCACGTGTACATGAATAGCATGTAAACCTAATATATAAGCTATTTTGACAATTACATCAATGTAAAAGTGCCCAAATCACGATCGGAACTGTGCCCAAACTAGAATTTACAAAGTACAAGTTTTTTTTTCCCCCAAACCCTGTAGTACAAGGCATTGCAAACGAGATTTGAAGTACACGAAAAGGTTAAACATGTGATAAAAGGTGATTTTGAGGACAAAACTCCAAATGATCAAAAAGAGATGGCTCCCCCTAAGAACTCGCTGCTTTTCACAAGAGAAAGTGAAAGTAAACCGAGGTGGGTTTATGCTTTTAATCGGGCTAAGATGATAACAAAATTATAGGGGGGGAGCTGAAGAATGGTGGTTAGGCGAGGGGTTGAATTTATGATACTGAAAAGAAGGGTAACACTAAAAGTTCGATAGGCGAAAAGGGACTAGAAAGGTGATAAACTTTTTATTTAAAATTTCTCCTTTTCCTTTCCTTTTTCTGCCAAAAGTCAAATAGGGCCTATTCGACATATCAATCATAATGATATCCTCTCACCGCCGAGGCAGGGAAAAGAGAGAGGGGACAGATTTGCACCCAAGATTTATCATCATTGCCTTTGATATTTCCAGCCAGAGTTGCCCTAGAAAAAAATGATGAGGGAAGATAATTTTTATCAATCTCCACTTCTTTTCTTTTTCCCTCGCTCCCTCCCCTCCTACTTTCCTTCGAAAGACGTGGGTGTTGGTGAATGGGAAAAACTTCCCTTTGCCCATCAAGCTCCTGTTCTATTATTGTGCACTCATCTGTTTGCCCTTTTCTCCTTGGCTCCATCTAGCTAAAGTGAAAGTTCAGGGCTCGCAAAAGCTCCATCTTTTGTATTCACTTTTCATTTTTATGTTTGGGGAGCTTGGTGTGCTTGCATTCAAATGGAGATGCGCCAAAAATAATACTATTCTTGCTATATTTGTCATAATATCTAAATATTGAGCAACACTTTCACCTAAGAACTTAAATTTTCAAAATAGTTGGCCAAAAGTGAGCATGTTATAGTAGCAGATCATACAAAAATGCTACAAAATGATTCACATATCTAATTGATTGATTTAAATAAATATATCGACAAATCATTTTATACTATAATATTCACCATATTATAAATGAGCACTTAAATAAGTGGAACGTATTTAAATCTGGACAAGATTAAGACTACCATACATTATTAACCATAATGTAAATAAATTATTATTCCCAGTGAGAAAAAAAAAGCCTAGATACAAACATTTGTCGTGTAATGTTGACCTGATTTTGAGAGGGAAACGTCAAAGTTTTTCCTATATTTTATGAAAAAGGGGAAGTTTTTGTCCGGAGCATGGAGTTCTTTCCGCTTTCACGGATCGTTTTCTAGGATTTTACGGCTGGGATAGGATTTGCTTTTCCTTTTCGTGCCGAATGCGTTGGGATTTACTTTTTTAGATACGAAACAATTTAGTAATTATGCACTTTATTGAACTCTATACAAGAGTACGCATGCTTCAGAGGTCAAAGGAGAGGGTAACTTTGGAATAAAGGCGTTAGTTTGGATATTAGTTCTTAGCATATTGCATTAGATGCAAGCTTTGGCAGAGTTAATTACTTTCTTTAGGTGTTTCTTATTTAATTTTCAAAATAATTTGGACTGGTCTTAGGTACTTATAAATTTACAACAGTTACGAGATTAAGATCTCTAATCAGACAAAGCAAAACAGGAAAAGGCCGTGCATCCATCTCTATATACATACTTTTCTTTTCCGATATATGAATATTCTTGACAAGTAGTTGGATGATTCATAAACTATCCTCAAATTACAGTAAGTTCTATAAACCCGACATATATATAATTTTTCAATTTTCATTTCTGACGGAATTTTTCGTCAAATGCAGCTTTCGTTTTCCCTGTTTCCTTCATATTGAAATGCATTTGTGACATCGTTTCCGCCTATTTTGCCTTTCAAGCATCTCCGGCCAAAGTTCATTATTCTTGCTCGTTGAAGATTGTAAAGATCGATATTTTTCCATGAAAACTACCTAATCCACTTATGTCTAATATTAACTTCGATTTGCAGAATTTAATATAATAAGTGAAATGAGAAGAGACTTTTTGGTAATGTTTGGGGGGAGCGGTTGTGAAGCCCTTTTAGAGCGCCCACTTAGTTCTAATTTAAAAGACAATGATTCAGTCATTCCCTGGCAATCTATTGCATTGAGTTTAGATCAGCTCGAGCAGCTCCTTGTTAAGAAGCAAGGGAAGCTTGCTAGAAAGTTCTTCCTACATATTCTGATCTCAATAACTCAGGGCCTATTTGGTTTTAGAGGATGTATTTTAATTTTTGTTCACATATGAAATGAAAACGAAAACAATTATTAGTTTCAGAAATTTCCTTAAAAACATGTTCGCTAAGTGAAAATGGGGTTTTTTTCCTTTTTATAGAAACATAATAAATTGCATTGGCGAAACCCAACGGTGGGTAATTGTGTTGGTTGAAAACTTCTTTCTCCTTGCCGAGATCCACAGTTGCTAATGTTTTAAGTGGGGAGCCATGGTATTGATGTTTTGTAATAGTCTCTCTTCAGATATAGGAGCTCGGCCCTTTAATGCTGTCCATGCACCAAGGACCCATGGTTGATTCCTCTCTTATAAAAAAAAAAAATGCACTAGTGAATCTTTAGTTGTTAACCTACCTTTCTAAGATAATTTGTCCGATCTTTCCTATGAAAATTGCTTTTAAAAAAAATGCCAAACGTACTTTTTTAAACATTTCATATGAAGCAAATTTTTTGTTTTTATTTATTGCAGCCTAAAGTTCTCTTTTGGCAACTTCACCTAGATCTTACTTACACATTCAAATGACAAAGTCAAAGGTTTTTTTAACGTAGTTCCCCTTATTGAATTCTATAATTTCTCGTTGTTTGAAAAATTCATAGATGTTGAGACATAAAAAAAATAGATTTCTTGCGTTTTATTTTGGGGTGATTACCAACAAGTCCTAAACTAATTATGATTATGGTAATTAAGTTATAAAATTTTCAATTTAAGTGAATAGACCGATCGAGTCATTTCGATAAATTTTGACTAAAAATTATTAACATTGATGCCGGTCATCCCATATAGTACAAAGTATCCATAAATTTAGAACTGAATTAATATAAATATAATAGATATATAGCTTTTTTTATATAAATTTTGCCCATTTGTTTCAAACTTCTGAAGTCATTCTTTATTGCGATTCTTTATTTAAGAAATTCCGATTAAATATATTTGTCCACGACGATGCCAATAAACTCTCAAATCACTGGAGAAGGCTCCGGTTTCTCTGACCTACCAAACTGATATTGCACTGGGAAAGAGAAAGGACTTTCTCATTCCCTTTTAACCCGAATAAAATCTTCACAGCCAGAGAAAGAGAGCGAGAGAGTTCTCTTGCTTCTTCTCTCTTCAAGATCCCATAAAAGCAGCCAAAAGTTCGTCTCCCTCGGAACTTCTCTTCTTCACGCTTCACGAGAGAGATGTCAACAACTGCAACGTCCACGCAGGCCATGCTCAACCAGGCAACAACCATGTTAGAAGACCAGAACTTGCCCTCCCAACTGGGTTTCTACTCAATGTTTCCTTCAAGCATGAGCTCTCTCCCGTCATGTTCATCATCACTTTCCTTCAACCAAACCCTCAAGTCCCTCCTCACTCTTCCTTCTTCGCTTGTTTCTCCCGATCCTCCCTCTACCAGTAATAATAACAACCTTACGCTCATCACTGAAACCCTACTTTCATCAACCGCTCCTCACAAGCAAAGAGAGAGTCTTCCAACTCCTTCTGAAATCTTGGGAGGTCCCCAGCTTCTGTCGTTGCAGAGATCAACCCCAAATCTCTGGTAAAAATTAGGAAAAAATGAAAAGAATTGATATCTACTGATAAACTGATAATTATTTATAACACCCTTTTCTTGAAAATCTATTGTTTTGATGTTCCTTTAGGGCATGGGGTGAGTTTAGTGATCAGAGTAGTTTGATCATGAGATCGTCATCCAATGGTGGAGACCATGGTAATCATTATCATCATCACCACCTCCATCAAAGCCTGGGGGCTTCAGCTCTGAAGATGAAGAAGATAAAGGGGAGGAGGAAGGTGAGAGAGCCGAGGTTTTGCTTCAAGACCATGAGCGATGTGGATGTGTTGGACGATGGGTACAAATGGAGGAAGTACGGTCAGAAGGTGGTCAAGAACACTCAACATCCCAGGTAAATATGTTCTCTCATTTTATTCAGACGCCCACAAATTAAATTACCCGCATATATCTTCCTTTTTTTAGCTGGATCTTTTTATAAGTTTATTAATAGCCTTTTGTGACTGATCTCATAACGACCGGTTCTTTAGCTTTATACTTCATATGCCCCATCTCTCTCTCTCTCTCTCTCTCTCTCTCTCTCTCTCTGAGGTAATATGATTATGTCTGGATCATCATTGAATTGGTGGGATTTGCAGCTTATGGCGGTGCAAAGGAGATTTACCAATTATGTGGAATGAATGAACTGAGTTGATAATTAGGTGCTCATGAAACAGGTTTAACTCGGTGAAAATCAACTAATTATTAGCTTGAAAAGAGGAAAATCATGCTCTAAAAGCATCAAGACATGCAAGAATTGATGAATTATCACGTTCCACGCTGAACAAAGCACCATCAATCTAAAGAGGAGATGAACACCAACGACATTGAGGATGTACCGTGTTTTCGGTTAGCATTTTCACATCATAATATTCTTGGATGATCAAAGTAAAGAGCATGGTCTAAGTTGATTCCCCCTATGACTTAAGGGATTTTGAAACTTGCTTTACTTGTTTCACTGGTCAACAGGCATGATTTAGTTGTCACTCATTATTTTGACATTGAGGAGAATGTGATTATTAGGAGATTATTTTGACATTGAGGAGAATGTGATTATTAGGAGATTTCCAAGTTTTACACTCCATCTACTTCATTCAAGAGAGGAAGATAATTGTGATGTTTTCTAAATTTCTCTTTTTTTCTTCTCCGGCCAAAATGCTTTTCCCGTTCTTAGATAACAAAAAACTGGGGACAATTCCGACAAAAGCAGGAACAGTAGCCTCACATGTCGGAAATGATTTCGCTGCTGTACTAAATTAATATCCTGGTCCACGAGTATTTATGGACCCTATCTTCACCTGTCTTACATTTAGGTGCCGCAGAAAAGGGAAAAAAAACAGTCACACTGGGAAAGATTTGGATTTTCTCATTAATGGACATCACCTGAATAATTTGCGTATACAAATTATACGGAAATGGCAAAGTCAAAGGTCCTTTAGTTATATTAGTTATCCTTGAAAATGAGTCCGTTTGGTAAGACTAGTGAAACTTTGAAAATCAAGATTGATGTGGTGCAATTCTATGGTTAGAATAGAATGTAATGCTCCAAATAGCAAAGCCGCTGCGCTACTTCAATCCATTGTGTATTTGTTACCCTTTATGTTATAAGGTGCAATCTCACCAAAGTGGTTAAATTCTGAATTTCGAAAAACCTCACTAATCTCTTGTCCGTCAGGTTAAGACGCGACCCAAAAGTATTTGGAGCGTGTGGCAACCATGCAACATTTTGTGTGATTTGTATCAATTTACATTCTTCATGTACATTGGTCAGTAATTTGGAAGAAACTACTGTGCTTTCAGATTACCTTTAGCTACATAGGAACTTAATCTTCAAAAGAGAGTTCTACGGATTAATCTAGGGAAAAGTGTCGAGAAGTTATGGCGAGATTTATAAATCATATAGTTCACTATTGTCTCAACCATTAATTATGTGCAAGCTTCACAATTCTTTTTTCGTGCCTGAGTCTTCATGAAACAGCGTCTTCCGATGCATGCGTTTCTTCCTATGTCCTTTCATTCCGGCTACCGACTCGTCGAATCACGCCGGAACCGGTCGAATCACCTCACATTCTTCGAGTCTTCGAGCCCGGAGTGTCCTTACCAATGTTAGATCGGCTGACAGCAAATTGCCATCTTGGCCGCAGGAGCTATTATCGCTGCACGCAGGACAACTGCCGGGTCAAGAAGCGGGTGGAGCGGCTGGCCGAGGATCCGAGGATGGTGATAACGACGTACGAGGGGAGGCACGTGCACTCGCCGTCGCAGGACGTCGAGGACTCGCAGGCCTCCTCGCAGCTGAACGACTTCTTCTGGTAGTAACTAATCAATACGTGTATGATCATCACTAATAATAAAAGCAAAGATCGACGGTTCTGCGGCCTGGCTCACGAGGCCAGGGTCGAGCAATGACCGGTGTTAACTGCTTCTTCTTCCTTTCCTTTCCTTTCCTGATTGCTTTCTTCTTTTGGGTTTCTCTTGCGGTGTACTTCAGGGTCAAGTAGTGGTCGAAGATCACTTCGGTGACTTTCGTTTGGTTCTGAGGTTGAGCGATGCTGTGAATTGCTGATGTTGGTTGGTGGGGGGAAACTGTTGTTGCCCGCAGTCATTTTGGGGCCTCAGTGTATGGTGATGATAACTTCTGTGTTAATATATAGTTCTTTGTTTCTTGGATTCTCTTGGTTCCACCATCAAATCTGCGCATGGCTTGGTCTCATCTTTTGATTTCATGATGAACGGAACCTCGATGTACAGAAAAAAAATCTCTTAATTTTAAGAATCCTGGCCTTTATTCCATGGGAAAAAGTATGAAGAAAGGAAGACTAACGTGAAGCAGGGGTTCATTTATTCGAAAAGACTCTCCTGTTTTGAATCTTTCTCATCTCTTATAATCATCACGGTGATAAATCTTTCTCAACTGTCATAATAATCACGGTGATAATTTCATTTCGATATTAATTCGTATCCTGAATTTTGAGAACACATGATTTGCACGTTCAAATAGAATTTGCAAATCCAAAAAGATCAATCTATCCTCAAAACTTGTCCAAACGCTATGTACTTATGCTACTCTCTTCTCTCTCTTGCTCTTTAGCGTAGGCTCTAGCCATTTGCCATGCCGCCGCCATTTTCAATTGGCATTGCACCGTCATGGATTCTGATTGAGCCCTCTGTGCATCTCTCTCTCTCTCTCTCTGCCATGGCTAATATCTCAAGTTCGAATGGAGCACAATGAATCTAGGTCAAGCTCGACATCAACGAAAGTCAAACATATCTCAATCAACCGCAAAACTGGCAAAGCTTGACACGTATGTATAGTCAAAACTCTATACAAAGGCCAAGCTCAACAGGTCATGGCTCAACTAGGGTGGCAAGTGGCAACAGCATGGCGATGCCGACATACTATGACAGGAATGTGCTAGCATATGCTTTTTTTCATTAGTCAGATGTTGATCTTGTAATTCTGCCCAAAATTCAAAAAAGAAAAAGAAAAAATAAATTTCATAAAAAAATTTACTTTGGTACTCGATAATTTTCGAATTTTTAACTTATTTTGATCAAGTACTAAGTATTTAATCGACAAAATTCACAGCAGAATTATTCCTTTTCCCCAGATGCGCACTCTCGTAATTTGGAGAAGTTGAAACAGAGGTTTTTGGGGGCCTTATCATATTTGTCCTCCAAATTTAAGGGCCCACAAAGAACGAGAACAGGCCCATCAAGTTTAGCTTGTGGGCCTGATCTTGGGCCGGGCTATCTCTCACCGACCATCGTCTTTCTTTTGCTTTCATTTATTTTCTTCCTATCTAAGTCGCTAAAGAAAATTTGCTCTATATATATGCCCTCTTTAGGATCAAAGAAGGAAATACATTGTCCTTTACTCCGTGGATCTATCAATTTATGATGGAAGCTCATGAATTAAAAAAAAGAAAGAAACAAAGAAAGATTATTAAATTTTCACTAACAAAAAAATCCCAAAAGGGTATGCAATAATGCATTTATCACAAACTAATTTCGTCTTAGACTAAAGGCACTTCCCATGTACACTTTTATCCCAAATTCGCTCGTCGTAATCACTTTGGATTCATGGATTGATTCTATCAAAAATCCGAAATTAGCACTCATACCACAAATTTATTATAAATTAGTTTTCGGCTCGTACCAAAAGAAAAAAAAAAGCCCAAATCCGATACCCATGAGACATTTACCTCGGATTAATTTCCGTTCCGCGAAAAATCTCGAAACAGTACTCTTGCGACACAAGGACAGGTTCCGTTCTGAGTGCTGGTTCGGCAACTTTTGTAAGGTGAAAACCAATTCAGAACGAACGTGTGATAGGATATCGATTCGAGGGTTCTCAATGACATGGCCTTAACTTCTGAAGAATCCGCACCGGGTCACAGAGAGAGATCGCACCGCAGCGTGCCGATAAGAAAGCGCGGAACACGTCCATGACCGGATGAGCTCGTCGTTGACGGCAAAGCAACGATCTCGAATCCGAGCCGTGGGCAGAGGCAACCACCTTTGCGTTTCTGCAAATCTCCGCCAAGTCGCCGTACCGCAAAAGAGGATTTTAATTCTTTTTGGAAGAAAGAAAGAGAAAAGAGAAACGTCTCGAGATCAGACAGGGCTTGTCAAACGTTGACGTCCGACCAGACAGGCCAGGGAGGGCAAGGCGCACGAGAAGATATTGGGTGCACCGGCCCTACTGGTCCCTCACCAATCAGGAGTGGCCACCTGTCGGGTGGGCCCCAGCCCATTGGTCCCGGTGCACCTCAAAATTTTCCCAAGGCGCACGCCTCCGAGGCTGGCGCTTCGCAGGCCTTCGCTGCCCACGTGGCGCTGCGTGCATGGATGGCGGTGCGTACGTCCTCGCGTATTCATCCGTACATCCTTAACACCAGTACTTAGTCAGGTGGTGAATAATCACCTTCTTTTTTTTTCTTCTAATCTCATTTACAATTAATTTCCTAGACAGCATGTGATTTATTGCGTTCTCGTTTCTTTATATTTTTTGTTTATAGGTGAGGAAAGGCCGTGGATCTTGTTGTGAAAAATCCTAAATTATATTCACATAATATATTTATCCAAAATTCTTCTTGTGATAAATATAAAATTGCCGAAGATCGCGTCGACCATATGAGTATGACTGCAAAATGCATCCGCCGTGGAAACGGAAGACGTGCGAATCGAAATGTAAATCCATAGCCCGAAGGTAGAATTGATATAATTTGCTACACCGGATATTAAGCCTAACTAGTTATTCAAGATTGCGAGACATGCATTTCAATGTTCGGAAACCCGCTCATTAACCCGCTATCCCGCAATATATTTCCCCATGATAAATACCATTAATTTAATTCACTAAAGAAGTTTTGAATTTTTTTCATCAAGTATATTCAAATATGGTGTCCCTAAACTTTATTATCCCCTAATTTTTAATTTGTCTAATACTCTAGAGACTAAATTGAACATGCACCCAATATTTAGGGACCGCATTGAATAAGTTAAAAGTTAGGAGATGATATTACATGTTGAGTTAAAGTTCACTAATCATATTGAATAAACATAGGAACCAATTGTTCAAAAGTCCATAGAGCACTTAGAATGAACTAAATTTTTGAGAACGACAGTTGTCGAATTAAGATATGTGGACCATCTATGTCATTATCTTTATGGATTGTTAGATGAGTCGCCCCTCGTTCGGGACACGATTTAGGCAAACTCCAATTTAAATCGAGGGTCCACTTTCGGGGAAGTAGCTACGAGCCGAAGATCAAGACAAGTGCTTGGGATTTCAATGCAAGAGAGTCGAGTTCAAACATGTGGTCCCTCGTGACGCGCACGTTCAAACCCTGATTTCAAGGACGACCGGATTTGAAGTCATTATGAACATTTTTTCCCCCGAATCTCATTGATTAGAGACATTGTAATCTCGTTTTAATGATTAATCAACAACCCCCGCGCAAAAGTAATTATAATAATTCGGTTTGTGTACTCTTCACGTTTGTTTCTTTCACGTTGGGAATCTTTCTTCCAATTGGTCTCGTCTTAAAAATAATCTCTATGTATCGCTTACACAAATAAAAAGGCAAATTATTTTTATATTTTACGTAAATGTACGTGCTCACGTACTCGTCTGTACGTGCTTAACACCTGTACTTAGTTGGGTGGCTAATCTCATTTGTAATTAATTTCCTAGACAGCATGTGATTTATTATGTTCGTGTTTCTCTATATTTGTTTTTACAGGTGAGGAAGGGCCATGAATCTTATTTGGAAAAAAAAACTATTGAAAATCTTAAATTACATGCATGTGATGTATTTATCCCAAACTTATTTTGCGATACAATGCTTGCGTGGCGCATTTACTTTAATTTTTTTTGTGATATTAAAAATCTCGAATTTATCTCTTTCTAACACATCTACCTTAACACTTTTTTTATTCTTCTTTTTTTCCGCCTAGATTTGGGCAAGGGCAACCTCGCCAGCCGTCGGTGAGGTCGTGTTCGCCATGATTTCATTCTAATCCCAAATCTATCTACACATCCAATCCCCCGCTAATTTCTTCAAAATCATCAATATCATGGTCAATATCATAGTCAACATCACCACCTTAGTACAGAATAATAACACCCTCATGATATCGATAATCTTAAAGAAAGCGGTGATCATTTTCAGATACATTGGAAAATTCGAGGCCGGAATGAAAGTCGACTATTGTTTTTTCAGACAAAAAAAAGTGTTCGGGATAGAATTCTTATTTAAATTAAAATTAGGGTTTCGTTTTTTTTAAGGAATTGGCCCCAAAATTTAATCATGAAATAGCTCGACGTGGGAATATAACAAAAAGGAAAAGAAAAATAAAAGAAAATCACTGTGATGGGGTGGGATATTGGGAGCATGACTTCGATTGGAATCTGTGAATTTTGACCGCCCCCTCATCAATAACGACGACCGGTCGTAATTAGGGAAAATGCGATTAGTTTAGATTAAATTCGAATAAAGCTCGAAATTAGAGGGATCATAATAATAATAATAAATAATGGAAGGGACTATTTTTTGGATTTTTTTTTTAAAAAGAAGAAGAAGAGAAAAACGTGAATGGCTGGCAAAATATAGAGTTGAAAGCAATGGGGGAGCGGAAACCGAGGGGCCGTCGCTTGTTGCTTTGCTTGGTCGTTCCGTCGTCGTTTTCTGGAGGGACAGGGAAGGGAGGGGGTGGGGCCCAGTGAAACTGGCGGACGCACGTGGGCGGGGGGATCCCCCAGCTGGCGACAGGTGGAGAGGGGATGAGCTCGCGGGTCCGGCCACCCCGGTGGCGCCACCCCGCCCCGCTGTCCGCTGCCCGGTCCTTATCCGGTCAGGTTCGCACGTGTGTGGAGTTCGAGCTGTTGGTCGGCACGCGTGGCCCTGTCGAATCCGGCGCGTCATATCTCAAACGGTCCGATACCCCTAGAAATTGGATTCGCCGACGTCTGACAATCCGGGCCATTAATGCCCCCCTCCCCTTGTACTAGGGGGGACATTAATGGCTAGGATTGGCTAACGTGAAAATTTTGGATTTAATCTCAGACTTCATTTTAAGGCTTGGATCGTTTCGCCAAAAGTATGATGTATTTAGAAAATATCTTTGGAGAAGCTATTTATTAAGGAGATGATAATATCTTTTTAATAATTGGTTGAAATTTGAAAACAAACTAAAAAGGCAATTTCCGTCATTTGATATTTGGTTTGATTTCCAAAGAGAATTTTATCAAAGTTTCGAGATCTTTGCACGGCCGATTAGTAAGACTTGCTTGGCCACAAATGATCCTTTTATTTTAAAGGGAAATTGAATCTTTCCACACCGTTGATTTCTCTTTGCACCTACTCCAAGAAAGAGAAGCGCATTTGACTCTTGAAATCGCATTCGTCTTCTTATAGGTGCTCAAGTTCATAAAATGTGCAATCAAATCCTTTCGAATTGTGAAACTTTTCTCTATTTCGTCTCTTGACCTCTGATGGGCCGACATGTCCATACATTCAAGCATGATGTGGGATCGTGCTTGGTTATTAGAGTAAGGATTACGATAGGCAGGCACGGATATAATTGACACCCATTTGGGAATTCAGCATAACTATGGATAGAATTATAGAAAAAATCCAATTATATTATTGGAAGACGCAACAAAAAGGGAGAGAAAGAAAGCAAAAAACCCTAGATCTAACAACAGTGAGCACGACGGCAGCAACTGTTGCCACGGTGATCATGGCGGTTGCTGTTGGTGACGGTGACCACCACCATGGTGGTCACCACCGCAACAGAAGATAAGAGATAAGGGCTCGTGCGACCTTTGTGGATTGTTGTCTGAGGAGGGGCAACATCGCAGTCGCTTATTTTGCAATCTACTACATGACTGATGTCGGGGTGCAAAAGTTGTGTCTAAATCTATGATTCAAGGTGCAAGGACTTAAGACTTTTTATAACAAAAGGTACAAAAGTGGTCGAGGAATGAAGAGTGAGATATTTTTTGGCACTTTTAAACAAGATTAGCATGGCCAAAAAGAAAGCAATAGGACAGGTTTCTCTAAATCTTCCAGAAGGTGGTGGTTGTTTAGGCTAATTCTAAAGTGTGCTTAGACGGAAAAATCCCTCTGATCAAGGACGGCAAATGTGTTTGGTGGTCTGGATTTCTAGTCACGATAGGATTGGATGAGATAATATATGAAATCTATGGATTTTGCTATTGATCAATTGCAGTGGTATCGCTACATGTTCTCATATCCTCTCATGTATATTATTTGGTAGGAAATGAAGTTGAAAATACACAAACGGAGCTGGGAAGAATCGCTCACGATGCACTTGAAAAAACCCATGGATTCGCACATAGAGAAAACCTCCATGAATCAATCTGTAATTATTATATGATCTAAAGCTCAAACAAATAAAGGAGCTCACTATGGCAATCTAGTTCACTCGAGCAATAGAGAACCACAAGATCAACTATGGCAAGAAATGAAGACAGGCTATAGCGATATCCGCAAGATAGATCTATCAACAAATCCCACATCTAGTAAGAGAGAGAAAACATTGTCGTTTACTTACACTAATTCGAAAAGTATAGTGTTTTGACTATCTTGCTGCTTTCGTGAAGTTTCGAGATGAACTAGAGAATTGCAAAAGAGAGAGTTTCGACTTTGTTGCTAGCTTTATGAACCATCGATGTAAGCCCCAGAGCTACATACGAGGAGGAGTTTCGACTATCTCTCTATTTTCATAGTGCTTCGGTGTGAATTAAAAAAGTTATGAAGGAGTTGCGAAGTTTCAACGCAAACCAGAGCTAAAGAGGAGAAGAGGAAGAAGATAGGTTTTTTTTGAGAAATCTCCTTACCCCTTATTGCTCAAGAATTGGTAATATTATTTTCTAGATTTAAATTTGTTCAATTCAAATCCAGCTTCTCTACTTCATGACTTATTTACTTATGTTCTATTGTTCTTCCCTCTCTTATATATTTCTTCTTTTATTATTATTTTCTCCCATCATTCCTAACTAAAATTTCATGAAATAACAAACTATACTAATATACATAAGATAAACGATAACATAAACACTAATTATGGATAATATATAATGAAATTTAAACAAATTCAAACGTATAAATTGAAAATAAATGTGAAAATTTTAAATAAGAAAACAAGAATAACGGCGATTTTTGTTCTTATTTGTTCCTTTCTTTACATCGAAATCGATTATGATTCACATTCAATTACTACCTTAACTCTATCAATTCATGGAGTTCGTCACTCTAAGAAAATCAGCTTTCCCATCATAGACATGAGGAAACCCCCCATTCGCCTTCATCTCACCCTCCCCGCAAGACATTTTTCAATCGGGCCGTGTCCCCTGTTACATCCTCATCGTCCACCTTTCTTTTTCGGACACAATGACAATTCACTCTAAATTGCCAAATTCAGCCCAGGCCAACTCGACAACGCATCACGAGGCCTTGTACACGAAAGGGGGAGTCATGGTGACCCGCCCCGCACCCTCAAAAGTCGTCGAGCACACCTTCCTCGTTCCTAAAGCGTGCAAGACTCTCCATTGCCCAGTCGCTATCGATTCTGCCTAACAAGCGTGCAGACATGTGCCATCTTATAAGATGCCTTATAGTACCGCGGGGCACTAGCCATCGAGGAGATATTCTCGCCTAAGATTGACCGCTTGTGTCGCTTGTTAGAGCAGAGAAAAATTAGGGTTCGTCGCGGAGATAAATGTTTAGGTACAAGTCTTTTTGTTGATGATGACTGCTTTCTTTCCTTTAAGTGATGCGAATGCTTTGTCCGGGGGACGAGGAATTCTCGGCGTATTTCAATGGATCGATGTCCAAGTCCATCGTCTCTAGGGTTGGCCAGCGTTTGACGCCAGCGAGTCGCCCCCTTCCAAGACCTTGTCTGGAGAGAACGTTTGACCTAATGATACAACGAGGCGTACTAAAAATATCCATCGGCCTAACACAGAACACGTTGAAATTATGGGATAAATTGATGGGTGAATAAGAAATTATAGCTCGAAGAATACCCTCGAGTTGGAAGTGGGAAGTAAAAAATACTAGTCTCATGTTGAATAGCGAGAAGGCTTTAGAATGATTTATAAATGGTTACACTCCTTTAGAGTAGTAATAATAGCGCAAATACTATGCCTCGCGTGTAGGCGCATAGGTGCAAATTCGATTTCCAGCGAATTAGAACTTGGGTGTATGACTCGTGTAACTAGAAAGTGCTGGATTAATTACAGGTTGTAATGGTCTTATTATGATGGCGGTTACAGATTTAATCAGCAATTATTCCCGAGACTTTGTGTTGCATTGTTTTTTTGAAAGTGTTTGATATTGTTTTTGTTCAAGTTGGTCGAAAAGCTTTAAAGTGTTGTTCTTCGTTGATGCCGTTTTGAATTTTGTGGTAACGGAACCTTATTCGAATTTTAGCGACGAGAGCGGAGGCAAAGGTTGATGAATTCGAGACGATGCAAATATACGAGTCCATCGAGTGCCGCTTGAATGAGAGATCGTGCTTAAATTGAGATCGAGATATGTAAAATGTAATAAAACTATATACATCGAAATCAAGGGATTCGTAAACGATTTCTCAACAGAATATTTGCCATATATATATATATTTTTAAAAGAAGCCGTCATCGCGAGCGCTCTGAATTGACTTTATTTTTTTTATTTCCCAAAGGGAAATAAGCGAATGACGGATTAAAATTTATTCCCCCCCACCCCGGGAATAGAACGACGGCGTTTCACGTTCGGGCGGGTTTGGTGAAGCTGACGCGACCCATGCAAATGCCCCGACGAGGCGCATTCAAGAGGGGTGGGGCCCCGCGCCTTTGCGCCGTTTGCGAGAGAATCTTCGCGTTAAATTCGCTGGGGACCCAACCGAATTTAACCGATCCCATAGGGACATCTGCCCACCCCGCATCACCCACGTCGATTCAGTCGCGGTCCCCGCGCCGGCGCAGCGTCTCTCTAGGGGCTCGAGGCTCGGGACCCCGACCCGGCCTGATCGTGATCTGACCCATCCATGCACACGCGCGGTTCAAGATGGTTCTCGGTAGTGCTATATAGTAATAGACTAACATCGACATAAATTTCAAACAAAAAAAGTTTTTCTAGTTTATTTCAATACATTAATGGCCCTTTCGCCATGCTTGATCAAATACCTTTAAAATCGAATTGCTCCAAACAAGATCTACTTAGTAAGGATCCCGTCGATGATTTTTCACGAAATTTTTCATTGTCGTATGTGCCGACAGTGATTATTCTCCGTAAATATATATGTATACTCCAATATGCGTTTAAGAGCATCCTTGCTAGATGTCGTGCAAAAGAGCGTAAGCAAAGAGAAAATGTGAGCAAGGAGAGTTGGTGAAAGGTTTCAATCTCTCTCTCTCTCTCTCAACGACGAGCGCAACAGTTTTAGTTAGGGGTTTAGTAGGAACCACTGTATAGACAATGATATGAAGAGCTTGAAGGTCATGACATGTGGAGCAAGCTATTAGATTTGATAGAATCTCGTGATATTTCAAGACCTCTCTTTAAATCTTATTGGGGAGGAGGGTTCAGGCGCACGCCTGCGTACATACCATCATCGACTGGACTCATTTACTTACAATAAGTAAGTTAGAGGATTAAGTGGTATAAATGAAGCAAGTTAGCGGACTCGATTGCATAGGAATGTTCATGATGCAACCACAAGGGAACTTAGCCCTATCTTTTTTACTATAGGGAATCCAAAATTCTTCGTCCTTATTTTGAAATAGTCGGCAAGCGCTAAATCTACTGCATGCGTTAATTCATATTCTAAGATTTTTAATTTGTATAATCGAGTCTCAAATCTATTTATTAGCAAAAGCTGAGAGGTAGGGTCATGTCGAGAATGACTTATCGTTCTTAGACTTCAGTAACCATCATTTGGCAATAAAGATTATTTGAAGTCCATGTTCAAATCTTTTGATTTGCTGAGTTTTGAATTGTCAGAATTATGACAGTCGTTGTCACGACTTTCATAATGCAGAAAATAAGCAAATGGAGGCAGTGAAGTGAAGGCACGGACTCCTCCGGGGCTCGAAAATGGAGGAGGAGAGGAGATTGTCATGTTGCTGGTCAAAAGCACGAGGGGTGACACTTTGTCCCTGGGAAAAGAGACACCTTCTCCATTTTTCTATTCGATCCCGTCTCATGGAAAGAAGAGAAATCAACTTGTTACTGAGAGCATGCCGGCTTGGTGCCTGCAAAATTTGTAGCTTGTCAGATTCATGACTTTGATTATTTTAGTCACGATTGGGTAAGCTGGAGCCTAGAGGGCATGCACCTATTCTGATGTTGTTGGAGTGCCCCAAGTTCAAAAATGGAGAAATGTACAAGTTAGCTAGCAAGAATTTTGAACAAATTCTTTAGATTTCAGCTGATCGAATTTGATAAGGGCGGACAGAAGAGTTTGCCGTGACGAGTTCACTAGGATATTGCGGTTCCGAACTTAGGATAGAAGAGTTTGCCATGACGGGTTTGCTAGGATTTCGCGGTTCTGAACTTAGATCGAACCTTTCCGTCGATGCTCAAGCGACACGTTATTTTTTTCGATGTGGACAATGATGTTAGTAATCCTGAAAATAATGTCTTTCAAAAATGTGTGTGAAGAGAACCCAGCCGAAAAGTACACTCTTCAGTTGGTCGCCATCACTCTTTGAGAGACATTCAACTGCTTTCGAGCACGCACGGCTATGCTCCAAAGAGAGGAGTCCAAAGGAGAGACTGATGGACAAAGAGAAAGAGGCAAGAACATATTTCAACTAGGGCCAAATATATACAGATCTTGCGGCAAAGTTCAAAGGAAAACCAGCCCCTATACGTATGAAGAAGCAGAGTCTTGTTTTTTTGGGAATTACATGATGATACGTACATCGAATTCGCGGAGATACAAAGGACGGCGACTAACCGGAACATACTAGAAAGATTGCAGGGAAAAATTTGGATCTCGAGCCGACCGAGAAAACCGTTACCGCCTTCCGCTGTTCTGTGCATTTCGGGGAATCATTCTCTTCGAAAAATTATGGGTTTCGGATTCGACTAGGCTACTAGTTGCCGAACTCCGGGCCTTCTTTTAGAGTCAGCTCCGACATTTCTACCGAGCTGAAACACCCGTCGTCTGTGGCGATGGTGGATATGGAGTCGAAGCCTGACCCAGCCTGTATCTCCTTGAACATGGCTAGGACTTGAATCATTGTGGGCCGCCGCCAGTGCCGGTCGTCTAGGCAAGCGCAGGCAACCTTGAGGTGCTGCAACAGCTCGATCTCCAGGTTGGGGTCTTCTTTTATCAGCGCCTGGTCGAATACGTCGCTTATTCTCAGCTTGGCGTGCTGTTTCACCCATCCGACAAGATTGTTGTCCCCGAAATCGGCCGAATCTGTCGGCCGCTTCCCAGTCAACAGCTCGAGCAGGACCACACCA
This sequence comes from Melaleuca quinquenervia, assembly GCA_030064385.1. Taxonomy (NCBI): domain Eukaryota; kingdom Viridiplantae; phylum Streptophyta; class Magnoliopsida; order Myrtales; family Myrtaceae; genus Melaleuca; species Melaleuca quinquenervia. Next base: position 17,057,439 of record CM057726.1, read on the forward strand.
TAACTGTACACATCGCCCCTGGTGGAACACTGGAAGCTCTGGTAATATTCCGGAGGAACGTAGCCGGGAGTGCCGGCTAGTGTGCTGACACTCAAATGGGTGTCCATAGCGCTCATCAGCCTCGCCATCCCGAAATCCGAAACCCTAGCCTCGAGGTTTTCGTCGAGCAACACGTTGCTTGACTTCATGTCCCGGTGAATGATGTGGGGGATGCAACTGTGATGGAGAAAAGCCAGACCCCTCGCAGCACCAAGTGCGATCTTCCTCCTCGCAGCCCAGTTGAGCTTGATCCCGATTTTCTTCTGATCGTGCAGGACATCCTCGAGGCTTCCGTACTTCATGTATTCGTAGACCAAGAGCCTTTCTTCCTTCACCTTGCAGTACCCAAGGAGCGACACCAAGTTGCGGTGCTTGATCTTCCCGATGGTCTCCATCTCAGCGGTGAATTCGCGGTCACCCTGTCCGCTCACATGGATCAACTTCTTGATGGCGACCACAGTCCCATCCTTCAACTGAGCCTTGTAAACATCACCGAACCCACCCGAGCCGATGAGGCTATCGTTGTGGAACCCATTGGTGGCCTCCAGGAGGTCGGCGAAGGTGAGCTTCCGGAGGGGCTTCTCAAACGTGGCGAAGTTTATGCTGAGAGCCTCTTGCACACTTGTGAGCTTCCAGCTAGAATTCACAGGCCCCGACTGGGAATGGCTGTCAATGTAGACATCGAGCTCGGCATCCTTCTTCTTCTTCCTCCTCTTCCTTGACTCCATTGCCACAAACATCAGCCCAAAGATGCAGAACAACGAGAACAGCAAACCCATCGCCACGCTTCCCGCGAGGGACGCTTGCCGCCGGTGTGACTTCTGGTGCTCGGAATTGGCACTTGCGGCCGTGTCCGTACCACATGGCCAAAGCGGGATCCCGCACAGTCCAGTATTGTTCAAGAAGCTTGAAGCTGGGAAAGTACCCAACTGCCCATTCTCCGGGATGGACCCTGTGAGTCGGTTATTCGATAAATTGATCTCAGTAAGCATCGATAACTTGCTCAATGTCCCTGGGATGCCTCCTTCCAGTTCATTGTTCGACAGGTCGAGAATGTTAACAGTATGCATATCCCCAATCTCGGGCGGAATAGGGCCAGAGATATTGTTATAGCCCAAGTTCAGAATATACAGATAGAACATAGACCCAATTTCCTTCGGAATCCGGCCCGACAGCATATTGTGCGAGATATCAAGGAAAATCATCGACCCGTTATTTTTGAATGTAGGTTGGATCACACCTTTGTAGACTCTGGTGAAGTTGCAGGGGTTCCTGGTGGAAATCCTGTTCAATTGCTCGGGCCTAATCCCGGCGAACTCGAGCAAATTCCCGGCTCCATGACAACCTTTGCTGCCATCATTCTTAATATATGCGTACCTCTTGTCGTTGTTGAACTTAACCTCGATGTTGCCTGACTCTTTGAACAGCTCGGGCGGGATGCTCCCGTTGAGTTGATTGCTGTTGAGATCCAACCAGATCAAGCTGCGAGATTCACCAAGCTCGGGTGGTATTCTGCCATAGAATGAGTTGTTGCTGAGCTTGAGGATTGCAAGATTCGAGAGCTGCCCTATCCAACCGGGGATCTCCCCACTCAGATGGTTGTTAGAGAGCGAGATCCAATTCAAGTTAGTGCAGTTGCGCAGGCCAGAAGGGATAGCGCCCGTTAACTCATTGAAGTCCAGAATCAAGTTCTCTAGCATCTGAATATACATGAGTTCCTCTGGGATCTCTCCATCGAGCTCATTCAACAGAATGATCAAATCCTGGAGCTTAGACAGAGAGCCCAAACTCGATGGAATCCGACCCTTCAAGTAATTGAAGCTCAAATCGAGCGAAACCAGCTGAGAACAGTTGCTCAGGGCCTGCGGGATTGAACCCGTGAACCCATTATTCTGAAGATAGAGCTCCTTCAAGCTATTCCTAGGATCTCGGCACAAGCCACTAGGAATCATCCCAGAGAGATTGTTTGAGCTCAGATCCAATATCTCCAACGAAGTCAAATTCGATAAAGAATCTGGCAGACTGCCCTCAAAATTATTGAATGACAAAGCCAACTTCCTTACCCTGCTCATTTTCATGAACAAATCCATGGGCAACTCACCAGAGAAGTTATTATTAGACAAGTTGATAGATTGCAGTGAATAGCAAGAACTGAGACTGGCAGGAATCGCACCAGACAAGTTGTTCTGAGAAAGATCGAGCTCGACAAGACCTGGACAAACCTCGGAAAGGCTAGGAGGGATCTCCCCCTGAAACTCGTTCCTGGACAAGTAAAGAAACTGCAAGTTCTTGGTCGGGAGCGAAGGGATTAGACCTGAGAAGTGGTTATTGGAGAGGTTCAAGAAGCTGAGCTGAGAGCAAGCAGAGACGGCACGCCCAATATCGCCATAGAACCTGTTGGAGGACACATCCAGATGCTCCAATGCCGAGCAATCTCCAAGCGAAGGCACGCTCACTGAGAAGTTGTTCATGGATATGTCCAAGTACTGCAACTTCTTGCAGCTTGAGACATCCACATCCCCAGTCAACTTGCTCCCTCTCAGGGACAAGTGAGTCATCGCATCGCATCCCCCGGACAAAACCCAAGAAGCATTGACATTAGACCCGGACATTTTGTTGAAGGAAAGGTCAAGAACCTGCAAATTCTCGAGCCCCTTGAGGCCGATGGTGGCGGCACCGCTTTCTTGCACGGAGAAGTCGAGGTTGTTGCCGGAAAAGTTGAGGACTTTGAGGTTCTGGCATGGACCCAAGTTGGCGATATCCGAGATTGGACCCGATAAGGCGTTCCCAGATAGATCTAAGCTGCTCAGGACCGCACTGCATTTGGATCCGGAAGGGAAGACCAAAGCGCCGCCGATGTCGGCGGAGGTCAGAGACAGAGACTCTAAGAATCCCAGGGTCAAGAGATGGGAAGAAACAGAGCGAAAGTCCGTGCTCAAGCTGAGGGAGGTGAGCTCAATGGAGGCCACGCGAGAGGACTTGCATGAGACGCCAGCAAAGGCACAGGGGTTCCCGTAGGGAAGCCAGTTGGGCAGTAGCGAAGGGTCCTTGAGAGTGTTCTTGAAGTCGATGAGCTGCTGAGAATCAGTGTTCGCCGCAGAGGAGGACGACGACGACGAAGCAGCTTGGTGAAGGGAGAGGAAGATGAGAGGGAACAGCAAGACAGGGAGGTGGGTCATTTTTTTTTTTTCCCTTCTTTTTCACTTCCTTTTCTCTTCCTCCTCCTCGAGGTCTATTGCAGAGGGAGGGCTCAGGGGTCGAGTTCCGCCATTGGAGAGAGCTCAAACAGGTGACTGCTGCGCAGAGAGGAGAGAGAGAAAGCGGCCTTCTTGATGCTCAGAAAGAGAGAGAGTAAGTAAAAAACAAGAGAAAAAAACTAGAGCAGAGGAAGGGGAGAAGGGTATTTATCAAGAAGAGAGAGACAGGGGAGAGGAGTGGACACAGCTGGTGCTCACATGCCATGTGACCCTCTGATCTCTGCTCCTCCCTCTAGAAAATTGGAAGAACAGCAGGTAAAATTCATTTTCTTATAGATGATCTCTCTCTCTCTCTCTGTCTCCGTGGGGAACTTCGCCTTATCTTCTTCTTAGCTTGCTATCTGCACTTATGAGGTTTTGTCTGCTTGTCTCTCTCTCTCTCTCTCCCCCCTCCTGAACGTGTGTGATTAAGGTGTGGGGAAGCTACAAAATCAATTGTTAATCTCTCTCTCTCTCTCCCTTCCTTTTCGCTTCTGTCGTTGGGTAATGAGCAAAATTTCTTCTCTCGCGTTTACTATATAATGATTACTTTCCATTTCTCCATGGAGGAGGAGGAGGAAAAGGAGGGGTCCTCTGTTTCTCTCTCTAGAATTGTGTCTTTGTCTCTCTAGCTTTTCCGCGTACGTGCGATCTAAGGATGGATCCGTCGCTGTCAATTAGTGGGAGATTCCCCCCCCCCCCCCCCCCCCTCTCCCCTCCTCCTCTTTCTTTCTTTCCTTCCTCCCTTTCCTCCCCCTTTAAATTTAAGCTCGCCCCCTTCTTTCGTCACGAGCCCTAATTGCATCATCATGTTGGGAGATCCTCTGCTTCAAGATTACCCCGTCACCCACTACTCAAAGTCACATTTATGAAAATGAATGCATGAGGAATATTCTCGTACGCATGGATTATTGAAGATAATGAAAGTACTCTTCATCCTCCGATTATTTTTAGAAAGAAATAGCATTTAAACCGTTTAGTTTTACGTGAAACGGACGGAGCCTGATTGAAGAAATTCCTTTTCGTTTTTCAATGTGTTGAACATACTGCGTCGGGAAGATAGTTATTTAATTAGTCCCGAAATATCGTATGGATGTTGATTCGATTCTGAATTCTTCGATTTTGCTAATATAGAGCTGAAATTTGCCAATTGCGATGGATCGGCGACCATCTTACGTAGCATTGCTCATATGAACAACTTTGCTTCAGATGCAATTTGCATTGACAACTGGTTGAAAGGATTCTATTGAAATTTCGCACTAGATTTGAGGACTATATTGAGAAGATTGAAAGAAGAAGAAGAAGAAGAAGATAAGAGGTAAGCTTATGATGGAATTAGTTATTTTCATGTTATTGGGGCGCAACAAAGTATGATTGATTATCTTAGGGTATTGAAAGAGTGCTCAAATACAAAACCAAGCAACATATCAAGTTGGGTTATAAGTCAACTAAAATGTATATATCAAATGTCACCCGCCATTCAAATCTCCGCTATAGGACCGCTTCGGCAACACCATCCCAATGCGCACCTTAACGATCTCGCCCTCATATGCGAGCCTCCAATGTTTGGCCTGCTACCATGAATCCAAGTATCGTTCCACGCCAACATGTTTCGACATGAATCTCCTTGCCATTGATAGGAAGTTTGAGGAGGCAATATCGCGACGACGCCCATTTTATGGACTCAAGATTTCCTTGTTGTAGCTCTAAGTGCCTTAACCCATTCTCCCTCATCTCGCATTCTCCCTCATCTCGCCTCTCCAGCCATGATTGTAAATTTGACTCCAAAGTCAAGCTCATGAGATCTCAATTCCTCGTGAAGACAACTTTGATTGAGAAGTTAGCTAACGAATTGACCAAGAGGCTGAAAAGTTAGACTACCCTTTCGAAAAGTGAAGGGGCTTTTTGGACCTCGAAGAAGACTTTCTCGAGAAAACCAAAAATGGTTCGAACTTTTTGTGATGGTAATAGGTAGTCTCGAAGAAAATGTCGCCTGGGGTTGATGGGGAACCACTAGAACCTGAATTGAATGAAGCTCCTCGGGGAAAAGAAGAGAATGTATAATTTCAAAAGGAATTGATTTTGTGATTTTCAAAGATTTCTCTGGTCCAATCAAAATTTTTAACTTGGGGAATTTCTCGAATAAAAGAAATTTGAATTATCTTGATGTTCAAATCACATAATTATTTCGATGGGAGGCAGTTAAAGATAGACCATTTCAAAGTTCGTGGAGAAATAAATGACAAGGGACGTAACGACATTTGAAATTTATTTTCCTTATGTAAAGGGTCTTTAGAATTTTGGAATATTATCTTGATTTCTTAGATTTTACTATTTGATTTTGGTAGCTACTCAATTTAGTTTATTAGAGTTTATCCTCTCTCTCTCTCTCTCTCTCTCTCTCTCTCTCTCTCAATTTTATTGGATTCGTTAGGGTTTGTGGTATAAACATTGGTTATGTTTTCATTAGCTACTCAATTTAGTAGATTAGAGTTTATCCACTCTCTCTCTCTCTCACGCTCAATTTTCTTGGATTCGTTAGGGTTTCTGGTATATACGTGGGTTATGTTTTCATTGTGATATACCTTACCCCTTTCATTTAAGGGGTCATTTTCACTTAAAAAATGAAATTGACAAGTCACGAGCTAACTATGATACATTAACGCTTGATTACATGCTAGATCTATGACGATGGACTTTGCTATCCACCCCTCTCATGAGCACACCTTAATAAGAACGGTGAAAATCCAAATTCCTTACCTTATGAGATCCACTCAAACTTGATCATTAAAATCAACGTGATATCTGAAAAAAAAAATGTGGGTTTTCTTTATTAGTAAGATTGGGGCCTCCAGAGATTCGTGCGGTGTTTTTTTTTAAAACATTTTTTGGGGCAATATAATAGGGTTTTGTCATGTTTTTTACTAGACTCGACCCTACAATTATTCTGTTATATGCTCTTAAAAAGGATAATATCTCAACTTAAGCTGCCATTCCCCTTTTGATCACGGTACCTGTTTCTGCACGTGTCCGTCACGCGCTTGCCGTCGCGGCTGGCCCACGTCGGGTTCCCCGACGCAGGACGAGGGTGATGATCTCTAAAGATCTACTATTGGATCAGATCGACGGTCAAGATCTCCTGTAACAGAGATCTAAGCAGCCGGTCGTAAAATCTAGCAACTTCCCGCTTCCTTTATTACGCCACCTCTCGAGCGTGAAAAAGCGGAAGGTACGGAGGGTAATATCGTAAAAGGCGCATTTATCTGACGTGGAAATAAAAGTCCGGGCCCTACTGAAAAAGTTTTCTTCTCTTTTCTTTTCTTTTCCCTTTTTTCTGCTGAGGGACAGAAGGCGGGTAAATATTTCTTCATCATTGTTTGGTATTTTTTGTCGCATTTGATCCGGAAAATGTGCAAAAGATCGGGACCGCATTTATTCATTTAAAAAAAATACTTTTTTTTTCTGAAAAATAATAAATAATAAATAAAAAGATAAAAGGGGGCTTTCCAAAGAATACGCAAAAATGTATAAGGTCATAATTTTAATTTAAAAAATTCCCTTCTCATGAAAAATCAAGGAATATATATATAAATATCTTTGACCCTCTTCTTGTGTATCGATGATTTAGGCTCCGTTCGTTTAACGGAAAAGAAATTTAATGATAATATTTTTCGAATTTTTCCGCCTTCGTTTCACAGAAAACAAGATTAGCAAAAAAATATATATTTCCACCGATGAAATAAACGCCTTCAAAAGTAGGGGAAAATATTTTCCGCTTTTTAGAAAATGAAAATATTTTATATCTTCCTTCTCCACCTTTAAATATTTTTCATTTTCTCTTCAGTGGCTTGTGACCAGTAGCTAGTTAAGGTATAACAAAAAAAATTTAAATTGATTTTTAATAATTTTTCCTAACTTTCAAACGAAAACTCGAAAATATTTTCATTTTTCAAGAAAATTATTTTTTGGAAAATATTTTTCAAAATCGTTATATTTTCCGTGAAACGAATGGAATTTCAATCATTCATGTTGTTCAAGGCACAATGCTTACTTACTAAGGAAATGCCTATCAATTGAAAATAGAAACAAGCTAACTAATCAAAGGGTAAAGCTATTTGTTTTGACAACATATATTTGTTTTTTTTTTGTTATAATTTACTTAGTATTTTTTTCTTCACACGTTTAACCTGTTTATCACTTTTGATTGTCGATTCATTGAGAATTCAATCAATGTCCGGTTTTTCTAGAAATCTAATGCGATGTATTGTCATTGGTGCCATTAATGCGTTTATTCTTTCACCGAATCATCTATGCGTTTGGTAGAGATCTTTAATCCCTTTTAAATGTTTTCCAAAACGTAATGTGCATTGTAATCCTCGTGAGGTAAAATGTATGCGTAATCTATTGGTGAACATGTCGTCCACATTTAAGGATAACCATGTCGTCCACATTTAAGGATAACGGGTCATCTTTTGCACACCAGCGATTCGCATATTTATAACCAACCAATCAAAGACCCAGTTGGAGAAAGTCGGAGATTGAGAGAAATACAATCTCTCTTAAATGTAGCGAGCCGCCATATGTTAACTAGGGACACTTCTTCAGCACCTTAAGGCTTCACACACCGCAATTCCCATTGGCCATCCGACCGTCAATAATTAGAGTATTTCCAACCCGTCTCTCTCGATCTAAAGACTCAACATCTAATCTCTCTGATTCGATGGTCCAAAATCTCCCACTCGAACACTTCGTCGTGACAAAGTTACCGGGATTGATTGAGTCTGATGAAATTAACCCACAAACTTTTCGCCGGTCGATAAAAGATCATCGGATTTGGCAAGGGACACACCCCCATTGAGAAAGAACTCACCTACGGCAAAAAGGCCAAACAAGAACCATCATTTCCCAAAATCGGGGGGCCCCGCCGACGACCGACCCGGCCTCTCCCTCCCTCGTGACCTTCTTCTCATCCGAATTCGACCAAATTCGGGCACTGAAAAAAATAGAGATGAAGAAGAGGGAGATTGACGATCATGATTCATTATTGATGATGATGATGATGATGCGGCGGGGCCCGCGCCGGGGCTGCGGCCAACACGTGCTCGTGTCCGAGCGCGCTGACGTGGGCCAATCGGGTGCGTTGGCTGCATGTACCGCCAGTCGCTTTGACCGCTGGTCACCGACAGGTTGGCCCCACCCCCACGTCCGTCCGTCGCTGTTCCATGTCCAGACCCCTCACTGTTTCCCAGCCGTAACATCCTGTTGCAACGACGTGTCGTCCTCCACGCGTCGCAATATTCGCCGTACGATTAGACATGTCGAATAAAATGGATCGGACCGAAAATATTATACAAGCCAAATTGTCTCGTTTCATATATTCTTTTTTTTTTCCTCCTCCATTTTTATGTAATATAAATTTAGTGATCAACACACGACGTGCTCGACCAATTCCTTATTTTAAGGTACTTCTATATTTAAACTAAGCTTATAAAACATGTATCCAAAATATAAGGTGAGAGTACGAAAGAGCGAGCGCGAGATCGAGATCGAATGAGGGATAGAGAGCCATAGACGTGGGGTGATTTTAAGTGAACCGTGGACATTTAACACTCGTGTTAAACCCATTTTATGATATGTGGAAATGTTTCTTAAACCTATTTTTGGAAATATTTGATCTATATAACATCATAACTCACTAATATATGCATCGACATATCTATTTACTATGTCGCGATGAATCGTCGTAATCGAGCGTAGAATAATCACGAAAAGGGAGAACATACGATATGTCGACATATCTTAAAAACGCCGTGGAGTGAATCACACAAAAATCGAAATTCTGATTGGGATTTTCTTTTTTCCCGAATGGGCACTTCGACACTCATCTCGACCCCTCGATCTGTATATGTAAGAATTATCTCGTTCATTTCATATGCGTCCGCGTAAGGTCTCACGTCACGCCACCGTGAGGCATGCATGGCGGATGGCGGATACGATCCAACGGCGGAGGGATCCGTTCATTAATCTAATCGGACCTCAAGTTTTAGGACAGGCGGGACAGGCTTCATCGATCCAGTCTAGGTCCGATCCTTCAAATACGGAAATACGTCTACGCGATTCTTTATCGTCTACGGAGATTATACCGGGTAAGTACCGAATCCCAATGTATACTGCTCACAGCCAACGTGCGCGTGGAGTCGCATTAAAATCACGCGGCGCGTCGCGTCTTGAGGTGGGGGCTGTCTGCTCCGCTGCGGAACACCACACGTGCACCAACACGCGCGCGCAATTATTGGCGGGGGAGAGGGAAGGGGGCGCGGGCCCCACTTGAATGGTCGCTGGGCCCGCGCTTTTCCCGAGTAGTTAGACTTGAGCTCGTCGCCTCGGGTGGGCATACACCAAAAAAAGAGCGGGGTAGAGGGGAAAAGGAAAAAAAAAAGAAGGAAAAAGGAAAAAGGAAGGAGAGATAAAATATAGAAAAAATGGAAAAGTATATATTTAAATAATATAATAATGATTAAAAATGAAATGGCGATAATTAAGTTTGTGGGTTATGTTTGGTGGTAGAGAAAAGGTGTGGGTCAAAAAGCTTTATATATTTGGAGGAAGTACAAGAGGGGTGGGGAGATGAGAATGGAAATCAAATGCCACACGAGAGGAGATGGCGACTTCGAGAGAGAGAGATAGAGATAGAGAGATAGAGAGAGAGTCGAGACCCCACCTCAAGAAATTATTTGGGTATGAGTGCATTCTTGTGGGTGTTCTAGAGAGAGAGAGAGAGAGAGAGAGAGAGAGAGAGAGAGAGAGAGAGAGAGAGAGAGAGGGGTCCAATGAGGCAAAGCTTGGGGTTCTTGGATCTAGGGTTTTGGGCTTTGAGGAAAAGCCCATTGAGAGCAAGAGAGTCCGACCCCATGGTCAACGCGGATTTTGGAGGGCTGGTCTTGGCTTTTCTGATTTTAGGGTATGCAATCCCCCATTCACATCCCTCCTAATTCAGGTTCATAGAGGGGAAAAGAAGGGACTCCAGTTGCTCCGGATCTGCGAGACCTGTGCTGTTGCTTTGCTCATGGATTCGGGCGGAACGCGCATTCACATCCTGATTCACCTTAGGCGAAGACGTGATGGTTAACGAGATGAGAGCGTTGCGATATGAAAATAATTACCGGAATCTTGTGAATTTAGGGATCGCTGATAAGATGGAAGGTTAAGGTTTTGTAACGCCCTGTTGTGGCCTTGCTTCTGTATCGCATTACTGCAATGACCTTGAATCCCCGCGTGGGCATTTCTCTCGAACTTATTTATGGGTCTTAACAAGCTACAACTTTTTAGACCAAGTTGGAGAATAGCATCGATGATATCGAGCGATAAAGAGTCTCCTACTTGTTTGCATAATGTCGGTTCTCGAGCCGTGATGAGAGAGTGGTCGGTCTTGCTAGTGATTTGGCAAATCATTACTCTCTTAATTGTAAAATAGGCATGCCTCGTCATGAAATTTATCGTCCCCAATCTTTCTCACTGCACATAAAACCAATTCCGTCTCCATTCCCCATCTGATTCAAGATTCAAAATGTCTCTCAAAAGCAGGAGAGACCGTGAAGAAAGCGCAGTAAAATTTTCTCAACTGTTCATCCAACCCTTGTGTGCGTGGGGAAATGGAGGAAGTGGGAAGCACAAGCGAGTGCAAATACGTTGGGACCCCCTTGAAGTAGCAACTGTTCCTAATCCTGAACCGAACGATTTGGCATTTTCCTTGAGCATAAGTGTCAGCAAATTATTGCCCATTGTAACGCTTTTGTTTTGGGGAACAATTTCTTTTGAGAAATATTCCTTTTCTATTACTACTCCTCGAAATAATTTTTAAGTAAAATAAAGCGTTAGTAATTACATTGCCCGTTGTGGTGGCCGCAGGGGTCATCGGTGTTGAGATTTTGTAGGATCACTGCATGCTCTAGAAGAATGCGTGTAATTATATTTGGGAAAGCAAATAGGGGCAATTGGGGGCATTGAGAGATTCAAACTCAATACCTCGTGCTCTGATACTATGTTGAGATTTTGTAAGGCAATTGCCAATTGTTCCAAAAGTTTAAGCTGTTAAAAGAAAGCATGTATTTAATATTTCAGTGGGCGATGGTCGGTGGGGGTCGTCGGTGGCCGACGGTTAGGTGACAAGGGTGGCTGGCGGAGGTGGGTGACCGATGGCGGCAGGCGGCTGTGGGGCGGCAGCGGTGGGTGGCCGCGGCAAGAGATAAAAAGAAAAGAAAAAAAAGAAAATTAGCTTATTTCTATAAATTGTTCTCGGGAATAAGAAGCTACTTTTTTTGTTTCTTATTTCTGGCCCAAATCTATTCCCGGGAACAAAAAAAAATTGACGTCACTAAACGGATTTCTATTCTTTTTTTGTGTCCCGGGGAAAAAAAATAGACAAATCAAGAAACATAAACGTTACCATGCAGACCCCTAATTTGTCTAACCATTTTTCTTCATTTCCGAGGTTTGGAAGTTTGCAGACTATTCAAGCAAGTCTCTTCAAATTAAATGTGGGGTCACCTCGTTTTCTTCAGCATCTTATGTAGTTTCTACCTCCACAGATCTCGGTCGGTTGTTACCGACACATAGTTCAGCAAATGGCGAGTTCGGTGGTTGTGATTGTGATGAAGACCATGCCCTATGTTGTCGATTGCATCGCATACATATATTTATATCAAACTTATCACGAGCGTGCATATTATATCTTAATGGGAATAATTCGTCGTGTATCGAGGTAAATTGGTACGATGGTCGACAAATTTGGATTGTCTTTCTGCATCTGTTGCTGTAATGAAGGTGCCTTGTAATTTTTGAGACGCAGCCTTTGTCATGAAGCGTGTCCATGGTCTGTTACTAGTAGGAACGAAAGTCCTGCCCATACAACTGATCACGTCTGCTGGGAAATGCAGTTTGCTCTTACACTTAGAGAGTTTTCCACTCAGATCACCTTGCTGTATTTCGCGCATGCAATAACATAGATTCGTCCACAACGCAAGAAAATTCACGTCAAAACTTCAGCAGTTGATTTCGCAAATGGTGAGTTTGGTGGTTGTGATGGACACCATGCCCTAAATTAACTTTACTGTTTATTGCATCACATGCATTTACACTTTACTTATCACGAGTGCGCATTTTTTTTTTATCGTTATAAGAACAATTTGCGGTGTATTAAGGTGGACTAGTGCGACAGTCGACAAATTTTGATCCTTTTTCTGTGTCTATCCCTGCAATGTGTTTAAGTGGTGGCCTTTACCTTGAAACTCGTCCATGGTCTGTTACCAATAAGAACAAAAATCCTGCCTTGACTTTGGCTTCGTTTTGTTTGCCAACCTTCTCAATACAGCTTATCATGTCCGTTGAGAGATGTACTTTGCTGTTTCATTTAGAGGGTTTCCACTCGAATTACCTTCCTATATTTCATTCCTGCAATAACATAGCTTCTTTCACAATGCAAGAACCTCAGCAACCAATTCATCAAATGGTGAGTTTGGTGGTTGTGATGAAGACCATGCCCTGAATTGAATGATTATTACATCACGTACAAGTATTTACACTTTACTTACCACAGGCGCTCATATTATGTCCTAATAACAATAATTTGTCGTGTGTCAAGGCGGACTAGTACAATGATTGACGAATTTCGATCGCTCTTCTGTGCCTATCACTGTAATGAAGGTGATTTACGTATAATTGGTAGCCTTTGTCTTGAAGCGCATCCATGGTTTGTTACAAATAGGAACGAAAGTCACGCCTCGACTTTGGTCTCATTTTATTGCCAACCTTCTCAATATGACTGATCAAGTTCATTGAGAGACGTAATTTGTTCTTTCACCTAGAGAGTTCTCCACTCGGATTACCTTCCTATATTTCCATTTCCCTCCCCACGATAACATAGATTCTTTCACAACGCAACAAAATTCACGTAAAGAATTTCAGCAACCAGACATCGAGCGATGGCGGTAGACATCGCGGCATTGCTTTTCTTATAGAGGTAGAGATCGAGGGTTGCTAACCTTGGACCTCATGATAGCACGGGGAAAAGCTAACTAAAACAATCCAGAAATCATTGTCTTATAAAAAAAAAATCTATTGCCGTGCCCGCATCTATCTACATATGTGGATTTTATTAGGCAACCAAGTTATGTCCACGAATTGCTTGTCTAATTTTGCAGTTTATATATGATAATTACGTGCACGTACGCACGGTGTATCGTAATAAGAATAATTTGCCGTGTATTACTCAGATTAGCACGAAAAATTGACAAATTTTGATTGTTTTTGCGTCTGTCACTGTTACAAAAGTGTCTTACCAAAAGCGCTAGGCTTTGTTTTGAAGTGCATCAATGTCCTCTTACGAGTTGGAACAAAAGTCCTGCTCTTACTTCGGCTTCGCTTTGTTGCTAACCTGTTAATTCGATACAACCGACCGCATCTGTTGAGAACTGTATGTAGTTTGCTCTTTCACTTAGCTGGTTTTCCCCTCTGGTTCCCTTCCTATATTTCGCACATGCAGCGACGTAGACTCTTTCGCAATGCAAGAAGATTCATGCACAAATCTCAGCAGCAACACGTCGAGAGACGACGGTTGCTTATGAGCACAAGCTTTTTAAACAATTTTTGAGTCATTGCCTTGGTGAAATAATGGGTCCCGTTGTGCACACCTACATACATGCGTGCATTTCATGAGACAACATAAGTTATCTACGTAATTTTCTATTCATGATGCCCATAAAGTCGTATATATGTAGTTACATTGCATTTACAACAATTACGTGCATGAGCAGACATAACACATCTTAATAAGTCACTGCATACAAGGTAGATTAGTACAATGGTTGATAACTTTCGATTATTTGTCATCTATCACTGCAATGAAGGTGCCTCACGTAACGGGGCAGCCTTCGTTGCGAAGGCGCATCGGTGATCTGTTATGAAAATAATTATCGAAAAATTCTATCGTGCTACTTTTTGACGATTTGCTGATTCGCTCATAAATTTTTTTATTGTGTCAATTTAGTCATAAATCTTTTGAAAATTTATCAATTTAGTCGTTTGGGCCAATTTTGGACCAGAATCACTAATGAGGCAAGCTAGTTAGCGTAAGTCCTTCTACACGACATGATTGGCATGGACGTGAACTAGTTTTAATTTTTTAATTATTCTGAATTTTTATTTTTATTTTTTCATTTTTTTCTTTTCCTTTTTCTTTTCTTTTTTTTTTTAACCCAAGCCTATTATGGATCGGCATGGTTCGAATTCTACTGTTATGGTACCTAATTTAGGGACCAACTTGCACAATATTGGTTTCTAAAATCTTAGGATCGGGGACCAACTCTATGAGTCTGGTTTAGTTCTAGAGTCAAACCATGACCAAACAATTCTTTTTATTCCATTTTTTGCATCTCTTGAAAGGCAAAACGTACGCTTTGAAGATACATACTCATCAACAATGCAATATTGATTAACCAAACTATGAAGACCGGTACAAATCAAATAGAAATCTAAGATAAGGCAAAAATAGAAGTTTCTACCTACCAAAAGCAACAAAATATAAAAGTCGTTTACAGGAAATAAAATTAAACAATAAAATGGCGAAAATGTGTAACATATTGCTTAAACTTTTGAATAGTTGAAAATGAAATAAACAACAAATGTAGTTATGGAAATAATTATCAAGAAAATTCTATCGTGTCACTCTTTGACGATTTTCCAATTTAATTATAAACTTTTTATTGTGTCGATTTAGTCACAAACCTTTTGAAAATTTGTTAATTTAGTCATTCTGACCTATTTTGGGCAAAAGTCACTAATGTGGTGGACTAGTTAGTGTAAGTCTTTTTACATGACATGACTGGCACGGATGTGAACAAGTTTTATTTTTTTAATTATTTTGAATTTCTATTTTTATTTTATTCTTTCCTTTTTATTTTCTTAGCTTTTTCCAACCCCAGGCCTACTAGGGTTCAACATGGTCCAGGTTGTTGTGGTCTAGCACCTAACTCAGAGATTAACCCACACAATGTTGGTCCCAATTTTTGGGATTGGGGATCGACACTATCAAGTGTAGGATTGAGTAACAGATTGACCCTATGAGTTAGGTCTGGTTCGATCTAATGTCAAAGTCGAGACCAACCAACTCTTTTTTATTTCATTTTTTGCACTTCTTGAAAGGCTAAATGTACTCTTTGAAATTACATATCCACAGCAATGTGATATTGCTTAACCAAACAATAAAGACATACAAATCAAATAGAAATCTAAGATAAGGCAACGATAGAAACTTCTACCTACCAAAAGCGACAAAACATAAAAGTCAATTACGTGAAATAAAAATAAACAATAAAATGGCCAAATACGTAACATAAACCATGAATTTATGAACTTCATATTTTTTTCATTCTCAAAAGATTGCTTAAAATTCTAAATAGCTTAAAAAGATATAAAAAAACAAATGCAGGTAATACTTAACAATAGTTATAAATTGAAAATACTATCAGTGTAATTGGTAGAACATTTCACTGCTTACGTTTATTCAACTTCAATGCGTAAACACCATTTATCGATGGTAATTGCCTTGGCAAGAATGCTAATTTGACTATCAAGCTGCCCATTTGGTTTAGAATGCAGTGACTGTGTCTATAATTAATTGTTTCTTGCCAATGTAAGGAAACACTACCATTTTTACTTAAAACAGAGAGCATCGACATGTAATGAAAAATGATGTCCTTTTCATCTTTGTATCAACGATTGTGTAAAAGAGACCGTGTCTAACGTAAAGATGAATGGGAGTGAAACCTTGGGGCGTATGCTGGGGACTATACATCGGAGCTTCGAGTACAGGTCAGTGATATTCTATGAATGAATAGTTTTACTTTTTGAATTGGGTTACAACTCGAAAAAGCACACGAGCTTGAAGCTCTTAAATCAAACACAAATCGAGAACTAGACCAATTGAATTGCTTTCGTGGGTTGAGGGAAGAGAGGTGAGCGGGATGTGCTCATGAGGTAGTTCAAGAGAGGCGAGCTGCATTCATGAAGCAAGCGAGGAGTGGCAAGACATTGAGATCTAGCAAAGAGAGCCATAGACGGGCAACAAGGTTTCTACCTTAAACGCTAAAAGTAGAGGAGATGCATAGTTATTGGACTATATATGTACAAGGTTGGTCTAGGTTGGACAAGGGTGCATTTGGCTCAACATTCAAGGAAAATCATTGGGAAAATGCAAAACGTTTTTAGCCTAAATGGGGTTTAGTTAAATACAAACACTGTTTGATTAAATACAATTGAAAAGTATTTTCAGATGCAATTTTGATGAAATACTATTTGGTAAACATAAATTTGAAAAGTTTTTTTTTTCCTATAACCAATTTTAAGTTCTTTTGGGTTGGAGGAGGAGGGGGGGAGGCGGTAGATGAGGGTGGAGAGGGGGAGTCAAAGTTGTCGGGAGGTGGCGAAGGGGAGGAGGCGGTAGAAGGGGGGAGTTGTCGGAGGAGGGGGGAGGTGGCTGTTGGGGTAGGGGAGGGGGAGTTAGAGTTGCGGGAGGTGGCGGAGGTAGGGGGAGTTGCGGAGGCAGCGGTTTTGTAGGGGGGGAGTAGGAGTAGTTGGGAGGCGGTGGACGGGGGGAGTTGCCGAAGGCAAGAGGAGGTGGTGGAGGGGGCAGTTGGAGTCGTTGAAAGGTAGTAGAGGGGTTAGTCGTCGGGAGGTGACAGAGGGGGGAGCCACCGGAGGCGGGAGGTGACGAACAAGGGGGGAGTTGCCGGAGGTGGGGAAGTAGCATTTTCAAAATGCTACTTCCCAAGGTACATGTTGAGCTCCATTGGCCTAAAGGTCTTTGGAGGGTTTTGGAGATGCAATTACATCTTCCCAAAACCCTCCAAAAATTGAACCAAACACATTTGCATTTGGCCAAACCCCTTTACACCCCCAAAGTCCATTTTAAATACCGAACCAAATGCAGCCAAATCCTAAATCTTAAGACTAAGGACTAACCCACATAGTATAAGGTCCAAGGATCTTAGGACAAATGATTGACCCAATCTCTTTAAGAATTGAACCAGGATTGGCCAGATTAGGCTAGTATAGGGTTGGTCTAAGGTCAACCTTGGATTGATGCTAAACCCTTAGGCCTATGAGGTCGTTGGCCATAGGTGAAGGCTGAAGACCCTTGCTTGGCAGGGTTGAGTGAAAAAAAAGAAGAAAAGAATTCAAAAAACAAGGAAAAAGAAAATAAATAAGAAAAGGAAAAATGAAGATAATAATAAAAAAATTAAAATTAAAATCATAAAAATTGTCTACATTAGCATCTATTTAGCAATGCCACTTAGGATGATCGATGCTGACTAGATAGCTACATAAACGATTTTTGGCCCATATTATCTAGAAGGACTAAATTAGCAATCCGTCGAAATGTTTAAACTAAATTGGCACAACCGAAATGTTTAAGATTCAATTGGTAAATCAAGATTCAATTGGTAAATCAAGATGTTTAAAAATAAATTAATCAAATTGAAAATTATGTTTGAAACTAAATAGGTTTTCCCCATTTGTCACGAGTCGACAAAAAGTCCTGCTCGCACTTTGGCTTCATTTTGTTGATCAACCTTTTCTCATTTGGTGAGCAAGGTATTTTACTCTTTCACTCAGAGGATTTTCCACTTGGAATCCCTTCCTATATTTCACACATGCAACAACTTAGACCGCTCCGTTTATCAAGATGAAAACCGAGGTATTTAATCAAAGACGAAGACTGATCAAATCGATCCATTTCGAGGCTGTTTGCAAAATGAATCAATTTATTTGGGAGATCTTCTTCCTTATTGGGTAGAATGATTCGATTATCACGTCGGAAATTGAAGAGAAGGTCAACCTAAAGATCGAATCAAACCGCAAGGAAATTGGAGCTGTTCCGCAAGCGTGGACCAACAGTAATAATCTGCAGCCTGAAATGAATACAGAAGGCAAAACGGGCGTAGAAGTTTAAGAGGTAAAGCCAAGTGTATCTATGTCTAGAGCGAGACATTGGTGAAATATACCATCCTAATTAAGTAGAAATTAAGTCCACTCGAATCACTTAAACACTCGAAAGGTGCCAATTGCACCAAATAAGCCTCTCAAGAATAAGTCCAAGAGATAAACAATGGTTCTCACTCAAATTCTTTACGGTGTCTCTATAAAGCTTTCTTTAAAGTCAGGCTTGTAATGTAAACCACAGAAATAAGAAGGTGAGAACCCTCTGTGGCAATCAATCCCGTCCGATTCCGGGTGACCACACGACATGGGTCGAGGGATCGGGCATGGTACACCATCTTCTATGGGCCTCCTTGTGTGCGATGGCTTCTGGGTCAAGCGCTTAATCTTGTGTGCTTGGGCTATCATCTGATGTCTAATATCGAAGTCGACAGATGAAGGTCTTCTACTCTGCACGATATCTTTATTAGTGTCTCAACAAAACTCAACCATTGATACGTTATGTCATACATTTCATGACAAAGCTTACTTTTATGCATAAATGATCAGAATGAATGTAATGCATGAACAAGGGTAGAGGATCTCATTCCTCCATTATAGACTATTCGTGGCATCTAGGTTTGATCCTCCGGAGGCCCAAACGTATGCTTGTGCATATTTTCACCTATGCCCTTGCAACGGATGTCCTTAAAATCCTTGGTTGCACGCGGGTTCCAAATTAGAGTGGCTGAACTTTGAGCGACGAGTGATGGAAGTCATGACCTAACGTCAGAGATGTTCCTAAAAGCTCTTGCCAGTCGTGGTCACAATGTATAAGCATGGGATCATAATGTACATAATCAAACCTAGGATGTTAAAGAGAACTCAGGAAGGTAGTGCTTCCACTGGCCGGCGGTTCAGCACAGTGCAATTGGAACAAGACAGTAGCCAACAAAAGCAACGCGAGGCGTCCCGCCTCAGCAATGGGAGCAGACTTAACAATCCTAAAGCTATTTGTCTGGCGCATCCACACATTGGAACGCGGTACAGTATCCCCCCGACAATCTGTGATTGGAATATGATCTGTGTGATTCTTGACATGTTCAGAATCCGAAGGCAATCAGCATTCCCACGTCCCATTATAAAATTAATCGCTATACTTTCGACTGGAGGAATCCTCACAAATGCAAACAAATTACCTCATCTATGTGCATCGAATAAGACTCCAAGAGCCAAGCGAGGCCCCCCTCAAGACTACCATGAAACAGTGCCTAACATCTGAATGATTATCAACCACGCATCAAGCTCAGTACCAATAATCATCTAGAATACAACCAACGACCACGAATTCCACTTCCACTGTGCCCTTAGGATGCAAATCCACGTCTTTTCCAGATAGCCCCTCATCAATAGTCTACTGAAATGCTTCCTTCAATGCTATATTGAGAAACTTATCTTTCACCATAAATTATGGCAACACTCAATGGCACCACATCCTCTTATTCGATCCAGCGACTCCAAGTCAAATCGAAGAATCATCCAGTTTAGCTCAATATCACAACAGAGCCAATGTTGATTCAAAAGGTCAACTCGTAGATAAGTTCAACAATAATGCTTTGAATGCTTTAGCACTTGAAAATCAAAGGTACAACTACTAAATCAGAAAACTGCCTGTGTACTTTACAGATCAATAACACGAGAAAGCTTCTGAATCCTATTTAGTAAGAAGTCCCCTTGCTTTATCGTAGCTTGGTAGAGGGCATTCTTTGCATCTGGTCTGTTAGTTTCCAGGACACCGGCAACTTTGTCTATCTTGCAATGAAGCTTCCCAGCGGCAATAAAGCGGGATAATTCTCTGTAGAAGGATTGATGTCTATTTAGGGCAGAATATTTAAGAGAGAATAACCACATATTTCAAAGACAGACAATGCCAAATAATTCCACATGTGAAAGTCAACTTCCAGATAACAGAAGGACTAAAGCTTAATACGAAACATGATCGGAATTGTGATAACTTACGAGTCAATGAAATCAATTGTCACTCCAAAAGCTCTTGCCATAGCTTCAATTGTAACACTCTTATAGGATTCGAGGAACTGGGAATAAATAACAGTTCTGACCTCCCTCATGTAATACCGGAAGTGAGGGTGCAGATAGCGATCCAATCTTATTTGCTCAGTCAGACCAGCTTTACACCCAAAAAAAAAAAAAAGTGAGATTTCCACATCTAAATTGCATACGAGCCCTATCAATATGCAGAGCTGCACACACTATCCACATTTCAGACACGCATTGTCAAGACAGAAGCAATAAGCTACGGTAATCTACATCAGAGCTAAATATAAAGGCTTATGCAATCTATGATATAGTTGAGCATAGTTGGACCAAGAACAAACGAGATGTTTTTAGGACAAAAAGTAGCAACAAAGTCACAGTCTATGGTAAAGTAACTCACCAAAAGCAGAAAAGAAAGATTTGTATTGACAATCGTACAGAGAGTTCAAAAATTCTGACAAATGGGGTACTTTTCCAATCACCGTCAAGATCTCCGGAGCATCCACAACCTGCCATAGCATAAGTACTTTCAATTTTGACTCTAAAGTGCCTATTGGTCATTAAAATATCACCAGGGCCAAATATGGGACCTTATTGCACCTAAGGTACCTACCTTCTGCTTCAAGGAAACTCTATCCAATGAGATGATGCTGGTAAGAACGGTGTAGAAGACAAAGGTGTCATAAGGGAACAGTTCATAAGTTGTAAAGGTTGAGATGGAATCCAGGAATAAACTGGCAGCCTGCTTGAAATTTCGAGTTGACATGCAATACAATCCTTCATACACCTTCAAACGGTTTTTCCTTTCCCAATCACCTCCCTCTTCAAACAAGCTGGCAATGATTTAATCAAGCATTTCGTTAGAATATTAATATTCAACAAGCTAACACGACAGCAAATGCTATAAGCACCTACTTCTTTGCTTTATCAATGCTTTTGGATATGAGATCAAAATCCATGTAGAAGAAACCCAGTTGGAGCGTATAGAAAACCAAGTCCATTTTCTGCCCGACAGCCACTGTTTTACTTTCTGTTACCTTGAGCTGTTCCAATGCTTTTTCCTTATGTCCGAAAAAAGAAAATACCGAAATCATATTCCAATGTTGAACTCCATAAGCAACGGGAAAGGTAGCTTGAATGGCAAAACCTTACCTTGTCCCCTATACGAATAAAATACAAGGATTTGGCCAAGTGAGCTTCCCTAACTTCACTTTCCCCCAAGTTCTCTTCAGCATCAGTTATCCTAACCAATGGCAAACGAGGCAACTCATCAAATTAACAGCAGAATGAATGAAATATGGGAATCGATTCAATCATAAGACTGTTGCTCGACAACATTATCAGGCACGCTGCATTACCAGTCACAACACAACCAAATACCACCATGTGCCAAAACATGGTCTAAGCAAATTATCCTATCAGTCAGAAAATATATCTAGCAATATCAATCTCTGACTTCCTCCCAAAAGGTCCACATTCGAGTACGTATTCCAACAGAAGATGAGAATACAATGAAAACGAGAAAAGCGAGCACTCTTCTCGAGCTCCATTGATTTCCCAGATTTATTGCAAGAGAACTATGCGAAACACTCTCTCTCCATTACCAGACCAATATGGCACTTGAATCACGACACCTCGGGAAAGAAAAACCCCAATCTCGGGAATCTTGAACAAAATGCACAACAAAAGCTTTGAATTGACAGGCAAAGCAGACGCGGGACTCACTTCTCATCGAGCTTCTTGATCTCCTCCTCGATACGCGCGCGCGCGGAGTCCAGGAGCCCCTGATCCGTCTCCAGAAGGGACTCCGCCGCTAGGGTTTCGTACAGCGAAACCATATCTGCACGCACAAAGCACGACAGCCCTGACGAACGAGAACCCAGAAAAGAGGGGAAGAAAAAGGAAGCGATGCCGAACGGCGGAGACAAGGGAGGGAGGTTCAAGCGAATCACCGTCGGATTTGATGGAAGCGAGGACATCGTCCCTGAGGCGGACCTTCTCGATGTCCGGGACGTTGGGGTGCTTGAGGAGGAAGAGGCGGTGGGCGAGCACGAGGTGAGGCTGCTGTGATCCCTCTTCGCCTTCCATTTTCGCGGATTCCGCGGAGCTCTTGACGACGGTGGAGGAGGAGGAGGCGGAGGCGGAACGACGGGGGACTTGGGGCTTAGCTCTTGAGTTTGAGCAAAGTGACTTGCGCACTCGGTTTTCTCTCTTCCCCGCCTCGCGCCCCAGATTTTCTGTTTTTCATGTTTTTGCCCCGGTTAATAAATAAAGTTCGCGTTCCCGTCCCTTGAGGATGATTACGATTGAGAAAGTATTACATCAATAGGGGCCCGCCACCTAGCGAGTGGGCCCCGCCTGCCAGGTGGCGGTCCCTTAGTGGCTGGGGCAGTGCGCCCGGCCCACCATATATTTTTCCATTAGAATTAGGCCATCCTTTTACTCTGAGGGACAGAAATGTCCACCATCCTACGTGGCTGCTGACGTGGCTAGATGTGCTTACGTGACGGGTGGGCGGTCTTTATTGAGAGTCCATAGTAATGATTTCGAGTAAGACGGTGTGATTAAATATCATTAAAAATCATAAATCGGCGTATTCAACATTCATTTCATGAAAAATTTCAAAGTAATTATTACATCCACAAATTGTTTACTCCTAAATGAAATGCTTTTCAACAAACAAAAAAAAAATTGGATCGATACGTCCGATTCAAACCCGCCTTTCTTTCAAATCCATACATGTCAATACACACAAAAGTTCCACCTTGATCCATCTTGTAACAATTTATTATTGGTGTTGACAAGTACCCATTTTTGCGAGGTACTAAATGGAATGCTCATGGAGGGTATAGTTGAGACATGAATATTAAATTTAGATTCTTTTGTGAGATAAATGTGTCACTGGATATTAATGTGGTTGTGTGCTTGCATACACGAGTTTATAGCCAAGCCAATGGTGGTTGAGGCGACGATTGTGGTCGATACCCACTCGACAATCATGTTGTCTTCCCCTCTTGCCTCTCATCCTTTTCCTTTTTTTCCTTCTATTTATCATTAAGAATTTGTTTATCGAAAATCTTTATTTTTCACTTGTTGCTGATTAAAATGCCACGTTAGCGTCTGGTATGTGTGCTGTCAGTCACGTCAGCTGTCAATATAAGGCTGTTTTGAAAGCATGTGCCTTTTTGGTAAGAATGTGTGCTAAGCCTAATCGGTATATCGGTATATACATCGATAGCAGGTAAAGGAAAATTTTGACCACATAAAGTGAATGCTTTGGGAGGTCGATATGAAAAGAATTGAGGGTCAAAATAAAAAAAAAAACCTTTCCAAGTTAGAGGATCCAATTTAGGCTTCAAGATTTGCAATCTTGTTCTATTGGCATTCTTGTGATTTGGCTTCCCGTAAATTCAAGTTGATTTGAGAAGTTGATGCACTACTGTGTGAAACCGGAGCACATCATCATCCTCTTCATTTCATCTGGCTTTCTTCCTCTGTGTTGAAACTTTCTAAAAGGACAATACATACCATAAGACAAGCGGTTGATCGGGTTCGACAACCCCATGGAATTGCGCATTTTGCGCCAATCAAAATACCCATGTTCCGATTCATGTCTGACGGTTGATGCTATGCAATTGCTCGGTCACTAGTCATGCAAAGTTGCTGCAGGTACTCCCTGCTCAATAACATTACAGCAGTAAAAGTTCTTCAATTGGACTCACGGAGCAGAACCTGCAGTCACTCACTTGGTCAGACATTAGAGAAGTTAACAGCTTCGACCAATGATATGACTGCATCATGGCCCTCACAGAAGAAACATAATGAACATATCCGGACAATTTGAATATATGCCCTGCACAACTTGCAGTATCTGGAAAAAGTATCACAACAACTTCATCGCTCCACCTATTGAACAAATCCGATCGATGGTCATTTCCATGAAACTCAAGTCACTCATCACTGAAGTGGGTGCCATGGGACAGTGACTTCGCACGAGACTATGTCGGATTGCAGGGCCCCAACACAAACTTCAGGATATGTGCGCAGGCCCATGACAACTCTCTTTCTCCAACTGAGGAACACATCCATTCTTTCATAATGTACTCTTCCAGAACAGTCCGGGCCACTCCGTCTAACAAAACCACAAGTTCATTCTAAGAGATGGTTCATGCAATGTCAGAGAGAGAGAGAGAGAGAGAGAGAGAGAGAGAGAGAGAGAGAGAGAGAGAGGATGAATTTGGTTTATTATGGCATTTTTCACCACAATTATAACAGTCAAACAAGAAAAGGCTCCGACTCATACAGCATGAACTATCTTCAGAGTTTAACAATTCACTATGACAATTACCAAAAAGGGAAGGGCATCTCAATGTAAGAACCTCATCCAATACAGCAATGGCTTGGTGCAGAAGGTGAACGGGAAAATCAGAGAGGCAGCTAGGGCTGAGAATGGCTCATTTCAGTGGCTTCTATAATTTGAAACAAAATTAACTACAAGAAAATGAACTATCGTGTGAAAAGAGTTATTTCCATAATCTCTCTTGATAAGAATTCTTCCAAGATACTCATGATCTTGACCTTCTGATCGCAGTAAACCGGGTATGTGCCCGATATAACAACACCTTGAAAGAGAGAATTCTTGGTATATGTCTCACCAACCTTTCGAACCCCATTTAGACCTTATCTTCTTGTTCGGTTGACTCTAGGAGACTTTCCTGCTTCTGGCTTTTGTTGCTCTGACTTGAGAAGCTAATGCGTTCCTTTCCTCCTGGTTTAGAGGAGACGTTGCTATACCAAATCATCCCTATCACGGCAACTAGCATGCCCAATATTACTTGCACATTGAGACCCTCTTTCCCAAAGAAAACGAATCCTAATGTCAGGACAAGTATGGTCTTCATGTGGCCAATCACTTGGAAAGACACAGCTGTGAACCTGCCTATGCAGATGAACTGACTGAGGTTGGTACCCACCGCTATGGTACAAGAAAGGATCAAGAATGCCTGCACGATTAAGCATGCTTAGCATACAACCAGATGTAGAGATGAGAACTGACACCCTTGCATGCATATGATGAAAGGTGAAATTTCAATATAAATTTTTCCAGAAAAATGTACCCCTAGGCTCTAGATCTTGGTGACAAAGTGAGTAAATTAGATCTCTTTGGAAGGCTAGCTTCCATATAAATGTGATATGACCACACCACCTTCCAGAAGTGACAAAATCATTTTCATGCACTTATTGACAAAATCATTTCCTTTCCTCCAGTGTCATATGGACAACCTAAATGTTAAGATAATCTTTTACAATCGCACAACTGGTTGCCTATTCTCAGATTGCATCGATTTGATGGACAATTAAAAAAAATTAGAGCATTGAGAGAATGGCGTTTCAAAGAACATCGAGGAAAGTCAATCACCATATCAGAATTTGGCCTGGTGAAGGGAAGTTGCAATTGTGAAGCAGTAGAAGTGCAGAAAGATAAATCCAAGTGACTTCAACATGGTTTGACCCGTCAAGAGGTCGTGCAATGCGCTTAGATTGCCAAGACAATAGTTACAGGCAACAATCCCATCCATATTAGATTTTAAGAGAGCCATCCTCAGCATAACTTTGTGTTTCAACTCAGTTGGGAGCGCGGGGGTGTGTGTGTTTGTCAGAATCAATTGTTTTGGGTGACCTAGAATAGGTCTGAGTCTTTTTTAATAAGTAGGTAGTGACAGCCCAGTTTATTCACAACCAAGAGAATGTAAAAAGATTCTCTCTATAAAACTTGCGCTGCCTAATATGTCATCTAAATAAAAACAGTGAACAAAGATAGAGGACTTACAACAGATGTGACAGAGTATTGGTAGGCATCAATTCTTTCACCAGTAAACATGTAGTCGAGAAAGGGCCCTACTATAAGCAGAGAAGTTGCCTGCACAGGAGCTGTGTGCCCCAGTAGGTTAAATGATCCTATTGAATACTTTCTTTGAAGAAAGTGAACATACTGCAGTCACAATACATTGAATTAGGAATTTTCCAAGTTCAGAAATTTGTGATGAATGATGGTTGGGGTTGTCCCTTTAGCAACAGCAAATTACACTGAATTACGGAAATATAGTTACTGTGCTATGATTTGGTGGCATGTCTGTGAAATGCATGTGAAGAGTATGAAGACCATTCTCTATGAAAATATATTTGGAATTAGCATACTAAATGTCAAGTGTCAACTTGACAAGAAAGTGAAGTGGCTTTACTCACATATTGCTGTAGAGCGGTGCTCCAGACTGCTATACAGGCAGCCAGAAAGCCCTTGAAGTTGACACTGACATCAGTAACAGTACAAAACGCCACACCAAGGAGAACAACTACAATGCTGAGCTTTGTGTCCCTTGAATACCGCACTTGGTCCAAGACGACTTCGAGAAAGCAAGACACTGGTATCATACTCAGCTTTGCAATCTGAAAGGAGAAAACAACCATGCAAGTTTTAAGTTAAATTTTAAGATAAATTTTCGTCAACGCCACCTTCAGAATAGCAAAAGGATTCAGCTACCGATTCTGAAAACCTTACCTGGTAAAATCCGACAGAGTTCCACATCAGACTGATGTTCATTCCAACAATGGAGAAGTTGGCGAACAAAACATATTTCAAGATCTCATTCGCTGGTAGATTTGTGGGCTGAATATAACCAAGCCATCTAAAAACAAGTGTCAGCGTGGTTGTTGTGGCAAAATGAAGACCGGTTAAAGTTGTAGCTGCAAGATACCAATCAATGTTGAGAATGTTAGTGTTCTATATGTGGAGGTGTCGGAGAAATTGTGGCAGATTACTCCTATAAATTAAGCACAAATCATTATGCTTGCATCTTACCGCTCTTTGTTTTTCAGTTCTTCCTTTATTAAGGGAATCTCAAACTTAGGGCTACGGAGCAAGTGATTTCAGTTGATTGGAAATAACATCATGAAAATAGCAAATATCAATCTCATTAGCATACTAAATTGGAAAGAAGATAAAGTGTGAGGAAAATTATTCCCAACAATTGATTCATTCTATACTATCTGCAAAAAAGGAACGTCCATTTGTCTTACCTAAAAACTGCGTCGCCAGGCAAAATCAGAGAGATTTGTTCACTAATAAAGTCTTCTAATAAAATGTGCATATAGAGGTGGTTTTAATCATTCGTGTGTGATGAATCAATGCCATGAGAATATGAGAGCATATGCATTTAGTTTAAATAAACAGACAGAGATGGGGAAAACTAGCCCTGCAACCTTGCCCTTAAAAGGTAAACTGGAAACAAACAAATGAAGCACGGAACATTTTACGAAAGGAGCAAAGAGAACTTCAACTAATTCATCACGATCTTTGGCATGACAGTACCCTTCAGAATGCATGTCGTCGAGGTTTATTATGAAAGATGTGAGGAATTTCCACAACTGACTATAAAATAAGGAGCAGAAAAAGTCCTTTTCCAGATTGCTGCTCTTTCCAGATTGCTAAATCTAGCCATCTACCAATTGCATCCTCAGGTTTTATACAGCCATTGAGGTAATGAAAAAGTTCATCCTGGGAAGTTCATTCAGTTCCTTAGTTAACATGATCAGAAAAGAATTATCTGACTGCTACAAGAGGTCACTGGTGCAAGATAGAAACCGACCATGAATTACTTGAACAAACTAGAAGAAAATGCCGTTTGAAGATAAATATTAAGAAAAAAACGAGAACAAAGAGCTATTGACCTTTAACAACAAATGGTAACACCAGTTAAGCTCCACAGGAGTAATCATTGCAATGACTAGTCAAGAACTTTTTGGGCATTTAGAGCTAGACAAGAACTCAAAGTCAACAGATCTGCAACCTTGGTGCACAAAATGTGAGAATTAAATCACAGGGAATTTCCTTCAGGGGAAACGACTAAATCAGAAGAATCTCAAAGTCAACACAGGGCGCCACCATCATCTGTCAAGTTTCTTTCAATGATATGCAACAAAAATTATCTCATGTGAGTTAACCAAGAGCTAGTCCCCATAATCTGCTAATCATGAAGAAAAACCAAATTCTGAGACTTGCATTCAAACAAAAACAGGACATGTTCATGATCCATTAAAGAATCTGGCAGAGCAAGACAATAGTGCACCACCAATCCGATTTGAGAAACAGCTAAACTGTAGCCCTAGCCATGCAGAAAATTATTCAAGCAAAATAATTAAGCAATTACGAGACAAGGTTGAAGAAAGTAACATTAGATCAACCTTGTGGGACAACCTCTTAGTTATTTAAGTGAAGAGGCAGGGAAAAAAAATCTAAAACACGAAATGAGAAAACAATATGAGACAGATACTCTTGAAAGCCAGAAAGCCGTATGACCCCTCTAACAGAACAGAAGGTTTTTGAGATGGATCCCCTCCAAATCAACAATCATCAATATTATTGTGTATTCAGAGAAAAGATAAAGGTTGATCTTCAATAATCCCAAGCTTATCCAAATTATTGATTTGATGCAACCAGATGATATGCATCGTCGTACCAAGGACGTACCAAATCTGAAACCGTACGTAGCCATCAGAGCTTTATTAACGAGTATTATTCCTACAGAGGTGAGAATGTTGAATATCCATGCTGCTACATCGATGGCTGCTTTTTTATTAGCCTTAGTTGCTGAAGACATGTTCTTCTCTCTCCTAGAATCAGTACTGTCACTGCTGCTCAAACTTCATAAAAATCAAACGCTGCACCGTTATCTTGACAACTTCCTTATCTGGACAAAACATAATAAGGTCAAGACAACGCTGCTCAAAAGATGTGGGGAAAGGTCAAACGGCCACTGCATCAGAAACAAAACCAGAGAGATTTAAGGAGATTCACCTACTTTGTGAATCTCCATGTGGCTATGTATATGATTCACAACAGCAAACAAAGGATTGCATGGAGGGATAGAGTCACAGAACTTGCATTTCCATCTGGGAATTTACAGGGAATGCAGAAATTCTTGATATTCTTGGCAGTTGGACTTCACCTCCTAAAAGGATGGTCATTACCAAATAAACTTCACTGTACGTTAAGACTAAATATATTTCTCCGATCTGGATATACGTGAGCAAACTAAAACCGAAATCGAAATCTGTTAGTTGCCAGATACCGAAATCGAAATCTATTAGCCGCCAAAAGCACGAACAGCGTTTAAACAAGTCAACAAAATAAAAAGCAACCTAGTATGATCATCCTACTCCTACATCAATCATGCTTCAAACGCAAAATTCAACATTTAGACTCAAAATCAGCTTAGAAACAGCCAAGAGCAAGTCCCCGTAACTATAAACTACAAGAAGTATAGAACCCACCAACACGATTTCCTCAGAACACACATGATGATCAAAACCAGGTCCTATCTTTCGCCAATAAAACAGGGAAATCATGTGGGTCTTTTTGGGGCAAACCTCTGGAGAGAAAACTTCAGCGAGTGTCGAGAGGGACTCTGTCTCTGTGCGTGCGCCCCTCATGCAAATCCCAACGTTATTGTAGAGAGATGGAGGACGCCACGCAATGGACGCAACGCAAAGTGTCAGCTACTCTTTGCCGTGAAATTCAATGCTTTTCTTGATTATTGGAAGAAAAATACAGAAAACGAATCATAAGAGGGAAAAACAAGACGTGGGGAGAGAGAACGGATGAGAAAGACGACACCCACGATTTTATATCCATGGAGAGACACGAATGCCATTTTCCTCTGACTCCACCCCATTTTTTATACTTCGCTCAAGAGCGATCCGATGTTTTGGTCAAGTCCTTGATATGTGGAGTCACAAAAGGAAATAAATATTTGGTGGGTTCGTTGAATTTGGAGCGAGGAGTGAGATTCAGACCAGAAAGGAGGCCACTTTTCTGAGGAAATCAGGTGCAGAGGACTGATGGGTATTTTGATTTTTCCATTGTTTGCCCAAGAAAAGAAAGAAACCAAGCAGCCAACTTGGGCTGTATTCAACCTCAAGTCCCTTTCTTTCACCGTCTGTCCGAATGTGCTTCAATGGCTTCATTGGATTTCCTAATTTTCTTCTTCAAACTATTTAGAAAACGGTACCTCGTTGATCGCCGGACAAAGAAAAGGATAAATCTCGTTCGTTGGTCCTAACATCTTTGAAGTGCTTGTGTATTAGGGGCATCCTTACAATCATTAAGAAATGAATTTTATAGAGTTTGGATTTGTTATGCCTCGAAAATCATTTAGGGACGAGAAAAAAATATTATTTTTTCTTTCTAAGAAAGTGATGGGTGACGATGATTCCTATGTCTGTTTCACATATGAATAAGAAAAGTCAAACCTGAAAAATAAAAAATAAGAAAAAGGGACGGAGGAGATCGATTTCTTTGTTGAATGGAGAAAAGTCCTTCGTGCAAGTTAAGGTTCAAGCCGGCGTCCATGGCCTTAAGAGTCCTGACAGACGAGACGACGATCGTGCAGAAGAGACAAGTTCACCACCTTCCATTGATTTTCCATGTTCGATGTCATGGAAATTACGACATTTTGGCGTAAGTCTCTTTCGATTTGTCCTCTCGTTTACAAATCAAGAAAGGGCATATGCCAGATCCACGAGCATGGGCGAGCCGCCCTTGTACTAGATTAGGCCTGAGTTCCTTGTCTAAACATGATCATGATCATTGATCCGGAGCGGGCGTTTGTTTGCTCGGATGATCTCTACCGAGCTTGGATTCACCCATCTTGCAGTTGATGTCGAGCAAGAGTAACAAGCCATTGGGCTCATGATCAGTGCTACAAGTGCCTTGTTTGCTTTGGTGATTCCTTATGCTCGTCGAACTGAAAATCTAATTTCTTCAATCTTGAGACAAGTAGGTCATTCACATTATATTGGCAGTAAATTCAGAAGATGATATTGGGATAGGGGGCTCATTTGTCCTAAATCATAGGATACCTTATGGTTGCCTCGTGCCAATTAAGTTGTTAGGCGAAATATTTGCGTGGGAATCACCTAACGTGGAATAGTCTATGTAGACTATTCCACGTTAGGTGATTCCCACCATTAAATTACCCCTAATACAAGAGGGAGGGCAATAAATGGTGGGGATCGGCTAACGTGGACTACTCTATGTTAGCTGATCTAAATTCGAAATATTTTGGGAAGGCAAAATAGGGACTTGATAATATCCTACTTTGATATCATGTGAAGTTTTTGTAGAACTACTGTTAATTGTCCTAAAAATTTAAGCCGTTAGGTGAAGACGTTAATTAATGTTTAACTACTTTCACACTCTCAACGTTAATTCCTAGTTAGGAAATTCGTCGAATTGTAATAGCCAATCGCACCTCTCATCGTTGGAGCACATTCTAAGGACAAGAAAAGGGGATTATCAATAGGAGTTTAGTTAAGTAGACAGTCGACATCTTTGGCTCATCCCCATCCCTTTCGAGGCGGGCTAGCATTGTATCAAAGGCATTATCCAAATCGATGTGTACAATCCTTTTTCTTTTTCATAATTACTACCCAGATAGTTTAAATGGAAGAGGATTTAGCCTAATATTTCTCAGAAAGGATCCGGCAATCGTTAGAGGGTCACAACAAGGCCAAAATGCTCTTCATGTTCATTGTTACAACGTTTAAAGTGACGACGCCTTGTTGCATTTTGTACGAGGGTCGGCCATCATCTTTTTCTTCCTCACTATTGTCGTTGTGATGTATGTTTCCCCATCATTTAAGGTAACGATGCTTTGCTTCTTCACGAAACCAGCCTTCAATAAAGAGCCGCTCGAACGTCAACGATCCGATCTAGGGTTTATAACCAAGTTCAATAGGATAATGCCTTTTCCCCCCGGCTCCCACATGAGATGCCACGCTTTCTTAAGTGTCTTTGAAGCTAAAAGGATTGATGGGCTTTGATCCAACATTTTCTAGTCACTCTTTCTCATTATCTGTCATATAAAATCCAGGGCAAGGAGCAGCATTCGAGAAAACCTAGGTGAGCTTTGTCTGGGTGTAGCTGCTCTGTTGTCCACTTCTAATGAACGCGATTGCCTCGATTCTCTATCATCTTCAGGAATCGTGTCATTATCAAAACTGAGTGACTGATCATCGAAAAGATTTATAGTCTGGGCGCTCACAAGTCCAATTCCCTGGAGTCCCATAGCTTTGTTGGTAATGGCCAGATCTACTACTATCTACTCATCCCGGTCCATATCTGTGTTTTGTTTGTTCCCGGAAGGAATTCGATCAGCCATGGGAATGCTATCTAAATAACCATGGCCAGAGAGTCAAATAGGCTGGGAAGAATGAGTCTGGTTAGATTGGGCGATACACATCTTGATTGTTTTTGCCATTGTTGTTAGAGACCGAAAATACGAAATTTTATGAGATCATTATTAACTTTTTTTTTAATAAATAGTTTAAACTATAAGATGAAAATATGAAATATTACTTGAATATTGTAATATTTCCCATTGTGCACGCATGAAACCTCGTACTATGATAAGATGTGAGATTTTATGAAATAATTGTCAATTGTTTTAAAAACTTAAACTGTTAAATAAATGTATAATTTATTACTTTAATATTCTAACATATCACACACAGAGTTTATGTTCTAAAAAGAATCTATCTTCTTCTTCCTTTTCTCTTTTTTTTTTTAAGTTGTTTTGAGAGGCAAATCGAGGAGGGTAGCAAGTCAAGGCTTTTTTGGTGCTCCGATATTGATATTGTGAAAGCAAGCTAGTCCTAAAAAATACTTGCATAAGGGTAAAATCTTGTCGAATTACTCACAGTACTTCTTGAGTAACTAGTTGACTATGAGAGATAGACTAACCTAATCTAGAGTTAGAGGTCTTGACCTCAACCTAAAGCTGTGACATCAAGCCATTCGAGCTACTGATCGAGTAGATTTCGAAGATTGCATTTTCCCTCGAAGATTACAATTTTTCTAGAAGTTTTAGAACTACATCGGTTCAATTAAATGGTATATGACCCGAATGACTTCCATGCAGTAGGTTTATGACTAATCGTTCAATCATCCATTTTCTTGTCTTCCAATCTTCATTCGAATGAACAATTGTGAACAACAATTTTGCATGGTTAGAGTAATTATATTTCTACCTTTATAACTAAAAAAGTGCAAATAACGTACTTTTTTTTTTATCATTTCCATAAAATTGCCCTCATTGGTTAAAAAAAAAATACTCGCCTCGTGAGTTGAATCCATCCAAGTTAAGTCACCCTTTCCCGTTTAAATCAACTTTAAACACTTTTTGTTGATGCTTACTCTCCAATTTTGAATTAATAATGTATATGCGTCATGGTGCGACTAAAAAAACTATTAATTAGTCATACGAATCTCTCTCTCTCTCTTCCCTACATTTTTTCTTTCTCATTATGTATCATTACTTTTTTCCCTAGTGGGAATCCTTTGTTTGATGATGCTTAATGAGCATATGCCAATATACTTTAGCGTTCATCCTTATTTTTTTTTTCATTTCGTTGATCTTCTTTTGTATTTAAATTATTATCTTTTTCTCTGGTGAGTGTTTCTCACTTCATATTGATAAATAATAGAGAATTAGCCCTCAGCCTATTACAAGAATGCCAATTCAATCTTGAACTTTACAGCTTTGGTGATTGAGTACTTACGAGATTCCAAAGCAATTGTTTTGACCAACTTTTGTTTGGAAATTACTGACGTGTGTGATGGTATGCCACTTAAGATAGCCGGCGTTGACAAGAGTGTCATTTTCTACATTAGTGATTTTTCAGTGAAAATTGATTAAAATGATTATATTATAATTTTATGCAAATGTTTATAATTAAATTGGTCATATCAAAAAGTTTATGACTGAAGAGATATGTACTATAAATTTAGGACCGAATTGGTGTAACTTTTCCCTAATAAAGGTCAACTATTTCACAAATAACTTGACAAATAAATCATTACTGCTTCCTTGTTTCTCGTGATTTTCTTTTGAGTTAAACAAATTTTGTCCGTTTGATAGTACTCTCAATCTTATGGAGAATTCTTAATCCCACTTAAGCATATTCCTATTATTTTGATGGAAAATATGGTGACTTAACACGTGCAATGTGCGTGATAACTTACCTATTAATTATTAGAAAGTTCAACCCAAAAGCTTAGCCTTATAGATAGAGGAGGCCACATGACTATAAAGAGCATATAAAGTCTAAGTGTGGAGATATGTGGGATATTTCAACACTTATCTCATGTCCAAGTGGCAAATAAAAATCTACCTAATGGGGTGGATGAACACCCGAAAGGGGTAGAATCTGACTTCTATACCATGTCATAAAGTCCAATCCAAAAACTTAAATTTATAGGTGGAGAAAGCTGCGTGATTACAAAGGGTATATAAACTTCATTGTCGAGCGACGTGGGATATTTCAACAGTAACAAAAAAAAAAAGGAAAAAAAGACCAGACCTCCCTATGCTGAATAGCTCGCGATGAGCCATTGGCCTCGACTGCATGGTCCATTTGCGTGATCCACGATTCAAGTTCATCGATTACAAATTAAGGGTGGATAGATGCACGCAAAAATGGGTCAACATAATCGACATTGCTTTGCATTAAACAATTTAAGGCAATACTTGTGAGCGAATGCTAGCGCCCATTTATATCTAGACACTTTTCTGGATGTGGTTGATGCTGAATGAAGTACCATCTTTTTACCCAATCATGTTCCCATTGAGGTGATTGTGTGCGTCCACTTTAATTGAGGATCGACTCCGTCAGAAAGATGGAGATCAATTTGATTTGTGAAGACTCCGGCAAGAGAGTATGTAGTTCAAAGTGAGGGAGGCTTAGGTGATGCAACATGCAAGTGAGAAGAGCATGGGAGGGAAGAGTTATCAAGGATGATCTTATCGCAAAGCAAATTGAAAGAAGGGTAATGAATTCATTGACATCTCTTTTGGCATGCTAGCCAGCGGATTGAGTTTGGCAAACAATCCCAAACTGATATACATATTATTATTATTTTGTTAGGAGCTTTGTTGTCTTCATCTTCGTCGGAAGCGCTAGTTAACACCGTTTCGGCGACTTACAGGATCAATGCGATATTCGACCTGAGACGGACTGAATCGGTCGCTCTACGTGTTCTTAAAAGTTTAGTGATTTAAGTATATAAAGCAACATGTAGATAACAAAATAATAATTGTGAACAAAACATGCAATGTGAAGCAAATATCTCATATTGACAAAAAGTATGAACAGAATAAGAGACGAAAGAGATTGTAGAACAAATTTATAGGATGGAGTTGTCTGAAACATTGTAGCTTGCTCTACAAGTAATGCATACTCTCGGGACGATTTAGAATCAAGTTGGACTTCACTCTTCTCGAAAGATATCCAAACTTGAAATGCACATTGCATTCTTCCTTTAGGTTGAGATAGCCGTCGAAACTACTGTTCACAGCTCAAGGTGAGAACACCAAAAGTGCCAAAACTTGTGTACGGCGCTCATTTCAGTACCAAAAGTTTCAAAACGCTCACTTGAGTGCCAAGTTCAGGGAAAAATGAATTCGCAAGTGCCAATTCACCGGAGTTGGCCGGAAATCCGACGAGGTTCCAAATCAAACGCTCAACAACCAAGTCAAGGCCAAATTCGAGCAAACCAGGAAACGTCGAAGCAAAAGACTGGTTGGACTTCAATCAGGACTCACTCACGAGTATTTTGTGCCCAATGATAGCCGCTAAGGTGGTCGGAGATGCTGTGGGTGGCTCGACAAAGGTGGCTGGTTTGAGTTTCGGGTCTAGGAGGAATAGTTGGACAACGGAGTGAAATTCTCCCAAATGATGAAATGTCGATGGGCAAGACCAGTGGTGTTGTGTTCGGGAGAGGCTTAAGAATCTTTTCCAACTGGTGGCTATAGCTGGAAATTCCAAAATCTCGAGATATTGCCATAAACCTCAATCGGGTGCACAAACCGAGTAATAGAGCTTCCCAGCAAACTTCAACAGCCTTCGGAATCAAATTGATCGTATCCAAGGGCTTGGATACATTCTAGAGATTTCAAGGACCATAATGATGTCCTCGGTTTCGCATGGGTATCTCTGAATTTCTCTAATATGGTGTTTTTCTCTTTATGCTCACGAAATGGGGGCTCTCCAAGACCTGAGTCACTTCCGGCAAGATTTCGGTGAGGAGAGGCGGCGCGATGGCTCAGGAAAGTGCGAAAATGAGTTAGCTTTCGATTGGTGGTGGTGGGTGGCTA
This sequence comes from Melaleuca quinquenervia, assembly GCA_030064385.1. Classification (NCBI taxonomy): domain Eukaryota; kingdom Viridiplantae; phylum Streptophyta; class Magnoliopsida; order Myrtales; family Myrtaceae; genus Melaleuca; species Melaleuca quinquenervia. The sequence goes on from CM057726.1 coordinate 17,093,953, forward strand.
TGGGTCAATGTGGAAGTACCTCAATTTCTTAACATTCCAGTAGAGTTTCATGGAGAGCCAAAAGTTTGTTTTTAAGAGTATTTTTTATTATTAAAAATGCTGACGTGGCACTTTTTGGCTGGAATTCGGCGAGTTAGCACTTGCGAATTCATTTTTCTTCGAAATGGGCACTCAAGTGAGCGTTTTGAAATTTTTGGCATCAAAGTAAGTGTTGTACACAAGTTTTGACACTTCTGGTATTCTTACCCCTCATAGCTTGCAACCTTTGCTTGGAGCCCATATGGTTCAAACCCCTCCTTTTGCTTAGGATAGCCAAGGGTGTTCTTGTAAGATTTGCATCGTAATATCTTAAAAATGATGAAAAGAGAAAATGACATGAAATGAGTTAAGTTATTAGCCGGTCAATAAGTGAGCCCACTTCATTTACGTTTGGTAATTCGAATTTGAGTCTGGATAAGGTAATATAAATTATTTCATTTAGTTTTTGGCAACAACATTCTTAGGACTAGATAAAATGCCAAATGAAGAATCCAAGATGGAAGGTCCGATAAATCTACTTTAGATAAAAATAGAACGATGGAGTGATGCATCCGAATATTGCTTCATCGACCACCAAGCGAGGATTGGCGACGCTGCCGCCACAACTGATTGTCGTCACTTCCAGTGACCTAGGAATCGCCATCGCGGGTAACCAATTGTGTTTGGCGACCAACGATGGATATGAGAAATTATATGTCACATGGCTATCACAATGGAAAAACTCGAATCCTCATACGAATGAGAGGTCGTCATCCACAACTCCTCTCCGCCTATCGCTACCCTTGGATTGTCAGCTTCGACATCGAGCGGTGGCTGAGCTTCACGAGCCGCATCCACCACCCTTTTGCCACCCTTTATCTCTGCATTGGTTGTTGCTGCCTGATCCACTAGATCAAAGGAGACGAACCTGAGCGAGCGACGTTGGTGAGGGACTTCAACAATGAGATTTAGAGATCCCGTGGGAAATTGCTTTGGGCAAGTGGGATTTACAAAAAATTTTAATCCGATATAATTAGAGTGTACCAAATATATGATGGGAATTTTAATATTCTAGATAATACTTGGTGGATTTCTAATTTGACCATATCCTATCTTATCCCAATATGAACCCGAACACGGTCTTTAATATTCTTGAAGTCCAGGTTTTAAGGAAGTAAAGTTGGCAGATAAATATGCCAAAATCTCGACACCGACCAAGACGAGTAGACTTGCCTGTTTAGCAATTTTAGCAACTCGATTCGTGATCCCACCTTGATCTTACTCACCATACGAGAATTGAACAAGTTGACATGGTTCTTGACCTATGAAAATAGAGATTATCACATGATTATCTGATGTACTTTTTGTTGAAATAGACAAATTTGCTCTCCTTCAAGTCACTCTAAAAATTCCAGTAGTCTTCGCTCTTTGTACGTCCAAACTTGAAACTGTTTATATCGCCCTCAGATTATCTATTTCTATATGTGCATACAATTGTGGTTGTATCACATCCACTTCCTCTGCCATATCGAAACTTTATCAACTGTCACCTCAACCCAATCGTGAAATCTATCGGCTCTATAGACATTATCACATCTCTTGAAGCTATACATGTTCTTAAATATCGTCTAGATCTTTTTCTACGATTGATCACTCCTCTTTTGAATTAAGATAGATTCGTCAAGGATTACTTCTTTCCTGAATATAGACCAAAGTGAATATTGCTTGGCGTACCATAACCTCTATGCATAGCCTCTAGCTTCAGCACACTGTCGCTCGCACAAGCACAAGCACAAGCAGGGCAATCGATTGTTCTCAATCTGATTAAATCGGTATGCTTACTATACTTAACCATGTTTGCCAAAGTAATTGCTAGTGATTGCGATCTATGTGTTAATCAACAAGCAATACTCACTACTTTAGCTCATAAATCTTTATCTGATACAACATTGCGGAGTAAAGAGTGAGACCTCTAGTATAATTCCATTCATAATTTTGTGACTCCATTTAGCTATGGTGAATTGGCAACGGCATGGTTTTTCACAATTGCTTTCTTTGCATAATAGAATTCCACTTTGTCTATTCTCATGCACATTATCTTAATATTTGCTTTTGATTATTGCCTTCCACAACCTGAACTAAACAAGTAGTTTGCTCTCGTGACTAAGAAGACAAATCCAAACTTTTTCCATTGAAATGATCATCGGCAAACTGACGGATTACTTAAATCATAAGGCTTCAAACTAATCGTTGCCTAACGCAGCGGAAAACGAACTCTAACGGCTCTAAATCAAAGTTTACTTGTATCACTGATCGAAGGCAAATCACATGAATAGACGTACCTTAACAACTACAGATTATATGTCATACTCGCGAGAACATAGAATGTCCAAAAATTATTCTTCTTCCAAAGAAGCAACATAAGAGAACACCAATGTACATTTAGTTTTTTGGAGAGGATTAAACTATAGCAGTTACCAAATTCTATTCTTTTAAGAAATTATAACCGTTGGTAACCGTCTAGCCATGGGCCGGGTTCGGCCCATCTTGGGCGGCCCATTTATTAAAATCCAACGATCTCCCAATCGCTCACGATAGGCTGAACACTTCATTATCCTCTCGTTGAGTTTCATATTGACAAATAATCCGTACGACCAGCATACTCTGACAACTCATTCGCTATACATCCATTGGGAGTGTACAGCCGCTAAGAAATTTTTGGGCATAGAGTAAATTTAGTATACAATACCCTAGATCAAACAGTCACATTTACATTTCCTTCAATCTCTTTTAAATTATGATTAAACTCATCAATCATAACTGGCCGGTTAGTGATTACAATGTCATGATGTGACACTAAATTGATATTAATCCTTCATCAAATCTCTCAATTCCAGTCCAACTCGCTTTTCGAGAGATGTCCTATTAAGTTAAATCATTCATGACCATAGGCAACATTCTAATACAGCAAATATCGAATAGAAATCTCGAGAACGAGTCAGAGTCATAGATGAGGAACATTTTCCTTCGAATTCTTACTCGGCATAAGAAGTTGAGATCAAAACTTTTGCCATCTCTTATCGGTCAATCGATGCATACGCAATATGAAATACATATTACGGTATTCTCTCATTTTCCATGAAGCGTATGTCTCTACTTATAATATCGTATATATGATATTTTAGCTATACATAATATCTAAAATTGAGTTCATTATCTACTCTTCTCAATACTTCCATTGGAACTCTCATCTGGAATAAAAACAAATAAAGTGAAACATGTGGTCTAATTTCACTTTACGATCATAAAGAGAAAATATAACATCATCTTAACACTTTTGTTAAAAGGACAATCTTGTTTGAGTTTGGTCTCTCATTTATCACCTAGATAACAAGCTTAAACTATCATATCTCCATTCAATATACTATAAATAGAGGCAATCACTAGCATGAGTGGGTTGATCTTTTATCTGTTCGACATATTATCCATAACACATAGAGTATTATCGTAACAAATGAAGCATTAACATAACACATAAAGTGTTAATTTACATAAATATCGTACTAATCTCATAAAGATTATCAATGAAGACAAAACATTCTTATTCATTGTGAACAAATTGGGAAATATATATTCAGTACATCAAACTTTAGAGATGATTACTGAAAACATCTCTAGTCGTTGGCTTCGTCAAATGATATACTATCATCTTATGCGTAGATATGTACTTTATATTCACAATCTTCTGTGCGACTATGTTTTTAACAAAATTATACTTGTTTTTCATGATACCTGGTATCCTTGATATATGATATGGCTGCTTGACTATCACAATGAACTAATAATGATTTTGCAGTACTCTTAGTAACTCCCAAATGACCAAAGAATCTCATCAACCAAATACCTTATTGTACTATCGCTGATAAAGCCACGAATTCTGCCTCCATCGTGAATTGGGCTATGCACGTCTACTTCTTGCTACTTCAAGATATAGCATCATTATTTAGTAAAAATGTGTATCCAAAAGTAAATATTCTCATATCAAAATCTCATCCCCAATCATCATCACTATAGCCTTTAAGGTGCAGATTTCTTCCTTGATAGTATAGTGAGTAGTCCATAGTACCCTTAAAATATCGGAGAATCCTCTTAACGGCCGACTAATGTGCTTGACTTGGATTTGATTGGTATATACTTAAACTGCATGACAAATGTCGGGCCTCGTATACATCATATCGTGCATCAAACTTCCGACAGCAAGTCTATATAAAGCTTTTTCCATTTGTTCAATCTCTTGAAGAGTTTTAGGACAAAGTCTCTTGTTCAATTCTACACTTTTTGTAATAAAAGTATCTATGAGTTTACAATTTTACATGCGGAATCGTTCAAAAACTTTCTTTATATAAGTTTCTTATGAAAGAGACAATAATCTCTTCGAACGATCTCTTAAAATCTTAACTCCAAGAATATATGCAGCCTCACCCATATTTCATTTCAAAATTGATGCTCAACCAATTTTTAACTGTTTTAACAAACTTCAAATTGCTTCCAACAAATAATATATCATTAACATATAATGATATGATCACAAATTGAACTTTGGATCTCTTGATATATACGTAATGATCCCCATCTATCATTGAGAAATCATATGAAGTTATAACATTATGAAAACGTATATACCACTGTCTCGATGACTGCTTAAAGCCATATATCGATATCAAAAGTTAACATACCTTATGTTCTTGGCTTTCTAATATGATACCATCATATTGTTTCATATAAATTTCTTCTTTTCATTCTCCATTGAGAAAAGGAATCTTTATATCTATTTGATGTAATTCGATATTCATACTTGTCATTATTGATAGTATAAGGCGAATTGAGGTAAATCTCACTATATAAAAAAACGTCTTATCGTAATTTATTCATTCCGGTTGAGTAAACCATTTTGCCACTAAATAGGCCTTATAGCTCTCAATTGAGTCATTAGCTATGCGATTTATCTTGAGAACCCATTTATTCTCAACGACTCTTTGTCCTTTAAGGAGATCAACCAATTCACATACTTGATTTGATCTCATAGATTCGTCTCTTCAAACATCGCTTTCATTCATTCATCCTAATCAAGTTCTTTTGGAGCATCATATACATTTATTGGCTCCTTTTCATGTTGTGGGACAACCATGAAAGCTTTCCCTTCAACGTCAAAACGTTGATAAGGGACTCTTTGACTAACAACTTGTTCGTTGTATTAAGGACAATTTTCTCAATATTACATTGCTTCCACTCAGATCAGATGACATTGGCACTATCTCATCAAGTAGTTCCATTTGAGATTGGTCGGGAACCAATTTCCTTTCGTTTATGTCATTCCCACTCGGAATAATACTTATGTTTCTATTATCAATGTTCAAAGTTTCAAATAGGAGAACATTTTCACCTATTTCACCCATTTTAGGAAAGTCATTCTCTAAGAATATGACGTCTCGTGATTCAATTGTAGTTACGTTTCCACTTTCTTGTTCACCTATAAATACATATCCTTTTGAGTGTTCCGAGTATCTTATAAAGATGTTATTCTTGCCTTTAAAACCCAATTTGACATAACTATGAAATGACTCGTGAATATAAGTAGCATAATCCTAGTTTGACATACCTATGAAATGACTCGTGAATATAAGCAGCACAATCTCACGATTTTAGAAAACCTAAGTCGGATTTTCACCCTATCCATAAATCATATGGAGTGGATATAACTGATTTAGGAGGCACTTGGTTAAGTATATAGGCAGTAGTCGACAATGCATCATCCCAAAAGGTAATAGACAACTTAGCATGCATTATCATAAATCTAATTATTTCTAGTATGGTTATGTTTTTCCTTTATTACGGAGTATAGGGAATAGACAACTGTCTATCTATTCCTTTTTCATCACAAAAATTTCTGAACTCATCAGATATATACTCTTGACCTTGATCAGATATTAAAGTTTTTAAATTTTTGTCTAATTGATTCTTTACCAAATTTAAGAATTTTACGAAACAATTAAAAGTTTTGGATTTATGAAGGTGATGAAATAAACAACCCCATGCATCGTTCTAATTCTCATTGGACCACACACTTCTGAATGAATTAATTGTAATGGAAGTTCAGCTCTAGTTCCTTTTCCAAATGGTTTACGTGTTATTTTTCCAGCCAGACAATGCTTACAAATAGACAAATCGACATTTTTAATATCGCATAATAAGCCATTTTTTTGACTAATCTGGTTATTCGATATTGGCTAATATAACCAAGCCTAGCATGCCACACATTTAAATCATCATCATAAGAATTATGAACCGTGAACAAGGAATAACACACATTTACATTGTGACTTTCAACATCAAGTACAACAAAGCCATCTAGCAAATATCCAAAACTATACATATTTGTTCCTAAAAATAAATCCACACCACAATCATGAAAATTCACACTAAAATCAAACTTAATCAAAACCAACATTGAAATCAAATTCTGGCGAATTTTAGGAGCATATAACACATCGTGCATGAATAAAGTGCGTCCACCATACATTTGGAGTTGACATGTGCCAATGCATTCCACTTTAGCTCTAGAGTTGTCCCCCCCCCCCCCCCCGACACACATATATATATTTAGCCCATTGTGAGACTCGTTGGAACTTCACAAAGGCCCATTTATCCTTCGCTACATAATTTGTGGCTCCCAAATCTACGGTGACACTTTCATGTGTATTAAGAGTTACCTTTTTGGGGTTAAAAGCAGTTGCGAGCAAAATGACCATTCTTGCCACAATTGAAACATTTCATCTTTGCAACGTTCTTCTTCATCACATGACGCTTTCCTTTCTGATGTTGGTTTTCATTTGGTTTTTTTTTTCTAACGAATTCATTCTCTTCTTCGGCCACCTCTTGAACCCACATTGACGTTTGCGCTTGAAACTCGAAGCTCCATGCGAGCTAGAACTAGCAAAATAGATATTCGATTCAGGTTTAGTTGCTAAGAGGCGGTCCTCTTCCACCTCTAGATGGTGCATATCATCATCGAAAGTCTTGATACTTTCATTGTGAGTCAAGTGGACCTTCATGTGCTCTAAGTTATGAGGAAGGGAATGAATTACTGCGTGCACTTGCTGCTCATTAATCAATGTGTGTCCAGCATCTTTCAGCTCATTAATCATATTTCCCATGTACTTCAAATGTTGTCTTATGGACAAACCATGTGACATCTTATACGAGTCAAACCTTATGGTGAGCTAGTGACCGATGTCTGACCAAACCGTAGTGCCAATGCACTCCACATATCCTTGGCATTCTCAAAACGGTCAAACTCTCGTATAATGTCATTTTTCATGCTACTTAATAGAGTGATGTGAGCCGTTGAACTTTTCTTCTTCCATGCAGCATATACCTTTTTGTCTCCCTTATGTTGTGCGGTACTTCCGTCCTCAGGTTCTTTCATGATTATGTTTAGAGCTTTTAATGTCTCTTGCTGCTCAAGCACATGTTAGATTTTTATTTTCCATATTTCATAGTTATCGCCATTCAGTTTCTCCCTTTTATTCAATTCAGCAACTCTATTCTTAGATGCCGAAGCCATTTTCTGAACACAAAAGTCTATCAGACATATCAGCGCAAGTTTCATTAAACGTCTTCATTTATGCAACTATCTCACACTAGCTAATTATATTATAAATAATTAAATGAATAATCATTACAAAATCCTAATTTAAAATTATCAATAACATAATTGTCTAGGTAAGATTCATAATTCTATCAACTACTAATAATTAATAGAACAAACCACATTCATTACAAATATGATAAAACATAATGGAATAACATGATATTCAATATCATTATCTCCAAACAACACTATTTATACGAAAATAAAGAAATTCAAAGACAACATTATAGTCAAACTACGATCTTCTTGCGGGTGACAGGAAATGAATCCTCAAGGTCAGTGGAAATCGGTATCTCCTTCTTAGGCAATCACGAGAAAACTCCAGCATTCCCCTTTGGATTCTGTTTTCTCCAAGGCGCGTTCGGTCTATGCCAAGTGGCATTCATGCCTAAAGTCTTTATCTTTTGCATTTGTGCTTTATAATACTATTTCAGAAAGGTAACAACCAGCTTATTATATCAACCACTATTGGTCGAGCTCTATACTTTTTTTTTTATCCTATCAAGGACATTACTCCATTCATATGAAAGTGTTATTTCATGATGTCCTTTCTCATCATGACATCACCATAAAAAATGATCTCTTGAATTAACTCGTTGACCTTAATTGGATGAAAACCATGCTGCCATTTCGCCAGCGATAGTCTTTTAGAGCATCCATATGACGTTTGAACCTCTCATTTTGTTCTTCACTATGCGGAACATGAGGTGTATGCAAATAAGTTACCATTGTTCCTGCAACACATGTAGAATGTTAGGGATTCATAAATCCACATAGTAATTAACATTAGACCACAAGCCAACTAATGTATTACACAAACCCAATAAATTTTTTTGGTCAACGGGTCAACTGGGTCAGATGGGTCACAGGTCAGGTCGGGTCGCGTGGGCACCCAAGTTGGCAAGCCAAGCCGTTGCTAGATCAGCCGAGTCAAGCCGGATCGTGCCTTGGGCCTGTGAGCCCAGTTGCTGGCCAGCCGCGAGCCTCAGCTCGTGGGCCGTAGGTCCAATGGCCCACTTCGACTTCTCTTCGGTCCACAAATTCAGGCTCTTTAGCCCAGCTCGCTCTTTAACCCAGCTTACTCTTGTGATTAACAAACCACCGGATATGGGCAGTTCGCCCCCCGTTGGCGCCGGTGCCTTTCCGACGGCCTTCCTAACCTCCTTTCGTGATGTGCAACCACTCAAAACGCTCATTTCTCCAAGTACTACCCAAATATGTAATAAAATTTGACTTTTACCAAATCAATTTTTCCAGAAATGCCCTAAAGCATACTAAACCTTCCTAAACAAGCCATAAATGGCAGTTCTACTAATCCATACAGTATAAGAACGTGATGAATAATGGTTAAGATTGTGAATACAAGTAGATATTGTTATGATACCAATAACAGATTACTCGAATCCTAAAACTTCAAACTAATCGTCGCCTAACGCTACGGAAAACGAACTCTAACAGCCCTAAGCCGAAGTTTACTTGTATCACTGATTGAAGACAAATCACATGAACGAACGTATCTTAACAATCACAGATTATATGTCGTACTCGCGAGAATGTCGAATGCCTGAGAATCGTTCTTCTTCCAAAGAAACAACTTGAGAGAACACCAATGTACGTTCAGTTTTCTGGAGAGGATTAAACTATAGCAGTTACCAAATTCTGTTCTTTTAAGAAATTGTAACCGCTGGTAACCGCCTAGCCATGAGTCGGGTTTTGCCCATCTTGAGTGGCCCATTTATTAAAATCTAACACAAACAACAACAAATGCATGGCACTACCCTTATATAGAACTTGAGAAGATTCGCATAAGTCTGAATGCATATAGCCTACAAAATCTGAGGTGTGATGAAGTATTCTATTAAATTTCAAGGTCTGCAATTAATTGTGTTGCAGTATTCACAAAAGTTCACCTTTACATCTAACATAGAGCCCACAGTTATCCTTTCCCTGCATCATAATAGATCGCCAAAGACCTTCAAAACTTCACTGCCAGTGAAGATTTGGTGTCCAAACTCGTCAAGGACATTCAATAAGTTAAGGTTCTTTCTTAGATTTGATACATGCCTAACAATAATTAATGTACCCAACACCAGTCCATCGAGCATCCTAATTCGAATTTTTTCCGATACTGTTATTTCACAGGCAGAACATTTTCCATAAGCATTTTGCCACCCTCCAGTGACTGTTGTATGGTAAACGAGTGCCTATGAGTAGTCTGATGATGATAAAATCCCGAGTCAAGCACCAAAACCTCACATGATAAATTCGTGGTGGCTATCAACACATTATCAACATCCCTGGAACTATTAAGTGCTACAATGACAGCATTACCATCACACATATACTCCACCTTAACTTCTTTATCATTGTGCTTTAGATGATTTCTCCTTAGTGGATGTCTCATCGTAGTGTAACATCAACCGTCCCAAATGTCAAGCCTCAAGGGCTCTTCTATCTACTATCGTAATCTATCATCTCCTAATATATTTTTGTGTGTGTGCGCCACTCCTTAGGAAAATAAGATGGATTTGACCTCTTTTAAGATAATCATAATACACTCTAGTAACGATGATTAAAATGCTCAAAAGAATATAGTAGAGATAGCAAGAACATCATGCATCGTTTCTCATTAGACAAAGCCTGACTGGCATTCCTTTAAGTTCATTGGCAGTTTGTTAAATGCATATAAATGGGCTCTAATGGATTTGCCTTCAACTATTCGAAATTAAAAATTTTCCTTTCAACATACACAAAACGATCGCTCAATCCTTTCATATGATAAAGTGACTCGAGTTTTGCCCACAACACCGTGACATCCTTCTCTTCGATCACTGTAATCAACATCTAATCTGATAACCCCAACAAAATTATGCCTTTTGCCTTTCTCTATCGGCTTTGCCTTATCATTCTCATCCACTATCTCTCATAACTTATTCTTGTCATGTGATAACTTCGTTGAATCTTAACTTGTTCACATAGCACACGTCTTAAAGATCCAATGTCGAAAGTTGATTTTTGTGTTAAACTTACAAGTCTCAACTTTTGCTCCCCACATAACTACAAATAAAACGTTTTCTGGATAATGGTGAGATACATATATACCTCACATCAACTCTGAAGCTACTAAGCTTAACTCTGATACGATCGTATAATGGGGAACATAATATATCTTGCAATTTAGTCTAATGCAAGAAGAAGAAATTACTAGAAAAATCAATAAGAAACAACAGAGAACACCATGAAGTCATGTGGTTCGATATGATGATGAATATCTATTTCGCGGGAAGAGCCAGCCACATAAAAATCCATCGTAAATTTGGCCAATATAGTTTACAATAGCTCAACAATAATTCTTAAGCCCATATTACGCCAAAGTAAAGTAAGTTCTCACAGAGAGTTCACTCAAAAAACTCATGGAGAAAACCCGAATGCTCCTTTTATTTGCTTTAGTTAACAGATCCGCCACATTACGTACATCCGAAGTAAGATATCTCGTTTGCAAAACTTGCTCGAGTTTTTAAAAAGAATTATTTGAACTCGAGACATATTTTAAACGTTACAGTAAAACTCACCGCCCCGATCGATGGCGAGTACGGCACACATACGGGCACCGAAATCGATGTGGACCGTCGGACACGAGTACGGATATTTTCAGGACCGGCGACTATTGGGAGACGCGGGAGGCTGGGCCCGAGCCATAATAAGCCTTGTTTCCCCAACGTGAGCGACGAGGGTGGGCCCACGCGCGATCCACGTGGCTGATTATCCACGTACCCACTCCATCTCCTCCTGCAGCATCCCAAAACTTTGCCTTGGCCTTTGCCTTTTCCCCTCAGCCATCCTCTCTCTCTCTCTCTCTCTCTCTCTCTCTCTCGTCGCGGTTCGATTTCGATCGGAGGACCGCCGCCCCCTCGCAGCCCTTCCCCTTCCGGTCATCCCATGGCGAAGAAGAGGAAGTCCGTCGCATCGCGCCTCGACGAGGTGGACCGGAGCCTCTACTCCTCCTTCTGCAGCGCCGCCAACTCCCTCTCCCAGCTCTACACGCAGGCCATGAACCACCAGCGCCTCTCCTTCCAGGCCGGGGAGCGTCACGCGCTGGTACCTCCCCCTTCCCGATTCCCGCGGCCTTCCTTCTTTCTTTTTCCCTCCCTTGATTGGCGTTGTTTTAGCTGATTCGTTAGCTCGGTTTTTGGAGGGGTTTCCCGATGCCCGATTCGTGGGATTTTGCGTTCCTTTTTTGGGGTCGTCGGTGGGCGATTCTGTTGATTTCAATTTGATTTGATAATCCGGTGTTACTGCTTAGGGTCGGTATGGGGCTATTGGATTTGAATCGTTTCGGTGTACTCCGCAGCGGAAATTGAAGCCCTGACTCTAGCCAAAGTGAGGTTCTGGGCTTCTAGATCGGTTGTCGGTGATATTGACCTTGTGCCTGGGCTCTGTTAATTGATTCGGGTGCGTGGTTGTCCGGCTTTGGGTCTTTCATTTCTCTTTTGAGGGTCGTATGAGTTTGGTAGATTGCTGTTTGCGATTGCATTTCCCTCTGAGTTATTTTACTGGTAATACTTGCATGTCGGTAGACTTAATTGGCATGGCAAGTGCTTGTTCATTTTTTGTGAGAATTTTGTGGTAGCATTATGGGGACGAACGCCTTTAATGGGATCAGACTATTCAGAAAAATGGTTTAGTTTGACTAAGTGGCAGCTAATTTGCACACGTCAGTTTCCATGATGCATTGTCTGGGCGTTTCCCTGACGTTGGGTTAGGTATCTTGGAGTTTGGAATTTGGTGTTGTATTGCTTGTTAAAGATACTTTTAGCTTGGAGGTATAGGCATGGCAACTCCTCTTCGCTTTTTGACGGCTTTGGTTTGGTTGATGAGGATGAACATGAGGACATAATAATATTCGATGAGTTAAAGGTGCTTTGATGGTGTTTCAACAAGGATGGTTGTTGTCATGCCGTGCGCCACAAGTTCCTCGTCTTCTCTTGCTCTAGGCTTATGTTCAGAAGGAATCAGCATTATGCTACCCAAAATCAAAATAAAGTCCTCATATAGAAAAGTTGAGAGCCGTAGCGCGGATGTTTTGCTAAAAAGGTACAGACTTTTTGGCTTGTACTGGTTTACTAAACTGAAATAACTAAGGAAAAGATTGTATGCAACTCATTTTGCAATATTTAAAAATTAGATTTAGTTGTGTATCATCCTGTTGATTGGCATATGCTAGAAAAGAACTAATATCTGGAATAACTGAGTGCAAAAACAAACTTACGTTTAGGAATGCAGGGTAAGAGCGTTTCTAGCAACGTCTTAATTTTAACTAATGAATTTTTCTCTGAATCCACCTAGTTTGGTGCTTTAACCCTCCTAAGAATTTTCATCCAAGTTAATCAGTGAAAGCTTTTTATATGCGTGTATCAGTCACGCTTCCAAATTCCAATATTGTCTTGCTATGCCATGGAGTTCAATGTATTTGAGTGAAGTGTGGTTCCAGAGAGTGACCATTTACATATAGAATGACAGCAATTTGAGGTTCGATTGATCTTAATGCTATCTGAATACGGATAGATACTCTCTATGTCATTTTAGATGAGATGTTAACTCTTCATGTGGATCCAACCTGTATGAGATAATTCTACTGCCCTCTCAGCCTGCTTCTTTTGCTCACTTGTCAGAAGTTTTTTCCTCATGGGGTTTGGGTCATGTTCTCTTCAAACTATATGTCTTGGATGGAATATTAAATATTGTTTTCCGGGCTTGCAGTTGTCTGAAAACTCAATTCTAGACATTAATATAGTTAGATCTGCTCTTCATAGACAGTCTCTTCCCTCCTCTTGGTCTCGTTGGCCTCGCTGTTGGTGAATTTTTGGTGCTAGTGAATTGGAATGCCATTCTGCTCTGGTCAGAGAAGAGCCAGCCTAAAAGAAAGTCAAATTGTTCCTTCCCCTTCTGATTAGCGTCAAGGATTTCTATGCCAGAGATATCTTCTCCATAGGAATGGCGTAGAAACTGATATGATGGGGTAACTAGGAAGAATCATGTAAGGAGATTTCTGTCAGCTTCAGCTTCAATTGGTTAACCTCTTTGAACAGGAAAGACACTGTCTCTCGCTTATCACCAAATAGTTCCCAGTTGTAGACCTTCAGCCTCAGGCCTTTTTAATTTTTCAAGCCATCACAGGTCTTGTGTGCCCTTGAATTCTCTGTTAACTCATCAAACCATTGACTTTCATGTGATCTAACTTTTGCTCTTCCGCTTTCACTGTTTTTAGGGCCAGAAGATAGGGCACTCTATATTTAGGCTAAATTCGTCACTGTATGTAGAATGGTCACTTGGTCTTTCTGTAGTAACTCCATACCTTAATCCTTAAGTTCTCGGAAGACTTAATTTCATCCTTACGGTTTGGTGTTCAGGTGAATCTTTTTGGCCATTTCTTTCTGCATTGTGATTTCTCCCTCAAGCTTTGGAATCATATGTTCGCTTGTCTAAGGTTTTATCAGTCATGCCAAGACTTGTCATCCAATATTTAGCTATTGGAATGCCTTTGCTGGAGACTTAACCTCCAAAAGTATTCTTCGAGCATTGTGTCACTTTTCTGAGGTGGTGTGTTTGGAAAGAATTTACCAAATGATTGATCAAGGGATTTTAATGTTAGGTTGCTTCTCTCTTGCAGTCTCTGATTCATCTTTGCCCTTTGGTCTTTTTGTTCCATTTCTTTGTAGTTTTGTTGTGTTTTACTTTTTGTTTGGTTTTCTTCTTCCTGTCCTTGTACATCTCTGTCGAGATTTGTTGTGTTAACAAAATCCTTCATTACACATAAATGAAGAAAAGATCAGTCTTCTGCCCGTACATGACTATGGGATACAATTTGACTTTGCATGTCATGTGTATTCATCGTATGTACATTCATCAATGTATTAATAATTGGCACCGACGTGGCATATTTGTGGTTTTATTTTGTTAGATAGAGGACCGGAGTTGCATTGCACAATAAACTGCATGACGAATGAAATGCTGCTTTGTTTTTGAGCATCCAAAGAATTTTTTGCTCCACGTGGTCCCCTGGGGTCTCTAGTAAGACTATGTTACTTACTAGCTCTCTGCTGCTTCCTTTTCTGTGGACTATAAGTTTTCTTGGGATGATGTGACCTTCAATCTTAGATGGTGTCCACTTTTCACTCTTATGTTTCATGATGTGGTAAATGTTAACTAATGGATGTGCATCCTCGGCTAAATTCTTCACTTGTATATCTTTGGTACAAATTGTTTACCTCTGCATATTATGCTTGTTTAGTGTTTTGATCTAATATTTTCTAGTGTAGGGAAGTCTTAATAAGGTTTTTATGGTGTAGTCTGTATGCAGTCTGTATTCACTCGCCTGCATGCCCTGCTGCTGCCCTCTTGACATTAGAGATGCTCAGATTCCTGAACTATTAAGTGATGTTTATCTGGTGAAGCATTGATGAGATGGCATTTCCCAATTTATTAGATTGTTTTTTGAGTAAAATTAAAAAGGCAAGACTGGTGCGTAGCCCAATGTGGGGGTTGGTGCCTGGTGCTTTGAAGTTACAAATACCAAACATTCAAATGCTATGAAGGCAAAAGTTGGAAAAGGAATGAAGTCATAAGTTTACTCGCTCTTTCACAGCACTTGAGACGGTAGTCATCATAGGGTTTCTTTTCGTGTCATCATTATTCTTTTCAGCAGCTTTTGATCTGTTATATGTGCCTCTTCCTTACATATCTTGCCTGATAATATGGTCTATAATACCATGGGGTGGCTTGTGGATGGAGTTGCTACCATGCTGGGGGGTGATGAGATCTTCTTATGTAGTTGATTGGGATAATAATGTTTTCAGTGGAATATGATTGGGAAATGCTATGGTTACGTTTTAGCTGCTTAATGTTCTTGGATGCACTTTCATTTTAAAGAGCGCAGGCCAGTCATTAATTTACTTCTCACATTTTCCTCCTTATTTTTACTCAGGAGAAACTCTATCAATGGATTTTGAGACAGCAAGAAGAAGGATCAAGAATGTCCACAATTGATATTGTTGCATACTTGCAGGTTTGCCGTCAGAATCCATCATAATTGTGTTTGGTTTTGTCCCTTTGCGTGTTCATGACTTGCTTCTTCCATTGGTTTGTGTTTTGTTTCTCTTTCTATACTTCTGTTTCTATAGCAGTGCAGGTGATAGTGGCTTTCTAATGGAGAGATTCTGGGGTTTTGTTTTGGGCTCTCTAATGGAGAGGTTGTGGGGTTTTGTTTTTCTTATAGGCTGGTTCTGGGGTTTTGTTGTCGACTTCCTTTTATAGAAGTCTGGAGTCTGGCTTGTATGTTGGAGGTCCAAGAAGGCTAAAAACATGGTAGATGTTTGTCTGTACGAATAACCAATGGGGTCCCACTGCTGATGCTTGTATAAATTTAGTTGCAGAAGATTCTGCAAGGTCTGTGATGCTAGGTGATGTGTATTACAAATCTATTGTATAGTAACGGGAGATGACCGCAAAAGAGGCCTTCCATAATTACAATCTTCTAGCTGAAGAAGTAAGTCAAGGTTCATACGAAAATTAGGCGATTTAATAGCTGAGTCTAGATTCTTGTGTGGAGCACACTGTAGCTCCTTCTCATTTGGTTTGGTATGAGTGTTCTGATGCTTTTGTGGGTTAATACCACCTTATACTTGCCTAGATTTACAATATATGGTTCAGGGCACCTATCCATTAGGTTGAACTTTGAAGGCATAAACTAATTTAATGTTATTGTAATGTTTGGTGGAGCAATCTTTAATGCAGAACTGGTGCTCTATTGGATGATTAGTAGCTTTGGGTAGAAAAACAAAATTAACATTCATCGAAGATATTATTCAGGATCTTGTATTTTAAATTCAGTTAGTGGAACCTCTACCACCCTGGCTGCAGCATGCATTGCTGATAAAAGGAATTTTCTTCTGAGGTTTTTCTTGCCTTATCTTCTTTGGTACTTTGGCATGATTCCCTCAAATGATGTAACTGAGTTGCTATCTGTGCCATCTGAAGACAGATGATATCAGTTACCTTCTGGGATCTTTTATAAACTGCATTAACTAGATCAAACGACCGCTTTGTTGGAAACAGATTGGCATTTTCGCCAGGACATTTTTTCATAATAGTGCATCAGTGAAAGATGGCATGAAGGTTATGTCAATATTTGAAGTGTTTCTAGTTTTACTGAATGTATTCGTTAGAGGATTCACGTGAGTTCTTTTCTGGCTTTGTCCCCAAACAAGGCACGCTATTTGTCAACAGGGCTGAATAAGTTCTTTCTTTTCCCTTTCTGTTTGGAACTTGTGTAGAACGAGCTCGACTATGCAGCAGACGACACTCCAATGTCCCCCAGGCCGCTGCCTCAGCACCAAAATTCTCAAGCGGCAGTTCATTTAGCTAACGTCGGTGCCCCTGTTTCTTCTAGCCTGTTTGCACCAGCAACAATTCAGGGTGTTCGTTCTGCAAATTCTGATCAGCAGGGGAAAAATCCCGTCTTTTCAAATGCACTCTCTAGCCCTGTGCGTCGGAGCCTCCAGCACTATCACTTGATGCAAGGTGGTTATAATTCGAACACCACGTCGTCAGGAAATGCTGCGCGACATAACGAAACTAACAACCCTAATCATCAGATCAGGGAAAACAACCCGACAAGCTCCAATGATACTTCCATGGATATGCATGCTGAGAGTCCTGGTCAAGACTCGCATTACTGATTATGCATGTGGCAGTACTGTGATACAAGGGAGTTGTGAAGCTTGTCTCTTTCTATGTTTGTGTTGGGTAGGTTTTCTTTGCTTTTTTTTTTCTTTTTTCCTTTTTCCTTATGCTGATAATTGTCCATCTGTGGGAGAGATCTTATAAAGAATCCATCTTAATTTAAAAACCCCGTCGTGTCTAGTTTGCTTGTGCACATAGATGTCCATGTTCATAGGATCAATAATAGATCCCTAATGCTCACTGATATCCTTGGTTATCGCAATGCATATTTGCTCTGAAGTCCGTGTAATGAAAGGTTGGAAAGATGTGGAGTAGAAGACTTTTCCTGATTGCCATTTATGTTGACAATTGGAATGTCGGTTGCCGGTCCAGAATTGAATCAATTAGTGCAGTCGAAGTCTTTGAATTGCTTGACTCTGATGTTTTAAATTGGGTATGCATCAATTTTTAGAAACTTTGTTTTCTTATGCTGTTGAGAGTCCTCCAAGTATTCGTTTTAGCGGCAGCTGGACTTCGGCAGCCCTAACTAGGCTCTTCGATGTCAATGTCGAATGCCGACCCTTGCCAAACGATCTGTCAAACTCGACAAGCATTATGACGTTAAATGCAACAATCGTGATACTTTCTTGCTAAAGGTACTCACCTGAACCTCAGCTTATCGCCTTGTCTGCCTCTCTAGACATGCTCTTATCATTTTATTTGCATAATAGTCGACACCATTCAAATGCAATTGCTTTGTACCTCAAGCTAACAGTATCTGCAACCATCAACGTATATAGGACTATCAGCCACAAGACCAGCCTTTGGCAAAACTTCGTATATCCGAACGCCATATTCCAAATTGAGCACTCAAGCCTATAAGTAGGATTCATAAGGACCTTCCATATCGTTCTCCCCTAGTAAATCTGGATCCGGGACTGACCCGAGGTCAAGCAGAGCCCCAGATTTGATCTAAAAATCTGTTTGATCTCTTTCTGAGCGTCAGGTCTCTATTCGTCATTGTAGTTGCCTTGTCCTTGTTGACAGTGAGGTGCAGTGACGAGCCTAGAGGAAATTAAATTGGAATGGACATCGTCTTTAAACAAATATTTGAAATGAATGATGGTAATATTAAGTGGTGATGACTCCAAGAGGACCCACAATTTTATCAACTCTCCAATCAAGCATCTAATTTTTTTTCAATATTGTTCTTGCTCCATTGAGCGTTTGCACTTTTGAAGAATAGCTTAATGGAGTACTTTTGTTAAATGGAAATGGATATGCTGTAGTGTGTAGTACATTCGTAGATAGAGAGATGCCCAAAATCCAAAAAAATTAAATAAAAGAAATCCCGCCTCAAAAAAGGGGGCTGTCCGATATGAAATCGGATGGCCCTCCCGCGTCAGGTCACACCTAAGTTACCGGATCGTCAAGTTAGACAATCCCGTTAAATGGAATCCCTTGTCATGCATATTCGGCTAACGAGGCTTGTTCCTTGGCAAAATAATATGCACATTGCGGATTAAGAGTGCCAACTCAGCTTAAAATCAATTTAGAAAATGTGCTTGAATTTGAAATAATAATAATAATATCCCTTTTCTTCTCCTTCAGATCTTCTTCTTCTCCCTCCTAAGTTGCTGTCCACCATGGGACAATGCCGTTGTCATCACTGCCATTTGTCGATGCTACGGAGTTATCATCACCGCATGTCATGTCGAGTTCCGCAGCTTACATCTGCCGTGTTGTCATTGCCTTCCGTCGTACCAGAACTTGCCATTCTCTCTCTCTCTCTCTCTGCCCTAGAAGCACCACATGGGCTAGGAGTGAGCAAGTGGAACCGCCCGCCCGGGAACCGCCCGGAACCGCCCGAAACCGGCGGTTCTGGGCGGTTCCCGGGCGGGCGGTCCGGTTCCCGGTTCCGGGGTGGAACCGCCCGCCTGAAACCGGACCGATATTGCTCAAAAAAAAATTCCTCACAGTCACAGCCCAGCCCACTTCGCTCACTCTCGGTCTCTCACAGTCTCACTCGGCCCACTTTTTTCAATTTCCATTCACCGACCGAACAACACTCGTGTAGATCTCGGTCTCCAAGTGAGATCTCAATCTCCAAGTGGACGTCCAGTAGTAGACCGTGGACGAGTGAACGCGAATGCGATGAGTGGACCGTGAACGTGTAATTATTTTCTGTTTTAATTTTTTTTTCGCGTTAATTGGAACCGGGAATCGCTCGGGAACCGGACCGGAACTGCCCAATCTTGTTCGGTCCGGTTCTCGGTTCTCCATAATAAGGAACCGGTTCCTAAGGGAACCAGGAACCGATCACCCCTAACATGGGCTGCCACTTAAGAATCAACATGGCACTTGACGCTCGCGTCGGCACTTTCTATTAGGTTTTTGAAACGGAATGACCAATTTGAACCCAAAAAAGAAAAAAAAAACATCAAGGACTTGGTAGGATAAAACGGGTCTTAGGGACAAGATTCAACATATCATAAAATCCAGAAAGAGTTATAAACCTATTATAATTATATTAATTCAATCTTAAACTTTTTAAAAATTTGTCAATATAATCTATCCGACCAATTTGTACCAAAAATCATTGACATGGATGTCAATTGTATCACGTGGCATCGTTATCATTGACATGGATAATTTTTATAATTTTTTTGAAATTTTTAATATTTATTTGTTTCAGTCTTTCATTTTCTTTTTTTCCCCCCTTTATCCTCTATGGTCATCAACCTCCTTGATTGCTGGTGATTGACCACCAATGAGGGCTAGTGAGGCTCACCTTGCCGCTTGGCCTCTTGCGAGGGACCTTTTCGGCCTTGAGCAATTCTCACCCTCGCTAGAGGTCAACGGCGGTTGACCTCACCAGCTTCAAGCATGGCTTGACAAAAGTCACCCCTTACTAGCCCCTGTCGAGCCTTGCTTGCACTTGGTGAGGGTTAAGCATCACTCATGGCTGGTAAGGTCAACCCTTGCTAGCCTGAGGCAAGTCTCACTCAATAGGTACATGTGACAAAATGGGGCAAAAATTTATATTTTAACTCATATTAAATAATGTGGATTATAAATGAGCTAGTTTAAAATGTTAAATGGATAACTTAATAGCATAATGTGTCTTAAATGTGTTCTAAATATGTCATAAATAGGTTATCTAATTAATTTCAAGTGTTACTAATAAGTCATTTTAATTGTTATAAACAAGTCAGCTTTAAACTATGAAAATTTCGATATTGTAATTAATTTTTCCTCTTTTCTTTTTTTCTTTCCTTTTTTTTCCCTTTTTAAAGTTGGACTCCGGACAAGAGGCGAGTAATGAGCTCACTAGACTCCGATGACTGGAAGAGAAAAAACAAAAGAAATTAAAAAATATAGTTTTAAAATAAAAAGAAAAAATCGAAAAAAATATCAAATAAATTGTATCACATAACATTTTTTTAAATCATGAAACAAATTTTCCTAGACTTGATTAAATATAATATGGGTTGGGTCAAGTGTAGATCGGGTTGGATATGAGTTGTTAAAATTGTATTGTACAGAAATAGGTCAAAATGGGTTAAATGGATTAATATAAGTTGGACCATTTTTTACTTGACCCCGGCCCACCTATTTAATGGCCCTATCAACAGGCAAGGTCGCCGCTCGCATATGGCTGGTCGCTAGCCACCGAGGAAGCCAGATTGCAAAAGTGGAAGGAAAAAAAGAAAGAGAGAAAAGAGCTACAAATTAATGTTAAAATTTTACAAATTTTGTTTATAACAATGTTGGTGGTGTCATGTAAAATGACCAGTGTCTGCATTAACAATTTTCAATCAAAATTTGCTGAATAGACTATATTATCAAATTTTCGAAGGGTTTAGGACTAAATTGATCAAATTAAAAGATTTATAACTGAATTAAAATAATTGCAATGAGTTTAAGATTTTTTTTTGGTAATTTTTCTACTTTCACTTCCATACCTCATCAACAAATTAAGGTTGCTTTTTTTAAGTCAACTTACCAGTGTTTATTAGATTGTAACTTAAAATGTGTCAAACAAATACAAAATGTGAGTAAATAGTTGGAACTATCGGTACTTCTAAAACGACCGAATAAAAGTTGATAAGTTACTCGAATAAGAGTGATATTTTTATGTAAGAGCTGGTAACTTAAGCTCTTCAAATAATTGTTAGTAAATGAATGGAATGTCGTTGCTAATTTTGAAAAGTGTTGGAAATTTTGTATAAGAGTAGTAATTTTAGTATGTTTTGTAAGCTTGCCAAATTAGAGTTGGCAAATAATTAAAATGTTTGGTACTTTTGAAATAATCAAAGGGAAATTATCTCAATAAAGAGAAAATAATTTCAGATAGAAGTTAATTAATTTTTTTCAAGGTGGTAATAATAATTAGTATTTTAATTAAAATTTGGTAGTCTTAAATCAATAGCATAAACGTTTACCATCTAACTCAGATATTAGTCAATAATTTTATGCAAGAGTTGGTAGATTAAGCTCTGCAAACAAATATGAGCAAATTATTGCACTGGTTGGTAATTTTTAGTACAATGTAATTAACTACAAATTGATCCGTGAATTAGCAATCTGAACAAGTCGGCAAGCTATGCGAATAAATGCTGATAATTTATTAGAACCGTTGGTATTGTCGAAATAATGAAATAAATGCACATAGCTCACTTAAATAAGAGTTAACAAAGCTAAATATTGGTATTTCGAAAAACAAAAGAAGCTAAAATGTGTTAGTAACTTCGGCTCCATTCATTTTCGGAAAGTATGACATTTATAATAAAAAAAAATTTCTAAAGGTCATTTTCTAAGAAAAATGACAATATTTTCTGATGTTTAATTGAAATTCAAAAATATCACTCAGAAAATTAGAAAAACATTATTTTTTATTTTAAAAAAATTGTTATTTTAGTATTTTATTATTTTTCTTCTTTTGCTTTTTCGCTTTCTTTTTCTTCTTCCTAGCCCAGTCACTGACTACAAGTAAGCTCGAGCCTCGTTGAGCTCATGACGATGTCAAACTTGCTTGAGGTCAATGACTTGGGCAAGACTCCCCAGCTCATGTGTGGCTAGTCATTGGCTACCACTTTAGCTAGCGACTAGTCGAGGAAGGAGAAAAGAAAGAAAGAAAAATTAAAAGTTTAACATTAAAATTTAAAAATAATAAAAAACTTGAATTTTTCAATAAATAAAAAATAAAAAAAGGAAAAGGTGTTTAATGAAATAGAATGCTTGTTGTAATGGTGAAAGAAAGAGGATGGAAAATATTTTTTTTGGTAAATGAGGATGGAAATTGTTTTCCATTTTTTAAAAAGAGAAAAAAAAACATTTTCCCAACTTTCAAAAGTATTTTTCATTGAAGGAAATTATTTTCCCAACTAGTTTATTTTTCATGAGCCAAATGTCGGAAAATCCAGAAAATATTTTCTTGAAAGTTATCTTCCGAGAAACACTTAGAGCCTTAAGCTGTGAAAATTTGGTTAATCACCCAAACCAATGTTAGTAACTTCTCATAATTGTAATAACATTAACAAATAGATGTTGTTAAAATATTTGAACAATTGGTAGATTAGAAATAATTAGATAAACATTGACAAGTATATGTCAATAAGAGTTCATAATGTTCTAATAAACATTACCAACTCCAACAAATTTGTAAGGCACCTAAATAGATATTGGCAGAATGTTGAAATAACTATTCATTCAAAACAATCTAGCAATATTTGGTAATTTGATAAAAGTGTTGACCATGTATCAATGTAATCGACCAAAGCAGTTGCTAGTGAAAATATTGTTGCAATATATTTTCACGGTTGCTAAAGCTTTTCACGGATTACCAACTTAAAATAGTGTTTCGAATTTTATCCTACAAATAGCAAAATCATCGTAATAACATAGACATTGTATACACCGGATACATAGTCACAACATAAGGCCTAAGAAGACATGGCATGGGATGTATGACACCGTATACGTCGTACATAAAAAGGTCGAACTCTAAATTCATAAATTAACACTCATAAAGGAAGAGAGGGGCAAGAAATTAAGAGGAAATTGTTGCTTTTCTTTAAGAAGGAGGAAGAAAAGGACACAGACCAATTTCCCCCAAGTAAGGAGAGACGTGAGTTTATAATTCAATGGATCCATCCAAACTAATGCATAGACTCTAATTAATGATATCTAGGGTAATTTTTCCTGGCCAAATTAAAAGGAAAAAAAGTCTTATTTTCCTTCCAATTTATTTGTTTTAGATTAATGATCCTGCTCTTATATGGTAAATATGTCATTTAATTATGTTTAATGGCATTCTATAGTTGAGAGTCGTGTTCAATTTTCCTGGCACTTTCGTTATATTGAGATAAAGCTCAAGGACCATACGTGTTATTGTCTCTAAACAAAACCGATCTCCCACCGCCTTTATGAGGCAAAACCCGGTCCGACCGGCCCGGTCCACGATGCGGGAATTCAGTATTAGAGGAGGCGGCAACCCGCGTTTCCCGCTCTCTGCAAAACCATTTCATACGAGCACTCCATTCCCGCCAATCCATCTTCGCTCTTCTCTCGCCCGCTCCGCTCGCTTTCTCTCTCGATCTCTCGTGCGTCTCCCTGGATCGAGCATCAGGTACGCGAGAATCCGTCCGCCTTTCCCCTTTGCTTGTGGCAACGATCCGTGTTTGCAGCGTTCGGATCCGCGTGATTGGGTTTGAATTGCCGCGCTGTTCAAGCATCGCAGGGGGTGCCCGGGTTTTTGTTTTTTGTCCCTTTCCCGTGCTAATCGGACGATTTGGTCTCGATTTTAGTGACCTACGGTTGAATTTCTGGATCTAAAATTGCCTTGGCGTTCCGCGCTCGATGGATGCTGACGGATTGAACGGACGGTTTGTTTCTGTGCAGTAGACCCGAGAATGATGCATTAGGCGTGTTCTCGTTTTGTTGAGCATTGATATCCTGAACATGGTGCTTGCGAGGGAGTATGCGGAATAGGGATTTCCCCCCCAATCCTCACTCGATAACTTATGGGCTTATCGTCAGTCGGATTACTAGGGTTTCTATTGCCGAGGCACACCCGTGTAGAATTTGGCTAGAAAGAGTGAGACGCCCGTTGGATTTGGAATCCGTGAGTGTGTAAAGCCCCGGTTGGTCAAATTTAACTAGAAGCGGAGAACTTAAAGAGGCAGAATCTGAAGTTTGCATAAGCAAGATCAATACTTCTTATGCTGGTCATCTGGAGGATAGTTCCTAGGTCTGGATGGTGCTTAGGGCCTCATAGCTTAGTTGAGTTGTCTTGTAATCATCGCTTTTCTGCTGAATTCTCTCACGGAAATGTTTATTTCACATGGCAACTTAACGAAATGTCTCTTAAATTCATGCTTCTTTATTTGATTGGCATAAGATAAAGGAAAGATCAGGTTTCCTAGTCTTTCCTGGTGCAGTTAGTTTTCCATTCTCATGCCTTTTCCTGGGATGTTGGTTTCCTTATAAGACTAGGATTGAGTTATAAATACGAAGGCTTATGACCGTTTGTACACATTTGCCATCAGATTTCTCAGAAAGAGTGGAGCCAACCACAGTGAGATTTGGCATTTTCGACACCTGGGTTGATTGAGATAGTGCTTGAGAATTGAGTGTACCGTTGTATTTCCCACTGAAATTTTACTCACTTTCCATGGGGCATGGATGTAGGTTAATTGGTCAAACCATGTATATGGGGTCTGCATATTTATTTGGGGTTTGTGTTTTGTTTGCTTCCATTGTTTCTGCTACATGGTCACTAGATTTTCTTGACAGCAATGATGACTCTTTCTAAATTCAGTAGAATTAGACTTCATTATACTTTACTGTTTCTAGAAGCTTTATGTTTTTCCCCAGTACCCACCTTCACAAATCAACGCACAAAGTTTACTTTGGATTAGTCAGTACTTTATAGTGGGTTGGTCTATCTATTTCTGTTTCTTTCTTTAGTTGGAAGGATTAGGATTACAGTAAAAATGTTCCTTTTTCTTGATTATTTTTTTCTAGGTTATTGGGGAAATGATTGGTTGATGAGCTATTTGAGCTCCATTTTTTTCATGAGTTAATGCTTGCTCTTGGTCTTCCTCTGAGGGTGTGCCTAGTAGTCCTATCACTTTGTTAAACAAGATATAAGTATGGGTAATCCAGGATACTTGGCTTTGATCTATGCGCATCAGTATCTGTTTCTTCTGATGAAGTTTGATTATATATTGTGAAGATGGTGGAGGAAAAGTGAAAGCAGCAGTCTAGGATTTTATTCCAGCAAAATATTTGTGCATAGTGTTTGCATTCTTCATGATGATTTTCCTGATCTCCATGTACCTTGGTTTGCAGTTCTATATTTTATTTGTGAACGGAAGTGTCGGGCAATGCTATGAAAGTATTGAAGTGAAGCTGCAATGAGACCTGCAAAACACAGAAAGGTGAAGGCTCCTCCTGGCGGCATTGCAAAAAAAGTACACTTGGGAAGGGATAAATCTATAAAGAGAATCGACGAGCTACATCCTGTTTTAAAAGGTATGGGTGAGGTTTCTACCTTGCTCTGCTGCATGAGGGGTGACCTTTCATTAAATTAATCCAAAAGCAAGCCCTTTGTTAAGTTGTTGCTCAACTTTGGAGAAGCTAGAATAATGGCGTTGAGTCTTGATGTGTCTAGGTCTTGGGTCCATGCTTTTGTACCTTTTTACTTTTAAGAGAAGTCTAGAATACTAAAACTCTTTGTTAGCTCACAATGATGCAGATGCTCTACCTTCCAATAAAACCAAGATTTTCACAATTTTTTTTAATTTTCATTTTCCAGAGCAAGATATGTATTGCTTGGAAACAGGTAAACAGTTGCCTGCAGTTCAGCATTCTCCAGTGCAGAGACTTGATCCTTCGACAAAGATCAAGTTGCAGCTCTTCCCCATTGATGAAGTCACTCGCTTAGGATTGCAAAAGGTGACATTATCATCCTTGGGTGTCAAGACATAACTTGATGTTGAGGCAGCAGTGAGTCTGAAAATCATCTTTTGCACTTGTAGGATGGACACCATCCATATTTAGAACTCACTTTAAAAGCTCGGAAAAGGATTTCATCTGTTCTGAAGCACCTGCAAACTAAGTGGGGAAGTTCGAACATTGCGACTGGAGGACCTGTCCTTTATCCATATAGCATAGAGGAGGCAAAAAGTAGCCCTGACAGATGGACTTTGAATGATAAAGAAGTAAGTGCAGGCGATGTCCACGCAGCTATTGGTAGCCCTGCCTTGTTCCGTCTAAGGTCAGATGCTCCCTTAGCATTTTCACGTTGAGTTTTATGTTTGGCACAAAGTCATTCTGACTTGTTTCTTGTCTAGGTATGGCTGGTTCTTCAATGCTGGAAGTAAAAGCCTTGGTAAATCTTCTGATTTGGCCCCAGCAGAGTCCCTGATTCCTGCATCATTTCTCACCAAGCCTTATCACCAACATGGAGGCATGCAGAAAGTTTGCAAGAGTGACGTCAATAATAAGCATGATGAGAAGGGAAAGTTTGAGCAGGCAGATAGTGAAATAACAGAAACAGTTGGTGTGAAGAACAATGAAATCAAGATGGACAACTTGGTGGATCATCCCGTTGATCGGATGGTATACCTACTGTCACTTTTTGTGTTTTGAACAGATTCAGTACTATAAGGTTCTTAATGATTGGTCGGTATCTGGAGTCTGGACTCTTCTTTGGGTGCTTGATATGCATGCACACTTACTTCCATGAAGGAAAGCAAGTATATTTACAAAGGGATAGAAGAAATTGGGAAGTTTGGAATTTATTTTCCATGGCAATGTTTACTTTAATGTCTTGTTTCTATTGCTCAGTGTTTATTCTTCTTGTGGAAAACTTAGGTGGTAGCAAGATATATTTTTCTATGCTGGTGTGGTTGTGACGGTAAAAACGTGTATTTTTACATGTTTTCAATTGTTGTAGATTCCATAGGTCCACGTAGGTTTTTTGACGTACTTGGAATTAGTTTAGATAACTTTCCTTCTAGCATAGATTTGGCTTCTAACATTTTCCTTCTTGATTTTGTCATCTTAGCCTTGGGGTATGTGAATTTTGGCTTTGCCATTGTAGGTCTATAACCTGGAACATATGGTTTCCTTATAATATTGCCCATTATGATTACCTTAAGATTTGCTCTCATCCAATGACTTTGCAATGGAGATTTTTTCTTTTACAAGTGTTATTGTTGATGTTTTCCTTGCGGATGTCTTTTTCTTATGAACTATTTTTCATCTTTTGAAAATAGAAGACTTTTGACTGCAATGAAGGGGGTTACAGGCAATCATCAGAACTATGGCCTGATGATCTCACCAATATAAGCATTGGGGGTCTGCTTTCTGAGGCATCCTTGCAGGGCATGTTCAGCAGTTATTTGTCAAAGACAGATGGATGTGTTCCAACCTCTCATCCATCCCAGTGTACCTCTGATTCATTCGATGCATTGATTGCTAAACATGTTCAAGATTTTCAAAGTAAAAAGCTGTCACCAAATGAGCCATGTTCATCCATATTGGATGCTGAAGATACATGCATGGCCTTTCCTTTTAAGAAGTCTTCTATGAGCAAAGATACATTGACTTTGAATGGAAGTAGCAATGTTGGGATCCCCTGCACTGAAATTGGAGCCAGGCCTTGCCAATTTCCCAAGGCAGCTGAGGTTTGTCAACTTCTTGATGCTCATTTCCTGTGATATCATGTCCATGATTTATCTTCTATTGGATAATATTTCATCTGAAAAAGCCATGTGGATCAGGACATAAAGACATTGGATTATTTGTGAATATTTGACCTCTAAATGTTCAGTTTAGATTGCTGGACTTCCTTACAAATAGATTACTTGCTAGATGACAACAAATAATAGGAAAAACAAAGGGGGAAAAAATAAAACAGGGAATCCTTTAGATAGTCTTCCCAGCCATCAATTGACTGCCAGACGCTGATTCTACAGATTATATTTTATTTGCATGATATTAAGGCATTGATTAGCTTAACCTATGTCAAACAATTGCTGCATTATTGGTGTCCTGTGATTAGGAAGTTTGGAGAAGCGTTAATGTTGAATGAGATAGTAGTTGCCACTTCTTAACCAGCATTATGTTGAATGAGCTAATGTCCTTGTGGTCCTCCTTTAATCATCTGTGCAAAGGGACAGGAGTTGATAAAGTTGGGGGGTCATGCTCTTCATAGCGTACAGAAAACACGGGTGACAGATAAAGTTGAGATCCTATCCTGATAGGATAGGTCTTATTGCTTGCAGTGTTTCTAGTTATTGTCATGTATTGAGCTCTCTTTTGTCTTTACACTCCAAATAATCACAATAGAACCTCTGTTAAAATAGAATTTTGCTTTGCTAAGCAAATGCACGTTGTCAAGGTCTTGGGTTGTTTGCCAAGTAAAACAGATTATCTTGTGGTTGGCTTGGTGTACTTGACATGTTTATACCACGATTCTTACTTTTGCTATGCTCCATAGGATGATATACAGGTCAGGATTGAAGCTGACACATGGGATGCTAATGCTTTTCAAGAAACTGAAACTACACTCCAGCTTAGTTCACGAGTTTACAATGATGAAAGCAGCCTTGGTCTGGCAGGAATCAAATGGGTATGTGATGTGCTCGTTTTGTAACTTAGAGGGCATAAGTTTAAAGAGGAACTACTGCTAATCTGCTAGATGCTATTTTTTGCTGCAGACTGACACTCTGGGACCGTTTGATCTGGGTCTACCTTCAGGAAAGGTTATTGACGGGGATAGTGTTAGTATCACTGGATTTGTTAGATAATATGCTGATGCATCGTGTGTTGAGAAGTACAAGATTCAACATTAGGATTGTACAGGCAGGCCCTCCTTGGAGTTAGCGTTAGACAACTTGGTGTTTGTTGTCTATATCTCACTGGATTACCTCACAATGATCTCTTCTATTAGAAAGAAAGTCTGCAGATTTTATTTACTGGCTCTCTGATAGCCAGTGTTCCTTTCGCCTGACGTTCTGACACCTAGAAAGGATGTAGAATTTACTAAGTCAATCACTTGTCCAATACTCCATATCTAGCTGAAGCCATGCAAATAAACTGTTCATGCTTTTCATGTCATGTTGAACCATTATTAGCATTAAAAAATGTTCCCTTGGTCTCGTGATTGCGATCTTTTGTTTTTGTCACTGCTTTTTGTTGAGATATTTGTCTCCTATTTCTTGCCACCTTTTCTCACTTCTGACAAGTTCTACCTGTTTAATAAAATATTTGGTTTTGGGGGGGGGGGGGGGAAGGATTGTCTCGTTAGGAGTTTGGATATTGGAAATTAAATCTTGAAATCAATGGGATTTATTATCAAATGTGACATATGAGTTTAACATTGGTTCAATGTGCTTGAGCTTTGAAGTCGCTTGGGATGTGGTTAGTTGATAGATCTGTCCCAACATAGTTGCCCGTGGAGGGCTGAAGTTCAATTTCTGCAGAAGGTAATCTGTATCACATTTATAGGTGCTCCGTTTTGTACCAAAATATGTTCTTCATTTGTGATGGCGGTCTTTCTTGGTAGATAACTACTCGAGGAGGCGGCATAAATGCAGCAGAAGTTCTACAACTATCAAAGATGATGTGATTATGTCTCTTTGTTAGCTCTATCTGTTTTCTATGATAGCAAATTCTTCCGCGGCTTCTTCTAAATGTTTCCGTTTTGTGGCCATTAGCACTTAATAAGGCTCTTAAATACCCATCAAATCATTAAAGAAGCCTTTGAATAAGTATGTTGCCTCTTCATTGCATAGGAGATTGAAAACCATAAAAGAGTTATTGGATTATCATTTGATTCGTCGCTATCTCGCTCGTATGATGGTTACTTCAACTCGCAGCGAAAGAAACTAGTCTTCCTAACGCAAGTACATAATTGCTGACTTTGGCAGCACCAGGCTTTGTGCGGCTTTGTGCTGTTCCAGGTACGATGTGCTTATTTTAGTCCCATCTCTTTAACAAAATGATACACGTAGAAACCAGAGCAAAATGGGGAAAAGTATGCGTGGTAGGCATTTGAGAAGATTAACCTCACACGGCACGTAAGTAACGCCCTTATACTGCCGTACACAGAAGCTCGCATTTGAACTAATTTCCGAGTCCCTCGTGTGGAATTGGTCTCGCTTTCATCACGTTTCGTGGCTTTCGACAATTCTTCTCTTGCACGCATTTGGGTTAAGGTTCAAATGTCTCCGGTTTTCATGATCCTGCCAGCCTTTCCGTGAATAGGAGTGTCTTTGACAGAAAATACGATAATGCGTGTAGTTCTCGAACATGTGAAAAGCTTTTAGAGTTGACGATCCGTTACGCTTACGCACTCAACCTCATGATGATATCCACCGGTGGAAAGAGGTTCCAAGCGAAGGAAACTCGTTAGAAATTGTGCCATTTCTACGGTGCCTGGGAAGTTCAAGTTGATGATTGAAGAGGCCAATCAGAAATCAGCCAAGAAGTACAGAGTGAAATCAAAGAGGCCTATAAATATATAGGCCATCAAGTGGTAGTCAGAGGGGCAGAGAAACTGCGTCTGCAGTCTCTTCCTGCGTCGAATCTTGTAAAATCCCTTTTCCTGATGCTACTCCCTCAACTTGTCTCGACTACTCTACCAAAATTACCTTTCCAAAACCATATAACTTCCCTTGCTCGTCCGAACTCCACAAATAATAAAACTAACAGTGACATATAAAAGAATTATTTTTAGGTTGGTATTGAGCATTTGTATTATCCACCAATAGCTAAAGTCACTCATCTAAATATCCAACGCCAAAACTATGACCTACTCCACCTCACATTATTTTTACTTTCGATATGAATGATTATAATTACTGGAGTGTTAGAATCTCGAGGTCCAAAATTTATGAGATATCGTAGGAAAAAATAATGCGACTCTAAGATAGGATACTACCGTTTTGATAGCACAAATATAAAGAGATGTGAGCGCTCCATGTGTCATGCAGCAATGGAAATGATTGGAGCGAAGACCGTAAAAAGGGCATGGGATACTTTACAAGAAGAGTCTCAAGACACAACAAAGGCACCCAACACTAGAATTCAATCTCTTAGAAGAGGGTTCAAAAATGCTAAAATGAAAGGCCACGAGACTGTCCAACACTGTTATAGCAAATTTGAAAGAACTAATAAACTAAGGGCTTATGAAGATAATATCACTGACCACAGTGTAATAGAAAAATCCTATTTCATTTTTAGATAAGTGTCGCCTATGTTTTCTCTACCATTATATAATCAGTCATATCATCTCCACAGGCCCTAATTTGATTTACTGATTCTTCTAATCTGCCACAATATTATTGGTCACATCTCTCCTTTTAGTATTTTGAAATTCTCTTCAAGAGATTGAAATCTAAGGGTGCCTTTCTTTATTGTGCCTTGAAACTCTTTCTTGTTGTATATCCCATACCCTTTCTGCAACGTTTGCCCCAACGATTATTTTAAATACCATTTCCCAGAGTACTTGCCAAGTAGACCCTTGTATTCTTTTGTAGTTGCTCTCACAGAATGCTTACACCTTCTTTCGGAGACTATTCTTTATGATGTCCTATAAGTCTTGCGCCATCAAGATAGTTTCATTTTTATGCTCCAATAGTTATAGTTTTGTCCGTTGAAAATAGGAATGGATAGGGAGTGTATGGTAGAGTTAGCCATTATTTTGGTGTCGGATATTGAGGTGAGTGATTTCTGTAGCGGGTGGACATGACAAATGAGCGATACCAATCGGAGATGATACGACTGTGAGGACTTTTATTTATGGAGTTTGGATACATAAGGCTAGTCATTTTTGGTTTTTAAAAGGAGAACTCGGGGGAACGGCTGAAACAAGCTGAGAGGATGGTATTGTGACAAGTGATTTTGGAAGATTTGAAGCGTGGGAAGAGGCTGCAGAGTTTCTCTGCACCTTCAACCAGCGCAAGATGACTCATATTCATGGGTCTCTTCCTCCCATTTCCCTAGAAGGCCATTGGCTCAACTTCTTCTAGAGTTCCGCTGATGTTTACATGTAGTCTACAAACTTCCATGGACGCTAGACTATTCGTCGCCATTCTAGAAAGTTGGATCAATACTTTAAATAGAAACAATTATACAATGACGGAGCAAAGGAGATGACAGTATGAACAATTTGCAGAAGTCGGCTGCACGGATATTTGCTCATTCATATCTTCTAAGTTCATCTGCAGTAGCTAGAACCTGAAATTTGACACAGCAAATCACATCCCATTTTCACTCAACTTGAATATGTCAACCCCATTACATTTCTTGAGCAAAAATAGAAGATTAGAAGCGATGAACATTCCTAGGAGATACACAAGTTTATGAGCCATGAAATGGCATTCCCCTCCTGACCTATCCATGCTCAGATATTCTCCAGCTTCTGATTGTTCAGTTTCAAACCGAACTCCAATGTGAAGCAGAAAATAGGAATTAAAGTAGAATCCGTTGCATTTTACATGTCGTAGAAATCATGGGAGAACTTGCTCTTGATCCACTTGAAACTGTTGCGCAGCGAGGACTTGAGCTTGCCCTCCATAGTGTACATGTTATAGCTGGCCACCCTCCTCCTCCTCTTGAGCTCCGGGTTGCCGGAACTTTCCAACCTGGCCGGTGCATTGCTTGGGCCATTGAAGCTATACGATCTGGACCGGTCCTCAAACCCGAGCCTTATTTCTGAGTAAGAAGCCGGGTAACCATTAAATGACTTGCTTTTCTCCATTCTCAGAGAAACCTTGTGGAGGAATGGCAGACTCCCAAGTCTTATATAGAGACAGAAATGTAGTGTACGACACATCCCGTGCATTTCCTACTTCAGTGCTATCAGCTCTATAATGCTGCATGTGTTGGCATCGACTGGACTTCATTGGGTTGTGCAACAGCAAGAGGAGGGGCCATTTGTGGTGATGGGACGAGATATGGTACCTGTCGATTAGATTAAATGGGTTAAGTGGTAGACAACGATGGATTCGGGATTTAAATGTATCATCCATGTCGATAGGAAAGTCAATTTAAGTTAACTAAATCATGCACAGTACTTTGTTGGATGGATTCGTTTCCAATTTCTGAGTCTGGTGGAGTGGAAAGCCAAGCCGTGATGGAAATCGTTGAAT
Organism: Melaleuca quinquenervia; assembly: GCA_030064385.1. Classification (NCBI taxonomy): domain Eukaryota; kingdom Viridiplantae; phylum Streptophyta; class Magnoliopsida; order Myrtales; family Myrtaceae; genus Melaleuca; species Melaleuca quinquenervia. Next base: position 17,127,571 of record CM057726.1, read on the forward strand.
TTCAAGTGCATCCAAGAGATTGCAGAAGGGTCAACATAGGAAATGTAGAAATGTGTCTGCAGGAGGCTCCTGTTTGCCTGATACAAAGGGAAAGAAGGAACCGTGTGGAGAGAAATGGGCATCGGTGGCCAAACCTGTTGCAAGATAGAAGTGGACAAGCTCTAATAAGTGATTTTGACTTGTCACAAGTGGGTAAATCGGAGGCAAGGCCCACTGGGCCCGATCATATTCAGAATGTGCTTCACATTGATTAGTTGAAAGCAACTACCGCCATGCCTGTCCTGTCCTTTGTGGGGCAACACTCCGGTTGCAAATTGTGCATCTTTGTCTGAGCAGACAAGGATGTCCCATGTGATGGAGAGAGAGAGAGAGAGAGAGATTTAAATAGCATTTCATCTAAGTCAAATATAAGTGCAGAGGAAGTTGAGGCAACTGTCTTCAATAAATGCAGACCAAAAGATGCATCTTTGAAGTTTGGCATCAATTCAATTTCTCGATCGGACAACCAGAACCAAGGAATTACCTCCAAAGAGCTGAGATCCTCCCAGGATTACAAGCGATGTGCATGATTTTCTTTCCCTTTGCCTTCGGGTAAAAAACTGGCTATGAAAGCAGCAACGCGGATTGCTTGGGCTGTCTAAAATAGATGAAAGGCGCCATAGATGTACATTAAAAATCTCCCGAAAATTCTCTCTACACTTCCCCACAGACCATATTTTTACAGTCGTTTCATAGTAGTTAACAATGGCCACCTACCTACCAGATCGTACTCTAAAATCCAACAAGTCCGACTAACTCAATAGTACATTATGTGTTTCCAGGGTCCATGGATTAGCCAATTCATATATAAATCGGGTAAAAGGAAAAGCACAGAAAGAAGATCAACAAGGATTACCCAAAATTTGAATAATACAGGAAAGACCTATAAATTCCATTCTGGCATACACTAGGAATAAGATGAGGAGATAGGCAGAGCGCCATTTGAACACATTAACAGAAGATAGAAACTGTACCGACGGACCATTGGAAGACCTATAAAATGAGGAAACAAATTCTAAGGGAAAAGAATGACTAAATGCAACCACATGCACTTTAGCAACAAACTGTTGCCTACCGTCTGAAAAGCAAAACTTATGCAACAGATGTGGATCGCTCTGCCAGGAAAATATGCGCATCCATATGATTACTAGGGAGGTTTGACAAGGAATTACGTTGTGAAAAAATCGGCACCGTCCTCCACATCGTCGGTCCTTATGCTGCCGCTTTGAGCCATGAGTATTCTATACACTCTTTTAGAACACACCTCGCCTAGTCTCCTGTCTTCACTGAGTAAACCTTCAGTTGTCAAGTCCTTAAGGTAAAATTCCTTTTCATGTACCTGCGATCATAAATGTAAAAGCATTTAAGCATGATATCAGAAAGCTTCGTTGGTCAATAACCAAGAAAAAATCAAATCACATTCTCTTCTAAATAGACTAAAGTGAAGAGCTGTCGAGATGAGGAGACCTGTTATCCAGTAGACCATGAGGAAAGAAATCTTTATAAAATGCAATGGCCCACAACATCTGTTTTTAGGTCGTTTTAACTAAACTTTATGAAACTTTCCTACTGCTCTCCACCAGACCCCTCATTAAAGAGAATGTTAGCCACTTTTCCTCCTCAGCTTCACCTTTGACGCTTGGTTACTATAAAAATAAATTATAAGCTTCCTTCCTTTCATACCCAGAGTAAATTTGACTTTTACCTTGTACTTCATCTTCCTAGAAACAAAATTATCCTGAGGCAAAAAATTAATTCAAAAAAAAAAAATTCAAAACCTATCCCATGGATTTCTGGTCATTTTAGATAAAGGTCCAGAGAAAAGGACTTCTGAAGTACAAAGAAACCAAAAGAAGTCCTCCTATAGAAAAGAAATGATGCCAAAAAACAAACTGTAAGCACAATATGCAGGATGCAAAGTTCCAGAAAGCATGGGAAGAAGTTTATGCTCAGCTCCCAATCAGAGCATTCCTTCCAATCCTTCAATGGAAGTATTTGTTTCTTTCAGGCAATTCAGTTCACCTGGAGGGCCAACTTCAAAAATCCTCTTGTCCACTACTTAACTCCTGAGATATTGTTTACTACATGTAACACAACACAAACTCCTGGAACTAAGCACAAAAAACATGGGGAGATTTGTATAATGTTTAATAGATAAACCATCTTTCTAATAAAATCAATTAGTAGAAATTTGATAGTTATGAGCCAGACATGCAAAAGCTAGCAATCTTCACAAGTATCCAATATGATTGAAAATGCCAACACCAAGTCAAGCAACAGAAGAATCAGCAATTCTGGAAGCGTTAACTAGTGAAAGCAACCGACAAGAATTAAAAAGTCACAGAGATGGATCGATATGATCAGCTAGTAATATGAGGACGATTGCAAACAAGCAAGAAAATCTGCATCCCTTTTGGCTTCCTGCTCTATGAAGTTGATGGAAGCCCCCAAAATCAACAGGCTTATAGCAATCCAAACATGAATGCAAATTACAAAGCTTTGACAAAGATATGCCATTGCATGTACATATCAATGCTATTGAGTTCCAAAAATTTGTGTGCTTTTGAACCCTGCGATGTGATCTCTTTCTAAGACTAATGGAGGGAGCTTTATTGGTCACACCTAAAGAAGTTCAACCTTTTCCCCTCTGTTCCATCACAAATACTTTCAATGAAACCAGCTTTACAAACCTCCACCAATTTCCCAATAATTCTTATTTTTAGGTGAAAATTGGTAACAAAAAATTGGAGGATCCTCATCTACAAACAGTGTTTTGTATATATGATTTCGCACCTCATATGCTAAACCAATAATATTTTCTGCAATTTTTCAACATAATGAGAGCTTTAAAGCTATTAAACACAAGCAGTAATATGCTAGGCTAGCACATTCCATAGTCATAGTCATCAATCATGATGGCCCACTGTCAAATTCAATGACAGGTAAAAATTGCTTGAGAAGATGCTTACAGTTTTGTCTGGGTCCATGTAGACATTTAAAAGAGATCTCATGGTTGGGTACTTTTTCCATATAGCCACAGCAAATCGCGGCTGTACCTTTGGAACAGCCATCAATGCTTTCAACCTGGTGATGAAACGCCAGAAAAGCCAGACAAAATATAACATGAGAACTGCCGCAAATAAGGTGTCAGAGAAGTTTGCTACATTTCCAACAGAGATGGAGCACGAAAAGGAGGAGTCTCCTCTCTTCTTCTTCGTTTTTTTTTTTTCATTTTTGCACAGAAGAAAGGGTGAGAGGGTACTGAATCTAAGACTTTCCTATGCAAAAGAGGAGTCTTCCTAAATGTCTACGTCAATAGCAAGTTTACTCTTTTGTGATTGGGCTGGGGGTGTGGGGAGAGGACTCCACTAGATCTTAATCACATGGACAGTACCTGCGACAGAGCAAAATGTACTACTCTTTTCTCTGAATGGCTGAATCCTTATCAACAAACAGAAAAAAAAGACCTAATGCATAGTTTCAGGCACTAAAAGAGAAGCCCGATGAATATGGAGAGCATAAGCACAACAAACAAAAGAACGTGGATAAAGAAAGGTGAATTTTGATACTGGGGTTCCTAATCTTACAAGTGTTGCTAAAGTTCATCAATAAGGTACTGCCTTTCTTGTAGCAAACCTGCAATTATAAAACTGTACTAGATCTTAAAAAACTATATAATCATAAAATTGCATTTGATCTAAGAAAAAGGGATTATTACACAACCAAATGATCTTCATAAAGGACGCTACTGGATTATTGAAGATTTAGGATAAGTGCAAAGTGCAGCTCATTTCTACTGTGCTTTCTTTTTAACTAAGGTGGATGCTACACATCTAAGTCAAGGGTTTATTAGCTTTGACTTCTAAAAGGAAAGAGGCGTTTTTTTTGCTTTCCTGCAAAACAATCAATACACTATTCAAGCATTAAAATGTGAATCGAACATTTGGATATTCTGAAAAATTTAGATGCTTCAAATTAGAAAAAAAAAAAACAAGGTATGCCTGCCGCAACATTGGTAACATGTAAATGATAAAAGTTACTCCAGACAACCTCTAAACACCTTCCCTTAACTCATTTTCAAACTCTTTTCTAGTGCGGGCTACAAGAATGCCAGCAACCAAAATCATAATACTCAGCGATGTATTTTATAGTTTTGACTTGGGGCACCACAGCTTCAAGGGAAAGGGCATGTGTTTTTGTTATGATCCGCTCATCCTTGACCAGGGTCAACCGACACCTTTAATTGCTAATTGACTTGATAGCATCACAATTTGTAATATTTGTTGTCAAAGGCGCATTAACGTTTTGACAATTCATTCCAGTTCATCGTTCATTCTTGAACCGCATCATTCTCACTTCAAGCTGTCACATAGTAGTTGTTTACTGAGTAATTACACCTGATTGATTGAACAGTGGTTGTAGATGTAACTAGAAGTTTTTCTAAGACTTGGAACTCCTTCTTAAGTAGATAAACCTAACATTCAAGAAATGCTCCCACTAACCTTATGGATAAAAAAAAATATGAATTTAACCTCATCTTAGATGAATGTGAGAGTTATTGTCCTCTAGCTGTTCTTGGAAACAATATTAAACGCAATGCAAGTCTATGCTAAAGAAGACAGCCATCTCTTACAACTCATTCACATTGACATGCTATGTATAGTGCACATCATTGTTGCAACCATCTGTGGACAGTAAAAAGGGTACTTACCAACAGTTATTTTTAATTAAGGTCCTGTCAAGAGAACCCTTGGGAATGATGGATCCATTTGCATTAACAGAAAGCCGTGTTAACTTCTTTCTGCATTTCAAGATACAGCAACATGTCACAATGATGACATTAACAAGCTAAATAGCTATATCAATTTGCTGACATACATTCATAAACAAGAGGCATATTGATAGTCTGGATAAATACTTCAATCATTTAAAAAATGACCCTCTAAATGATTTGCGATGACTATAACTCTACCTTACTCCTATCCCTCTTTGATTTAAAAAAAAAAAAAGCGGAGTAAAAAGTTAGTCAATGCAGAAACATCTAGGTAACTAACTTGTTCTGTAGAGTGCATGAATGTTTGTACTATTAAGAAGGAAAGAAAATTACAGGAAGTTGAAAGAGCAAGTTCATCAAAAGTGTAATTCAAATGCCCACCCTCAACAAAAACCAAGATTATGCCTGATAATCTCAACATATAAGGCGCACTTTCTGTGTAACTATAAAAGTTTTGGTTGGAAACTCTGACAAAATTTATCATGTTGCTTCCATGATAATTGAATATCTTATCAAGTCTAAAAATTAATAAATTGGAAAATTTGGCAAAGATACTAAACAACTATATAAATTGTTCAAAACAGGACTAGAAATTCGTCAATTAAACAAAAATAGGGGTTATATATGAACTTATCCAGGTTTCACTAATCCAAGTGTACCACCAAACATTGGATATGATATTTCTATCCCATAAGGGCTCCCAAAAGCTACCTGAGGACAGATTCCTAGCTCAAGAACAGACAGAGATACTTGGGTTCTAACTTGATTGTTATATTCACTTTTAAGTTCCTAGAATCAAGAATCATGATTTTATGCCTTATGCAAGACACAAAAGGAAGGCTGCCTATTCTATTCTTAATTAGGGTAGCCTTTTAATCGTTACCTGTATAGGCAGGAGGCTAGACTGCATGTCAGACCAACAATGTGCTCAGCTACTTCAGGTTCATCTATGCATTGCCTGGAGTGTACCCTAGCAAAATGAGTTGTCAGTCTGGCTAATGCCTGCAAGTCAAATTTTAAGGGTTATCTTAATATCTGAAAGACAATAACCAAACTGTATGATAACTTATCAAACAGAGGCAAGTAAACAAGGTACATAGTTGTATTTACCAAAAAAAAAAAAAAAACAAGGTTCATAGTTGCAATATGTTAAGAAAAGAAAAGAAAAGTAATCACCTCCTCGACTGGTGGTCGTTGCCAGCAATTGCTGGCTGGATTCTTGTACTGTAGCTGTTCCCTATGATATGATGCAAAAATCTATGCATCAATTTACAAAATAGACAAGTGCTTAAAAAGCTTATATCCAGCAAGTTCTAGACAGACTTGTTCAAACCAGCAACTACAATTCATAATCATAAAAATAAGTTCCGCCAGTAATCATCACAAGAAACTAGTTACTGATGTTAATGACAGCAAAGGAGCCATTTTAGTCAAACATGGTTATGACAACAAGAAAAAGAAAAAATCACACCCCTTTTAGTAGTGTTGAGTGTAAGTTTTGTGGTACCAAATACATATGCCTTGTATAGTTTTGCATAGTTAATTTATAATACTACTTACATTTACCCAAAAACGAGAAAAAGAAAAAAAGGTACAAAGACTAGTGACAACTGAAGATTTTTTACTTTTTTTTTTTGGTAACCGAGGTGTCCGGGCCAGCTTCCGCACACCTCAACTATTCCTCGGGGGAGACTAGCTCACCAACCCACCACCATGGCCCCCAACTTAAATCACAGGCGTTTCCCTGGGGAATCGAACCCAAGACCTCAACGAAGTCCAAGTTCGCCCTAACCAACTGGGCTATCCATGGGTGGGTACAACTGAAAATTTTTTATATCGATAAACTGCAAGAATTACTCTATGTACAGTTTTGTACATACATTCATTGAACAGATACAGTAATTGAAGCAAATTTCTCTTTCTGGTCAACTAGACTCAAATTGTTCCAGTTCCTATACAGACACAGGGTCAACTGATATAGTGATCCTATACAGGCATCACTTCAGAGATTTGCTACTAATCTGCTAATATACCATAAAACTACTCATCCCTCCAAAAACTATCTTACACAACATCCAAAATTTCCAGAACCTGGACTACCTCTGACTTACAAGCATGTGAAGGTTACTCCCATAGATATAACTAGTCCCTCACATATAGTTGCTGAATCAACTTGCTTTCTCTTTATGGGAAATCCAGAAAAGCCTCCATTTTGCAGGGTTTAATGCAAACTAGATATTGTGATTCGAATCTGACCAAAGGAAAAAGTGATTCAAGGAAGTAGGGTTTCTTTGTTGCTTAAAGTAATACTAATGCCAGATAGAGAAGAACCCTTTCCTCTTGCTGTACTACACTTGAGAACATTATCACACAGAATCCCCACCCTCTAAGAATGTTTAAGCAGGAAAAGTGTTTACATTGTGCTAAATTAAGCATAATCAATGAGTGTAATGCTATGCCCTATAAGGAAAAGATGCTGTTGGGTCAAAAGTTACTGAGTTCAAAGTCTATCTGCCTTTGGAGAGAGATGACCTCTGCTTTTCCCCAAGGGGTATACATAGTTACAGTCCATTGCAACATAAGAAAAGGTAGGCTACTCTTTTAGAGAAGGTAGCCTACCCAAACCAATCAATAAGAGGTAGCCTATGCAATGTCTTTTACATCATTGTAGTTCTTTTAAGCATAATCGTGACTGTTAAGTTGTTCCTTGCACCTCTTGACCCATGGTGAAGTCGCTTCACCACATCAGCAATCTTCAATCGATTAAGTTGTCTCACTTTCCACATCATCTCGATAAATTCATTCATCTAATCTGTAATTGGGCCCAAACCAACTTTCTCTTGAATATAATCATTTGCAGTATTTCCCTTAGTAAGCCTCCACATGCAAGAAGCATTTCAAAATTGGCTATAGTCAATTTGCATGTCATCCTTTTTTCAAAGAATTTTGTCCCACAAAGCATGCCTAGACAAGATGTCATCAAGTTTAGTGGCATGAATAGCCATGAGTCAGTTAGTTCTTTCTTATTCCATGAAGATGATGGAGCAGCATCCCATGAGCTCTCAAATAGAACGTTCTTGTAGATTTTTAAAATTCCAAAATCAACCAGAATGACAATTAATCCAGGACTACAGGACACATTATCCTAGAGCTTCTGCCTAGTTCGATAAGCTCTTCATCTTAGTTGGTGAGGGTGGATTAAGTCATTTTTTTATTTATTGACTGGAAGTGGACATGATATTAACTCGTTGTATATTTTATAAAACTAAAATATGGATTGATATTCGACATCTCAATTTTATGACAATGCAAGGGAATTTACATAATTAAGTGATAAAAAGGGAAAGATATAAAATATACACAGTTTAGCATGATCAGATGGAGATGTCTTACCTTTTGTTAATGTATGCCATCAACCTATTTGTGAGGTAGCAAACCGTGTGAGATGGATAGAGACCACGGATTCCGTTTAAATGATCAAAAAGAGACCCACTTGAAACGAGATTGCAGAATTCTTCTGCCTCATATACAAGTGTTATGTAAGAAATAACTGTTTCTTTAGGACAAAGCTGCATGTTTTAGAAAGATCAATACATTAGTATAGCATCTAAAGAAGCAGAAAAGTGTGTTAAAAAATACATGCAAAACTACTGACAAACAAGGCAAAAAATGGAATGGAACAGAAAAGAAAAACAATTGAGAACATGCAAACCAAGTCTGCAGGTTGATCCCCTGATATTATGTTTACCTAGGAAGAACTATCGGGATGATAGCTAACATCATCTTCTCAATACAGCTTGAACAATAGACAATTAGGAAATGATGATGGTGTGGATAATAATTCTCTACAATCTACTTAATGCAGAAAGATGACATTCCAACATCATTTTCACATATGTTCACATGAATCTATGTAGCTAAAATTCTTTCCACCAACGTCATGACAAAAGCACAAGTATTAAATGCATTAAAAGAAATGAATGAATATATAAGAATAGGAGCCCCACAACAGATTGACAAGTTAGTGAGACCAATATTACTTAGACTGCCACATTCATTATGTATGGCACATAATACCGCTACCAGCACACACAATGGACCAGAACCGATTGAAGAAATATTGTACGAGGTTTTAAGGATTTAGGAATTTGTCCCAAATCATAGAACTCTTCTTTTTGCTTTTTCTTTTTCTCTCCTGTTACTTGGTAAGATCTTTATAAAATGGTTTTTGCAAAATGGACTTCTCGCATAAAGTTTTGGAAATGAGAAAACATATATACTGTGGGTAAATAGAAACTAATTAAAAGACATTGGCAGAGTTTTAAGGTTAAGCCATGTATTATAACAAGTTGAAATTGCATTATTAATTGCACCTATTGGATAAATAAGTAAGATTTTTAGCAATTTTGAAGGATGTTGACAACACCAAAGTTTCTTATCCAGAAACTTTTATGTCTACATCAGATGCTAGATAGATACATGAAATGCAAACTTTGAGTAAAATATAAGTGTTCACAATACACTTGGATAAACTAAAAACTGGCAACTGAGTTTTACGTTAGACCATCTTAAGTGCTGGGTTTAGAAATAAAAACTGTTTGATAATAGTTGATAATTGAATGTCGAAAACTATTTATTATATAGTAAATAGCGAAAAAACCACCAAAAATCCCAAACTTTACCCCGTGTGGCACATTTATCCCAAACTTTTTTTTGTGACATGAAAAACCCCAAATTTTACTCACTATGACACATTTATCCCAAACTTTTTTTGTGACATCAAAAACTCCAAACTTTGCCCATGTGACACATTTACCCAAAAAAAATTCTGTTTTTTTTTTTTAAAGGAGCTCCGCTGAAGGGTGGCAAAGCCCTCGCCGGCCGCGGGTAAGGGCGGCGGGGGCTGGGGAGGCCGCCGCGGGCGAGGCGGCCCTCGCTCGGCCGCGAGGGAGGGCTGCGCAGCCCCCGCGGCCCTCGCCCGTGGCCAGCAAGGGCCAGAGGTGGCCTGCCCCGCCCAAACTCAGCCCAAAATCCAGCCGCGGTCGAAGGTTTTCCCACGCACACCACCTGCTCGATGAAATGTGAGTCTCCATCTTCATCTTCATCGCAGCTCACTCGCGCATTTCGTCGAATAGGTGGCGCGCGTGGGAAAACCTTCGACTCCCATCGGATTTTGGGCAGAGTTTGGGCGTGGCAGGCCACGTCCAGCCCTCGCTGGCCATGGGCAAGGGCCATCCAGTCCCTCATGGCCCTCGCCCTCGGCCGACGAGGGCCGAGTGAGGTAGCCCTTGCTAGCTGCGGGGGAGGGCCACAGCGGCAAAGCTCGCCGGAGCTCCTTAAAAAAAAACACATAATTTTTTTTTTTTGGTAAAGGTGTCATATTGCAAAGTTTGGGATTTTTGGTGTCACAAAAAAAAGTTTGGGGTATTATGTGTCACAGTTGGTAAAATTTGGGGTTTTTCGTGTCACAAAAAAAAGTTTGAGGTAAATGTGTCACACGAGATAAAGTTTGGGGTTTTTGGTGGTTTTTTCCCTAGTAAATATGATTCTAAATTCCAATAATTACCTTTCCCTTTTGGACAATTCCCCTCAATTACTTCTACTGAACATATTAACCCATTCCTCACTAATACATCACCACACCGTTTGTTTTGGAATCTAGATAATTAGCAACCATTTTCCTCATTTTGTGCATTTGAATCAATAAGAACATGAGTTGACAGAAAATCTATTTATAATTAACAGAAAATCTCTACTTCATTCCACAAAATGACTTGCCCTATAAAAAGCAAAAATCACTTTCTAGAAACAACTCGACCTCTGGCATCATAAGACCATCTTGGTCAGGGTCCTCACGGCCCAACCCATGTCCCCTTAACTGGCTCCTGGAAGACCAGCACCTGGACTCAGGACCTGACCTTGACACAGGTCCCTAGCAGCCACCCAAGAACCTAGTGCTGGACTTGACCAGGTTGTTAAGGCCCGAACTTGGTACCTTGGCACCCAAACACAAGCAGCCAATGTCCAAGCACAGTTCCCTTGCAGCCCAGACATTAATCTGCACGGATAGGACCTGAGACCTAGCACCCGAAGCTAGAACCATGAACTCAGCAAGTCCCCAGCCACAGAGACCTGCACACTTGACACCAGGACCTCAGTAATTCAACCCCGAGATCACAAAGCCCAGACTTGAGACCCCACTGTGCAGACCAGGGTCCCCTGTGGCCCAGTCTTGGGTTTCTGTAGTCTAGACTCAGAATGTCAGAGCTGTGACCAGGTCCTTGCTGCGTGGGACCGGGCCACTTGTTCATGATTCTCTCACTTCACAGCTATATTCCTCTCTTCAACTGCAAAATCGACCTTAATTCTTCAGTCTCATAAGATACAATTCCAAGCAACCACACACCAAACGCAGTTTCTCTGATTTCTCTCTCAACGATACCAATTTCTCCTTCATTGACATTTTAGGGCTCCCCATCACTTGCTCTGTCATCTCCTTCTTCTCAATCGTTGTCACCTGCTCTGTCATTCACTCCAGCAACCTCTATGCATTGCCTCTGCTTATTTGAACCTCACTCATGTCCCTGCTGAGTTGAACCTCGCTCGCCTACGTTGCTTCCTCACTCGCTGCCAATGTGAGCACCACAGAGTGCAGCCTCAATAGCTAAAATAGCTATGAGTCTATGTCTTTTCAATTACATCCTAAAGCTCTTGCTAAGCTTCGATGACGTTCAATGTTCCTCCAATTTGAAAATTCAAGGTAAAATTTTTTGTTCTCATCTATTTTAAGATGAATTGCAGATTAATATGTAGACATCACTGTTCAGAAATAGTATTTGAAAATTGATGTGCTAGTTCAGGATGACACATTTGGCAAGCACTTAGAAATTCATTTGGAAAAAGAACTTTTTGCCTTAGATTTAATGGTTCATTTCTCGTTGAGTAGTCATCTACAATTTTCCACTAAGTGCCCGAAACCTTGACGGGTCCTTGATGGCCCACACCCAAGACACCAGCGCTAGAACTGGCTTATCCCACCAGCCTGAACCCAATACACTGGCACCCGCGCACAGGTCCCTTGTGACCCAGACTTGGATCCCATAGCCATGACCCAAGACCTTGGCTCCCAGACCCAGTTTCCCAAACATTGAACCCCCGACCTGGTGCTCACCCCAAGGACCCCATCACCGTTCCTCAGGTGCCGGAGGCCCTAAACCGGGACTTTGCCTCCAGCACAAGATTCTCAGGACTATGCTCTAATCTTTTCCTATTTAATAAATTTCTGATAACAAATATTAGAAAATAACTACCCAACAGTGGGTAGCTGTGTAGGTTAGGAACTTATCCCTCATCGCCGAGGTTAAGGGTTCAAAACCCACAGTTGCTAACATCTTGAGTGGGGGGCCATAGTGTTGGGTTCCTATTCTAGTCTCTCCCGAGGTATAGGGGCTCGGTCCTTTGGTGCCGTCCGGGAACGAGGGGCTCGTGGTGGAGTTCTCGGTTACCAAAAAAAAAATATTAGAAAATAACTTCTGTCATATTTCCATGTAAAAATTCTTCAGAGGAAATTCAGAGAAAATAACTAATTAAGTGCAGCTTTCTTGGTTCAAAATGGATATTGCCGTTAAGTAAATAGTTTACATAACATTTAACTTAGGGAACGGTATATACAAATAAGTTCCTCTTGTTGAGAAAAGTACCTAATAACAAAATACAAACCGATACAGAAGAAATGGAGAAGCTGGCCACGCACCAAAGACATCAAAACGTATACGTTCCCCAGGTAATTTACAATTAAACTTCTTATAAACCATTGCTCCCAACATTGCTCCTCCTAGGTTGCATAGTTTTGGAGTAAGATAAGGGGAGACAGGTTGATTAAAGCATGTCACGACACTAACAGCTAAAGATCAAGATCAATAGGTGATTTAAACCAAGACAAATCACTGGCCAAGATTATATGAAAAGGTATGTAACAGAAGATAGCGGGTTCCCGATCAACATTTTCATATACCAACAAAATCCATGCCCTATGCATATAATGATTTCTTAAAATCTTTGAACAATGCAGCATCTGGGTCATTGACTAATAACTGCGATTGTTAAGACTACAGTCAAAAGAATGTAGGTTAAACTCATTCTCCATTTTTTTTTTTTGCTTGATGTCTTCATAACAGTAACTAGAACACCTATCTTGTCAATAGTAATAGGGTATATGATTAGAATTGTTCCGAGCACACTAGGTATCATTCATATACATTCCATAATTTTCCGCCCATGGCAATAGATTGATGTACTAAAGAAACCATCCAAATCACCAATTGTGCCCAACATCTATGACATGCATGATATTGGAAGAGATTTATTCCAATTCAACTCTTCCACTTGCATGACAATTGCCAACTCCATTGTTATATATATGCAATCTACATGTTGGCCTGATGCAAAATATCACAAAGGCAATTTCTGAGGACATTTCATCACTTTATCATGCTAAAGAAATTAGTATGACAAAATTTTCCCTTGAACAGAATGCATAGCCCTCTTCTATCTAGCTTATTCTTCATAATTCCAACTATAGGACTTAAGAACACTATCCCAAAGGTATCCCGAGACAGAAGGTGATTGTGCATCCTAACTTCCTCCATTGCATCTCCCATATTAAAAAAACAATGTCATTAAAGTCAACAAGACTTAAATTTTTCTATCCTGGAGGAAGAAGATTCATTAGTTTGCCAGTGGAAATTAGCAACACTCATATGGGTGTAAGAAGTGAACTTTCCAATTAATCACCTTTCAATATTGTGCACCTTATTTACATGGTTGAAATATGTATTAATTCATTCTTATCCATAAGTCCATAATCCCATTACATGATGAGCTAATTCGACTTAGCACACCCAATGAGGTCTATATAATTAACCATATTATGTCGATTGAATTATCACACTTAAAGGCTTTTAAAGCCATACAGTAATTTGAAGTTCTTGCAAACTCAGCCTTAACAATGAAGAAGAATCTGTAAGGGATAATGAAATAAAGCAAGCAAAATGTCAAATAGAGAGATAGTAAGGCATTGAAGCACAGAAAATTTATATGCTTCAATCACTATTCACCTGTGATAAATGTTCTGGAACAGTCAAGGTCCACAAGATTGATCCTTCAATTGGATTCGCCTTTATGCGGAATGTAAGTCCTTTATCAGTAAACCTAGAAAGAAGATGACCTGGAACCAAAACTTGTTTGATTAAGATAGTGAGGTTATGACTTTAATAAAAAGTCTGACATGATTAAAGAAAATAAAATGACAATGAGAAAGCATTTTTATCACCTTACCTCCAATTGAACCCATTTCAACCACTTTTGCATCAATTTCCGCTACAATGGATTTCAATGCAAACTTCCCTTTCTCCCATTTTTGCTTCTCTTTGTGCAACTTCTTCAACTCTGCGGCTTCAGCCTTCATGATGGCTTGTTGCAGTTTAGCTTCCTGAACAGTTGATTGAGGTCGCTTAATCAGCCTTAAACACAGAAAACTAACAATAATCGACCATTTGCTGACCTCTTTCTTCCGTTTCTTCTCTTCCTTCATCCGAATCTTATCCTCATCAGTCTTCTTGTTTTTTGCTTTATTTGCATCATCCTTCTTCTGAGCATTTTCTTTCGCTTTGCTTTGATAATTTGACTTCCACTCCATCTGCTGAGCACCATCTTTTCCCTGAGCAAATGATTTACTTCCAGTTGTGTGTTTTGGCTCATTGTCCACCTGCTCCATGCCAAAATTTTCTTTGTCGGGACAATCATGTACCTAATCAGATATCAAGAGACAATTAAAATGAGCAAATAAATTCCTCGGCCTTTTCTTTGCACATGTTTCTAGTGAAAACAAGAATTTAATGTCTTTCCTTGTCATCTAGATTGTACAAATCAATTAAAATTACGTTCATAGTAATAATAACAATAATGGTATTTTGCGTGACAGGAGAAACAATTGATGACCCAGCAGCTATTAATCAAAATCATGAATCAGTGCAGCCCATCCGTGATATCTCCCCATGAAATCCTTAAATAGGTGAAAATTTAGCATCAATGTTTAGTGCACATCAGTACCGATAGTAAGGACTAAAATGTGTAAAGAAAAGGAAAACCGACTTGATACCATCTGACCACAAGTTACCTGGAAAGTGTACACGTCACATGGCGATTGTGCTGGACATGCACCGCCTTCAGATGGCTGAATTAGATCGTTATTCCCTAATAATCATATTACGTTCATGTGCAATATATTTTAGCACCAAATAGAAGCGGTGTTCCCAGTTTAATAATGAAACATCAAATGTGGTTCATAAGAAAGAACAAGAACATCCAATATGAAAATTATTTACCATGTGGATCTGTGGAATCTACCAAATTTATGCCATGTCCAAAATGTTCTACTGCATGAGAAGCAAAGCTGGTCTGATTCACCTTCCGTAACTCACTTCCGAGAAAGCCATCAGACTCATTATCAGATTCCAAGAAAATCAGTCCGCTAATACCTAGATTAAATTTGCATGAAACAACAAGAACATGAAGAATGGCATCAGAACTGAACAAAGAAAATGCAACTATGATACATCTATTTCACTTTCAGAACAAAGACATGTAGATATCGCAAAGCAATTATAGAAATAGGAATAACCATTAGCCAACATAAATGCCTAGCCTAAGTTTAAACTGAGCGTGGGCCAAACAGGAAAACCTAAGGCCAACACATCATAAGCATGCATATGCACACCCAATGCCAGCAGACCTGCAATGAAGGATTATGAACTACTGAATTTGCAAATAAAATAGAGTTCAGCTACTCAATGTTCCAAAAAGAAGTAGACCCAAAGATGTAATTCTTACTGCAAAGCAAATCAGAATCCAAACACAATCTTTTGGGAGGATCACATAGAAAGATGTGCTCAGCTACTTGTGTAATAAAGATCAGAGACTGATTGATGTGTCAAAGCAGAAATCTATATCTAAGACCCAGAGTGGCTAAGGCTGTTACATGAGAAACTCCTTAATTACATAAGCATCGTAAGATGTAACTTTCAGTACTATCATTTTTCAGCATTAACACTGATGATGACAATTCTTTTGGAGGTTTGGTCAAATGGATTCCCTAGTCAGTGGAGCATATTGGTTTTTGATAGGATTTAGACCTAAAAGGTAATTCTACTAGCAAAATGGGCCCTCAAACACAAATTCATGATTGTTCATATGCCAACATTATCTGTGCATAAAAAGCCATAATTGTCACGTCAGTTCAGGTCACCTCGTACAAGTAGCATTTAGGTCTGTGAATTTCAATAATTGTGATCAAGCATCATAAATGAAAAGACCACCCTAAATATAACTTAATGTATTATTCCTTCTTCATTCTTTGCTTGAAGTTCTCCATTACTCTACAACAATGATCTTGTCAAATGTGATTAAACTTGTTCTGATCGCTTTTCCCAAGTAAGTATGATGCCTATTCATCCCAAAAATTTTCCATCAACAGTAATAGATTGCTGGGTTTAGGAAATCATTCTAAGCCACAAAAATGCCAAGTGTTTGTAACATGCATGACATTGGAAGAAGATTTATTCCAATTCAACTCTTTCACTTCTGTGACGGTTGCTTTCTCCACTGATATATGTCACAATAATATACTTCTCTCACTGATGCAAAATGTCACAGAGATCTAATGGCATTTTGTAAATTTATATAGAAAGAAATTGTGATGAGGAAAATTCTGATCCCATGAGCATGATGCATAAGACCCTCGTCTATTTCGGATTCCTCTTCATAATTGGAACAACTAGAGGAGTAAAAGAGATACCATCCCATAGGTAGCCCCAGAGAGGTCTTATGCATCACTTTAGAGGGATCCTAAATTTGTCCATTGCAGTTCCCCATAATCTAAGAAAAATCAATAGAATGTGACGGAGTTAGCACCATTTGCATTTTACAATATCAAAGGAAAAAAGTGTGCCAGTGGAGATTAGCACCAGTGACACGAGCATAAAAGTGTACTTTGCAATAAATCCCTTGCAATGTTGTGCAACTTATTCACATTTGGCATTGGGATCACTCGATATATGATTCCACGAGCCAGAAAATCGGAAAAAAAGGGACAAAGTAGTGGAGAGGATTGCATAATGCCATCACTAATAAACATCCTCACGTCAATTTTAACCATACTTACCAATAGTTCATACAAAAACACCCTTGTCATGATATTAATATAACTTCAAACAAAGAGAAGGAACAAATATAAGAGAAAAAATTCCTGTCAGTATGGCTTTTACAAATCGAAATCTTGCTCCAACAGCATATCATCATGTTCTGTGGGAGTGCTGTGGCTACTGACCAGCATTACATCCACCATCAGTCGTGAAAGATTTGACGAAACTTGTGTTGTTGGAATGCAAAAGCATTATGGATAAGACTGTCTTATTACTTAATCCAGAAACTTCAACATAAGGAGAGTACTAAAGCCCTTGCATGAGTGCTAAAATTTCTAATGCTGATGCAGAAAGTTCTACCAAAGACCGAAAGTGCTAAAGTTGTTGCATAAGAACAAAACTATTCTAATACCAGTACCATTGATAGAACCTCTAATACTGTCTTTTCCCAGCATTCATTCTCATAAGAACAATTTCTTTTTGAGGTTTACTCGAATGGATTCACTGGTCTGTACTGCATATTGGTCCCACTGATAGAATTAAGATCTAAAGAAATATACTTTAACCAGTAAAATGGGCCATCGAACAATACTTCAATTTGAAAACACCAACAAATCACGTTATATGTTAGTGTCAGTTCAATTCCCCTTTCAGTTAGAGACGCCAAAAAAAAAAAATCTCCAAAGGATCACTGTTCATCATCCTGCATAGCTGGAGTAGCATCATAAAAACAAGGCGTTCGATTAAATTCAACACTCCAACAAACACGCGTCCTCAACGGCAACGGCAACCACCGAAGCGATTTCTGCGAACTAAAGGACTAACCAGAGCATTTTGGAGGAGCCTCAGGAGCCCTAGCTTGGTCGCCCGAGGAACCCGTCCTCGCAGTGCACCTCACTATGGCGACGTCCGACATGGGAGTCTCCGCCACGAAGGAGGGCGTGGAAGCGGAGGCTGGTTTCTGCGGCGTCGGGTCGTCGTCCACGACCAGGACAGCCGGCTCCGGGACGGCGCCATGCCTGATGCGGCGCTTCCTGGAGTGCACCGGCGTGGGAGTGCAAAGCACGATGGGGTCGTCTTCCTCGTCGGAGAGAAGAATCGGGTCGGACATTTTTGGGGACGTTTTCGATCGAAGCGAATGACTGCAGAGCTCGAAATCCAACAGTGATCTTTCGAGCGCGAAATTGCTGGGAGAGACGCTGTGGCAAGTTTGCTAATAATCTTTGTTTTCCGGGGATAAATTTGTAAATTCAAGTTTCGGCGCCAATTGTCCAAAAATCTTTAAAAAATTATATGGCAAGCCAATTCAATTTTAAAAATTTTAATTATATCAATTTAATTCCAATTTTTTTAAAAAAATTGATAAGTTAGTTATAAACATTTTAATTATACTAATTTAATTCTAAATATCCTGATGATATGTAATTTTATTCTTAAAACTTTTAACAATCTGGTCCATTTTAACTAATTTTCATCGAACATTACTAATGTGATGACATGATGTTTTAGTTTATACTGAACATTATACATATTAGGATTAATGTTGATGTGGATAATTTTTAAAAAATTTATTTTTCTTCGTTTCCTTTCCTTTTCTTTTCTTTTTCATTCTTTCTTTGTAAATCATCACGGGACCTAATCCACTAACCTCGAGTGAAGGCCAGCCTCACTAAACAAGCAAGGGCAATCCTCATCCAAGCAAAGGGTTACGCTTGCCTAGGGAGGAATAGGCCACCCTTGGCCTCACTTAATTTAGTGAAGGGCGGTCCACACATACTTAAGCACGAGCAAGCTATCAACGAGGCCTAGCAATGATTAATGGAGTGAAAAGCAAAGAAAAAAAGGAAAGAATCTTAAACTTCATAATGATTATTCATGTCAACACTGACCGTTTACATAATATATGCTGACTAGAATGTTAATGTAAGCGATTTTTAAAAAAAAAAGGGATTAAATTGAAAAATCACCTAAAGTTTTAGTACTAATTGGCATAATTGAAAATTTTATAATTAAATTAATAAAATAAAATGTTTTATGACTGAATTGATGTCGTATAATAAATATAGGACTTTTTGAGTAATTTCTTCCACATGTAATCGGTAAGGGTTATGCGACTTGATTTTCGACACCGAATTCTCGGTCGCTTTAAAATGGGTCAGTGAAATCTTGTTGCTAGAAATTCTACCGACCGAATTCTATCCCCGGAAATTAATTAATGTTGGGTTAAATACTATGTTATTTTCTCGTCGATACATACTAATCAATGAACATACAAAATACTTCTTGTTGGTAATCAAAAGGGTGGAGGGGAGCGCGACCAGTGCGACTACTTTCTGTGCATATTACTATTAGCATAGCAAAATTTGAATTATCGGCACATCGAAAGCTTACGATTTTCTTATATGAAAAGTTATTAACCTTGCATATGATATACTAACTTATTCCGTAGGTGAGTTACTTTTCACCATTTAAATTTACTAATCACTCAGAAAAGTAATAACTCTTTCACATAAAAAAAATATTGTTATTATTTTTCTTTCATAAGAGAAAATCGCATTACCTCATTGAAGCTTGCTAATGGTCTAGAAATATTACTAGCTGTAAGTCGATAAATACATACTTTCGTGACGTGAAATTACTAAATGTGGTGAAAAGTCTCCTGATATTTGTTTCGCTGGAATTTGTCTTTATGACGAAATACCTTTCATCGAGAGTCCTTCCGATTTGTAAGAGTAGACTAGTTCTATGGCAATTCCACACATGATATATCATTACGGTACACAGAAATCCATAGATATATTTCGGAATTTAACTAAGGTTAAAGTACATAATATTTTATTGGAATTTAATCAATGTTAATGCTAGAATTGAATCAACAATGAAGATCTCACAGACGACACAACTAAGATACATGCCGAAAATCTACGATACAAGAGTTGAAAGATTATGAACTTTGTTTGTTTGGGGGTTTACAAAAGAGTATGGTATAGATGGGGTTTTAAGCTAATCTCCCCTGAAGTATAGGGACACGGTTCATTGGTACCATCCGGACACAAGAGAGGGCCATGGTGAATTCCTAGGTCATTAAAAAAGAGAGAGTATGGTGTAATAATTTAAAGCCTAAAATTGACGATAACAAATAGTTACTGAAAATGAAATAACTTCCTAATGGAAGTTATAAAAAAAAAAAAGTTACACTTATCTTAAGAAATTACAACTACTCTAAAATAGTGGTAATAAAAATAATTACCCAATGGTTATCCTCGCATCGATTGCTCACTGTCAATGTAGATGACTTTGTCGATCAACTTCAAGGTTCTTGTTGACAACTTCATGTAATATGTCATCAACAAGATAATGGGTAAGTTTTTGATTCTCTTCAAGTTATCAATAATTCTGTTCATAAATAATCAAATTTTACTCTCATTGATAAGTCTATCACATGCCGATAATAAACCAGAGTTGGTCATTTGAATAATTTATTGATCATTTCATTCTTTTAAATTAGATAATCAAGAGTCATCATGCATCCTTTTGTCATTGGCAAATTTATTTCTTTGCCATACTTTATATTGGTTAGATTAATCATATCGCTCATATTTTTCCATGAAAGCCACATTTTATGTAAAATCTTCATGTGGCCCGCTATCTTTGTCCTGAAGTGGTTGATCATATTTAGATATTCTCGTTGCCAATTGGAATATAACTAAAAACTTTTGGCCTTCGAGCCTTCTCTTGGATTGAATTTCAATCAACTAAAAGTTAAATTTGTGAGTTCTTTCTCTAAAAGTGAAGTAAAGCATCTATTTATAACCCTCTTGTATTGAGCAACAAATTGGTTAAATTGACTCATTATTGTATTAATAGAGTCCGGCCAAATCAACAATCGATATTTCAAGTACCATTTGATAAAACTGAGAATGAAATTGTCTTTCTATCTCAACACAAGTAATAATTGAATTAAAAGATAAATTTGAGTACCAAGCAAATGCAAGTTTTGATAAAGATAGGGAACAACCTAAGTCTCATATCCAATGGTGAGAAGTTGTATGGGTTGAGAGCTTTTCCCTTATCGCCCAGGTCGAGGGTTTGACATCTATAGTTGCTGGCGTCTTAAGTGGAGAGCCATGGTAGTTGGGTCATGTGCTAGTCTAGTCCAAGATATAAAGGGTCAGCCCTTTGGTGCCGTTCAGGCACGAGAGGCTCATGGTAGATTCATCGATCATTAGAAAAGAAAAACCTAATCGATAACCACATGATCTTCGTCCCCAAGGTTCCAAATATATGGTTAGATAAGCTTGACCTTCTTGCCCTGTAAAATCATGATTCAAAGGTCAATGCTCGTTTAGATTGTCCATATTAGGTTTAATTGGCACATTTAGTCTATATGGTAAATTCCTGCATTTGGAAGTAAGATTGCACCATGAGGCTTCACATCATGCCCATTTGGTAGTGGCCAACAAGAGGTCCATTCCGTGAAATATTTTGATTTGTTATCGTTAACAAGATTAATCTAGAATGTGTTAACTTGGTCATTTTCGCTAACAAAAATAACTTGGTTAGGATTTTCAGACCTTCATAAAATCCTCATTGGTGGTGGGATAACTTGGCCCAAATTAATTCCACCATTCAATTGACTAAGAGTTGGAGGAATACACCTAGAAGCCGTTGCATGTTGATTGGATCAGTTTGGACTAATTGGATATCCTAAACCTTGAGATGACGTTATCGATCGTTTTAACGACTGTCAGCTTTTTCACATTAAAGAGATGTCTGATCATGTGATTTGCCATCTCATTTTGTCGTTCCTTGAGTGGCCCTTTCATGTTAGCCACCAAAGTGGAGTTTGATGCTAACTCCTTTACTTGTTCTTCCACAACATGCCATGAGATGTAGGTACTCCTACCTTGAATTGTCTATGCCACCATAGGGGCGGCTAAGATATGGAATTGGGTGGCCCTTTTAGTAGGGCCGCAGTGTGATTGGGCTTTGAGTGATTCTTTGTTTTCAGCATTATTAGTCCTTAGAATACACCCTAAGTGGTCCCATCAAGCATGTCAAAAAAGATGTTTGATGTCTCGATGACAAAATACATTTGTACTGAAAGTTCTCTCTCTCTCTTTTTTTTTTTTTTTTTTGCATAAGAGAATACAGGTTTTGCGACTATTCTGGGCAAGATATATAATTAGAGCATAAGGAAACTGATAAATACGCTTCAATGAAATTTAATCAATGTTAGAGCACACAAAACTTTACTGGAATTTAATTGAGAACAAAGCAAAATGATAGAGAGTTTCAAGCCAAAATTGAATCAATGAGGAAGATTTGGCAGCTACAACTAACATACGCAATGAAATTTAATTGACAAGGAGATATTATGAAATAGAAGCAATTGACAGATAAAAAAAATGTACTCATTTGCAAGGAGGGGGTTTACAAAGAGTACATCATTACTATGTAAAACCTAAAATTGATGGTCAGAAATGGTTTTCAAAAAAGAAATAACTTGTCAACGGTACTTTCAAGAAGTTATATTATTCATTAACTTCCATTATCTACAGCACTTATCTATAAAAAGTTACTACCAGCGTAAATAGTAGCGATAACAATAACCATCCAGCGGTTCTACTCATGTCAGTTGCTTACTGTCAATATTGATGACTCTATTGAACAACTTCAATGTTCATGTCAATAACTTTACGTTTTATATCGTCTATGATTTCATGAGTGATATGTTGATTCTCTTTAAATTATTCATAATTATGTTTATAATTGACCAAATTCTACCTCAAAAGTCGATCTTTTTTTGTATGTAAACAGTATCAAGTTATTGCACTACCTAACTTATCAGAAGAGAAAAGTTTGATACCCACAAATTGAGAACGAACACAGTAACAGTAAAAGGCAAATCTCTTTTGCCAGTCAACTTGGAAGCCCAAAGGGTTTTCTGCCAACAAAAAATCTGAATAATGACCGGGTTTCGTTTCGTCACAACCATATAAGTTTGTCCGACACGACCAATCAAAGTGTTTTAAATCAAGCATTCATTCAAGGACAGTTCATTGCTTCCGCTCATTAGTTCAACATGCATTGCCATCTACAGTCCAAAGAGGATGCTGCATGATCCAACACCTTCACGTGATATTTGAGCAGCTAGTGACTCGAAACGCATCAAGCCGACGTAAGTACGAAGAATCAGAAGGACAGGCCAGAGAAGAAAACACAAGACAAGACCAGCAATAATTGAGTTGCCCCCATCTTTTGGGGGCTCTCTCTCCTTCTTCGATACAAAAGTCCATGCGAATCACTTGACGTGAAGCAAACCCGGCGTCGCCTTGGCTCGAGCCAATGCCGCCCCGCGGCACGTGATCGGCTCGTGCTCGGACGGCGACTCGCGGCTAAATCGGGAGTTCAGACAAGGTAAATAACCTTTCCAAAGTCATCTTATGAAGAAAGGGAACTTTCCAAAGTCGTTTTGGCCAGTGGGGTTTGTTGATTCGTGTCGGCTATGCTGGGGCAACCATGGAGCCCATTGCTCCTGAGCTGGGTAC
Source organism: Melaleuca quinquenervia (assembly GCA_030064385.1). Taxonomy (NCBI): domain Eukaryota; kingdom Viridiplantae; phylum Streptophyta; class Magnoliopsida; order Myrtales; family Myrtaceae; genus Melaleuca; species Melaleuca quinquenervia. Next base: position 17,151,135 of record CM057726.1, read on the forward strand.
AATCTCTTCTGGAGCCGAGTCACGGCAAATCCTCCCTCCTTCACCATCACTTGACTCGACCCTCTTCATCCTTTCTCGAGGGTAAACAGTACGCAACAGGTCCGGAACTCGTCCGCCAGGTTGATCGACTGGTGATACTTTCTCGAATCACTCTTTCTATAAGAATGTGACGTATTTCAATGCAGTGATATCACCATTATCTTAAATTGATTTATTATATGATGCATTATAATATAAGTAAGTGTTGAATTCGAACCTCGTCAAGCGTGTTAGTAAATTAGTTTGGGATGTCGGTTTTGGCGTATATGTATATATAACTCATGGAGACTCTCTTATGGATACCCCGTATAAATATTTGGGGGAGCATCTCTTTTTAACTTTCCTTTTTCCTTAGAATTTTCGCTTCCCAAGCTCCCTTTCTAATTGTCATTCACATTCATGAAACTCATAAAACAATTGAATCTTTCGAAGAAAGTATCCTATATATTGATTGCACGACTAAATGCGACATAACCTACGTTACTCATACGCAAGACATTGCTTCTCCACGTCTCAAAACCACAATGTGTTCAATGAGCAAAATACTTTTCAACATTTAGTATCATTCACGTAGTCATATAGCCAAAGGGGAGTTTCTGTTGAACGAATCAATCGGATCACAACTGCCATAGGGATCAACGACATACCTTCAATAGCACTCGCGTTCGTGGAATTGCGACTCGATCGGTATAGAGGGTCTTGGTGAAACGGGGTCGAAATTCGTGATAACTAAGAAGTTAATCTAAAAATCATTGGTCATAGATGAACTCAAAGGGAAAAAGTCATAAATCAGATTCTACTAATGTTCATATGCACCGGAAATACGGGCACATGCACTGCCTCTAATCCGTCAAGCATACAGAAAAACTTTCCTAATGCAAGAGATTAATATGCATAACGAAGTGTTTGTACACACTTATGAGAGATCATAATCAAATGATGACGTCAATAATTTGTAACTCGCGAATCAGAGGCATGATTGGAAGATAGTTCTTGCAGCCAAAGATGGAGGAGAATATGGTCCTTTGGCTAAGAGCTTCGGTTGCATATAGGCAACTCCCATTTAGGACTGCAAAGTGATGTGATGCATTCTCTATGACGGCCCCAAGGAGTTATGTCAGACTCAATTTTGAAATCACTCAAGAAGTCTATACTAGTAGATGGCTGCTTGAGTCGAATTGGGGATTTTACGGGCTTTACCTTTTTTTTTTCCTTGTGAAAATTATCCAATTAATTACAAACTTATCGTATGTCTACCAATTCAATAATATTTTTTTAATTTGACCAAAATGTAGTCCTATCGGCCAATTGTCCTTGGATATAGCCGACGTGGCCGTCCATAAGTTGTCCACATCAATAGAGTCATGTGTGATAGCTAGCGAAGACTAATGCCACGTAAGCAATTCCGACCACAATTGACTGAAATCATTACATTGAATTTTTTCCTAAAAGGTTAACAAAATTAGAAAATTTATTACTAGATTGCCATTTGTAATTATGTAATTCTCTCACTTTTTTTTTTGCGTTGTCTTGACACAATTAAAATCATGCTACCATATAGTCTTTACTTTTGTATACACCTCAACTCTCACTTATTCATGACGCACAATTTGGTAGCTTGAACCTCACTGCAATGAGGAATTTGAATTAGAAATTTCTGGATTTAAAACTTGAATAAACTTAACATGATATTTCAGAAAGTCCATGGCCCCTTTAGGACTTCTGAATTCGGAGGGCTACCGTCTATTTCTTTGAGAAATAAAAAGGTTAATGAAATGAAAAACTACCTTGATGGAATGGGAATGAAGATGATGACGTTTGTATTAGCTTTCCTCTTGTCTCACGTCTCTCAGTGGTATATTCAAACAGACAGCCGAAGAGTTCCAATCCAATGGGTATACAGAAGAAGAGTCCAATCTCCATCAGGTCTTAATCTAGGGCTAAACCAGAAGGGTCAATTTATCTGCAGACCAAGCATCAATGACACGGCAATGTCGATCAATTTTTCAGTTTTGACTGGGTCACCTAATGACTTCTGAACCATATTTACAAGGTTAAAACTCAACAATTACAAAAGAGGGCCGCTTTAGTAGATGATACTCTGTCCATTAGCATCACTATCTTAAGCTATAATTGTCGGCAAATCATGCTCTCAATATTCTGCATAATCCGAGGACAAGGTCAGGGCCACCTAGTAGACAATCATTGACGCGTCCCATGTGATTATGCTATGCATATTGTTGGATTGCGTCGTCCGAAAATGATAGTAGCCCCACCATTGTCCCTCAGCTTTCTTCTTAGCATATAGGTATGGTTAGTTGCTAATTAATCAACCAGCGCCGATCAAATCAAGTCGGTCATCAATGCACACTCTTTTCCTAACCAACCATGTTAGACGCATTGTTATCTTCCAGGAACTTCCATTAATTGCTCAAGTGAGGACAACCACATCGTGTTCAAAGAGGGACATAGTCAATTATGAGGGATTGCAAATGTAGGGTCATGGATGCTGCCAAGCAAGATCCAAAACTTAGAGGCCCGCAGATCTTGTGCACTGCTTGAACTTGTTCTGTGGTCTCCTTATCACGGTACAAGCCCAGCAACCAACCAGAACGAGACAAGTCGGGCTGTTCAGATGAATGGCAATTATCCACATGTTCATGGTTAAATGGAGTTCGAATAATCTGAGCTGTCGAAAACCCCAGGTCTTCTTTAGATCCACACAGGCTTTGTCTAATCAGCTCTCTCCATCAGATGGAGGAGTGTCTCGTATTTAATTCGAACACCATGTAATAGGATTAGGGTAATTTTCAACTCGAGCTATGTTGACGGTTAAAAATCCAAACCAGGCTGATGATAACATCTAGGGTTTATTTACTTGTGCTAAATGAGTTTGACAGGAAGTTTGAATCTGAAGTGCAAGGAAACTAAATTCAAAGAAGTTTTCCCACAAAAGGATTGGCTTTTGATAGAATTCTCGCGTTATTATAGCCTTAACTTAGGTCGACGTCTTAAATGTATGGACCAGGAATGATCTAAGGCAAGGAAAAAGAAGAGACGGCCTGGGGTTTTTGTGCCCAAGTCGTTTCGTTCTTGGAACGGGAAGCTTCTCTGGTGAACATTCGGCTGTCGTCCCCATATGACTGTTATATGCTACATAACAACGGTCAGATTAGCCTGAGAATTTATCAGTTCCTTCTGACTTGTGTTTTCTACTTGATCCGGAATTGGAGGTACTACTGGACTTCGAAGATCAGAGTAAAAAGACTTGGTTCGATTTTCTCATCGATAGCTTTTCTTCTCTCTAGAGAACGTGTACAGACAAACAGGGGACTGCTGTGAAGGAACAGACAGAGACCCCTTCGAAAGAAGACAAGAATAGCATATCATATATGCCCTACAGAGGCCCATACTCGCATTATCACGCGCAAGACACATGAGGAGACATTGAAGTTGACACTCTCATTTGCATTCAAAAACCTAAGTCTCAGTCAACCTGAAAGAACCTGTCTATCATCTGCCCTTTCATCGCTCCCTTAATAAAGTCCATGTATATAAAGTTGTGATAACCCAAAGAAGAAAGCTATGAACTGGTGGTTGATGCCATATTATAGCTAGAAAAATAAAAAAGAGTCTAACATGGCCAAACTTCCATGCAAGCATCTTGTTCTCTTCGCATTGTTCTTGCTTTGTTTCGTCTCGTTTACGGCTACAGGTAATCTCTCTCTCTCTCTCTCTCTCTCTCTCTCTCTCTCTCTCTCTCTCTCTCTCTCTCTCTCTCTCTCTCTCTCGTGAAAATGTTGAATTGAATCACTGAATGCTTCTCTTTTGCTTGTTATGTAGCTCGAAACTTGCGAGAGAGCATTGTTGGAGAAGGAACGAGTCATGTGAGGATGCTTGTGGCAAAAGAAGAGCAACTGGCCGACCCAAATGACTTGTTTCAAATGGATTATACTCCGGCGCGAAAGAAGCCTCCCATACATAACTTATGAAATTCTTGGAGATGAATGAGTGTTTTCTGGTGCTGAATCATTCATTTCCACACAACCTTCATCCAACCCAGTTGAATGTACATAGAAAGATGTTACCATATTTTAAATGTGATACAGTAAGAGACGAAACAAGGAAAAACAATGGCTGCAATGAGAGTAGGAAAGTTTCCTAGGGCACGTACACTAAAATTTTGCAGAATCTTTCTTTAGTGGTGGGGGCATATACTAATAAGGTGTTTTCTCTTCCTTGTAGCTAGAAAGTAATGAATTATATATGCTTTCCAATTCTTTTCTAGTCCGCAAATACATATACCTGACTTAAGGTGAATGCAACATACATACAAGAGTTCGCTAGAATATTACAGTAAAATAGGCCTGAAGGACAAGCCAAGGTACTCCTTCCATAGTTTGTCCTACGCCTTTTCTGTGGTCTTCGTTCCAAGCATCCTTGCATCGTTTTGTAGTTGTGCTGCCAAATTTCAAGTTAAATCTGAGACTTCACGAAGCATAATTTTCGGCAATGTTCATAAAGCTCACTACATGAATGAAAAACCCTCGTCAGAATGACAATCCCATTCTTCCATTTCATCTATATTGCCAATCATGCCGGACCTGAAGTCAATCCAGTTAAAAAAAATTGAATTCTGATTCAAAAATTGGAAAATGAATATAATTAATAGCTCAAAATCAATCGACATCACATAGACGTGCTTTTAAAATGCCAAAAAGTTTCAAGTATGTAGCTGAAAGACGTGTTCATTACTCTACACAATGGCAGTAATGATTTGGTCATAAGCAGAAGTTTGATACCTCCATCTAAGAAGATGGCCGAACTCTTTAATATATCTAGTTAACCCACCTTCACTCAAAATCAAGTCAATGAATTAAGCGTTAACTAGAATATATAACTATTTAATATCATACCAATTCTTTAATGTTGGACTTTTCTAATACAACTTACACGTATATTCAATAATCTTCTTCTCACATGTGAGTTCAGTGTTAGGTCTACTCCCTATTTGACTCAAGTATTATTTTGTATCAACATGTCTCAACTCGAATCTCTAAACCACTCCCACTTCATTCCTAGTCTCTTTTGCCAACTACACCACAACACCTACCTTCACCCTTGATCTCTTTTGTCTCACGTGTCAATTCAGTGTTAGATCTACTCCTCTTTAATTTAGGCATCCTTCTACATCAATATGTCTCAACTCGAATCTCTAACAACACCCACCTTTATCCCCGGTCTCTTTTGCAAGCTACAACACAATGCCTACCTTCACTAATCTCTTTTTCCAAATTGAACCGTGAAGGCTTGTCCAGAAACCATGTTGGTCAAGAGATTTCTTCCTTGCAATCTCACAAAAGGGGTCATAGTGATCAGAGTCTGGCGATTGTTTACCAAATGTGCAAAGTTGTAAGACTATGTAATATGGCTGATACCTATCCAATGACAGAAGGTCCAATTGGTTGCATGATGACACCAATACACATTGGAAGTAGCAACCAATCAATCATCAGCTACAATATCACTTGTTAGGGAGTGTGCAACAAAACTTTGGTACCTTCATCTTGGGGAAATCACCAAAAGATAACTGAAATCCAAGTCCATCAATATATTTATTTGAACCAATTTTACTTAAAATTTTAAGTAAATGAGTTATGAGCCAACTAAAACTTATTAAATGCTACACACCGTACCAATTCTCTTGTTTGTGACTTCTCTAACACAACTCACTCTTGCATCTCAACAAAATTAAGAGGATATTCAGCATTGAGTATTCTAGATATTGTTACTAAAAACTTGACGGAGGCCAATAATAGAAAAGGAAGAAGTCAAGGTTCAGACATATATCTATGGCAACAGAAGGAGATAAAACCAAGTCGAATTACTCATATATCATATTATAATTTGAGTCACTACAACATAAATAAGTGCTTTCAAAATAGTTACAACAAGCGGCTTTTATCTATCATTGCTTTGATGATCAATGAGAGATTGAGCAATTAAAGCTCTCATATTTATGGTAGATTCAACCACTTGTGTAAAGTTTTCTTTATATTGGTGATTTATACTCTACTCAATCTATCAAAGGTGCTGAAGTTAAAGCTTATGAATTCGGGAATTATTTTCCAAAAAGTTATGAACTTATTGTAATGTAGGCAATTCACTTTTAAATATTTTGATTTTACAAGCTTAGTCTTAAACCTTTTAATTGTGTCAATTTAGTCTTAAATCTCTAGAATGTTTGCCAATAGTCCTAAACCTATTTTGATTTGACTAACTATATTAAAAAATCATCAAAAGATATAAGATGAAATTAACATATCATCAAAAGATTAAAGACTTAATTGATAGAATTGAAATGTTTAGAATTTAGTTGGCTTCTGCAAAATAAATTTAGGACTTTTTGGATAATTTTCCCAATTCGAGTCTTGTTGCTCTTTTTTTACAAACATATATATGAATTTATACTTTTATGCCTCACCGATTCATAATGTTTCTTTCGGATAGGCTAAACTTTTAGAAATCAATTGTGCATGATCCCATTTAAAGGGCTTTACATTGTTATAGGCATTGTGTAGATCTCTTCCTAGCAAAATATGGTAGGGTTTCATGGTTCTTTTTCAGGGAAAAGTGCCAAAAAAAAGTCATAAATATTTGCCACTTGTGCCAAAAAAGTCCTTAACCTTTTTTGTGTGTGTCAAATTAGTCATAAACCTTTGCAAGTTGTGTCATATAAGTCATGGTGACTGGAGGAAGCATATGTGAAGCCGATGTGGCTTGCTGCATGGTGACAACTCTTTTTTTTTCTTCTTCTTTTTCTTTTTTGCCGGCTTTTGGAGTAGCGAAGCCCTCGCCGGCGATGGGCGAGGGCGGCGGAGGCTGGGGAGGTCACCGTCGGCCTCGCCCATCGCCGGCGAGGGTAGGGCGAGGCCAGTCTCGCCCAAACGTGGGTGGGACAGCCCTGCCGCTACCTAGATTTGGGTGGCCCTATCCGCCCCTGTTTAGGCAGGGGCGGGGCTGTCTCAGCCTCGCCAGCAGTCGGCGGGGCCCGAGCGAGGCCGGCCCCACCCCTGCCCAGACAGAGGCGGACAGAGCTGCCCAGATCCGGGCGAGGCCAGCGATGGCCTCCCCAGCCCCCGCCGCCCTCGCCTGTCACCGGCAACCACTCCAAAGGCTGGCAGAAAATAAAAAGAAGAAGAAAAAAAAAGAGCTGTTCTCCGACAAGCCACGTCGACATCACGTGTGCTTCCTCCGGTCACCATGACTTATATGGCACAACTTGCAAAGGCTTAGGAGTGATTTGACACAAAAAAAAAAGTTGATGACTTTTTTAATACAAGTGGCAAATATTTAAGATTTTTTTGGCACTTTTTCCATTCTTTTCATGTTGCGAGTTCAAATATGACAAAAACAACAAACAAAAATACATTCTTGTTGAGTATCATAAAAGATTGTTAAGGTTTTAGTAGTAATTGATTGATGAAACCTTCCTTGTGATTTTCCACTTTTTTCCATATTTTCAAAGAGTATACAAATATTATTTTTTTAATAAACCAAAATTTCCATAATAACAGTACTTTAATTGAATATTTACTTGTATTGTATAGTTACCTTTACGCAATACCTCCAAATCAATCACTAGGTGCCAAGCCTTACAGGATAAATTCCATTGACGGTCTTCAATTTAATAAATAGTGTAATCAAATCAATAATGTTTGAGTTCAATAATCCAATGAGACAAAAAATCAATTTTAGATGGGTAAATTCTAAACTCTAATATGATTGTGGACCGGGTATTTTGCTAGTCAAGGCTCGAGTCGGTAATTCATATGTGGAACTATTTGTACATGATGCTCCGAGAATTGAACCTATGTTGTATGAGTAACTCATATGTTCAGTTCATAATTTGACTACTAAGCCAGCAGACACGGATTTGTATAGCTATCTATTCATTTAGAAATAGAAATAGCAAAAAAAAAAAAACATTTGATTCCGTGTGATTGGTTTGAGTGAATCAAGCGAAGTGCTGCTATGGGGTGAGGATTCAATTGGAAATCAATGACATTGTATGCACATCACAAGATTAATCAAATCCTATTCCAAAGCAATTGAAATCTAGGTCACTAATGCAAGTAGAATATGACGAGCTCTCAGACATCCAAGGAAGGATTGAAGCAGCACTAGCTCTCAAGCCCGGCGAAGGCGAAAGCTCTTAGGCGGCCACTGCGAATGTTCTTTGAGAAACAAGCCTTTGAAATGTCATCATCGATTAATATCATTAACAAACAGAGACACTCTTAACAATAAATTTTCCCCAAAATCATAGTGACACATCAATGGCCAATATAACATTGTATGCACATCACAAGATTGACCAAAACCTAATCAAAAGCAATTGAAATCTGGGTCAACACTGCAAGTAGAATATGACAAGCTCTCAGACATCCAAGGAAGGATTGAAGCAGCACTAGCTCTCAAGCCCGGCGAAGGCGAAAGCTCTTAGGCGGCCACTGCGAATGTTCTTTGAGAAACAAGCCTTTGAAATGTCATCATCGATTAATATCATTAACAAACAGAGACACTCTTAACAATAAATTTTCCCCAAAATCATAGTGACACATCAATGGCCAATATAACATTGTATGCACATCACAAGATTGACCAAAACCTAATCAAAAGCAATTGAAATCTGGGTCAACACTGCAAGTAGAATATGACAAGCTCTCAGACATCCAAGGAAGGATTGAAGCAGCACTAGCTCTCAAGCCCGGCGAAGGCGAAAGCTCTTAGGTGGCCACTGCGAATGTTCTTTGAGAAACAAGCCTTCAAATTGTCATCATCGATGAATATCACAAAGCAGAAACACTCTTACCAACAAATTTTCCACGAAATCATAATGACACATGAACAGCAACTGTAACATTGTATGCACATCACAAGACTGACCAAATCCTAATCCAAAGCAATTGAAACATAGGTCACCGTTGCAAGTAGAAGATGGCAAGGTCTCAGACATCCAAGGAAGGATTATAGCAGCATTAGCTCTCAAGCCCGGCGAAGGCGAGAGCTCTTAGGCGGCCACTGCGAATGTTTTGAGAAACAAGCCTTCGAATTGTCATCATCGATGAAATAAAAAATAGTCACTCTTAACAATAACTTTTCCGCAAGATCACAATGACACATCAACAGTCAACACAACATTGCATGCACATTACAAGACCGAGCAAATCCTAATCCAAAGCAATTGACATCCAGGTTACAACAGCAAGTACAAGACGACAAGGTCTCAGACATCCAAGGAAGGATTATAGCAGCATCAGCTCTCAAGCCCGGCGAAGGCGAAAGCTCTTAGGCGGCCACTGCGAATGTTTTCCGAGAAACAAGCCTTCGGATGTATCATCATCGACACGCGACAAAGCCACATCGCATTCCACTTTTTACATGAATGAGACACTAATCCTCCATAAAAACCACACGCCCACATAACTTACAGAAAATAAATCAATCTGAGGGACTTCTTCATCTCTCAAAACAATCAAGATCGATGCTTGAGGGGGCAGACGTGCAGTCCCCAGAACCATCAAGAAATCCCTCGACTGGAAATCACATCAGACATGCTGAGAACCCCAAATCCCCATCGAAACACACGATGAAAGCACCCCATTCAACAAGCAAGCAAGCACAGATCAGTTCATCGATAACCGTCTGAAGCAGCAGAAGAAAACAACGGATGCGTTCAGGAATTGCACAGAGACAGAGGGAGACAGAGAGAGTTTTGAAGAGGAAAACAGAGGAAGCTTGGTGAAATTGCTGAATGAGTCGGCGGAGGAGAGAACGGATGGGCTATATATAAAGGAAGAAGAGCTCATTAGGGTTTTATCTTTCCTTTCTTGTAAGGGTTTATGCTCTGAAATCAGGGAAGCGTCTTGGGGAATTTTCTTCTCTTTGGGCTCTTATTGGGCTGTTTTGCATTTCTGTGGGCCCAAAATATTGGGCCCAATATCCTTTATGGTCCAGCCATGGGGGCCTAATCGACCCGAATCGAACTCACCCGTCCCAGACGCATTATGGGTTTTGATACAGTGCCCTAAAACCCGTCTTAACACTTTGTAATAAACAAGAATTTTATGTTAAATGTACGATAAAGAACCTCAAATTCCACCGGAAAAAACTATTAATTTGAAATTTCGGTATCGTAAATCGCTGATTAGAGGTCTACGGAATCTCAAAAAATAAGATCGATAGAACTTAATATCAATGACCGTAAAAATCTAACATCTAACGATCATTAGAAGCCAGGTATGAAATTGTGATTGTCGTTGAAAAATTTAAACTCACGTGAAGATCTATTTTGAGGGTCTATAAATTTTTCTAAGTCCACTCGAGAGTTTTAACATAGTAAGAGCAACTCTCGAAAAAAAAAATCCTAAAAAGGGAGTTACCATAATTCCTAGAAAGGTCAAGATCGCCTAACACACGTCATTGTCTGACGCTCACCATCTAATTCAGATTGGATGGCTAGCAATTTTCAAAAAAACAAACAAATAAACAAACAAACCCCATTAATAAATAGGAGCCGTCTGATTTAGAAATCGAGCTTGAATCGGACAACCCCATATCTAGATATTCTTACACCAACGATTAGCCCAAGTGGGATTTCTCATAGTGGGGGAAAAAATCTGCCAAAATAAAAATTAAAGGGGATAAGAAAGAAACTTATTATTTTCAACAAATGAAAATCTCACTGCTTCGGTCATATTCTATTCTATTTTGTTAACATGTCTGTGCTAAATCAAAATGCAAAATGACCCCCCGTACAACAGCAAGATGGAACTGAATGAAACTGCAATCAAGAAAAAGACAATGGAAAACAAAAAATAAGACAAGAAAAATCCTATTTAGAAGAAGAACTGAAATGGCTAGAATCTGTCCATGGAGTCCGAGGAAAATCAGCTGCTCCACCACCTATCTGACCCTTCTGTGACCTCAAATTCATGAGCCGTTCAGAAGACATGAAAAGAGAAGAGCTTGGAGCTTGAGCAAGCACTAAATTCGGTAATGATGATGATGGAGAAGAAGAGGGGGGCGAGAAAGGTGACTGAAACTGCATCCCCGCCATCCGCTCGTACCGGCTTGTGGGTCGTCTCTGCGCTTGTTCTTGAAGAAGAAGAACATCGCTGCGACGATCATTAAAATTCTTCTCAGGAAACCGCTGCACAGGAGCCTGCCCGTTGCAATCAATGGCATTGGAATTGCTGGAAGCGGGCAACTCGGGGGAAATGGCGAAGTGGGTGGCTGCAGGATCCGCCGCAGAGGCCGTGGGAGGTGGTTGTGGCGGCAGCCGGACGTTCTCGGGGAAGTTGAGCTTGGCCTTGTTCCGTCTGATCCGGAGGGCGGCCTCGTCATAAGCCCGAGCCGCGGCCTCGGCGGTGTTGAACGTGCCCAGCCACACCCTCGAGGCCTTCGACGGGTCTCTTATCTCCGCCGCCCATTTCCCCCACGGCCGCTGTCTCACTCCTCTGTATTTTCTGCTTGGAGTCGCGTCCAATCTCGAGGTGGACATTGTCGGGGCCTCGTGGGGGTAATCGCATGTGGGAGTAGCGCGATGTGTTGGTTGATCTGCTTTTGCTATCTGAAGAGTTGTTGAGCCTGCATGACCTTCTGTAACCAAGAGAAGAAGATCGAGGGCGAATGTGTTACTTCGCATGGAATTATATCTTAGCTTGAGAATTCCAGAACGTTGTCCTAGAAGCAACTCTTTCGGATTCCGGTGGTATCTTTATATCTATGGCTTTATTGCTCCACACGAAAATAGTCAGAATAGTTGGCTGAAGAAGATCTTGATAAAGTCATAATTGGTGGGCTGATGAAAGGGAAGTCCAGAATGGCTGCTGAAGAAAGGTGGAATTCCTCTACAAGTAAAACCAGGAATGATCATGCAGAACGTGGGGGAAAGCGGCACCTAAAAATGCCTATATCTTTTGAACTGCTCCTCCACATTGTCCCGTTGTGCTCCTCATCTTAGGTGTTGTGACATTAATAAAACTCGCTTGTTTGCCTAGGTTCACCCCGACTATGCTTTTAGGATGAAAGCTACGAACAGTCCTTCACTAATCTTTAGCATGGAAGCTACTGAAGTTTGAGAGAACATGTTTTGATCTTAAAATCACAGGGGACCTAACTTGTGATTTTACTAGTAAGCTAAATTCTTGGCACCAGAAGATGACAACGAGCCTACCTGAGCAAAACCGGCATGGGCTTCCGAAAGGTGAAAATGTGGGATCACAACATAATATTATAACATTGTCCCACTTGAGTCCAACATTCATCAAAGAAATATTGTACCAAATGCACGTTAACTTTATGCTGAAGATAAAACGCATGAATCATGGCGATAAGTCCTCTTAAAATGAGTATTATCTTCTCTATAGATCACAATGCATCTTATCTCATCTGAAATTAGCCCAAATGTGATAACAAAATTTAATGAATAATTCTTATGTTTATTCTAGGTCGAACAAGGTTTATTCCATATAAAATGACTATCATTCTCATAATTAATAAATGTATTTACCACGATTTAGAATAATATCACAAATAAACAAGAGTTTCATAAATTTGTCCATGTGAATAAGAATTACAAGATATAACCAATTCATATCATAACCACATGATCTTTGTAACTCATTAGTAGCATACCTTTAGTCAAATGATCAGCTATTATCAATTCAGTACTAATGTGTGCAATGACCATTTTTTTTCTCTTTAACACGTCCTCTGATGGTTAAATAGTTAATGTCTATGTGATTAGTTTGACTACTATTCTTGTAGTTCTTGGCCATGACAACAACAACTGAATTCTAACAATATATTCTTATTGGCCTAGCAATAGAATATACAAATCTAAGCCCTGATATAAAAATCTTCAATCACATCCCATATGAGGTAGCTTTGAAACAAGCAATGAATTCAACCTCCACAGTGAAAGTAGTAACAAAGTTTGTTTCACACTCCTCTATGAGATGGCTTCGCTAGCCAACATAAAAATATATCCATATGCAACTGACTAGAGGAACCTGTTATCGATTTTTCGACACTTTATGTTTACGGTGCTCACCGAAATTCATCAATGGCTAAAGGTATGTAACCATTCTTCATGATTACACATTTGATTCAATTTTGCTTAAGTTTTGATAATGATTGAAGTGAAATTGGGATCCTTAGTTTTGATATTTAAGTTCTAATGTTTGGTACAAGAGCTTTCTCATCTCTGTCTCGATGAATTCATGAGTATTTTTGTTGAATTTTGGGTGAATTACACTAGGGACTTTTTGGGCCATAGGGAAAAATTATCGATTCTCGCCAAATTCCGACGAACCAAGACCCATTTTCAAAGATACATCTTCTCACTGCCATGGGAAACAAAAGCCCTAAGATAATTCAGTATATCAGTGATCGTCGGAAATGAATTGCATGGTTGAAGTTGCGGGTTGTTAGGGTTCGTGCTTTGGGATTCATGGTTCAATTTTGAGCTAATTTTTTGCGGTTTTCGTTGATTTTTGGACTGATGTGATCACATCGACATTAGTCACAAAACTCACTATTTATTTTAATTAGGGCGGCTGTCGAAGAACACAGAGACGACAAAGAGGAAAAAGGCACGTGGGACCCACATGTCAGATGTGGCTAGGCTCATGAGCGACACATGCCTGCTCAGCAGTTGCCGGTGCGTGCAGAGCACGTGCCTGTGTCCGACTTTTGACATTTTTTCCTTGTTCTTTTTTATGAATTGCTGGTTTTGCCCCTACAATCGCCATCATTCCATTTTGCGAATTTGGATCTCCTGACCGGATCTGATTTTGGGCAGGGGATTTTAAAGCAAAGAAGGTGGGCCCCACTTTGTTTTGTTTTTTTTTTTTTTTAAGCAGTCGTCCAATCAAAGATTGGAGATTGAACGCTAGGGTACTTTCCTAGGCAGGGGATCCAAATCCGCATTTTGCCCTTCCTATCGGTTACACTTACATTTTTGCCTCCATTGGGCTACTGAAATTCCATCTCTACCCCTGTCCGAACGTATTTACAATATTGGCCTTGTGATTTATTTACAGTTTTATCATTTTGATGGGTTATTTACTGAACGTGACATCACAACAGACATTATAACAGAATACCAAGAACTCGGACAAAGAGGTCGAATCTCCCCTTCCTCTCTTCCATCTGACACCGACAGAATCCAAGCATCAGTGGCCTTCACCCAGATCAGCCAGTTGTTGCTGATCATTACCAAACCATACTTCTCGGGAAGCACGCGGTGTAGAGCGAAAACCATTGCAGAGGTTTTGCAGCAGAACCATTACTGTTTGATGGAGAGATGGTGTTTCTTTCCCAAAAATGTGGCATTGAGTACAGTTCTGCTAAACATTCTTCTTTCAAAGATGGGTAATATTGAAATCGTGAGAGAAAGTACCAATTAGTGTAGCACCTTTTGTTTTTTTCAGGGCTGACTTCGGACAGCTTTGAATCCAACACTTGCTTTAGCTTGCTTCACAATGGAAGGGCTTGGCCGAGCATTGACATTACTCGTTCTTGCAGCTGACGGAATTATGACACATCTTTACGTATGAGCATCACGATGGTTGTCCCTCTGTGTCAATGCTGGAATTGAACCCAGGAGTCGAAACTAGTGATGAGAGCAAAAGCATGAGAGCTTAACTAAGGGAAGTTCTTGAACAATGAGAAACAAGTTTCTACTCAACTGAGAAAACTGGCAAATGAATCAAACGGAAGTGAGCTCGAACTCGATCAAGCCATGCAGCACTATGGACACACACAGACGCAAAGAATAAAGGGCCTCACCCGTAACGCCGCTCCCTACTGGGATTTGAGATGTTGGACGCCGAAGGAAATATTCAAGGTCTTTAGTCTATAACGGCTGTGATGGAAATTTTGATCGGAAACGTTTTATGACGTTTGATTTGCTTTGTTTCTTTAGAAACCCTTCCTACAAAGAGAATATCCAAATCACAAACATACCAAGAACAAGAAATTGTCTCTTTTCTTTCATTTGTTTACTGGTTCTACGTGTTGTTGGTTCTTATTCCATCTATTTACTTTGTGCAGAATAAGGAAGAAGATCTATTATATGAGGATAGATGCTAGAGTTTGTCGCTCCCCCGACCCCCGCCCGCTCAGCGTGGAGCGGGACCCACATATTTTCCTGTCGTAGGGGAGTATGAACCACACCTCAATAATTATTGTGGTTCTCAAGCCAATATTGTGACTTATGTGAAAGAATGTGTGATAGGCTTAGGCACCGTCAAGCATATTTGTGCAAATTAAAATGCATTTTCCTCCTACACTCCAGAAAGGGAAGGAGAATAAATTATTTATTTCAGTGATTAAAAAACGGCTCAAGTTCTTAGAAAAGGGAAATTTCTTCTCAAACTCACCTTTGGCAAGACTTTGGCCCTAAATGATGTACTACTTAAGGGCAAACCTGATTTCTGTATTTCCTTTGGGAAAGACTGGGGTGAAGGTGTCATTCAAATTTGACGAGATTGTAATAACAAAATATAATGGGAAATGATAATTGTAATAAGTGACTACTTGTTCTTAACGTTTCTAATGTTGTCGATGAAAATACTGCTTCTTCTACTTACTTGGTTGAATTTATTAATTCATGATATAATGGACTATGGCATGTTACTGATATTAAGATAATGCAAAAACAAGGTTTAATTATTGGATTAGAAATAAATGTTTTAATAAATGCATAGTGCCAAAACAAAATTAACTAAAAGCATTTCTATAAATAGAGAATCTGAATTGTTGAGTTTAATTCATATTGATTTAGGTGATCTAAGACAAACTATGACTAGAGGAAATAAACAATATTGTGTGATGGTTGCTCTAAATTAACTAAAGTTTATTTGCTCAAGAATAAAGATGAAACTCTTGCCATGTTTCTATTGTTTAAAGTTGAGGTAGAAAATCAATGGAATAAAAGATGAAAAATTAGATCGTTAATAAAATGTTGAGTTTTACTAAAAGATGAATTTTGACCACAATCAATTTGTACCAGTTCTAAAGTGTTCGATTTGAATTGTTTCTTCATTAAACCTCTCTTTTATTTGCTTATAAAGGAATCTCCAAATTGTAAAGAAAACATACCAAAACAATAAATTTTTTCTTTTATTTCCATTTATTTTGTCAGGTTTTTCATATAACTTAGTGTTTCTGTTCCCTCTATCTATTTTGTATATAGTAAAGAGGAAGATCTTTTGTGTTTTGAGAGAAGAGCCGTTTAGGGAGTTTCGTATTTCAATGAACGGAATTATCTCTAAAGACATTGCTTACATGTATCGAAATCTGTTCTTTGTTCTTGTTTTTGTCATATTTTTCAACAAATTTTGCAACATATCCTTCATGGCACTACTCAAGCACTCAATGCATTCTTCATGAGATTACCTATGGAACCAAGGACCTACCAACAATTTATAAAATTTTCCTTTTCAGACACACTTGAAGCAACAGATGAAGTTATAATCTACTTTACTCATCCATAATTGATGATGTGCGAGCATCTGAAAATGACGACATTAATTCTGAAATTTATTCACATGAAGAGATCTCATATATTGAAGGAAGGATTAGAGCAAAATCGGAATGTATCATCATGGACCCGAGAAAAAGCCACATCACAGTCCAATTTTCACTTGAACGAGACACTAACCCACAATCACATTTGGCATGCTCAAAAAAGGATGTGTGCGACTCAAGAGCAGCCTCAATTGAAAATCATATCGGACATGCTCAAAAGCCTTGATTCCCATAGAAGCACAACGAAGATCATTCCGTCGAGACCAACACAAGAAAACAGAAGGAAATAGCTAAGCCTCGAATTGCATATTATAGACCACTGTTAATTATTCTAAAAGCTTAATGATATATTCAATTAGGAGGCAAACGAGATCTGAAAAAATTTGAACTCATAACCTTCTACTCTAATATCAAGTGAGATTTTATGGACCAGTATCAATTGTTCTAAAACTTTGAGTTCTTGAATGAATACATAATTTAATATTTAAATATTTATTACAAATTTCATAGAGAAAGAGCGAGAGATTTGAAGAGCAAAGGGATCTTTGCTTTGTTGGGGATACTATTGGGCTGATTTCGCATGGTTGTGGGCCCAAATAATAAGGGCCCAATAGCCTTATATCCAACCACAAGGCCAACCCGATCCATCTTACTACTTACTCTGACCTCACTAAAGTAGTCAGTTTCCCATAAGATATTCATAGATCCATTACTGTGCTTTGTAACAAACAATAGTTTTCTTAAATTACGGAATGGATAATCTCTAATTTACACAAGCAACTATTCATTCGAAATTCAGACATTGCGAATAAGATTGATGAAACCCGATATCGACGATCATAAAAATCTGAAGACTTAGTAGTTATTAATATAAAGACTCCTTCTTAGCGCCCACATATTTTATAGGTAATCTCAAGATTTTTGACATAGCAAAGGCAACTTAAAACAATTATTAATTTTAATAGAGCTAATAATTTTGTCTGGATCCATGATCCTTTGCCCCAATCCATGATCCATCATCAATCTCCTCTATGATCTATGATTCATAATCGATCCAAGTAGGGAATATAAAGGGCACAAATCGAATTGAAATATTGAGTTTCCCAATTATGAATTCACAAATCGTTCCCAAACCTTGTTGGATTTTCTTATAATTGACCCGATTCTATCACACTTCCTCAAATCTGCCACCCACCTTTAGCGGTCGGGTGGGTTGCAACAAAAAATTATTCGAAAAATCTTAAACTTATCATATAGAGACTAATTAAGTTGTAAATCTTTTAGTTGTGTCAATTTAGTCATTTTATTTACAGTCAATTAATATAGTCATAAATTTTCAATGTAGTCTTTTCAGTCAAATACCCAAATAAAATATTTAGAACTAAATTGTCGAAAAATTTAACAACAAGTTAGTACAATTGAAAAGTTTAGTACCGAAATGGTCAGCATATGAATAGATCTATAACTTTTTAGTCAATTATTTTGTAATCTCGTGATGCCGGTCCCGCCTCCGCACCTAAACCTTTAAAAGTCACTTCATGGTATTATTGGGATCAACAGCTGCTCCTTTTACTTTTCATCCGAATCCCTCCTCTTTTTCAATTAGCTGCCTTCCTCCTCCTCCTCCTACAATTCAACGAGCTGGAAAACATTGCATGACGGTGCATTGTTTAAAAGCATGTGCAACAGGTTTGACATTCCGAAAGAACTCCTTCCTTTTTGACCATGCAAAGATCCCGCCGCCATTCAATCCCTTTGGCAATTTGAAGTTTGAAATCCGCGAGAGCCACAACTTGACGTGTGCTTTTATACTTTCAATTTGACCCCTCTTTCGTACGTGTCCCATGCTGACAACTCTGGATGAGCGAGCAGAAAACGGCTTCTGAAGCAAGGCTCTGGGAAACGGTTCGCGTCCATACCTCGTATGCTGTCGTGCGGAGGATGAAAAGCAGTGCTGAGAGGATGGAAATCTCTCTGCTTCCGACATTCCTTTCAATGTTGTCGACATGTCTGTCCTCATCGAAATGTATAATGGCCACCGCACGACAGCACGATGGAACGAAAAAATGAAGAACAAGAAAAGACGACGACCTCGCTGGCCTTGGGCGAGCTTGTCCCTGCCAACGACGGTGAGGGAGAGCCTTGCCATGGCTGGCCAAGGCTCAAATTGACCAGATCTGGCGAGGGCGGGCAGCAAGGCTCGAGTCCTCACCAGAGGCTGCGAGGGCAGCCTTCCTTAGGCCACCTATTATGCAAGGTCGTACCTCACCAAGCCATCGGCGAGGCTCGCCCTTGTTGTCGCTAGTAAGGCTAGGTAGGCAAGGCTCGTCAGCCCTTGCCTTATGGCTGGTTGCCAAGGTCTAGTGATCAGATTGAGGAGGAAGAAAGAGGGTTAAGCAAAAAAGAGAAAAAGAAATGAAAAAAAAAATGAATACAAATAATTAATTCAAAAAATATTAAAATATTTATTCAAAATTAATCATGTTGGCGTCACTGACCAAAATTAGTCGAATAGACTAAATTGGTACAAATACAAAAATTGCAAGGAATTTAGTTCTTACAAGTAAAGTTGAGAACTTAATTAGCAACAAAAAAAAAAGATCTTGTGGACAAATTTCAATAATGGTAGAATATATTATGTAGCCATCAACTTCTTTATATGTCCAATCAAAAAGATATAGCAACTTTGTCAAGCTCATTTGTGAGGAAAAAAGGTGTAAACATTAGCCTTGAAATGTCAAAAACTTCACCAAAGAAATTAAAAGAAAATGACCGGGACCTACCTTGAGTCAACATAAGTTTTCAGTTTGGGTCATATGTCTTTAGGATCGAGTTAGGTTCTTCAGGTCACATTTAGCTTGTTTCTCTAAAATGACATCGATTCTCTTTTTGTTCCCAAGAATTAAAAAAAAGGTATATATTTTTACTTATTGTTTGTTCTAATCTATTCCCTGGTCATTGATTTTTTTTTTAAATTAACGGATATACATATATAGACTTATGTTCTTTTTCTGTTTTGGTGGGCAGAAGAATAAAAAATAGAAATAGACATAGAAATAGAAATGTTACCAAACATGCTCTTTGTTGCCGTTTAATAAATTTAGAATTGTATTGGAAGAGGTCATTTTACTTTTCCTTTGAGTTCCTCCTTTTTGCAATTAGTGGTGTTCCCTGCCTCTCACAATTCAACAAGCAAGGAAACAGTGCATGAGGGTGGTGTGCAAAGAAACCAAAACCGAAGTGAATTGACCGAAAATTGGTAGTTCCCATGAGTACCAATCCCAATTCCAAGTGTGGAACCACCTGCCACATTATAATATTTCCCCATCAATAAATAGTTGTCGCACCACAATCACAGTTCAAGATTATAATTTCATAAGAGCCTCGTGGTCGTAGAAGAAAATTCTTGACTTATGTTGGGAATTTTGAAACCTGTTCCAATGGAATATTGGAAGTGGAGATTCGATCTCTTTATGGTTTGATCATTGGCATCTCAGGGGTCTACTAAACCTACATTTTTTCAATCGTTATATATATATTGGTCAGGCTTCTCCAGGGAAGCTAAGGTAGCTGATTTTTGCCGAGCGACGGTCCGAACATCGTTGATGGACACATTAGAGCCTTGGGGAGAGCTAATCCCGGTTTTATCTTCTCTCCCGAACACGTTATGATGGCTTGGCAATTCTTTGGGGTCCTTCTCAGTTGCGTCACCCTGGAGTATTGTCAGGCCTAGGGGTCAAACAGTGCAATGTCATAAATTTTTCTGGAATAGGATGATCGTCCCATGGCACTAATTTCACCTATGGCTTATAATGCGAAATAGACTATCGACCTAGATATTCTTACTTTTGTGTCATCGTATTATGGAAGTTAAGTGTATCTTCTATAATCATAAGCTAGATTCGGTAGACCACCTATTTTTTGGTTGTCAATCTGCATCTCAGTTGGCACAATTTTAGGCGGGGAGGTGAAATCTGCCTTTGGCATGGTGGCCCTTGGACTCAGACTCTAGATTGGGTGTTGGGCTATTTACAGGAGCATTGTTTCTATCAAAACATTATTGGATTCTCTTTGGGAGCCCATTGTCATATCATTTTGTAACCAAGCTGCCTATCTCTTAGCAATGAAGCTAAAACTAGAAAAGATGGTCAAGGACAAAGCTAGAACATTCCGTCATGTGCCTGACTCTCCTAGGAACATGAGGATACAGCGAGGTTTGGGGCCTTGATCTTGATATTTTTATGCTTTAGTGGACCGTCAATGTATGCTCCTTTATCACTTAGAACAATTTAAGAAAAGCCATAAATATAAAGAAGAAGATGAGGAAGAGTATACCACTTAGAACAATTTAAAAATAGGATGAACTAACGCCTAGAAAATTATCAGCGATTCCATGGACCCATCCAATGGACATTTATCGGTTTCAATCTTTTGGGAATCGGTTCTTTAATATCCATCAACACCATGCTGGCCCGGACATTGACATTGCATTATCCAAAAGCACGTGCAACAGGTTTGACGTTTCGAAAGAGCTCTCTTCATTTGACCATGCAAAGATCCCACCGCTATTCAATCTCTCTGACGATTTAAAGTTTGAAATCCGCTAGAGCCAATGCTGTCACTTGTGCTTTGACCCTTTCTATTCAACGCCTCTTTTTTTCGTTCGTTCGTTTGTTGCTGCTAATATTCTGGATAAGCAAGCAAATGGGGCAATTATCAAAAGATTCCTAAAACTTTTGCAACTTTATCAATTCAGTCATGAATCTTTTAGAATTTTTCACTTAGGTCCTTCCGATGACTTTGTCGGAAAAAGCCTACGTGGATGTCCAATCAGCACCATGTACATGACGTGGCCCGATAGATTGGTTGTTGGTAATGATGTGGCACCAAACGATATAATTTTGACAATTCGCCCCAAATATTGCCCCAAAATCAAACGAATAGAGATTCGTTCATACTGTCATATCAAACCAAGACAACCCACGCAAGCAGGAAGGAAAACTGAGGGTTTGTTCGGTTTTGGGGCAAAGCAAGCTAGATTCATTTGATTTTGGGGCAAAATTACGTTGTTTTGTACCGCATTATTGTCGATGACCAATCGTCGGGCCACATCATATACTCGGCATTGACTGGACATCCACATAGGTTTTTTCCAACGAAAATTTATTGAAAGGACTGAAATGGCAAAGTTACAAAATGTTTAAGATCGAATCGATCAAGTTATAAAAAATTTAAAACTTTTTCGACAATTGTCCAGCCAGCAAAGTATAGCTTCTGAAGCAAGGCTTTGGAAAGCCGTTCGTGTTCATAGGGTCGTCGGGAGCAGGAAAAGCAGTTCTGACAGGATGAAAATCACTCTGCTTCTATCATTATTTTCAATGTCGTCGACTTGAATGTGCTAATGGACAGGTCAAATGGTGAGCGGTTTGTGTTCATACCTCGCCTTGTGTCGTAGGGAGCATGAAAAGCAGTTCTGAGAGGATGAAAACCACTCTGCTTCTATCATTATTTTCAATGTCGTCGACATGAATGTGCTAATGGAAAGGTCAAATGGTGGCGTATAACAGCAAATTGGAACTAAATAGGACTATAATTAGAAAAGAAGAAGAAAAGAGGACGAAGAATCCTATCCAGAAGAACTGTAATGGCTAGAATCTGACCATGGACTTGGAGAAAAAACAGCAGCTCCGCCACCTGTCTGACCCTCTTGGGACCTCGAATTCACGATCGGCTGAGAAGACATGAAAAGAGAAGAGCTTGGAGCTGGGGAGACCACTGATCTTAATGATGACGAAGAAGAAGAAGAGAGCGAGAAAGACGGTTGAAACTGCGTCCCCAACGACGAGTTGGACCACACCATCTGATCGTACAAACTCATAGGTCGTCCCTGCGCTCGTTCTTGATGAACAACAACATCACCACTGTGATATTCGTTAAGATTATGTTCAAGAAACTGCTGCACAGGAGTCTGCCCATCGCGGTTAATGGCGTTGGAATTGCCAGAAGCCGGCAACTCAGGGGAAACGGCCAAGGGTGACACCGCCAGCTCCGCCGCAGAGGGCATGGGAGCTGGCTGTTGCCAGAGCCGGACGTTCTCGGGGAAGTTGAGCTTGGCCTTGTTGCCTCTGAACCCGAGGGCGGCCTCGTCGTAGGCCCGAGCGGCCGCCTCAGCCGTGTCAAACGTGCCAAGCCACACCCTCGAGGCCTTGAATGGGTCTCTTATCTCGGCAGCCCACTTCCCCCACGGCCTCTGTCTCACTCCTCTGTATTTCCTCCTCGGAGTTGGGTCCAATCTCAATGCCGTCGATGTCGGGGCCTCGTAGGTGTATTCGTATTTTGGAGGAGTCACATATGTTGGTTGATCTACTTTTGCTGTCTGAACAGTTGTTGACCCCGCATGACCTTCTGTAACTGAAAGAGGAAGATGAAGATTGGATGTATCACTTCGTATGCAATTAGAGCTTTAGCTTGACAATATCATAGTATCCTGTTAACAACTACTCTCGTTGATCGTGGTGGGATCTTTATCTCATTCGCATACGCCATCCACGGAAACAAAACTCATACGCCGTTGCGTATTCGTATGAAATCTGTTTCGTCTTTGGAGCTGTACGTATCGTGAGGCACGAATGAGAATGTCATATCGAACTTAAATCATAGTATTCGTTTTTGGCGAATTTTGGACATCGCCGAGGTTCCAGACAAAACTTTTTACGAAATGAAGCTAAGAACAGGTCTTCAATAATTTTTAGCGTAGAGAGCCAGAGAGGTTATGAACTGAACATAAAATAACAGGCGAGCTAACATGCGATTCCCTTCATAAGCTTACCTCTGGCACCAGATGATGACGATGAGCCTGCCTGCGCATAATCACCACGGACACGCGGAAGCTCAGATACCAAGAATTTGGATGAAGAGGTCGAATCTCCCCTTTCTCTCTTCCGTCCGACACCGACAGAATCCAAAGAGCGGGACCGACCTAGCAACGAAGCCGAATCGCCGCCGCTGCCGCAATACCCTTCGCTCGAATCGAACCGCTGTTGCCGATCATCACCTGATGATACTTCTCCAGACACGACGCGGCGTAGAGCGGAAACCATGACGGACATCTCTTGCTCCCTACTGAACGACAACGGAAAAGGGCCGGAATCAAGAGAGGCCTCAAGGGGCAGAGACGGCGGCCGGTAGTTGAGCCATGCATGGAAGTCTCTCTCCTCCTTTCCCTCCTCCTCCTCCTCCTCGTGGACGCCGTCCTTCTTGCCGTCGTCTCCGCCTGGATTCGCCACCTTCAGATCATGAAGGAACGAACTCCCACGCCAGAGCCAATTCGTTCGCGTGTGCGTGACAATCTCAAAGTTCCGAGGAGTCCTGATATAAGGGATGAGATCGAGCTGTTGCTTTGCGAACAATTCAACTTACACGCCGCCTTAAACTTTGAGGGACTCTCTCTTTCTTCGTAGTATTTCCCCATGCGCAGAAGCGAAGGAAACTTGTGTATTTAATACTAATTATAAAGTCATTGATCAAAAAGGCAGGCAAGATATGATCGCCAAGTAGAGTTCCTTTTGGTGGGGATTCCGTCAATGGTTGCCACGTCGCCCAAAAATAGAAACACCCATCTTTTGCAGGATATATATTGATGGGCATGCAATGTATTTTATGTATGGATGTGTATATAGATATATTCAGTCAAAGGTTAGGTGCGAAAGTCAAAGGGAGAATGAAGAATGGCAATTTGTGGCCAATCTCTTCTCCGGCTTCCAGACGTCGGTGCCGACCATGGCTCAACGCCGACACAGTGCCGCAATTCCTCCCACAAATCACCCGCAAAAAGAAAAACTTCACCGCCGACGCCGATCCCCCGACCCCGACGCCGACGCCGACATGTTAGCTTTTCCATCCAAATAAGCTTCTGCGACGGCTAGCACGGCAAACGGCGACGATGTGTACAAATGAGGAGTCACTCGAGCGAAGAAGTAAGCGGCGAGATATACAGAACATGGTTTTCTGTTTTGTCGTGGGTCCAAGCTGCCGTTCCGTCTTGCAAATGGAAAACGACGTTGTTTTGTACGAGTCAGCGCCGTAATTTTGCCTCAGATGTCGTGTAATTCGTGCACATTGTACTGTTTATCATGTCGATAGGCACATAAGCTTGGTCGGATGGAAAAGTTACCGGGTTGGTATTTTTGTCCGAGGAGCAAAGTTTGGTGGTTCTTCTCGTTCGTTCGAGAAGCGAGGATATCACGTTCCTTTTTCAATCCCTCTAATTATTTCGTAATGAATTTGTACTTTTCTTTTCACTATTCGTAGTCCGGAATTCCGGCATGAGGCAACATCGAATCAATGGATCAAAAGAAAAGGGGAGCATGCATAGTACTAAGGTGATGTGATTTTCTTGGGAGTTGATATCGCGTCCGTGATTAGATAGACTGACTTTGCTTCTTCAGTCTCATGGCGTCTCGTGAGTCAATTAGGTAATCCATCGACATAATACTTTACTTTGTTCAAATCGACGAAAAGGTATTCTAGAACACTAGGGTACGAAGTGTATTTAATCACGAGAGCCTACTTAGTGGCTAGAATGATATGAGCCAGCTAGACAGATTTTTTGAAATCTTAGGTCGAGGTTGGAGTTAGGAACTTTTTTTTTTGGTAGGTCGATAATGTATTTAATCAAGCCGGATCGAGTAGACATAGCTTCATGTTCAAACTTTTTCAGACACGAGCTCTACCGGTCGGGATAATTACCCAACCAAAGTCCCAAACTTCTCATATGGATGTCAATTTAGTCCTAAATATTTCAATATTACCAATGTAGTTTTAAACCTTTGCACGAAATCCCAATATAACCTTTTGGCCGATTGTCGTCAGAAATTACTGATATGGTGTCTAGTCATCGCCAGTCGTCTTATATGGCAAGCTGACATGGATAACTTGTGGATCGTAATATCGGCTATTTTCCAACTATGATTGGCTAAAATGATTGTATTGGAATTTGTGCAAAGATTTAGGACTACAGTGACATATTTGAAAAAGTTATAATTAAATTAACATCAATGCAATAGAATATTGCATTAGTATTTTTTTTCTTATACCCATTATAATATGATATTTTAGACCTTGAACTCGATTTCTTTAATAGATAAAATACCTGAATCGGCTTTTAGTTTTCCAAATAAGATAGCATCATCTTCCTATTTCATATAGTAGAATTACAATACACAAAATGCAATTACTCTATAAGGATTGTGAGTCACTCATGTGTCAGGCAGTTTTGACTTTTGAGTTCGACTAAATTCAATATTAGCATTCGAGTTAGCTGCAACTCCATTTCTCTGGGTAAGGTCAACTATTGTGTTAATCTTAAGTTGAAGAACAGAACAAGACGTGCATCATCAGACTCAAGCTCGCCTAACTCTAGGGTTTGAACTATACTCAAATTGCACTAAATTGCATTATAGATAATCATCTTTTCACATTATAATTTTGGCATTTTGAACACGACAAGTTAGAACAAATGTTTGGTGGTGGTCAAAGTCTATTTGGTGAAAATTCAATTATATAGCAAAAGGGTCCCTGGGGAGCATTTGTCAGAATGCTTGTGTGATACATTTTGATATAATATTAAGGTATGTTGACAAAGTTACTTTGGCCCAATTGAAACATTGAAGTAGGGTTGATTCAGAATATGTGAACCCTCCCTCCTCGAACGTTCAGAGGATCGCATATCCCTTTAGTCAAATAGCTAGCCTAGACCGAACGCCGGATTCGTCGCGTTCCAAGCCTCGATTGATCATGCTCTCCGCCCGAATCATCGCTCGATCTTGAATGATGTTTCGAGTGACACGAGACTCCCATAATCGAGCATGCGAGTCCCGGCTCGTATGCATCGAGAGCATCCGGACGCTCGCTCCAAATATGTGTTGGGTAGATCAAGCTCACAACGCGCGATATCTATGTTGGGGTAGATGTTGCGCATCGTGGTGTATGGCCAGAACTTAGGGAAAGCGACGGTCAACGTTGACTTCAGTCGAAGCGCACCGGCATCCTTTTCGGGTTCACGCGGTTTTTCTTAGGTGTTGCCCCCCAGCTTTAGGATGGGCACGAATTGAGCAGAGTGTGACGTGCTGCAACAAGGAATCGAAGGGTTTATTCGTTTGGCAACGAGGAACTTTCGTAGGGGATGCGTCCTCATTCGTCACGTCAGATGGAAGTGATGCCTTTTGTATTCCACACGAAGGGACAACCACGGGGATCCGGATTGGGTGACTTGAAGTCGCCTGATTAGGGATCCGTGGCCGTCCGATTTTAGATAGGACGGGCACTCATTGTTTGAGTCGGACGGATGGGACAAAAAGCAAAATCTAGAGACTTAAGTCATTAGATCTTTTTCCCGAGCACGGAGAACAAGGCGAGAGCTAATTTGGTTTGTAAGAAGGGTGGGAGGAGAATAAAAACAAAAAGGATACTTATTTTTTACTTCTTTATTTGAACTATTCAAACATTTAATCTCAAAAGATTAAGTCGATAAGTGAATGGAGACCGCGCATATAAAGAGTGCATGTGCTCTATCGTCGAGTGGTCTGAGATATTTCAACGCCCATTTTTGTGTGCAAGCCGAATTAAAAATTACATGATGAATCTGACGAATGAGATCGACGCACGCTCGAAATAAATTGGAGCAGCAGTTGGTTCCAATGCCACATTGAAAGGCTTAACTCAAAAGTTTAGGCCCCAGAGGTGAAGAGAAACAAAGTATTTATGAAAAATATGATAACACTATAAGTCCACAAAAGGTAAAAGGGAAGGCTCGTATTCCAAGCATTGAGCAAGATTTAAGCTCATACTTTCGATTGGGACTCATCATGCCTCTCTACGAGGTTTTGTTTTCCTAGGGCAAGACTTAACGAGGTCGTGGAATGGTGCTTTTGTGGTTCGTAATAAGCACAACACGTCTCCATGAGGGTAACCGATCAAAGAAGGAAGAGTCACTGCCAAAACTAGGTATAGCGTGGTCCTCACGGGTCAATTCTTATGTTGAAATATGGAACCTATCCTAGTACAATTAATGGTGTCAGTCCTCAATCCTATTATGGACCGAGCTCTAGGGATAATCAGTGCTCCGGGCGGTTCGGTTCCCCTCACGGAATCGGGAACCGGATCGATAGGATCAGTTCCCATTCTCTAGGATTGAGAACCGGACTGGCCGATCTTGTGACTGGTCCGGTCCGGTTTTCGGGCGGTCCAATAGGACCCTAACAAATTAAGAAACTTAATCATCACATAAGAAAGTCGGAGCCGCCCAGCTTCACCTTCTCCACCTCCACAAGCTCCACCTTCTTTCAAGGTGGCGGAACCCTCCGACCCGCTTAGTGCTGGAAACTAGCATTTGCTTAGCGTCGGGAAGCAAGTGTCCATGTAGAGATGGACATGGGGGCATGTGCAAAAACATATAACAACTTAGTGAATGATTGGGGGTGGCCAACTTTTGCCTAAGAATTCAAAGTCCAAGTCTATTGTCACTCAAAGTCCAATGGTGTCGGTCCTCAATCTTACTATGGAGCGACCCCTTTCAAATTAACTTTAGTTAATGTCAGTTTTAACGGTGAATCAATAAAGCTCGAGATTAAATTAACAAAATGCGAGATGATGAAGCATCATAGGTAGATGATTTGCATTCGAACACACTAGATGATTAAATCGAAAAGATAAATGGCCTTTGGATCACTAATCTTAAGAGTGCGCTTGTCTTGCAAGAGAAATTATTGTCGGAAAATATTATGCTCGTTTTTCCAATATTTGGGTCATTTTAAAAAATAAGCTAATGGACAAATCTTTTGACGGTGAAAGGGATGTTTGATATGTTTGTCTGTAAAACAAACTTTAAGGTACTTTTCTTATCTTGCATAGGAAGAAACTTTTGGTCACTATAAGGCTAAAATAAGTAAAAAAAAATTGTGAAATAGGCTAGTGGGCTAAACCTTACTATATCCACATATAGGTACACATTTATTAGATGCACTTAGCACTTAATCAACAATTCAACTATTATTTTTTATTTTCGAAATTAATTTTAATCTATTTATTTATTACTCTTTTAATTTGTGACTGTTCATACATAATTTGACTCGTGATCGTTTGGGAAAAAAATTGTCTACTTTAAGACACGAATGGGTGTGTCTAATTTTGGCAATTTAGACATCAAGAAGTGTGTTCAATTTGCCATATATATTTCTGTTTATTTTTTTTAGAACTTCCATCTTCGTTTTCTCAAGAGATACAATTTGTCTCCAATTATTGTTTAGGGAGTTTAAGGAGATTATGTGAAATTACTATCAACTAATCTCACAATATTTTATTGAATCTTGAAGGTAATTTGTCAAAAACATATAGAAACTAAGTGGGACAAATTAATCCTAAAATAAAGTGATTACATGTCTCAAAATCCAATTATATTTCGATTCCATTTCTTTGGTACAACATTTTCCTATAAGGGAAACTTATGGGTAACTTCAACAAAATGGCTTTCTCTTTTGAAAAACAAAAAGCATTTTCCAAATTACAATGGAATCCCACCCTTCAAGGCTAGCTTGGGACCCTCCTCAATAGCCGTGCTAAGCACTCAAGTCCGGATGATAGGTTCAAGTACCCCAAATGCTACACTTGGGTCGTCGATGCCCATGTTCCCCAAGGGCAGACTCGACTCCTTCATGACCAAGCCCAACTCCCTAGCTCTTGTGCTCGAGACCTCGGTGTTGAACTCAAGTCCGTGGCACCCATTCATGAGTCCTTGGCTTCTAACAGCCAAGCTGAAGTCCCTCAAGTTCGGGCCCTAGAACTTGATGTTTGTTCTAGAGACCTTGATGACTAAGCTCGAGACCTTCACAGCCAAGCTCATGTAGGGGCGAGCAACTTAGACTACCCAAATCGGGAACTACCTAGATCGGCCTATAACCAAATTGGACCAGAAGTGTCGGTCCAATCCCCGGTTTTCAAAACGGTGTTCAAGCGGTCCAGTTCCCATTTCCTAAGAAGGCCAAACCAGACAAATTGATAATCTTTTTTTATATTTTAGTAAAAATAAACAACCCAACGGTGGATAACTGTATTGATTGAGAGCTTATCTCTCATCACTAAGGTTGAGAGTTCAAAATCCACAGTTACTAGCGTCTTAAGTGAGGGGATCATAGTGTTGGGGTATTGTACTAGTTTTCCCCGAAGTATAGGGGCCCGACCCTTTGGTATCGTCTGGGCACGTGAAACCCGTGGTGGAGTCCTCAGTTACAAAAAATAAAATAACTCAATTTAAATTTCTAAAATTTTAATTTTTACCAAACTTTACCAAAATATTTTTAAAAAGTAAATAAATTCAATTCTTTTGAGAATTTTCCCGATATATATATGGTCTGATCTGATCTAAGATTAGGCAATCCGATCCCAATCCTGGAGATTGAGGACTGGTCCCATCAGTCTGGTTTCCGGTGCCGAAGAGGAACTGGACTACCCTGGACCATACACACTCCTAGGCTCATGACCCTAGTGCTCGAACTCAAAATCTAGGATTATACTTGTTGTATTTCACATATACATGTTTCATAATTTTTCTATAATTAGAGTAAAAAAAGCGACTCCCATGTTACTCGCCAAACACAACCAATGATGATAAGACAAAAAAATTTTACCCTAAAAAACAAGTTATTTCCCGATTTTTTTGCCGACAGAGTTCATTCTTCGTGAAACAGACGGGCCCGAATGTACCGTTAATTCTCCGGAGGGTTCGACAATGAATTGGGTGGCCAACTTTTGCCAAAGAATTCAAAGTCCAAGTCTATTGTAAGTCACAACCGACCTAAAAAGGGACATACAGATGTGACCCTTCGTGAGCCTCTCACTTTGGCAATTGACATATGGAGAAATCATTGAAGGAAACGATGATTGAGGAAAGTATCAGACAAGTATACCGTCCATGTTACATGTATGTGCAAACGTAATACCGCTCATCGGTCAGACTGGAATGTCGGCAAAGATCGAACGCAAAGGTGAAGGCTTTTATTTTATGCATAGAACTATTAGACCCGCCGCAGGACAAACACGAACGGTCGACACCGGTGATATTAATAAATTATACGCGATGAATGAAATAAATTATATTTCTTTCAAAATTAATTTCGTTTGATGTTCGGGAGGAGAAAGTTTTTGTGGTATGCGAAAGGTCAAAAGTCAACGTTTTTTTGGGGGGGGGGGGGGGGTTCAAACTCAACGAGAACATAAAAAGAACGGCGCACGAGGAATGAGTGAGCTCATCGGTGACGTGGCATGATGTGGAAAGGCGCACAGGTGCTGTCCGAAATGACAGAGGGCGGTGGCCCTACCAAATTGCTGATCTTCTTCTTCGTCATCATCATCCTTTTTAAATCAAATGTCTGACCTCTTCTGTCATGTAATCCTATTCTAATTCATCCAAAAACATTTTTCTCATTTTTCGGGTAGGCTCGGAAAGATCAATTAAAGGAAAATCCATATTTAAGATTAGGAAGATGATTTTCTCTTTAGATTTTTCTTTTCAAAATATGACTAGATATAGACGGTTCGACTAGAAAATCTACTCTTAAGCATGGGAATCCTAATATTTATTCTTGAGATCGCTGTGCAAGGATCGAATATGTTGATGTCCACCAGGGCCAAGCCTCGGTCTTATCCACGAAGGTTGAGATCCTGATGACAGTGCCCATGGACAAGCCTAGGACTATGGTACCATTGCTTGACTCCTTGGCTTGGCTCCATAGAGGCCACACAAAAAACTCGAGTGCTAGTGCCCAGATCTCTAATATCCAGGGTAGGCTCCATTAATGCAGAGCTCAAGTCCAAGGTTCTTGAGCTCAAGACCCCGTGCCTCGGATTCGGGTTCATTAAGGCTAGGACCATGACCTCGATGCCATTGCCTAAGACCCCAACACCTAGGCTCATGTCCATTGAGGCTAGACTCAGACCTTGACACCCAAGCTTAGGCCTATTAAGGCAGGGCTTGGGTCCCTGGCACCCATGCCCTTCTCCATCGAGGTTAGGCTTGGAACCTCAATGCCCTTATTGATGACATCGATTCTCGAGCTTTGGGCCACGATTATTAGTGCTCGGGTTCATCAAGATCAAGATTGCGACCTCGGAGCCCGTGCCCCAATCCCCCGTCACTTAGGTCAAGGTCCATCAAGATGATACCTAGTGCCCATACCTAGTCCCCTAGCTGTCTATACACAAATCATTAATGCCAGAATAATGTATGTTTATTTATGAGTATTTTTTCCTTATTAAATAGAGAAATACATATTCTATTTTATTTTTAAGTTTCAGCCAAACAATGGACAATCTCGTCATTTTCCCAAAAAAATAACTTTTTGAAATATATTTTTTTCAAAACAAATAAAACCTTGTGAAAACAAACACGAGCGTATTTTCCATGAAAATTTTTAAGGAAAATAGCTAGCTAGTCTTAATCTATTTGGTGGTTTCAGAAAAAGAGATGTCCTTTTTGCCAGAAGATATTTTCTCCCAACCTAAGCTCGACATTCAATAAATGAAAAACGTTTTCCATGTATGGATTAGTCTTTCATCATCCAAATATCGAAAAAGCGGAAAACAATCTCTCGAAAATAATATCCAACCTTTGAAGAGATTTTCATTTGTCCTATTCTTCAAATTTCCATCTCATTATATTAAGTTCGATAGCGGAATTTGTTTGTTTTCTTATGGATTTCTAGGAATGGGAGCGTGACTTGTCGTAATTGGCCGTTTGCATGACTTCTTCATCAACCTTCTACAGCTCGACCGGGAGAACCAGAAAATGATTGGCTAACATGAAATGGTTCACGTTAGCCAATCCCAACCATTAATGCCCCCTAGTACAAGGCGAGGGGGGTTCGCTCACGTCAGGCGATCCGAATCAAGGAGAACCAATGATCAAGAAAGGTCACATTATACGACTCCATGACCAGGTTTGACTTCAGTTCCGTCCAAGAACTAGATGAATAAGGAGAAATTTACAGTGGTTTGGGCGCAGTGCGTCACTTAACAGGTGGGCCTCACTTGCTATAAGCGGGGCCCACTTGTCAAGTCCCCCCTCCCTGTTGGCCCGAGCGCACTACTCCCGGACCATGTAATATCTTCTCAATGAATAAGTTGAATGCCTACTTGGGCGTTGACCTCATCCTGGACCATGTAATATCTTCTCGATGAATAAATTGAATGCCTATTCGGGCATTGATCTCATCGGCTCAAGCTCCCAGAGCCCATCGGTTTTGAGCTTCTTCGAAACCGGCGGACCGTCTCGAAATCCTTGGAAGATGCCTTCGGAGCGCCAATGGATATGCCTCGACAATCGTGGACTTTGACGCGTCCGACGATGTCCGGGGGCCCATGCTGGCTGTGCTGAGGTTTTGACTTCAAACTAGTTCTCGTCTCCCTCGA
This sequence comes from Melaleuca quinquenervia, assembly GCA_030064385.1. Lineage (NCBI taxonomy): Eukaryota > Viridiplantae > Streptophyta > Magnoliopsida > Myrtales > Myrtaceae > Melaleuca > Melaleuca quinquenervia. Next base: position 17,184,237 of record CM057726.1, read on the forward strand.
CCGATGCGCTTTGATACTTTCTACCAGGTTTTGCTAAGGAGAGAAGGGGAATGTTCATAAAAGGATTTGTATTGTCAGCGAGTCTAAATTGAAAGGGGGAAATTATCCTATCAATCCTCAATTTATTATGCACGTGTCAATTTATTCTTAAATTATTCGATTTCACCGATTGATCATAGATATTTATGTATAATTTCAATATAATCATCCTAAACAATCTTTTCCATATATTGATAACGTAGCGGTGTGCCATTTAAGATGGCCGGCGATGATCGGATTGCCATGTCTCGATAATTTTCGACGAGAATCGATTGAGAATATTACTTACAAATTTCGTGCAAAGGCTTAAGATTGAATCGGTGAAATAGATTGGTTCATAATTAAATTGACATCCATATAATTTTTTAAAGATTAATTGAGTAATTTTCCCAACACGATAGCTTGCGCTTTTATGTGGAGGCTTGACCTGACTTTCATATAACCTAGCAACTCTCGTGAGTAGATTGGATTTCGGTCTAAAATCAAGTGCCAAGACATATAATAAAGAAGTCAATTAAGGGGTTTTGGAAAGATTTGAATTCGGTACCCTCTCATGTTTTAATACCGTGCAAGATTTCGCAAGACCATTACCAACCGTTTGAAAATTTTGAACTTCCGGGCCCGAACATTCTAACGTGATATCATCGCACAACCTAAACGCTTAAATTTGCCAATGGCCTACAAAATCTTTCCTATGCAACGGTAATGTCTCTAATCTTGCACCCTTATATTTCTAAAATATGAGCTTTGCGCTTTGCGGTCTAAGCCGTCTGTCGAATGGACTCCTGATGTGTTTGATGGAAAGTCTGCCGTTGACCACTCCTCCTCGTTAATAGAAATGTCACCAAACATTGACTATTGGCTATCGGATCGCCATCAAGATCACTTCAAAGTAGACTCCGTTTGCATCTTCGATTTACTCTCTTTCGAGAGGTTGATGGATTACCGTGAAAGGAACGGTTCCCCTTTTGCCTTTTCTTCCGGGCCAAACTTTATGTGCTATAGGGTGGTATTGGGAAAACGTACCACATACAACAATTTGTCACGACGTGAGAGAGGGGTCAATGGATTTTATAGACTTTTGAGGATCGAAATCCATCGCCGACGTATCTATCTTTCTTCCTTGACAAAGTCAAAAGAAAGAAATGAAAATCGGTTCTCGAGTGGTATCAAAGGGTCAAGATATAAAACCAATTGCACGTCCGGTTATATATATTCAGGCTCGCCGTAGTTTGCCAAGGAACATAATTGATCCCCGTGTGAACCGATCGGCAAAGGCCTATTTGGTTCGATTCTCGAATGGTAACGACCCGGTCGCTCATCCTCATCCCTACTCACTGCAAAATCATATATGGGTGAAGAAAATTCAAGCCCTCAGAGTATGACTAAGTTATTATGCTGAGTCCGCAACCTATTTCCCTAAAAACTCTAGAAGTCAATCATTGAACATCCGACATAAGTTTTGCGTAGGCCCAATCATTGAACATCCTCTTGACAAGCCTTTTCCGTAGGCCCAATCTTAACAAGCCGGACAATACCGGATGTGTGAATTACCTTGGAAATAGCCCAAGTGATTCTCGGCCCAAAGTTGAACTTGGGCTTGGCTCAGGATATTTTACAACGACGGGTCCGTTGGCTTTGCCCTCATGATCTTGTTTCTAACTTTCTTTTCTCGAAAATTCTGGAAAACAAAGCATCGATATTATCACGGATTGACGAAACTTACAAGAATGAAGGTCAGCCTAACTTATCTCGGATTTCAGCAGATCGATCCCATTAAATACGATACAATCACAGAAAAAAGTCGATAATTTCTAGTCAAGTTTGAGCTCAACGGAGCTAATTGAATGATCCACGCATTCAGTACCTTAAACGTTTCATCAAATATGTTAATATTGGAAAACCCAAAATTTTATGAATCTAAGACGAGTATTTAGTTCTTGATAAATAAAGTAATATTACATGCCAAGTGACATGCAACTTAGGTTTCGTTCATTTCATGGAAAATACAATATTTCTGGAAAATATTTTCCGGAAAGTCATTTTTCAAGAAAATAGCAATACTTCTCAGTGTTTGTTTGTCAAAGGTCGCCAGCTTGTCAGCCTCGAGTGAGATCAAAACACACTACTAGAGGTGCGATATTTAAAGGTAAACAAAGAAAATAGAAAATGTTTTCCACTTTAAAAAAAACGAAAAATATTTTCCCCACTTTTGAAGGTATTTTTTCCATTGGTGAAAAATATTTTCCTCAACTAATTTTATGTTCTGTGAAACGAAAGCCGAAAAATCCGAAAAATATTTTTCAGAAGTTATTTTCCGTGAACCGAACGGAACATTAAACTTCTTTCATCTGATAGTCTAATCAAACCCTATATGCTCATTGCATCTATCCTCCATATGATCATTAAACTGACCTTCGATATGGGAATCATAAGGGTCCAAGATTGGACGGTCAAAAATTCGAGCAGTACCGACAAAGCAAGTGGTGCTATGAGCAAGATCGTCAACGAAAGTTCCCTGAAATTGATCGCCAAGCACTCATAATTCCTAAACTAGACAACAGGATATGGATAAATTGTTCTTGACTCACTTGTCCCCCACCAGCAGAAGTCTTCCCCTGGAAAGCCACGGAACGCAAGGAATCCACTTTGCCAGTAATAGAAGTGCTACCGAGTCAAGTCAACTTAGTGCTCAAAGCACGACTCTATTAGAGCGTATTCGAGGCTCGATGCTCAATTCGAACTCGATAGAAGCTCGAGCTCGGGTCAGATAAGTTTCCAACGAAACTCGTACTCGACTCAATCGGTTGATAATTAATTGAAATGAACTCCGGTTGGAGCTCAAATTTCTAGAAATACACCGCCGTGATCGAAAATTTAGTATATTCATTATAATTGTTCATATTCATCGTGTATACTTATAACCAAACATAAAGAGGTAATTATTTGATCAGGCCGACGAACTACTCGAGCGAAATGTTTCCAAACCCCAAGTTCCCAAGCTCAACTCCAACTCGGAATCGATGGACGGCTTAAGCACTCCTAAACGGTAAGATAATTCGAGGCGCGAGATACTTTTTGAGCATTTGGATGGTCGACAGCAACAGAGCATGGAGTGCAGACGGATTTGCGAAACCGGGGTCTTGCAGATTGTCAAGCTATGCATGATTCGAGATGGAAAAGTACAGAGTCAACGCTTCAAGCAGTCAAGAATTGCGTGCGAGTCAACTCGGAATCATCTCTGGACCAAATCGTTGAAAAACTTGGTGCCAAAGAGATGGCGGCTCATTGCCACCACTAGCCGGAGCACTGGCCACCACTCAGGACGCGCTTTTGCGGGGTTGCCGAGCGAAGGAGAAGATGATTCATCCGTGACCATCGTTCCGTCTTCAACGTCACTTGCCAGTAGAATCCCTAGACCCAACAGTGTGGAATTGAGCAGTCACCATGAAACTAGGAGCACCGCTTCTCATGGCGGTTTCGCTGATCCTAGTCCACTCCGCTTTCTCCTCCGACGTGAGGTTCATCTCGAGGGAGCTGAAGTGCCGCGAAGACGAGAGGTCGGCCTTGCTGGAGTTGAAGAGAGCCTTCTTCCGCAAGAGCTTGTGTGCGTCCTATGACGAGCTCATGCCGGCGAAGCTAGAATCGTGGCGAGCGGTGGGGGGAGAGGCAGGGGATTGCTGTGCTTGGGATGGCGTCGAGTGCGATGAGGAGACTGGTCATGTGGTTGGCCTCGACCTCGAAAATAGCTGCCTCCATGGCCCGATCGGCTCCAATGCCAGCCTCTTCCATCTTGTTCGCTTGCGTAGGCTCAACCTTGCCGCCAACGACTTCAAATCGTCCCGAATACCGCCTGCGATAGGCAATCTCCGGGAGCTGACGAGCTTAGTCCTCTTCGATTCTTCATTTCGTGGACAAATCCCGTGGGAAGTCCTCAACCTGACCAACTTGTCCTTCCTTGATCTTTCTTACAATGAATTGGAGCTCAAGAGTCCGAGTATGGAGAACCTAGTCCGGAGTCTAACCAAAATGGAGGGGCTCAACCTCTCTCAGGTGCTCACGTCAGGTCTGCTTCCTGACGCAGTTGCGGATTTGTCCAATTTGACCTCCCTAGTGCTCGCGAACTGTAGTTTGCAAGGCGAGCTCCCTATGGCCACCTTTGAGCTGCCGAAGCTCGAAACTCTCGATGTGAGCCTCAACCGGAATCTCTCGGTTCGAATGCCGGAGTTTCATGGGAGTAGCCCGCTTAAGTCCTTGTTGCTTTCCTGGACTAAGTGTCCTGGTTGGCTTCCAAGTTCACTTGGCAACCTGAGTTCTCTAATTGAGTTGAACATCGCAAGCTGCGAGTTATCAGGGATCATTCCATCTTCAGTAGGTCAGTTGGCTCAGCTTTATACGATGGATTTGAGCGGGAACCAGTTGACAGGCGAAATCCCGCCTTCGCTCGGGAAGCTCATCGGACTTACCTATCTCGATCTTAGCTCCAATCAACTCTCGGGGGAAATCCCGTCTTCTTTGATGAATCTCTCCGAGGTCACTCTTTTCGATCTCAGCTACAATCGATTGACTGGGCAAATCCCATACCAAATCTCAGGCCTCACCAATGTACTTAAACTCGATCTCTCCTATAACAGACTGGAGGGCCCGATGCCAAGTACAATCTTTGACCTCAAGAATCTGAATAAGCTCACTGTTGTTTCGAACAACTTGAATGGCACCGCACAGTTCGACTTGCTGATGAAGCATCAAAGCCTCCAGGCACTTTACTTGTCATTCAACAATTTCTCTCTGGTCACAAAGGACCTGAATGTCAGCCTTTCGAAAATAGTCGTCCTCGGGTTGGCTTCTTGCAGCTTGAAGGAGTTCCCCAGGTTCCTCGCGAAGCTCGATACGTTGGAATGGATCGACCTGTCCTACAACGGAATTTCTGGGCAAGTGCCGCCGTGGATGCTAAATGTAAGTCCGGAAAATTTGGCGTACCTGAATCTTTCTAAGAACTCCCTGACGGGATTTTCGTCGTCCCCAGTTGAATTCAAATGGCCCAATCTCGAGACTTTGGACCTCCGGTACAACGGAATGGAAGGACCGCTTCCGCTTCCGCAGAGATCCATTGTGTTCTATCTCGCCTCGAATAACAGGCTGACAGGACAGATACCGCCGGCAATATGCCAGCTGAGCTCGATTCAAATACTTGATTTGGCCAAAAACGAGCTCTCGGGAGTCCTACCTTCTTGTCTGAGCAATTTAAGCAGCACCCTTTTGACGTTGAGCTTGCATGGCAACAGGTTTTACGGAAGAATCCCTCAACTACAGAAGGGGGCGTGCAAATTGAAGATGGTCGATTTGAGCGACAACCGACTGCTAGGGCCATTGCCTAGGGGACTCGGCAAATGTGTCGGGCTCGAGTTTCTCAATTTGGGTAACAATCAGATCGTGGATACGTTTCCTTCGGGATTAGGCTCTCTTCCTAATCTGAAGGTACTCATTTTGCATTCCAATAGATTTCATGGTGTTATAAAGGAGCCGCGGAGCAATCGTCATCGCTTTCCTAAGCTTCACATCATTGACCTGTCCATGAACAACTTCTCCGGTGACCTGCCATCGAAGTACTTCGATTCCTGGAACGCCATGAAATTCACCGAGACAGATGAGGTGGTCTACTATGCAGACCGGATGGTGCAGTACGCCTGGTTCACGAGTTCGTATGGTGATTACGATTACTCGATCACGATACTCAACAAGGGAATCGAGATGGAGTACAGCAAGATCTTGGAGTACCTGACCGTGATCGACCTTTCGAGCAACGGCTTTGTCGGCAGAATCCCGAGTTCCATAGGAAGTCTGAAGGAAGTCCATTTGCTCAATCTCTCCAACAACGCCATCTTCGGCTCCATCCCTCCGTACCTGGGAAATTTGACCAAATTAGAAGCTCTCGACCTGTCAAGTAATGAGCTCACCGGAGAGATACCTCCGGAGCTAACCCAACTCACCTCCCTCGCCTTCTTCAACGTGTCGGACAACCGTCTTTCCGGGCCCATACCTCGAGAGAAGCAGTTCAACACATTCGAGAACAGCTCCTACGGGGGGAACCTAGGACTCTGCGGAGCTCCTCTGACAAAGAAATGCGGCAATCTCGAAGCATCGCCACCTCCGCCATCCGACAATGCGTTCGTCAAAGAAAACTCGAGGACATGGATTGAAGAACTCGATTGGAAAATCGTGCTGATGGGCTTTGCTAGCGGTTCGGTCATCGGCGCAGTTGTGGGGCTCAACTGCACCGGGAGGATCCAGCATTGGTTCGTCGACAAGTATTGCCAAGGAAAGCAGAGAAGACGGAGGCGCAGGAGAAGGGTTGTCTGATCTGCATCCTGTCATATAACGTGATGTGATCAGCTCGAATCCATGGGAGACATCGAATAGAAATGTCAGTCGAGTTCATCAAGCTGACTTTACCGAGTGTGAGATGATCTTCAGCTCTTGAAAGTTCAATACGGATAGTACTCAAGAATGTAGCAGTAGATTATACAATGGTCTCTCTTCTTGTTTACGTATAAAAAACCTTGATATTCTATGACAAACTCATTTTGATTTCGTTATATATGCTTCAACAGTAATTGATGGTATGATTTTCACTTCCCTCGTATAATTTAGGGATTTGTATATCACAAAACCTTGGCTACACTATATTTTCCCCATACGCCATGTCAATAGCCTCTGTTGTGAATCGTTAATGTGGAATACATAAATTAACTCGCTCGAGATAATCAATTTTATATCAAGCGTCGCGATTTTACCATTTACCATATTCATAATCACATTCCCTGAATATCATCCATCTCAATTGTTGCGATAATAAATGCTATCATTACATCAAAAGTCACATCTTGCGATTTCACAACCACGTGCTAGAAGATGAGTTGATCCGAGAGCACTCTCCTTCCATCCAATGCAAAATTCAGCTCACTCCAACTTAGGGAATCACTCCATGTTCTTGTCTGGCCAAGCTATTAACAAGATAAGCACAACTCCCTGCTAACCGCGACCCAAATCAAGAACAATCTACAAAAAGCATGTGTATGACAAATGAATTCTGTGCAATTCTCATATCAAAATTCATTCAAAATTTTCCTAAACAACCTAGGGTTTTTGTTAAATTACGACAATAAAGCATTTAAATCGGATAGCCATAAGCGTAATCATATCAATAAATCGGTGGCCTAATACATCTACCATTGTAATTAAGAATTACAAATTGTCAAATATAAATTGTAGTTCCACTTTATAGTCAATTGAAGCAACCATCACATCGTCATCATTCACATGTATGTACATATATCTTGAAGATCCGGCAAGAATAAGAAAACACCCAACATCATTATCGTCCAACTACACTAAAGTTTTGCTTAACACCGCCGTCTCTCTCTCTCTCTCTCTCACATTGCTTCGCGGAATCTTCCGAGTCAACTGCCAAATCGCGAAGGTTTCTGATCCATTCTCTCCACCGGAACGAGGGAAAGGGCCGGCGACGACAATGGCGGACGAGAACGAGTCGACATCGGTCCCGCTGAGCAGTAGCGGCCAGCGCGACATCGACGAGGCCGGCGAAGGAAGAGGAGATCCCGAGGATCCGGTCAAGGCGCGCCCACCCTCTCCCCCCAATCCCTCCACTCGCCAGGTGCGTGCGATTCGACTCCCCGCCTCGCGCTCGCCGACCTTTTTTGTGAATTTCTGGCGGCGGTCCTTTGGTCATCTGACCCGCATTCTCGTTGTGACCGTCCCGGGTTCGGGCGGACCCCCGGGCTTTATCGGGTTCTCGTATCTGGGTTCTTGATCATGTGTGCCGTTAGTCGACTTTTTTGACGTTTCGGATCCTTTATGGGTGTTTTGGGGGAGCCAGATAGTGTGGAATCATTCTTAGTCGTGGAAATTAAGGTGAAGATGTATTATTGGTCTTTTTCTTGAGTCTTTGTCCTTGTATTCTTGGTCTCTTTGTATGTCCCTGTCTTGGACAGGGGAGGCAAGTTGAAAAGCCAAGTTGATAAGGACGCCGGTAAAGGAAGGGAAAGGACGAGAGATGGAAGGAAGTGGAAGAATTATGAGTTGTATGAAATTCTTTGTCACAATCCTTACATCGGCGATGGCTGAGACTCACAAGTACAGCACATAGCGTGTGATTCAGTAACAAGACGATATTTATAGTCTGTGATTCCTAAATGCATTTGAATATCTAACCTAGCGTATTCCTTGGGATCACTTGCAGCTCGTAGACTTTACCTCCATTTCTGCACTTTGGCTTCATTAGCTCTGTCAATTTTTGATTCTACCCTGGGCTTGGGCAAAGCAAGGTTCATGACAACCCTGTCATTTAATCCAATTTATAGGCAACATATTTTTTAAACTGATAAAATCTTGGTCTACAACCTCAATATCGCATGTTCACCTGCTCAAGTGATCTGTATTACCCATATTTAACAGCCAATTTCTTTCCCCTTCAATAGATATGTAAATCATATGCTCAAGACTTTGTCGTCAACCTGATCCTATGATGTGGCTGTTGAGGACAAGGCGAGTGAACTAGGCCTTTATGCTTACCATGTCTGTGTCTTCCAATCATCACACTCGAAGAATGCATGCCAAGCCCTTTGCTAGTGGATCTAATCAGCTTGAGTTTCACCCTGGAAATCTGGATTTGCATCTTCATCGCCTCCACTGGCTCATACGTCTTCTCATACCTTTTCAAGCATCAGCACCAGCAACAAAAATTATGAAAGCAATGAAAGATTAAAACCTTAAAATACCACACCGAAGTTCAAGTGAAAGTTTCAAAGAGCTCCTTTCTCTTCTTCATGTATTGTCATCAATGACTAGATCCAGTGGAAATCCTACCGCTGGCTATGATGGAACTCATTTATAATTACTAAGTAATGGCTTTGCAAAAAAGTGCATAATTAATTTGTCTGATGACTATGGAATGCCTTACCTAGAAAGACTAAGAATTCAATGAAATGTACGAACTTAAGTGAAAGCAAAGAGAGAGAAAAACTTTTAGAAAATTGCCTCCCATGGGAGTTACCGATATACCCTCATAAATGAAGTATGAAGAGATTTTGCTCAAGGGATAACAGGTGGAATCTTATGGATAAATTTTGTCGATTATATTTGATATCTATTTGTTTGATTAATAAGAGCTATTAGTCTAGTTTAGGATAAATCGTCTTCTTTTGCAATTCATATGCGATCATGAAATCCCCTTAATCCTAAAGTTGTCATTTCTTTGTATACAATCTCATCCATGGGTATGCGAAAAAGAAAACCTCATCCATGGTAGAGTGGAATATGTAATCACTACATCGAGTTCATGTTCTCTTTTTTCTTTTTTAGCCACTAACTCATATTGACTTTTGAGCCACAAAGTTATATATAATTATAATAGTACTTTGCTTGGTAAAATGTGTTTAATCATGGTTAACATAACCATCTTGTGATAAATTAAGTGGAGGTGTGATAAATTGCTCGGTTCCAAGGATGTAAAACTTGCTCTTTTGTTGCAAAAGTCTCTGGTAGTAAACCCTCCTCATTTATAGTAAACTATTTTATTTTTTATAAAAAAAATAATTGAGTGAAGTTACATGGTTAGCTTTTAATCAAAATAAAAAATTGTACATGCCAAAACACACTCATCTAGGTTAAAAAATTTAATTGTAAAGTACCTTCAAGTGTGGTAAATTTCTAAGTGGTGGTAAAGGATATTCTATTATTATAGAAAATCTGTCAAGTGAAGGTTGTGACAAATGAATACAATCTGTTTGCAAGGCTTATACATTTTATCCCTCATTTTGGCAGGCTTGCTGTTATGTGCTTCAGAGTTGGGTCTCAAAAAAGTTTATGACTGGATGGTAACATGTTTAGCTACTTGCTCATATGCAATGATTGGTTGCTTACTGCTTCTGGAAGACTGAAACAACTGATGTTTATTTGCAGTGTTGTTCTGTTCCCGGTTGCGGTCACATTTTTTATTACATGGTGGTTTATTGAGTTTGTTGATGGGTTTTTCAGTCCCATCTATGCCCAGCTAGGGATAGACATATTTGGTAAGTAGCGAGCACTTAGTGAAAACATGTTCTTTTATTATATTCTGCGAATATCTGTTGTCTGATGTAGCAGTCATTGGCCATATGAGTGAAGCCAAATTTTGCCTAGAGTTATTCAGTGTTAAAGCCAAAATGACTTAATTAGTTTATTTACTTTAAAGTTGAATTTCATGGATGCTAGCATGCTAAATATTCTTAGCAAACGTTTAGGATTGCTTCAAATGCACCTGTTTGTTGTAATAGTTCACTGCCTGACTATTAAGAAAGAACAGGAAAAATACTTCTGGACAATTCTGTAGGCCTTACTGAATGGCCTACAAACTGTCGGTGCATTTCATACTGCCTGAGCTAGATGCTTACGAGATACATGACAAAGTGCTATGTTAATTAGACTCGTGTTTGCTTGAACCTAATCTTTGACTTAGGACTGTCTCCACTCGATTCATATGGGGAAAGTTAGGCTTTTGCATTCCCCTTTCCTTGAACCTTTCCTATCAAATTTCATTTTAGATATGTGGGCACAACAGTGATCTGATTTTTGTCTTTGTTATTCCAGTAAGGAGAGAATTAACTTTTTGCACATAACTTAATAAGAAGTGGTATCTATCCTCTTCTTCCTCTACATATCTTCATCTCTGGTCACCACTTTCTGCTTGGAAGCTTCTTTCTCTATGTATGCTCACGCCCCTCCCAGACGTCTTAATAAGGCCCCAATATTCAATTAGCAGCTTGACTTGAATGTGGTTTTTTGAAGGCATGCTTCTTGAACTATATATTCTATGTTATGTAGATACAAAGTACTCTCGTAGACTTTATGCTGTTGCTTCTTCAACTTAGTCTGATGAAGTCATCCTCTTATTGATAACCTGTTCTCTTATCTGTAACATTGCGATTTACGAAGCACTGGATCTTTTATTTTGCAGGGCTGGGTTTTATCACATCTCTGCTTTTTGTATTCCTTGTTGGGGTTTTTGTTTCATCATGGCTGGGTTCCACTATCTTCTGGATTGGAGAGTGGTTTATCAAGCGAATGCCATTCGTTAAGCATATTTACTCAGCCTCTAAGCAAATTAGTGCCGCAGTTTCTCCTGGTAAAGATTATTAGTTTTGTTCTGCCTAGTCGACTACTGCAAAACCAGTTATATTCTTGCATACTAATCATTGTGAATAGTACTTTCTGAATGGCATGTGCCTTGTCAATCCCAGTTTTTAATGGATTGGAAATACAAACTTTGTCAATTACTATTTCAGTAATGCAGATGTACTGAATGTACTTCAAGTTGATTTGTTTGCTGTCCTGCCAAGTTGTGGATTTTAACTTTGGTCCATTTCTCAATGTGAAGATGCTATTGATGAACTCGGCATATGTTCTATGCCTGTTTATGGTAATAATTTTAACAATTGGATGAGGACACTTAGTCTACATTTGTAACAGGATACAAATCAGTCCTATCAGGTGTTTGGTTGCTGTCCAAGATAAAGTCTAATAAAAGAAGAATATAGCTTGGATAAAAATATCCCACCTAGAGTGTGGGATAAATGTGTAGGATCTTTCACACCCATGGTGTAAAAGCTATATTCCGAAAAACCTGCCCTCTCCTTCTCCTTCTCCTTCTCCTTTAGAGCTCTCCGATTCATGTCGAAACTTCACGGATGCATTGAGAGAATCAAAGCACTATATTTTTTTTATTCGCGGAGGTCAATGGTCATGCTCTTTCTCATTGCATATCAATTTGAGTCCTCCGATTTTACACAGCATTAGTCAGCATATCTACGTCCATGTTGTTTTACAACAGACAACATTGAACAATCTTTTTCTTGCAAAGTTGTGAGTTACATAGATGTGGATTTTGGTATTAATGGAATGCTTGTATATTTAAACATCGTTACCATGTAACGGTGGTCTTGTGGAAGTTTTTGTCTCAAGAAATAGGGAATATGTCAAGTGCATACAAAGTGAGTGTCAGAGCAGGTGCTATTGATGGTTTCTACTACAGTTTAGTTGTTTCAATGGTGGTTTTGATGTCTGGGAGAATAAAAGGATGATGGTGCTAAAGAAACATTGTTACTGTATACTTACAACTTCAGTTAAAGACCCAGATTGCAATTGTTCTGGTCTTTAAACTATCTCGTGTGCTTTTGATATGGCCCAACAAGTGCCATAGCTACGAGCAGTTCAATCTCAATCCTTTTTTTCTCCGGAGGGAGGGGGTTGCCATCTTACCTTTTCCAAGTGCAGGATGATTTCTTGCTTTCCAATTATTAAAACAGGTTGCTGTAAATTAGCTAGCACACACTCTTCTTTTGCAATAATGCATGATGGTTTCATTATCTGGTCATACTTGCTTGATTTGCTGATGTTATGAACAAACATTGAAGAAAAAGGAACATCTATTTTTCTTCAATTGAAAGCATTTCCTACATCTTGGCTGGTAACCTTTTAAAAAAAAAATTACTACGCAAATTTTATAAAGGAGTCAGATTTTGGGTTTTGTCCGTTTTCTTTATTCGATTTGGGAGTTTATGATGATAAAAATGGTACCTTTTCATGGCAGTAATGTATTGTCATTTACCCTAATATTTAGTTACTATCAAATAAGAGATAAGATAGGATGTATCTAGCTTTATTTTTGTGATTCACCAACCAGTTGATAGGATTTGGTAAACTTCCTGGATTTTATATCTTATCCTATCCAGTCTGGACTAGAAATCCAGACAACCAAACACAACCCTAGGCTTTTGTAGTGGAATAGCTTTGAGGGAGAGGCGAAAAGAAATGTGACATTAATTTTTCCTTAGAAATGTGCTTCCTTTTTACTGATCATTTGTTTCTTATGGTTGATTAGCCTTTGCTTTCTTTATGTTCACCTTTTGCGAACTTAACAATCACATGCATGCTTGAACTGGGAGGTTTTTTTTCCCTGCAGACCAAAACACAACAGCCTTTAAAGAGGTTGCAATCATCCGCCATCCACGTGTTGGTGAATATGCATTTGGTTTCATCACATCAACAGTCATCCTTCAGGTGCTTCTCTTATGTTACTGTTCACCATCCCTATTCTCATAATTCAAGAGAAAAATTACTGGTCTTTGCCTGCTTCTTTAGCAGAAAATAATTGACAAACTTGTCATTTCTGTGCATCAGATGATTCTTCTTACCATTGAATAATCTTTTTGCCTATAAATCAAGTAAAGGCCCCAAAAAAAAAATTCCTTGATGTTAATGGACAATAGAAACAAAGAGTAAAAGTGAGCATTGATATTGAAAACTTTAAGATCCACTGTAAACCATAACGGAAAGTTTGAGTTCTGCATGCTTCTAAATGAACTAAGTTATAGATAAATCAATTTGTTAGAGAATCTAAGGTAGTGTGTTGTATACAAGTCATGGTGATTCATTGGACTTTACCTTTATAAGAAAATAAGAGACACATAGTTGAAAAGGCAAACAAAGGGGTTGTTCAGGCCCTAAGATGTTATTGAAATAGGAACTTTACTTGATGCACTTTTCACTAGTCTGGTCTTATACTCCTATAAAGGACAGGGCAAATCCTGCAAGGGTGTCTTATTGCTGTTAGCTGTTGATGCCTGAGCCGGAATGTAATGGGCAGAATAAATAATTTAAAGGCAGTTCTGTTTTGATATTGCTTATTCTTCTGCATATTTTACCTACTATGGTTTTGTTATGCAGAAAGACAATGAAGATGAGGAGTTGTGCAGTGTTTTTGTCCCAACAAACCATCTATATATAGGCGATATATTTCTTGTTAATTCCAAAGACATCATAAGACCAAATCTCTCAATCCGAGAAGGCATAGGTGTGACTTCCTATTTACATGCTGATGAATGGTGTTGCTTTTGATATGATTGAATTTACTTCTCGATGCTCTATACTTTTTGCTACTTTTCTTTTCTAAGAAAGTTTCTAAAGAAACAGGTCTGTTTTCAAGATTCATGGGAAAGAAATATTGCAAGCCCCCTTTAATTTGGACTTAGATTACTAATTTCGGATCAGAGATGGACTTTCATTCTCTAGTGGGGCAAGTGATGCATCTGATGTCTGTCCATCACCTGTGTGCTTTGTAATCATCCCTTGAAGTCATTCCAAAAGCTAGCTATAGCAATTCTCTGTTAAGCTTATTGCTATCGGTGGCATACAAGCTCTAACTAGATGCATCCTGGGAAGGCCCAATTGATTATCAATATTTCATAGGGTTCCTTTGACAATGGGAACCATTCTCTTGCTGCAATTGAAGCAGTTGTTTTCCTCATGGATTCTCATCCATGCTCACTTAAATTGTGTTTATCCATCCTCCAGAAATATCGTTTTCACTGATTTCACTGGTCATTCGTACAATAAATTTGCCTTCTATAAATCGGAATAATCTGGCATCATCTACTTAAACGTCAGCATCAGATCGAAGCATCTCCAAAGTACGTTTTGCTAATTGAGAATTTCCATTTTTCAGAGATCATCGTATCTGGGGGTATGACGATGCCCCAAACTATTTCGCCTCAGGAAAAACCTGCAAGGAAAGGTGAAATTGTACCTCTCGACAGAATCATATGATCTTATGAAGACGAGGATGTCTTGATGGGTCTCACTGCATTCTTTTGGAGTTATTGTGTAACGTAAATCTATGTTCAGTAGTCGCATAGTTGTAATCAGTGTTCGTAGATTGTAAGATCATCAAATCATTTTGGTTATGATTATCCTTTAATTGTTTCATATCCCTTGGGAGTGATAAATGCATCTGTAAGTAGTAATATATAAAGCTCTCTTCGCCGACCAAGAATTTCCCTTGTTTGCTTTAATTGTTTCATATCCCTTGGTTTTGCTTGTTTGCTAGTTCATATGTTCTGCTAATTGTTCTGGCCATATGTTCAGAAAGGCTGTAGACAACCTCTAATTGGGTTTACACATTCATCTTGAAAGTTAGGTGTAAGTGGAATGGCCATATCAACTTGGTATGCTAGCTGAGTTAATTAACTATATGCATGGTTTTGCTTGTAGCCGATGGCCATGGGCAAATGTGGTTGAATTCGTGTACGGTATCAACATCTCCTTTTTTTTTTTTTTTTTTTTCTGTTTTGCCCTTATTATTTAATATATCATATATACATATATATATATTGAGATTAAATGGTGTGAATATTAATTAGGTGACGTGGCGTCTCGAGGAATTTGCAATGATTTTTTTTCCTCAATTTCACACTTAATTACGTTCTACCTAATCCAGAGTTACTATAATCATTGTGATAATATGTATAGAAATATGTAATTCTTACATGTCGTGGAGATTAAGTATGGATTATCAAAATATGAAATTGTTCTCAAGGTATATGACTACCCGTTGTTTAATTAACACACAAGGCTTATGGATGTATATTGCTATCAATTATTTAATTAGTACATGAATTATATGTAACCAACAAATGAATTTTTACTTTACCTATCAGAAAAAAAAAAGCATCGTAAAATCAATATTCTTTTGCTTCTAAAAATAACATAAATCTATTTATGTACGTCAATTAATTTTTCTATTTATAGAAATAGCTCAATAGCTAAGGAATAAAAGTCAGAACAAAAGAAGTAAAATAAGAATGTTTTTTTTTTCGAAAACAAATAGAAAAGCTAGGCTATTTTTTTTTAAACAAACTTAACATTAGCATCACTTGGAGACCCAAACTTGACCGACAACACATACAACTTGAATCGAAAACGGTAGTAAAGTGAAGGTGAGTCCAGGTCTCTTCTTTTTAGACATTTATCGAGATAACGTTTATACTTTCTTTCCTCCTCATAAATAAGCATGACAAAGTTGCTACATCTTTTTGAGTCTGATCCATGCTGCAATCAATGAAATTTGCTGATGAGTCGACAAAGACATGTCCAATCAAGGTTTGGACTTGAACAAGAAATTCGCCCTACTTTCCACTTTGATAGAATTCAAAACTTTAGCTGCATTGACATTTTGTTCTAGCTTCTTCAAGCCACCTGCCAAGCAGATTTTCCAATAAATGAACTTTAAACATTCCATTACCATGTCACTTCATCCCTTTCACTTTAGAAATTAGCTCCTTTTCGACCTCTAACAAAATTGTGCTCAATGCTTTCCTATTTCCATCCCTTTGTCTCTACCCACCTCCTTATCTAAGTTAAAAATGAAATTAGAAGTTCCAAACATTATGTGCCCACCTCTTGAATGAGATTGAGATGTGAATGTTGAAGTGCTTAAAAAACATCAACGATGTTTTCTTATTCAAAAACTATATCCGCTATATGCTAGAATTTATAACGTACACAGACTTTTCTAATTGTAATCGATTAATGTTCTTACCATCTATCTTTTCTTTGTAGTAGTCAAATAAACTAGTGCTCCATGAATTTCCAATTTTCTTTGCTTAAAGGTTTGACAAATTTGTACAAATAAGTAAATCAACTCTAAGATTGCCTCCTTGAAAAAATTGTTTCGTCCTTGCCCATTCCACAAGTCTTGCAGTTAAAAAAGCTCAAATGCAACTATTTATTGCAATGCTCAAAGATTTAATGTTAACCTCCCCATACTGTAAGTTACAAATAGTAAAACTTTCTATTGTCACTTATAACCATCCGTAATTGGCTAACCATTTTGTTTGATTTTTTTATGCCATATTAAAATATCTTGATCGTTTAAATCTTTGCAAAACTTCATTTTTATCTAAACATAAGTTCTTAAGTCTCCATTGATATTTTTGTAATTATATTAAACAATTGAGGAATATGAATTTTTAAGATCATATCAAACACACTTATATTATTTTCCTACTCTGAGAATAGAAATTATGTACAGTTATCAGACGTGCTCTTCTGCTCACAAACCTACTCACAAACTCATCCATTGGATATATATTAGAAAAAACTATTTTGAACTTAATTATATCATTACTGGAGTAAAAAAAATTATTAAATCCACCATTAATGACCATGTAGACTCGCATGAGCCAACAAGAAATTTGATGGTTGTATCAGCAATTCCATTAGACATTTTATATAGAAAGACCAATTCGAACAAACAAATATGTAGTTTGAAGATTTCATTGCATTGGAAAAAAAAAAAGTCTTGCACAAATCGAAAAAGTTAGAGACCGTCCTATGCCATTATCTTAGAAGAATTCAAGCTCATAGGTTCGTCAATGGACGAAATTTTTTATCACTCGTAAAGTCATTTACCTAATTTACTGCAAAGGTAGGTAGTAATTTAATCTATACAAATCAGGATAATTATTTGAAAAGCCATAAAAATGGTTGTACGGATGTCAATTTAGTTTTAAAATTTTAAATTTATAAACTAATGTAGTTATTCTAATCAATTTTGATCGAGAATCATTGACATGGAGTGGCTAGTAATAATATGGACAATTTTTATAATTTTCAAAACTTTCTAAATTATTTATTTTATTTTTTAACCATGGAAAGCAAACTTAAAAAAAATTTACAAACTTTGCACTTTAATGCCTATATTGATGATTGACAGTCAAAATTGGTTCGAATGACTATATTGATAAATTGTCTAAAGTTTTATAACTAAATCAATCAAATTAAAAAGTTTAAGATTGAAATGATATCCGTCTAATAAATCCATAACTTTTTTGATAATTTTCTCAATACATGTCTATGTTTGGCTAGGGTGAAGAAACCGATGGCTAAAATGGATATTTTAAAGGAAAATGCAAACACTTCATCTCAAGGGTGTGCATGGTCCAAGTTGGGCTGTTCTCGTGCTCACCCCGATGATCGACCCGCACAGTGTCGGTCCTCAATTTTTGGGACCGTGGACCAATCTGTCAAGCTTGGGATTGAGAATCAGATCGACCCTATCGATTTGGTCCGGTTATATGGTCAACTCGGGATAACTAAAATTTTCGCACAAGCATCACAAAAATGCCTGATATCAATTAAATGCAAAAACTTTAGACATGAATGGCTCCAAATATTGATCTATGCAAGGAAAAAATTCATGATGCTCCCCATAGAGAAACTTACACACCATACACATTTCTAAAATGGAGGTAAAAATTATAAGGCAGAATGCTTGCTCCAAGAAGACTCATCAACATTAATGCACTCTCCCCATCGAATACAATAGGCATCCCATTCATTTGCTCGAAGCTCCTCCGATCCTTCTATTTTATTTTTTTGGTAAATTCCTCCGATCCTTCTATTTGCGATGGCTTGATCCAAGAAGACTTAACACCATTCATTTGCCAAAAAATTCTAGGAGCTTACACAATAAGGAGGAACTTACGCACCATACACATTTCTAGAATGCTTGCCCCAAGAAGACTTGTCAACATAAATGCACTCTCTCAAGTCGCATTGGGTGACTTGGGCTGTGGCTGTGGCTCACTAGCTCGTGGATTTGGGCTTTGGAAACAATAAATTGAACTATGAATTAAGGAATGTGGAAATTGAATGTGTTTATTTAAAAGATGTTAATATTAAATATTTATATATAATATATCGTTGGGTTGGTCCGAGTTGGACCAATCCGACCTCTTAGAATTGAGGATCAATCCGTACAATACCGAGTTAGGATTTTAGGACCGAGGACCAACCCGTTTGACTTAAAAATCCTACCAGGATCAACTGGGTTGGGCCGGTTCGGAGCTGGTCTAGGGTCAACCTCGGATCGTTGCTTACCCCTACTTCATCTCGCCTTTTACTCAATGACTATTTACATACCTCCCCTTTTAAGAATCTGCGTTATTTATTTAGTAATAAATAAATAATCTGAAAAATAGTTACTTGAAATATTATTCAGCCAGAAGATATTTTATTAATAACATGTATGCAATTATCGTGAATGAAAAAAATACCTTTCGTTTATTTATTTTTATAAACGATACGATGTAATCATTTTTTAATAAAAAAATTTTCTCTACATCATTCATTTTTCAACAAAATAAATACACTCTTAATATATATCTATTATCTTCAGAGCCCACTTTACACATTAATGTCCATTATCTTTTTTTTTTTGATAAGTTGGGCTCCTATAATTTAAGACACTAACAATTATGGGTTTTGAACTATCGATCTCGACGATGAAGGATAAACTCTTAATCAACACAATTACCTATTGTTACTGTTTGGTAACATCCGTTATCTTTGTGTCCATATTTATAAATTGAAAAAATCCTAAATTCTCATGCTCTCTTAAGGAGGATAATTTTTTTTTAATATAATGCTATCCTTTACTAGATATGACTAACATTAATTAATCGAATGCAAATTGAGAAATATTTTTTGATATTATTACCCTTTTTCATATTATTCACCGTTTCAGTGGATCTAAAATTCCCTCTTCGCCAAATCGAGGCCGGACCCGAAGATCGAACCGAAGCACCTCGAAAGATTTCTCGGTCGTCGCTCTCGGGAAAAACCCTAGAAACCGCGAACCCTCCCCGCCTTTCGCCTTGTCGCCACCATTGTCGCGGAGGAGCTAGGGTTTTCTATCCGATCTCCGCGAAGAACCTCGGCCTGATTCGATGGACTTCGACGAGTACGAGTATCTGGAGAAGACGGTGGAGAACCAGGAGGACCGCGAGAACTCCTCCAAGCCGAGGAAGAGCAAGGACGGAGCTGCGGAGAAGATCGAGAAGAGCTACAGGAAGCGCGATGTGGATGAGGACGCGGACGGCGAGGACCGGAGGAGCAAAAAGTCTAGGAATGGGGAAGAGGAGAACGGCTCCAGGAGAGACCGAGACCGAGACCGAGACCGTGACCGCGAACGCGAACGCGACGAGAAAGACAGGCCTTCTCGCAGGGACAAGGAACGTCATAGGAGTGGCAGGGAGGGTGATAGGGATAGGGATGGGGAGAGAGAGAAGGATCGCGAGCGGGAACGGAGTAGTAGAGAGAAGGAGAAGGAGAAGGAGAAGGATAGAGATAGAGATAGGGAGAGGGATAAGGAGAAGGAGAGGGAGAGGGAGAAGGAGAGAGAGAGGGAGAAGGAGAGGGAGAGGAGGGAGAGGGAGAAGGAGAAGGAGAAGGAGAAGGAGAAGGAGAAGGAGAGGGAGCGGAGGGAGAGGGATAAGGAGAGGGAGAGAGAGGAGAAGGAGAGAGAGAGGTCGAGGAGGAGCAGTAGCCATTCGCGGAAGAGTCGGAGCCCCAGTCGGTCACAGAGGAGCAGGAGCCGCTCGCTGAAGCACGATGTTGAATTCGATAGGGACAGAGAGATCGAGTTTCGTGATAACAGGTTTTTATTGCTTCTTCAATGTCCTTTGGAGATCATGTAGTTAAGATCGTGCTGCCTGTTGAATTAACGTAAATTACTGCTAAAATACTGGTTTGCCACTCAAAATTTGGCTGCACTAGAGACTTGCTGTTGTGGAACAGTTATTGAGTGAGCTTCATCGCCTTGACTAAGCTAGCGTCGGCTCAAAGAGAGGTTATTGGGTTTTGGGCATGAACTTTTCTGACTGCAGTTATATCTGTGTGGAGTAAATTTGGAAGTCTTTGGGTTTTAGGAAGTTTATTATTAAGTTTCAGATATGCTAGTGCCTTTTGTTATGGCTTGTCTATTGTTGGCATGAACTCACACTGTCTGCAAGCTTTGGCAGTAGTGGCCTCAATAAGAAGGATGAATGTTAGTACACTCCTTGTCAAACTTTGTGTACCTGCTGCTGTTCTCTCTCTGTGTATAGTTGATTTTGCCATACCGTTCTAAAATTAGCTCAGTGCTTTTCTTCTTTTGAATGTATAACTACATGTGTTGTTTTGTGCATCGGTCTCAATGTTTGTCAATAGTACCTTCTTCTCCTTCTTCCATAACCCAAGCTCAGAGAAGGAAGAAATAAGAGGGCCCTATGGAGAATGTGGTCAGAAATCCATGATAGAGTCTGACCGTAACGACTGAATTTATTATCTTCCTGCGTAAGGATACTGATTACCTAGTAGAAAAGATTTCAAAATCATCACAAACCTCTCTCTTTTCTTTTCTATTTCGATTTCTTTTCTGGATTATTATATGAACCACAAAGTGTTGCATCCTGATCCTGTTTGGAGGACCTAAATGCAAGACACAGCGGGGTTCTGAAGAAAAAGGAAATTATAGCTGGATCTAGACAACTCACTGCTGTGAAGTTGTAATATAGCTAAGTAGACTATATACTTTATCGCTGGAAATCAGTTTCTCCTTTCCCCCCTTGGCCCTTTTCCTCTACACCATTAGCCGTTGGATTTGCCTTCTCAAGCTGTTCATCCTAATGTTTGTGAAAGAAGAGGAATTTGACTGTGTCTACCTTACACTGGATGGTGAATGAAAAGGTGGTTCACTACTTGACCAGCAGACAATGCAATGTCAGCTGGCAA
Organism: Melaleuca quinquenervia; assembly: GCA_030064385.1. Lineage (NCBI taxonomy): Eukaryota > Viridiplantae > Streptophyta > Magnoliopsida > Myrtales > Myrtaceae > Melaleuca > Melaleuca quinquenervia. Next base: position 17,205,723 of record CM057726.1, read on the forward strand.
CTGCAGTTGCTTGCTGAATCTAGGTTTAATCTTCATGCTTTGTTGCTTGGAAATTTAACTTGATATAAAATTCAGTGATCGTAGAGAAGCCCCATGCTATTAAAGCATCTTCTTTCACAATTGTGCTCTAGCTGTATAATCAAATAGAGAAAGAGACCAGCAATCCAAAAATGTCAGATATTTAATGGAATATTGAAATTGCAGTCACTGTGGGATGAAACAATCTCTGCTTTGTGTGCATTTTCACTTGGTTGACTTGGATATCTTTTATCTGTTAAAGTTTTTCTCGTGGAACCTTTTTTTCAACTGATAAGAACAAAATCTGAAACGATGAGATTACAGGGATTAGTACCTACTTATCTGCTGCTTTGATAGAGATCATAAGGCACTTGGCATTTTGAGCTCTGATGTTCGTTTTAGCATGAATAGGGTATAGCAAACTGCTTTTTAATGTAACTCTGTTTCCAATCTTCTGACCTAAGTTGATATTCTCTTTAGCTTCTGACCTAATGACCTATAAAAAACTATACAGAAAACTGGTGGAATTCATTGCTAGTATCAGTGTCTATAACATTCAGTCTCTCTCTTGGATGAAAATACTACTTGCCCAGGAAAGTTTTCTTTTGCATGAGTATCAGTTTTAAGTGCTTTTAATTATTTTCCAGTGGTAATAGTATTGGACTGTATTAGCTTTGTTTCCTTGTACATTAGTCTTATTTTATGTAAACTTGAATATGCAGGAGATTTAAGGACAAGAAAGAGGCAGTGGAACCTGAAGCTGATCCAGAAAGGGACCAGAGAACTGTTTTTGCTTACCAGGTACAATTTTTATATAATTTGCTTTAGCCAGCTTATATTTTGTGAAAAGGATATAATCTTCCTTTTGGCGTTGATTTTACAGATGCCTCTGAAAGCAAGTGAGAGGGACGTGTATGAATTTTTCTCAAAAGCTGGCAAGGTTAGGGTCAAACCCCTTTATATGAGCACTGAATGTTTTCTGTTTGTAGACTGAGTGCTTTTCTTAATACTTGGTTAGGTTTGTTTCAACCAAAACCTTTTTATTACTGCTTCGTGGATATTTGCACTGCATGTTCCATTGATCTGGTTATTCTGATTTTGTGTTATTGATTCATTTGTGTCTTTTTTTTTGGGACAAGTAAAGAGAAAATTAGTGGGGGCATTGATGAGGGGTAAAAGAGCTCCGAGAATAGCACATTTGCAAAGCAATCTGCTTTGAAATTAAATGCATTTACATCCATGAGTAGCCCCCCCCCCCCCCCCCCCCCACCACAAAAAAAAAAAAGGCTGGGTGCCAATGCTGTAAAGTTTAGTACCACATTTTAGCAATAACTAATGGCAGGACCTATGTAGTCATCTTTTGGGTACCATGCATAAGTATTGGAATGAGAGACCTGATCTTGGACTTTTTGCTCTTGTCAGCATCAAAAGTGGTGTGGTTTCTCTATTTCTTGACGGCACATGTGGATCCTGGTTTCATGAGTTGTAATTACCTTGTCTGCAGGTAAGGGACGTCAGGTTGATAATGGACAGGAATTCAAGACGTTCAAAAGGTGTTGGGTATGTGCTTCGCCATAGATAAAGCTTTATGACATTTACATGCCTGTAAAGTATCTTAAGCATATCTTATTCAAAGGATCAAGTTTAACTGTATTCTTAAATTCACTAGCAATGCGATAATGATGAGGGATGATGGGAATACCTTGCACTCATGTTTTATCAATACATGCTGCGTTGCCAAGGTAGATGACATGACCCTGAGTTCCTTTTATTTTCACCATGTCTACTTCTTGTTGCACAAAGAGCAGCCAAACACCTGTGGAAGCTATTCAATTTTTGGATTGAATGTTGCACCCATACTTAGTGAGTGATGGTTGTTTCATGTAGGGATAAACCAGGTATACGCATTTTCTTGCGTGGACGCTTATTGGTCTTTGGCCGATTCTGATCCAATCAAAATAACTACTGGTGGTTAATATAATTGATTTGCCTATAGGTGGCGGTTTGACAATTTATTTGCTTCTTTCTGTTTCATACTCTTTCTTGATATCGGTGCTGGTACTAGATACTTGTGAAGTTAACATAAGGCACGGCTATACTGTAGCCTGGTATTCTATCATTTGCTTTATTTTTTTTCTCTACTATAATTACCTTTTATCTTATTCTTATATCTTCACTGCAATGAGCTAACCTTTTCTTTTCATATGAGGCGTCAGATTCATCAAACAAACCTCAGCTTGAGCTCTCACTTCACTAGAGTTTTTGTTTCCCTGCTTCAATTTGCTATGCTTTGTAAGTTTTGATCACAATTTTTGGTGCCATACATGTCCTGACCAACTTAGAGGAGCTTCGTGATGCTGCAGGTATATTGAATTTTACGATGCAATGTCAGTACCAATGGCAATAGCGCTCTCTGGTCAGCTACTTCTTGGGCAACCTGTGATGGTTAAACCTTCAGAGGCTGAGAAGAATCTTGTTCAGTCTACCGCCACTGGTGCTTCAGGTACTGCTGGAGCATATGGAGCCACAGACAGGAAACTCTATGTGGGGAATTTACATTTTAATATGACAGAAAGTCATCTGAAAAGTGTAAGTTTTCTTTTGTAAATCATCAGTACCTAGTTTAAGACACTCTGCTGCCTCATTTGGACTACTATTGTAAGAGAATTAGGGTCGTTCAACTTGTTGGAGTGCATCATAAATGAGAATGCAGAATATTCTTCAATACATTTAGAGTTGCCTTCTGATTCTGCTAGTTTAATTAACACATATATCTTGCTGTTGGTAATTAGATTTTTGAGGCTTTTGGTCCTGTTGAGCTGGTGCAACTGCCCCTTGATCCAGAGACTGGACACTGCAAAGGCTTTGGGTTTGTTCAAGTCCGTATATGTTTTTGGTTGAATTAGTGGTTGCTCCCCTGTTTTTAGATTCTTCGTGTACTAATTGAACTTACTTTGCAGTTTGCTCAGCTTGAACATGCTAAGGCCGCTCAAAGCGTAAATGGGAAGTTAGAAATTGCTGGTCGTTTTCTTAAGGTAAGCTTGTAGTCTTATGGAATGAGATCTTTCCTCTTTCATCCTTATTGTGCGTAGTTTTCTTTCATTTAATTTACTGTTCATTGATTTTTGTTTCCTCTCTTCTGGAGTTTTGCTAATTTTTAACAATTTTAATCTACTTTACAGATTTCTTCTGTAACTGATCATGTTGGAGCACAAGATACTACGGCAAAATCTGCAGATTTGGATGATGATGAGGGTGGATTGGTAAGTGACAGCTTCATCTTATACCTTTTGTTATGAAAGATATTCAAGGTACAAAGAGGCTGGCACTTTGGGTGTTGCAATGTCATCTTAATAGGAGCACCTTGGCACATTCAAATATGCATGAATTTTTCATCGTGGTGATTAGTATCTTCATGCAAGAAATAGCTATCATCCGATAGTAATAGCCAAATTGTTATAGAGGAGCATAATTGGCAACTCATGAAAAATTGTTTTTATGAAAGCTTCTTGAAGGGAGACAAGGAATCGTGTCTCCTATAGAGAGTTGAGTAAAAGATCATGGAGATTGCTTGTGCGTTCAAGTGTTTGGGGAGCATTGTGAAATATAAGTACTCTTGCTGAGGTATTAAATAAATGCATTATTGTTACTTGAACTTGTGTCCTCCAGGTCATAATAGAGCAGCTCTTCCTCTCCACTAAGGCTTGGGGATTTGCCTTGTCCACAGGAGAAGGCAATACACTCTGTCAAAGACTGCCTAAAAGCATAGCAGCCTAAAATGTTATTGTAGTATGCCAATATATGTAAAATCCGTGAAGCAAAATGAGAAGCTTGACAAGTGTGGTTCTGTTTCATGGGATCGTGTTAAACATGTTGGCTCAAAATTAACAGAAATTCAGATAGAACCAGAATGTGATGTCTTTGAACCTGCTTTGAAACTACTTAGTTCAACTTTTGAAATAGGCATATATCATGTTTAGATTGACTTAGGAAAGTAATTTTTTTGTTCTTGCCAAAACGAGAACACTATCTTAATCTTCATGGCCTTTACCTTTTGTAGGTTTTAGGTGTTTGAATAAGAGTCTAAACTTTGAACACCACTAGATAACAAGAAATTATGTACAGAAAAGTCGTCCCAACATTCAAGGTTGAGATAATTTGGCTTTAAGCTGAAGTTGACACAATTTTGAATGTCGGGTGGTGCAGTGACATACTTATCTTTGCCCTTAACAAAAAGGATACGAGCAGGGAAAATAAATTTCTGATTCACCGTTGTTTATGTCTTTGCTTCTAGTTGTGGAGGTTGTGCCTGATATTTAGTGTAGTATTTTCAGTATCTGCTGCATGTGAGTTGTTTTTACCACAGCTTCCAAGAATTTCCTGCTCTGGTATTCTCCTACTTTGGATTGGTGGATGATATATTCCTTGTAATATGCGCTTCATGCAGGCTTTAAATGCTCAGTCGCGAGCATTGTTAATGCAGAAGCTGGATCGTACTGGAATTGCCACCAGGTTTGTTGTGCCAGCAGTATTTTTTGTTCTTCGGATAGTGAACAAGTATTTGATTTAACTACACTTCACCATGTTTACAGTATCGCGGGTTCACTTGGAGTCCCTGCACTAAATGGAGCTCCAAATCAACAAGCTGTTAACCTGCCTCTCAACAAGCAAGCTGCTGTTCCTATGCCGATGCTTCCTGCACAAGTTATTTCTGCGGCCACTGAAGCTGTTGGAAGCCCGACTGAATGCTTGCTGCTGAAGAACTTGTTTGATCCAGCTACTGAGGTCTGTATTGAGCTTTGATCTTTTTGTTCCTTTCAAGTGAGATTGACTTTCGTGATCTAATGTTTTTGCCTTTTCTCTTTCTGGATGTTCACTTATGGGAAATTCTTCTGCAGACGGAGCCTGATTTTGATTTGGACATAAAGGAGGATGTGGAAGAAGAATGTTCCAAATTTGGCCGGGTGAAGCATATATACGTGGACAAGTATGTATTGTTACCCAATATGTGAAGTACCTCTGCAAAGTCTGGGATGTCATTGAAATTCTCTTTACCTTGATGCCATTGATTATAGATTCCAGTTCTTCAAGCATTGGTAACATCAGAACTTCTTTGCAATCTGTGTGCCTGTATGAGGCACAAAGTTGGAATATCCCGGTGTTAAAATTAATAAAGTAGTTTTCGTTTGAAGCTTATAGGATGATCTCATCATGGATCCTGCCGTAGTGGTTCTAAACTTATTCATACATTGTTAGTAAAATTTACACAGACAATACTGCAGTGTCTCGGAAGATGCTGATCATCATTAGGAGTACTTTTTGCGAATCTTCAGAAAAGAACAATCTAAACACTCATGGGGCACTTTTTGCCAAATATATCATGAGATGACCTCTTGACGATCTTCATTCTGTGCAAAAGAACTGGTTGCTTTTGCCATAGAGCTGCTGGAGGATAATTTGACATTTGCCTAGCAATTATCAAATGAGCACTCTTACATGACATGTTTAATTTGTTTGTTTTCTCAGTTGAGCCGTACTTGCATTTTCTGAACATGGCCTGTTGTACGTTTTGTTTTTGCAGAAATACTGCTGGGTGGGTGTATTTAAGGTTTGAAAATGTACCAGCAGCAATGAATGCTCAACGTGCAATGCATTTGAGATGGTTCGCGGGGAGGTCAATATCAGCAATATTTATGGTATGCGTTTCATCTTTGGTTTGTGCTACATGGCATAGGCTTTCACACATCCACACATGATAACTGTAATGCATCAACATAATATTCAAATTCCCCTCTGTATTTGGAATGAGGGACTCTAGATTCTAAAACTGATTTACTTAATTACTCCTGGCTAACTCAGCTAGAGAGAATATATTTGTTCTGAGACTCTGTAAAGCTACTAGAGTAAAATAAGCACCGTCCATGAGAACGTGCAAATCCTGTTTCTGCTTCTTCTTTTTTTCCTACTTCTGCATTGGCATTGGGAGCAAATCTATCCCATTGGCATTGGGAGCAAAGCTTAGAAATGCACTTCTGCTTCTGCATCTCCGCTAATTGGTAAATCACCCCACTATGGCGAAAAATTAGAAGCACTTTCAGCAAGCGCATTTCTCCACGTTTTCATCACAAAGGACTTCCGTGTTGGTGTTGCATATGATTCCATCAGCATCACCTCCTTATTTGATCTTACCTGTTGTTTTGCGCAGCAACCCCATGAGTACGAAGCAAAGTTCAAGGGTGTAGCCTGATCTGGATCAGACGAAGGGTTTTATTAGGAACAGTTTTGCGTTTGATGGTCTCATGTTTTGAAAATTGTCATGTGCTTGGAGGGATCTGCAACTTTCATTTCTCTCTTGCCTCAAGGATGAAACACTCAGAATATGTACCGATTGTCTCACTGTGTATTATCAAACATGGAGAATAATTTGATAGAGGGGCGAGCGGATGTAATTCTTGTTCTTATCGTCGCCTTCCGTGGTTACTTGACTGTCTAATCATGTCCAGGTTGATATCTTCTGCAATCCGAATCAGGGTTCTTTTAGACTTGTCTCGATCCGTGAACTCGTCCCCATTGCAAGCTGATGTGGTGCGGTTCTTTGGTGATGTGATGCAAGTCTTCATATGTTACCACACACGAGACTCTTCCCCAACACTCGTCCCGTGTGTACTTTTTGAGTCTTGAATCAAATGGGGCCTTTCTATCCTGCGAGGTATTACGAGTACTTGCTACTGAGTGAGTTTCCTGGACAAGTTAATGGCATGTGGGAATGAACTTTCGGGTAACTGTACTATTCGTGCGCACGCTTCTTCGTCTCCTTCGTAACTTTAGGTTTTGGCGGCGGACTTCGATATATGCAGTATTGAACCTAGGATTCTGCATTCTTGTGGAGGGATGAATAGTATTGGGACCCGGCAATCCAAAGGGTTTCGCACGTTGTGGTTATACCTCGTCGCCGTAACAGGCAGAAGAGTGGGTGGGCAGCGAATTGAAGTCCCGAAATTTAAGAGATCAAATCGACCAGATTGCTCATCACTTGGTTAGTTTTTAACTATGGTCATACCGCGTCGATTGTCTGATGCTTACTCAAAATACTTTTACGATGGAGGCTTATTGAACAGCCACAGTTCGGCCTTGCCTGAGGAGAGACCTGACTGCTTTCGGAATTGAATCTGGGAGCTGAAAGATGGACAGACGGACATAGGAATGGAAAACGATATCGACACGCTTACTTATTCCTCTGCAGTCTTGTTTTGGTAAGTAGGTGTTTATTTATTTTGTTGTGACAGATGCAGCAGCAACTGCGCCTGTAGCTCAGTGGATAGAGCGTCTGTTTCCTAAGCAGAAAGTCGTAGGTTCGACCCCTACCTGGCGCGTCTGAAATTGCAGTCTTTTTTTTTTTTAATCTTTTTGGGGCATCGTTCCATTTTAAATGAAATAATTACCACTCCCGATACGAGTTGCGCTTAGTCATTCAATTGCAATTTCAGGTGGTGGCCTCAAATTTATTTACTTTCCTTCCATTTTTTTCTTAAATTTCTTTTATATCTTTGTAAAGTCCGATTGCCTTAATAAAAATATCGATCATTTTGTTTTGATAGTTTTTCAAGCAAGCGTTGCCATTCATATAAAACGGCACTTGTTTTGTTTTGTTTTGCTTTTTTTTTTTTCCTTTTTCTTTCTATATCATTGTGATGCATTGATTCCGAACTTATTTTTATATGATATCAAAAACACCAAACTAGTAGCCGTGTAACACTTCATCCAAATTTGTACCATGTAACACATTAAGCCTACGTCGAAATTGCATTATCGAACACCGCCAAATGCCTTATGCCGCTACGTACATAAGAAAACGGTGCTGACACGACACTCATATATTAAAAAATATGTCAACTTATCGTATGCTATTTTTCCTCGCTTTCTTTTTCCTTTCCTTTTACTTCCTCCTCCACTTTCTTCCTCGGTCTGGCAATAATGAGGACGATGGTGACGGTGATGGCAACGGCAAGGGGTAGTAGCGAAGGCGAGGATGGCGGTCAAGATGGAGGAGGAAGGAAAAAAGATAAAAGATAAAAGATTTGTACGGAGAGTAAACGTGGGACGCGAGTATAAGTATGTGCAATTTTTGTATCATAAAAAAATTGAAATAAATATGTCACCTAAATACAAGTTAAATATTTTTTTATCACAGAAAATAATTTGGGATAAATTTGTTGCATGAGTATAAAATAAGCTAAATTATAAAATGGAAATTAAATTCATCTGTTTTTTATTGGAAGGCTCTATCATCTGTGGAGTGTTTACAAAAAAAAGTTTTCTCATCCATTTTAGATTAAATTAAATTATCTATTTACACTTTTAATTGAATGTGGGTCCAACTAAATATGTTGACGTGTTAGAACATGGATTCACTCTTAATGATATCTCCAAATAAATGTTTCGGATTTCTATTGTTGACTCACAATGACTACATGGATTGAAGGTCGTAGTTTTGCAAGTCAAAAGTGACCATGGGCTAGCAATTCGTGTTTCCATCTTGCATTCATATTGTCACCAAAAAGGAAAAATTTCAACGTAATTATATAATTTTTTAAAGTATGTAAAATGGGTTTATACATGGCGATTTCAAGTTGCGTTATATCATATTGTGTTGTGTCGTGTCGTCTCGAATTTTGACTTCTCTCCATAAATTCATAAACCTATCTAGCTCTCTAATAAGGGTATTGTGAAGATGAGGTGATTGACAAATCTAGTGGGGATTAATGATTGCCAACACATCAAATACTCGAGAATATAAAGGATCACTATGCCGATTTCAGGTATATATATATTAGGAAAAAGTATACAGAAGTCCCTAAACTTTGGTGATGGTCTACATTTTCTTCTGAGCTTTAAACTCTTACTCAATATCCTCCTAATTTCTTTTTTAGTTATATCTATTAATCCTCAGTGATCTTTATGTAGTATGTGCAATGCCTAGAACAAACTGCTCAAGCCACTTGATTCAAAGATTTCAACGGTCCATATTAGACTTAGACCACGTTTAACCAAAAAAAAAAAAAAAAGACCGTCAAATGAGTGGGTTGACATGGTTTGACCAAATTAAGCAATTTAACCTGCTTTCACTTATTTATATGCAATATTAATTCTGCACCCATACCTGGCATGACTCGTATTCCACCCAATCCATAATAATAAAGCGCAAACATATTTAAAAACAAGTATGCTATGCATGCTGCGTGTAAACAATAAAATATTTAATAGTTTTAAAATTTTCAAAATAAGATTTTCAACGAGTTTATGCAACATCTCTTAAAATCAATAAGTCGACAAATATTAACACATAAAATTCATATACTAAGGGTCCGTTCGTTTGGCGGAAAATATTCTTCCAGAAAATATTTTCCGGAAACTGGACTGTTCGGGGGACGGAAAATATTTTCCTAAGGAAAATGTTTTCCAATTAACCAAAGATTTATTTCTAAAACTAAGGAAAATGTTTTCCGTTTTTGAAAAGCGGAAAATATTTTCCGGATCTCATATCTTTCTCTTTTGTTGTGAGTCAATGAACAAATTTAATTGCCGGTCGCCGCCGCTCGCTCGCCTGTCGGCCGCCTGCCCCCCACCGCCCGCCTGCCCGCCACCGCCACCCGTCCGTTGCCTCGGCTGTCACCCGCCGCCTCCCACCCGCCCGTCGCCGCCTGCCCGTCGCTCGCTGCCGCCACCTGCCTGCTGTTGCCGCCTCTCGCCCGCTTGCTTGCCGCCCACCGCCGCCCCCCGTCGCCCATCGCCGCCACCTCCTGCTTGCCCATTGCCCGCCCCCGGTCGCCAGTCACTGGATAATTTCTCAAAAAAAGAATTCCAGAAAAAAGTTTTCGAAAAATTTTTAAGTTTCAAACGAATACCGAAAAATGTGATGTTGGAGTTTCAAACGAACACTGAAAAATGTGTCATTTTCCAGGAAAATGTGTCATTTTCCAGGAAAATGACTTCCTGGAAAACATTTTCTGGAAGTGCTTTATTTTCCGTCAAACGAATGGACCCTAATTCTCACGATATTCTAAAGCTTGAAGAATCACAATTTTTTTTTTAAAAAAGAACAAGATCTTGAGTAAAAGACAAAACTGAAAAATAAGTTGCCCCACCCAAACGCCACTGACTTGAACATGAATATGAGTGAAGAGGGATTACAGGTGGGCTTGATTTTAGACCAATTAAAACCCATGTTTCATTGGCCTTCATTACTGAAACTCACATAAAACCTATATGACCCAACTCTGCATATATAGGTTAATAAATGGACTTTTAACACATTTTGACATATCTACCAAAATATCAATAAAACAACAATAGCTACATATTTATTAAAAATTTCATAAATACAGCCAAGGTAATAGAACTAAATAAAACGTTTTAAAATATAGAATGAACACAAATTAAATAATAAGGGGGAAACTGTCTCAATAACAATATCGTCAATGACATAAATTGGCTACTCGTCATGATCTACTTCATCCCATTTGCGTACTTTGCTATTCTCCATCCAATTTTTGACAATGGCCTCATCATTTCTTCGTGCACTATGTTTTGACGTAAGAATCTTATGAAAGAGTGCTCTCAAGGAACGTTTTAATTTGCGAAACGGCAATGATTAAGCGCGATAAGAGAACATCGATGCGGCCGGGAACTGCCTAAGCAAGCTTGCCTGGACTGCTTGCTTGACAAGTTTTCCGAAACGTCACTGACGAATTCCTTCGTCTGAAAGTTAGAATTTACTATTTGTAGAAGGTTGAATCGTGATTCTTTCTATCTAGGACAGTTGGACTTTGCGCTTGTTCTTTGTGTTTGAGGCCCCGCGAAACTGCCAGACCAGTCATGACCATTCTGCATTTAGGACTGGAAAAGAGAATGCGAAGTGTGCCTGAGTAGCTTGATTTGACCATGTTCCTCCTTGCATGAGAACGCACAAGCAAAGCAGAATGAAGAAGGGGAAGAAAGACGAAGAAGCAAAGAATCGATTCTGGGTAAAGACCAACACCTAGCGTTATCGCTCTGGTTTTATGATCCAAGCAGATTGAGTTGCTTTTAACGCGCCCTCTCTCTTCTGTTCCTTAATGCCTACGCTCTTCCTATCCGAGACATGCGAAGAGGAAAGAGTATGAACACGCGAGTCTGCAAGGAAAGTGGCCACCCACACAGGGAGACAGAAAGAGAACTCTCGTTAACGCTGAAGCAAAATTTCCTTCAACAAAGTCTCCATAATTGGAATCCGAACAGTAACCACAGAGAACATCTCTAGCACCGACGGGAGGCTAGCTAGCCTAAGACGACAATTATCGTTTACCCAAGAAAGACCCATGAACTTGTGTGCTCATCTGATCACATTATGACTACTAGTCCTTCTCGATTCGATCGGCTCCGTGACGGCGTAAATCTCAGAGATGCTTCTGTACCTCTTGTTCCTAGGCTGGCGAAGAACCTCGCGACCACGATCCCCCCTCCCTGTGCCGAAGATCTCTTCGATCCTCGCCGAGGTGACTTCGCGGTCGACCCCGCTCGACGACCCGCCTTTCCCCGACCTCCTCTTGTCCTCGTCGCTGTCGTCGCTCAGCTGCATGAGTTGGTGAGCCGCTGCCGCCACGTCCTTGTCCGTGAACCCGAAGCCCTCGCGGTGGTGGGGACGGCGGTGTTGATGAATTCTTCTGCCCTTGTGCGAAGAAGGAGCAGGAGGAGGAGGAGGAGGAGGAGCCATGGTATCTCCCATTTCTTGGTTGATGACTGAGGGGAGAGAGATGTTGAATTCTTCTGCTATGAACATGCCCGCGACGGTTTCTATCCTTTATATTCGTTGCTCTTTTTTCTTTTTTGGGTCCTGGCCACCGCGTTTTGGGGGTTCGTGCAGGAGGTTTTTGGAAGGAAGGAGAGAGAGAGAAACTGCAGCGTTAGTTCGATGAAGATGACAGGAAGATCGAAGTTGCTTCCACTTCGACAAGTTTCTTGATCCGCTGCGGCCGCCTCTATGTTAGCACATTTCCTGGAGATGACGCTCCCGTCGGATCCACTTACTTTGACCGGGGTTGACTTCGGGATCAAGTCATGGGCTCTCTCTATTATAAGGTCCACTTATTCGGCTGCGTGGTGCAATCAAACGATGGCCGTCTAGAAAAGAATTTGCTCCTTCCATCAGCTTATGGACCTAAATAATATGCAGACGATCTCGTTAAATAATCGATCCATCGAATTACGCGATTAATCTGCTATCTTGTATCCTACATAGGATCGATTTCTTCATATCAAAATTACCGAAATAGCCTTCATACCGAGTATGTAATATAGATCACTCGGAATTCTTAACAGGGCAGAATACGAAATCCTGTAAGCAAGATAAGATCCCTTCCAAATTTGCTTTTACTTTTCGAATTGTTGCTTTCTTCTTTCAATCAGACATGTCCCATGTTGAAGCATGCACGTGGAAAAATGTGTCTCGTCCGACGCCGAACTCAAAACATGTTCCACATGATGTTGAAGAGACTCTAAGTGCTCTCTCTGTAGTCTCTACCTAATCGTGTTCTGTCTCGGAATCGGAAAGATCAGACGGTGGCGGTACTCCTTTTGAGCCCGATTTCAGCTCACACAATTCCTTAGGGAAACCCAACCAAAAAAATATGCAAATTCAATTGACAACCTCACGAATTTTGGGGGGGCTAAAATGTCATTTCACAAGTAAATTATGTGTTTTCTTTGCTTAATGTTAGCACCCTTTTAGTTAGACCTCCAAAAATGTTCTGATTCTGTGGTCCTTGATGCCATAAATAAGACTAAAATCTCACCAAGCAGGGCAAGAGATCATCCTCTTCTGATTTTGGTTAATTCATTCGCCCCTAAGTTCCAAGCATTTAGGTTTAGTTCGAGGTGCATGGTCCAGGAAAATAGAGAAGACGGCACTCGATCATTCCACCGCCTTTAGGTTCACAATCCGATATGATGTACCGGGATCTCGCCGAGGTCGTGCGTATAGTCCATCTATCTAAGCCTTCGCTCGCGATTTACCGTGTGATTTTGATCTCGCAACAGGCTTCGTAAATCAATGCTTGCACGTCTGATATTACCCTGGACCTTGACCCCTTACTTAGAGTTGATCAAGTCCAAGGGAGAGGCCTAAGAAGATGGTCAATTTTCGGGGATATTTTGTTTTTGGTTTAATTTGTGACAGGGTGTATCTTATATTATAATTATATTCTTTAAACTGCCTAGGAATTTCGTCGGCGAATTGAAATTGGAATTACTCCGTTCGACGTCAGCTGAAGAACAGAAAAAGGGCAAGAACTGGTCAACCCAGACGAATTTTTGACCCGCGTAGGAAAGACTCCAACGTTGTCTATTGCCCAAGTCTCCCTCGGCTTACGCTGTCATTTCCTCGATTGGCTTAACCTATCGAATCTCGACACGTGGAGCATGCCTTGACGTGGGAGAATCAATGCGATAGACAGTTGATAGTACGGAGTTCAATCAAAATGTCCTTTACGACGTTGTTGAGAGGAAGCTTGAATTCGAATTCAATCTGTTTGACGTATCTAATCAAAACCCAAATAGCTTGAATTTTTTTTTGTTATATAAGATACGCTAATTTGCTCGTCTTAATTCTAAATACCCGAGTATATATGTAATTTGTTCTAGGCATTTACACCCCCTCGCGTGCACATAATAAAGTTCCCCCTTGATTTGAGTTTATCGTATCGAGCCAACGATCCCTCAACCAAAGTCGAGTACTCTTATCCACGAGCAAATCTTAACTTGGATGTCCGACATCTTATGAACCTAAGTGCCAATATGACGTTAGATCCAAGAATGACAACCAGTGAGAAGGTAAACTTACCAATCTTTGAAGAAGTTTAAGGCTGGAGACCCCATATTGGATTGGTGCAATCGGTCGAAGCATCCGAGAAATTCTAACTCAACAATTAGGAATTTTTATGCGACCTGCTCGGGATAATGGCCATCTACATAGGCCAAGGTCTGCTAAACTGAATTATGAGATTTACAAAGTGTTTCCTAATCTTGTTGGCAATTAAGCATCTACGGTCATGCTCTTGAATACATAACGTGTTAAGTGGCTCATGACATTATATTCACGGGCGCCATTAGTAACTTCGGATAAGAGTTGATTGGTTTCATTTTATCCGACAAACAATAGTTGGGGCATTGACCCCATTATCTTTTTGGACTTGTAGTCTCTTATATTTACCCATCGTTCCTGGGTTTTTGTTATCTTTTTACTTGTAAGCTTGGTACTCTTCCCACTCATTGATGTTACCTTCGAGTTCAAGCTTTTGTGGTGCCAAGTAATCTAGCCTTGTACATCCTCATTTGATAAATCAATACGATTACTTATCTTACCAAAAAAAAAAATAGTTGAAGGGCATATAGAAAACATACAATGGCAAATATTCCCTCATTTTATTATTGATTGCATCAACAATTATGATGCTGCAGTCAGCTTAATATCCAAAGAAAAAAAAAAGCGGGAGAGCACCTCAACCGATACATTCGTGACACATTAATCCCAAACTGATAATAGCATCGCAAAAACTTCAAAACTCAGACACCCGTCTCACATTCATCCCAAATTAATATGTTTGGTCCATAACAAACCTCAAAATTATATAAACACATGCACTTATCCTAAATTGAGATGAACGCTAATATCTTTTGCTATATGGTAGTCACGTTCATCTACAGTGAGACTCTCAAGAGCCATGCAAATGTTCACCAACCAGACATCAGCATCAACTATGAAAGACCAAAAAAAAAATTGCCAGGAATTCTTGTTCAAGACAACAATGAAGAATCCGAACGTGTTCTTGTCTTCAAAAGAACAGATTACATGCCATGTCCACATTGAACGAGTTAAAGCCAATGCAACGTGAAAACGAATACTCCCTTCACCCACACACGTACAGAAAAGGCCCTTGTTTGATAGAGGGGATGCACCATTATAATTCAATCCCCTACTCTTTAGAAGTACATAAGAACCCCCAAAGAAGACGTACAAACCCTAAATTTAATAAAAGAATTTGATGAAACCCTGTAAAAACCAATGACAATGTGTCGGCCCCAGCCTCTTGTATCTACAGCATCAACCCATATTACAGACAGCTTCCTTCAAGAATTCCCTTCTTTTTTGGCTTGCTCATCAATTGGCCTTTATTTTACTGGGCAGATACCCAAGGAAGCATATTCAAAGATCCACCCACAACTTCATGACCATCTCATTCTTAATGTTGTGACCTAATGACTACCTAAAAACCTTTTATTGTGCCTTCAATCACAGGTCAACCCACAAACTTCCAGCACAGGGCCTTCTCTCGACACAAATGGGTTGATCCTAACCCACATGAGGGTCAGGATGGAGGCCAGCAATATCGACCAGACCACGATGATTGTCGGCATCCGGTCTTGCTTCCCAAGCAATCCCTTTAGGAATGGGTAGAGATGGACAATGACCCAGAAGGCGAAAAATAGCCTACCAAAGAGGGGACCCCATGAATCGTACCCGTTATTAATGGCGTCGGAGATCCCTACGATAACTCCAACGATATTCATGATCAGGAGAGTCATGGGCGGGATCAATAGGGATGTCCATTTAAAGAGATAGAGTTCCGAAAATGCTCCATCATCCGCTGCTTTCGAGGTGACAGTGAAGTTTGTGTTGACTCCGCCTAGAACCTTGAGTAAACCCTGAACAAGAGCAAAAAGATGCGACGACACACCTCCAATAACCCAAAACTGCTCGTTTCTCCACCAGTCATCGATTCCAACGCCACCCCATTGCATCTCAAGAATACCAGTCGCAGCAATCGAGATGAAAAGTGCCATAAAGACAAGACTTGCGTAGTTGCTAATCTGCAGACAAAAATCAGGACTCCATCAGAAATAAGCCATGAGACCAGTGGATGCTGTCAGATACTTGGTGCATATCTTTCGTTTTCTTCATTAAGGCTTGTAATTCGGGCATGACTTACCACGCTGGGCCCAAATCTCAATAGTATTGTGGTTCAGTTGAACCATCCAAATGGCCGTTCCAAAAGGCATATATTTGCTTATTAAAATATCCAATGATGATGTTTGTAGTAAGCCATTTTGTGAGCCACTCATAAGATTAGTATATGTGTAAGCGCACTCGTAATAATAGGGCATCAAGTAGGTAACCAAGCAATATCCAACAACTCTTGGAGGCTGCTATCAAGATATAACTGAGGCAAGGTTTTCCATCATAATTCAGCAGGACCATTTTCTAACACATTCAACAAGAATAGCTACATAAAAATCCTTACCTCAGGCACAATGAATTTCCCCGTGAGAAGGCAGATAGCTGGGAGTGTGCAGTATACAAGCAAGGGGATGGAGGTCCAAGGGTACACAACCGAATTGATGTAAGAAAATCGTTCCAACCACTTCAAACCTCCCCCATAGCCATACCAGATCGGGCAATGCCTGCTCAAGAAAATCTCAACCGACCCAAGAGCCCAACGAAGAACCTGGTGCAGACGATCCGAAAGGTTGATTGGTGCCGAACCCTTGAATGCAGGCCTCCTAGGTATACAGTACACCGACCTCCAGCCATGGCAGTGCATTTTGAACCCAGTCAATATATCCTCTGTGACTGAACCGTATATCCAGCCAACCTGGAGCAGATAGAAAAATTAAGGGAAATTACGTTTGTAAAAACAAAACTTGCTGCAATACCAATTTCAAAGTCTATCTTGACCATTTGTTTAATCTTTTTACTCACTTCTTTTCCCCATTCTGTCTTGTCTTCGTAACCGCAACTGATGACTTGGATGGCTTCTTTTAGTAGCGATGCAGGACTAGCATCTGGTGGGACACCACCATCTTCCAAGTGCGTGGAAGCGACAAAAACAGGGGACTGACCAAATTTCTTCGCCAACTTTATCTGATCCATCTCAGATGACTTCTCCTTGCTCACTTCTGCAATGGAAAATCCCACATTTATCTACTTTATACTTGACTTTACAAAGTGATATATAATCGCGAATGCCTGTCAGAAAAAAAGTAGATGTACCTGACACTTCGTCTTCAATATTTTCAAGCGCATGTATCTGCTTGGACGTTTCCCTGTTCTTAGTTTTCTTGCTCTTCTCCTTCTTTGTCTTCCCTTTCTTGTTCTTTCTACCTCCGCAGCAGAGGCAGCACCATTTTGGCCAACAGTTGCATGTTTTGCTGGGAGGTTTCTTCTTCGCAGGAGCATCATAGCCATAAAGGGCCTGCCTTCTGAAGACACACCCAGTACCAACATAAATTGGTCCTTGGAGACCGTCGAGTCCTTTCATGTTGATCTACACCAAAACAAAAAAATCAGGAATAAGATTCCTCAAGCATGAAGAGCAGAAAATGCCAAGATGCCAATAAGAAAAGAGGAATATACATACATCGAAGAATACAACGTTTCTGTTAGAGTATCTATCATGACGATCAATCCCATCGAATCTCTGAGGAAACTGCACATAGCAAACTTTCTTCCCCGATGTCGGATCCATCATGAAACACATAGCTTCTCTGAGTGCCTTGCTGTTGTTGATGTAGTGATCGCAGTCAACATTCAAAAGGTAAGGGGCATTGGAGATGACAGCAGAGACCCGAATCTGTATCATTTGCATATCAGCAACAAGAGAAAAACGATCATTCACGGCATCATTCTTCTTATGGTGTTCAAAACAAGGTCTTTCATCACAAGAATTATATTAAACAAGACTTCACGGCAATAGCATCCCTGACACCCTGCCATACGCCAGGGGAGGGAAAAAGAAAAAGAATTGACGTACCAAGGAATTCATGGCACCAGCCTTTTTGTGGTGTTCAAAACCAGGTCTTTTCTCACGAGAAACATAAACCAATCGAGGCAGCTCATTTCCATCATCATCACGGACACCACTGTGACCAAGAAAGACCTGCAGAAAAAATGCCCAGGATCTTCATATATAAACAGAAAGAGCAATTTGCAGCAATAAGAACGCACATTATTCACAAGCTGAACAGCATCAGACTAATTAGCATAGTCAGCTTATTGCAGGGGCTCAATCATGACGTTGGTAAACAGGCTTGTTTTAGCAATAGAACATAGCTCCTCAGGGCAATGGCAAATGCAATACTCTTACAGTAAATCACATTAAGCACCTCACTATTGTCTTGATACATGCTTGTACGGCTGTACCTTGGTTTCTTGTGTCAAATCTTAAGGATGCTGAGCTGAGTTGACATGAATCAGGTGTAAATTAAAAGGTGAACAGAAGGGCACAACAGTGCATATAGACCTTTTCACTTACTTTTGATTTGAATGAGGGGATACTTTGTCTCTGTCAAGTACCTACTACGTATGTGACCCCACTAGAAATGTAAGGAGACATAAAATCTGAGTAACATCAACCAACCTGAATCATGCCAGGATGATCACGGACATTGTTTCCAGGCCATGGGGTTCCATCCTGCATTGTCCAACCTTCTTCGGGAACCTTTTGTGCCATCGCAACTAATGCATTGATTCTGACTTTGAATTCTTCATACTCTCTCTGCTCAAACAAACACACATATTAATAATCCAAGATATCTGATTGTCATTGGTTGAAAGCAGGAAATCATAAACATCTTAGGTTTGCAAACTGCATATGAGAAACCACAAACCTTTATTGCACGCCTCTCCCTCACAAATTCTGGGTGAACTTTGTTCTTCAAATAGTCCATCTTTTGAGAGAAGTACCATTCTGGTGCTCGGGGCTCAATATTAAATCTCTTACAGAAAGGGACCCATTTCTTCGCAAACTCAGATGTCTCAGATAGTGCTTCAAAAGTAAGCATTGCAGCACCATCGTCTGAGACATAGCATGCGACTTTATCAACTGGATAATCCACCGCAAGGATTGAAAGAACCGTGTTTGCAGTAATTAGTGGAGGTTCCTTCATTGGATCGACTGTACTCACAAAGACGTCGACAGGTGCCAATTCTGATGGCTTCCCTTCTCTTTCATATCTGCAATTCAAAATGCACAACCGTACATGAGCCAACAAGTTCAATTAATGTGCAATGTAATATGAACTTGTCTACTCATACCTTAGAGATAGACGATCGAGATACGTTTCTCTCTCTATAGGGTACCATTTAGGGAACTGATCCAATATCCACGACACAGCAAACCATATTTCACATATAACTGACGTCAACCACAATCCATATGCATCCTTAACTGGATGGAGAAGTCTATAATGCAAAAATAGTCCGAGAATCACAAGACGGAGGACAATTATTAATCTGTATGGGTTTATCTTGCTCGAAGGAATGGGTAACTTCCTTGAAAGAGGCTGTCTCCCTTCATCCATCCTGGTAATGTGCAAAAGGGAAAAAGCTTGTAAGCTATTACAAAATAATAAGTTATGATATGATAAAGCTGTATTGAACAAGTACAAGATAAATGATAATCAACACTCATGTCCCAAAACTACGGCATTGTATCATATTTACAGCTTATGTCTTCCATCAAGGAGACAAATTATATGAAGTCTGCAGGACTACTTAAAACAAGATCGTTAATAATTCATTACAAGAAAATCAGGTGATACAGCAATCTCACAATTACCAATTACAGACGCCAATGGCTAATTTCATTTCTAACAACAGATTTTTTCAGTGGTATAGTATGTGCATTGTAAATGCATCAGGGTTGCACCGTAATTCCTGGGTGTTCAGTCTCATTTCTCTCAGGCAGGTCTCATATTCAGTCTCTCACTAGAAAAAAATAAGGGGTGCACGGTCAATCTCTCTTGTAACCCAGACTTTTGGTTACAAAGAACGTCAACCCAACAAGGAAAACAACACGACAGAAAACCAAGTTCAGAAGATAATGAAAAGAGAAGCATACATGGGCAAGTCAGAATCATCCAATTCGTCTCCGCCAAAGTCTCCACCATCGCTCGCTCCATGATGTTTAACAACCTGAAGTTTCTCGTTTTGCTTTTTCCTCCACTTCTCCATTTTATCCTTCCACGCCACGCTTCCATACCCATACAGTGTGATGTCTTTCTCGGGGGCCATTGGTCTGGGTTGAACTATAAACACAGAAGCACTCAATTGAGTTTTCAGTTAATTAGAAATATCAGAAAATAGAAGATATCGGAAAATGACTTACGAGGATTAGAAGAATCCGGATATGGCATTGGATGAACTCCATATGCATGAGCCGTGGAAGGGGGAACAATAAGAGCATGTTGATCAGGAGAAATCTCAGCATCCTAGAACAGGTAAAAAGACACCATCAAGATGCATTATCCAAAACGGAACTAATATTATGCAGGACAGCAGATCCCTTTTCTTCCGTGTGTGTGTGTGTGTGTGCGCGCACGCGCGTATAAGAGAGAGAGAGAGAGAGAGAGAGAGAGAGAGAGAGAGACCTCTTGGCCATATGTCAAGAGAGGAATTTGTGAACTAAGCGGAGAGGATTCAACTTCAGTGGGCACTCCAGATGCATGCGGATGGGCACCACGGCCATAATTAAGCCGTGAGAACATTTTCTCAGCGACTTGATGAGAGTCCGACGGGTCGTAATCAAACTCATTGTCCAAATCATCAATGTCATCTTCTTCCTCATCGCCTTCGACCCTCGGACTGCCTGAAAATCAATCAAGATCACTTCGTCAATTAAACCAACCATACTTCAGGAGACTTATTTACTGAGGAAATATGGAAGAATATCTCACCTTTGAGGCGCTTGTATCTAGTTTTACATTGCGGGCAGGCCTGATTTCCTTCTCTTCTCTCATATTCATAGCAAGGCCGACACACTGGAAAAGCACATTCATTACAGGCAACGAAGAGCTCGCCGTCTGCTATCTCCACTTCATCTCCACATATCTGACATATTTGCCCGCTCAGTTCTTTCACGGATTTGATCTGGAAAGACATAAATATCACATTAGTGCCTGCATTTTCAAAGACGGCCACACCCAGTAGCTGAGCATGGTCTCTCATCAAGTCAATAATGCAAGACTAGAGCGGCTGAACATCATGAACACAAAAAACACACATTAACTCAAAATAATCAGTTAAGGCTCTCGCCCTGGTTGATTGAAAAGGAATGATTCTCCAAGAACTAGCATATGGATCCATCAGTTTATCTGAATAAGTAAGAAAATCTTGAGGAACCGGAAATTCACATACTCAGTTCGGATTTCAGATCCCTAGCATGTTGCCAAAAGGTTATGACCTGTCTACAAACAAATTCCCTGAGCACACCCTCCTCAGCGTTATATGCATTTTCAGGCACTGGGTCATAAATTTATTTTGCTAGCAGGAACACAGAACAACCAACCAACATTCTTTGTTTCAGCAAGCTCCACATCACACAACTTCACAAAATAAAAGGATGAGATAGCAGAATTGGCATGCCCATGAATTAAGGAAGAGCCCTATAAGTATCAGCTATTTATATTCCAAACTTCCAGGCCAACTGATCTTTTACAAAAACATCTTCAGCACACGACCACCGACCAATCAAAGCAATCACAAACCGTGGCGACCAAAGCAGTCAACTGAAAACCAGAAAGGTACAATGCACATAATTTATCGGGTAAAACATGAAAGTAACCGAAGCAAAACCATCTGAATTGAGAGGAGGAGTCTTCCTCTCTCGTCAACAGAGCCGCAAAGTCGCATCGGACAAAACCAACTCGATTTACCTCCCCAAAACAAAACTCTCACAGCAGAGCGCATTACAATCCCAGAACTCCTTAGAAAGAAACAAGACCCACATAGTGCAATGATAATCAACAGATTTGCAACTGGGGAGGATGAAATCCTTAAGAAAAACCCTACAAGCAAATAGGGCACCAGAGTTCCATGTAAGATGAATCTCCTAATTCATCACACTGCACCCAACTTCGGCAAGCCCCACGGACCACCAAAAAACCGAAAGAATAAAAATAAATCGATCCGATAGCGACACGAGAGAAGAAGAAGAAAAAAGAAAACAAAAGAGGAAATTAATTACCCGCGAAGTCTCATCGGCATTGATGAGCACGAACTCGTTCCGGTTGTGAGAACCGGCAATGAGTCTTCCCCCAGTGTTCATGGCAAGACTCGAACAAGACCCGGCAGCTCACCCACCACCGACAGAAAAATGAAAGGAAAATAAAAAAAGAAAGAAATAATTCAAGCAGTCTCAGCTCTTCAGGATCGACCCGGATCTCTGCATTGCTGCTAGGAGGAGAAGAAGTAGAGGTTTTGCAGGCCCCCTCAAAGCCTCGGGTCAGTCCACTGGTCCCTGCCAAACCCCTCCCCACAGCAAGGAAACCCAAAAAGGTGCCCCGCCCCAACGAGAAATGCAGCGACCGATCTAAGAAGAGCACTTGCCGAGCGAAGTATGCTCTGCTAAGGGGGGTCTCTCGATCTCGATCAGCCGGCGACCCGACGAACAGCCTTCCAGACAGACAGATTCACACACGCACACACAGAAGGAAATGGGTCGAGTCTGCGCAGGCGTGCGCGTTTTCACAAGAGAGAGAGAGAGAGAGAGAGAGAGTGTGAGAGTGAAGATGTGGAGGCGTGACAGAGAAGGGAAGTGCGGAAGTGAGGAAGAGAGGATGCGTATGCGAACTTGTGTACAAGTGAATCCAATCCAATCCAATCCAACCGGGTCCAGCAATAGAGAGAGAGAGAGAGAGAGAGAGCGTGCGAAAGTCAGTGAGAGATAGAGAGAGAGAGAGAGAGGAGGGACTGGGGCCCACAATGTGGTAGCAGCTGTGGTGGCGCTGGGCTGTGCCCCCCCACCGGCGGGGAAAAAAAAAACACCAAAACCGGAGGAAGGACGAAGGAACGAAACAGCTGGTGGCGATCAACTCTCCTCTTTCCCCTCTCCCATTTTACCCACCCAGACACAAGAGAGAGACACAGAGAGAGAGAGAGAGAGAGAGAGAGAGACTGTGTTCCAGAGATAGAGAGAGAGAGAGCTGCCCTTCGGTTTTTGCTAAAATGGAATTAATTAAGGAGGGGGCGGGGCTTTAATGGCGATTCTCGACCTGTAGATTCGTCTCCCCTCTCTCTCTCTCTCTCTCGTCGACCCTCCTCCTTTTCCTTTTCCTCTTTCTTTTTCCTTCCTTCGATTTTCTCTCTCTCTTTCTTTCCCCCCACACTTAACCCAGAAGTAAGTCGCGAAGAAGGAAGTAAAGCAAAAGTGAAAAAAGCGCAGGCGAAAACCCAAGTGGGGGGCAAAAACAAAACAAGAGAGAGAGACGAGACGAGAAGCGAACAGCTCGACCACAACACGACAAGGGAGGGAGGAGCGAGAAAACGCGTAACTGGACACGACGGTGAAAAGACGTTTCTACCCCCGCGGGAGCGGATCCAAACTCCCTCCAAACACCGAACGACGTTGTCCCGTGGGCGTACGTGTCTGCGCTGGCGCGCGTGCGCGTGCGGTCACTTCTCGCGAGACGATACGCCGAGCGTTTCGTTCCCCCACCCACCCCCCTCCCCGGGCTTTGACCGTCAAAGCCCGCCGTTGACCGGAAGCCCGCGGCGCGGCGCCGTTTCGGTTTCCAGATCTGAGTTGTCGGTCTACCGCTACGCCCGCATAAATGAACCCGGACCACGACAATAAATACTGTCTCCGCCCTTTTAATAATAATAATCCATGACCATTTATTTATTACGGTGGTTCATGTTTCGTTTTCGGAATCTCACCGGGACGCTTTTTTTTTTCCTATCAAAACTGATACCACGAAAAAAAAAACCTCGAATTACATTGATCGTGGCACGATCGCCTCGATTTTTTTTTATGTCGCCAAGTACCCTTGATTTTTTTTTTCATGTCGCGGGAAAATTTAAATGTGTATACGCACGACGTATATGATTTCTCTCGTGGTATTTCTACCGTACTCGTACCACTTCGGAGTTTTTGATAATAATAAAAATTTAGGGTATTTGGGCGGTTGATTGATCAAACGTGTCGATGACGTGTCCACCCCATTGGTCAAGATGCTCGATCACATCGATCATCAAATGGAAGAGCTTCTCTTCTCTCTAGGCCCTTCTACTTTTAATTTGGGGGTGGTTCACTTCGCCATTTCTTTAATCTCTCTCTCTCTCTCTCTCTCTCTCTCTCTCTCTCTCTTCTGAATTGTCTTGCTGAGAATCTCGTGCAATTCGCCGACGTCGGGAAATCTTTTTGAACTCTCGCTAGATCCGGCGCCGGGGCATAAGGACCGGTCCGGACGCTCGCCGTCGTGCGGACAGGATTCGATCGTGAAACCGACTCCCAGCGCGTGTGTCCCATAATGGTTCGTGGTGTCGGCGGTTCGATGCCCACCCCGACATGAGCGGTTTTGATACCCCCTTCGCCTGTGTCAAGTAGTGCCTTCTTTCGACCATGAATATTAAATGACGACGCGTTTAATGCGCTCTAGATTTCGAATGACGCACTCCCATCGAAAAGACGCGGTCACGTACCTATGTTGGGACCATGGACGACTCCGAATTGGAGACATCGAATCGATCATTCTTGC
Source organism: Melaleuca quinquenervia (assembly GCA_030064385.1). Taxonomy (NCBI): domain Eukaryota; kingdom Viridiplantae; phylum Streptophyta; class Magnoliopsida; order Myrtales; family Myrtaceae; genus Melaleuca; species Melaleuca quinquenervia. Next base: position 17,230,308 of record CM057726.1, read on the forward strand.
GGGTATGTACAACCTAGGCTTACTTAGGCATTGATTTCGTCTTTTTGGGCAATCGAACAGGTGCAATTCGGGCCACATAATCTCCAAACCCACCCCCACTTCGACGTTTCATTTTCCGTACCAGCGACGTCTCGAATTCAATTGCGATTTCCAGCGGACGGGCCAAGCCCCCGCCCGAACCCGCTCGATTTCGGATCCGGTCCGCGCCCGGAAAACTGTCGGTGGGTCAAACCCCTGCTCAAAATACCGACCCCCCAATTTTTTTTTTCAGAAAAAATTTTATTTATTAATGAATGTATAAAGTACGTGGGCCCCCACCACTCACATGCCAATTATTGATTTGACCTAGGCTTTGCGATTACCTTTCATGATGATTTCCCCCCCCTTTTAATTTTAAATGTTACGTCTCCTTTTGTCTCGGCTTAAAATACTACTTGGGATGATCGCGACGTGAGACCGCCTCCTCCTTCTAATTTGAGTACGAGAGCACCGGAGCCAACTCCAAAAGGAGGGAAAAAAGTAAATGAATAATTGCCCTCGTGATTAATTGAGCTCTTTAATCTTAAGACTGAAAGGGTAATCGAGATTGTATGCTGACGTGCTTGGCAAAAGGGATCAAAATTATCATAATTTCTCGAGGATAATGACATCGTAAGTATTTGAATTTGTGTTCATTTTACGATGAAGCGTCCAAACACACTCTCTAACTCTTTCTTCGTTGAATTATTTCGACATTTTAAAAAAAATCGATGTAAGACCATTGTATGAAATCGCATGAAAAAATAGGAAGAAGTCATTGGACACTGACGTTAAAACTTAACTGCCCACATCGATGTTGAATTTGGCCACTTGAAAATGATGCCACATCATTAAAAGTTAGTTAGTCGAAGACAGTCCAAATCAGCGCGTATGCTATCGCTCTCTCCCTCTCCCTCTCCCTCTCCACATTGCCCATCAACCTTAAAGAAAAAAATGACATGATTTTGGCTTAGCAAGCATGCCACGTCAATAATTGGACTTAACTTTTTTCCAAAGAAGCGAGTCGCGTCAATTGCGTAGCGACGTATATTAAATAGGAACCTAAAAATCAATCCAAATTTCTGCCCGTGATGTACTTGATTCAATAAAGAACAATCTAGATACTCAATTATAATTCGGGATCGCTCGCTTACTTCCCGAACAGCTCTTATTCCCCCCCCAAACAAATCAAAGGGACGATCTAATTCCAACGACGCCATAAAAACATCATGGACCGTCGATTCTTCACACATCTAATCCCACGGGTACAAACCGCCCATCGTTTTCATCAGACGAAAAGAAGAGTCGCGAGACAGAGCTGCCACGAGAAAGGAAATCATGAGCTCCCCCCTTCGAAACACGTGGAACACGTAGCGGGGAGAGGGCTTCCCCCCCGAGCCATCATGATGCTTTTCCCTTTCTCGGAAGAAGCTTCTCGTCGGATGCTCTCCAGCTGCGAAAGAGAAACACCGCCACCGACAGCTGCGGCGGCCACGACAACGTTAACTCAAAAGCCTGGATTATCCCCTAAAACCCAAGCTAATCATCGTACCGCGGGCCCCGCTTCCCTCATCTCTCCAGTAATCCCTCGCCACGTGGCGAGGCCCTCCCCCGCTTGATCTCCATCGCCAGATCAATCACCAACTCGAAACCAAACAACCCCCCCGGACGAGGGCCCGCAGCCCGTCGAATGCGGACACGCCACGTGGATCGCCATGTGACGGTGAGCATCGCTCCGGTACGGGCGGCACCGGATTCATTCACGATGGTCCGTCCTTGTGGGCCCTCCCCCCTGGTGGGGCCGGCTTTTGGGGGGGGGGGGGGTTTGATGGCGATTGATGGAATTGGTGACTGGACTTTGTCGAGGGCACAGCTGGCACGTGCTGGAGAGGGGGGCTTTACTTGGATGGGAAGTGAACTGTGAACCACACACACGAGAGAGAAAATTTGTTTGTTGTTCTGGTCGGGGAAAAAAAAATTGAAAAAGGAAAAATCATTGATCCGGGCAGGGGTGCCGGACCTGCCCGACCCTGCCCCGGTTCCCTCTTTGATGCGATGGGGGGATGCCCGGGCAGGTGGACAGCCGGGCGCCAGCTCTTAATTTCCTCGGCTCCGCGGATTTATGTCATTTTCTAAAATCCCAATTTAAACGTAAATGCAAATAGAAAATATATATTCCACCTGGCGCGCACCGCGCAGCGTGGGAACGCGCTAGAAGCCGCTGACTTTTTAGGCTCTCTGCGGGTCAGCGAAGGGAAGGACGGTTACCCCCCGACTATTCTCCGCCCGTACTGCAAAAGAGCCCCTCGGAAATCTTGGCAATCCCCATCCAAACATTTTTATCTATAATTTGATGTGTTCTTTATGATTATAATGGAACGGGTTATTACTATTAAAATTCCTAAATACACCATGATACATTTACTCAAAATTAATTTCACTCTCACAACGAAATCCAAACTTGTACATCTAACCTAAACCTACTCTATTTTTAGTGTTTTGTCTGATATCCCGTCGCAATGTGTATGCGTTAACATAAGTGACGAACAATTTTACAATAAATCCAACGAGGAAAACACAAGTATGTTAACACGTGTCCACTTTAACACATGGTATGTTTAAATCATGGGTGTTAATTCGGTATTTTTTACGAGACGGAATTAGCTCGGATATAAGTTCATAATAGGGTTTCGATTTAAGACTTTTCGTGAGAAAAGAAAATTAGGATAAACGTTGACTTTGGGATGTTTGATGATATTAAATCTAACCAAAAAAAAAACGTGTATGCGAAAGAGAGAGATAGATAGAGTTGTTAATGAGTCATTGACAGCGGTGGCCGGATATGGAGGATCTCGATGGGACAGTAAAGATGAAGCTCTGTTAGATATTAATATTTCAAGACAGAAAGGAATACATATATGAAGAAAAAAGGAAAGGCAAAATGAATTATGTTATTGAAACGAAATAAATAATGTTGGTCAATCGTCAAATTATTTAGGTATTATGTCATATTTCTCGTCACGCCAAATTCCATTCGCCACGTCGATTCCGCAAAATTCTAGGACTTGATTTTCAACATTTTTTAGAAGGCTTTTTTAAGATTGAATTACGCTTTGATTTAAAAGAATAAAAAGGTTAAGCTCATGCCGACGATCACTAAATGGATTCATCACCCACGAGACTAACCCGTTTTCCATGACGTCTCCTTTTTCCTGAAACACAAGGAAATGAAGATAATGATTGGGCTCCCCCCTGTGGAGCTGTGGGCTTTTTCTGTATTGGCCCATGAATCTCACAAAAGTCCTAGCCCTTTTGTTAAGCTTTTTCTGTCACCTTCCTTGTATAAAAATGTAGAGGTGATCGGTTCCTTTGGGCGGTCCCGTTCTCTTTGGGTCCAGTTCAATCTGGGCGATTCTCAGATTGAGCAGTTCATTATGCTCGCTCCTAAAAAAATGTATATATATATATATATATATCATTTTATGGTACCTTTAGTTTATTTTACTAGAAACACATGACTTGAAATATGTTTTTCACAAAATGATCATAAACAAATGAGAAATATTGTTATCATCTATGAAATTGTTTTGGTATCAATTATTGTCAGTAATGAAAATATTTTCATTTATTAACCCTTTGAAGCGATAGAACCATTAATTTTTTTGGAAAATATTTTTCAAATCATTCTTTTTTTGTGAAACAAATGGATCCTAAAAAGTAAATCTAGGCTACAAATGAACTTATTAAATGTGATAGTTTAATTGATATTTAGTTTAAGGTGTTGATCAGCAACAAAAAAGAAAAAAAAGGCATAACTGGTTTGCTTTAAAGGAAAATATTATTTGTGCATGGTGAAATTAATCATTTTTGTCATTTTTCATTATCTAACTTTGATATATCCTCTAATTTTTTGCTGAATTAAGTTTTCATAGCAATCTTCACCCCGGGTGAGGGAAGGTCGGTAGTACATTTTGAGACCAAGGTTGTTAAAATCAGGACTTTAGTAAAATCACTAAGGGTCCAACAAATAATATCGTACAAATTGATTGAAAAATCGTAAGATTACAGCAACCGGTAGGAATAACACCAAGAAATGCCATTCGTATCATTTTAACTTATAAATTTGTCCAAGGTCATTGGAATAAAAGGTGAATATAATGACAAGCTATAATGTAAACCCAATCAAATATGTAAAGTAGGGAAAGAACCCCTAACGTATCATTTGAATAAATGAAATAGCTACATTAAGCATTCATTAATAATTTAGGAATCATGAACAATCATGTTGTTGTCTACTTCAAATATAGGTCACCTTTTTATTTTTGGCTCTAGACCAAATTTGTTTTGAGATAATATTGTCCTTCTATTAATTTAAGTTTACGGATAATATTAAATATTTTCATATATTACAAAAATTAATTTGAAAATATATAAAAAGTTCACGGACCATATTAAACAAATTAAAAGTTTAAAGATTACATTGCACCTTGAGTCAAAGTTCAATGACAATATGGAACAAATTGAAAGTTTAGAGAACGCATTGCACATTGAATAAAAGTTTAACCACTATTGGTGTCATTATCCTTTTTATGGGCCTATGTAAAACATTTTCAAAGCTGCTGAACGATTTCCTTGGAAAAGTATAGGACATCACCAAGTGTTTTTAACTCAAATTACATGCTAATAAGTGTTAGAAAGCATAAATAAATGTGAGTTTAGGTCATAATTTTGGACGTAACTCAGATAAATTCAGCCTTATTTATAGAATAGACATGAATAATCTAAAATTTGTTCAACTGTTTTCGAAAATAGGATCACGAGAAAGAAGAACAACGAAGAAGTCGATAGTATTTATACTATAAACTTACAACTAAAAGAAAGTAGGAGAGAAACATTATATTAATTTATTTATGATTTTATTTAAGCAACTTGCAGAATTGATTGGGTTTTTTTTTCTTTTCTTTTCGTTTGACTTCTTTTTGTCACTTGGACAACTTAAGTTTTATTAGGTCCAATTTAGGGTTTTAATAAATCCAGCGGTGTCAAAATTCAAAATATAATGGGGTCAAATTACATTAACTCAGAAAATTACAGTTTTGATTGAAAACATTTCAAGTTAAGTGGGTTCAATTAAAAATATTTACTCAGCACAATGTGGCGCCACCACGAGTGACATTGCAGAGTGAGCACTCAATCGAAAAATTTACTTTTGTTCTTTGAACATTGGCTTATATGTTTTTAATCCTATGTAATTATAGGATTAAAGCTAATGTTAGAATACAATAGTAATGAATCCGAGTTATCCAATGGTGGGTAACTATATTAGTTGAGAGCTTTTTTCTCATTGTCGAGGTCTAGGGTTTGAAACCTGTAGTTGCAAGCATCTTAAGTGGGGGGCCATGGTGTTGGGATTATGTGCTAGTTTCCTCTGAGGTATAGGGCCTGGTCTTTTGGTGCCATCCAGGCATGGAGAGCCTATGGTGGATTTCTCGATCATCAATAAGAAAAAAAATCTAAGTTCACAAATAAACTGCTTTGCAGCTTGTATTTCAAATTAGATGTCGCCTTATTGATGTCTTGAAATTTCCTATATTAAACTGTTATTTTAAATGTTTTTAATCTTATTCGATTATGGAATTCCCTTTTTTTTCCTCAATTTAAGAGTGATGAGCACAAATTATTGTGCATAAAATGGGGTGTTATTTGGATCATTGGGATTGTAATTGGCGCATGTAGCAAGTCTAGACCTTTTACATATGCTGACGAAATCATGCGATGACTTATTTAGGGCAAAAAAATGCAAAGTAGGTTTTGAATCATAAGTGGACATTAATTTGATGATCGAATCAACATGAAAATAAAGAACGTGGACTAAATTGAATAGGAAAAAAAAAATACAGGGACCCCATTTATAATTTCCTCTCAATTTTCTTACCAGTATATCCCACGTTGGTCTCACATATTAATCTTTAGCTCTCGGTCAACGTTTTTCATTTGTATTCTGAAATCTGAATTTCCAAGGTAATACATATGGACCAATTTGTCAAGAAAGAAGAAGAAGAAGGCCAAATATATTTAAAAAAAAACCTTTTATCAGCGTGATAAATCTTACCGTTACTTCTTAAATGTATCGGAAAAGAGAATATTTTATCTCCGTGACAAATTAACATAAACTCTCAAACATGTTGCTAAACTTTTCGCCATGGCAATATCTGGCACACGGCCAGAAGGTCTGAGCCTTTATCGGAAATGTTCTATATCGAAAATACATTTTTCAAGTATTTTTTAATATTATGGAGAGGTAACTTTTGGACGCTTGTTTAATGGAAAAATTACAAGATTTCAGCGTTGAGAAGACACCATGAAATCAATATAGAGGAAGGTGCGCTGTTGGGAGTATGAAAACATGATAGCAATTGTCACAAATGATTAGAGTAGCAAGAGCTAGGTGGGCAGGAATGTGGACAAGATCACAACGAGGATAAACATAATGTTTAGAGAACGCTATTGTTTTTTTTTTAAACGATGGTGAAAGGTTATGCAAGTTTTAATCATAATGTTAAATTTATCATAATGGTAAAAATGTCTAGTTTTATTTTTAAACATTTGAAAGTTTTGGTTAATTTCTTGGGAAAATAATACAAATTGTTCACGATCTTTTAATTTATTCAATGTGTAATATAATTTCTAAACTTTCAACTTGTTCAATATAAACTAGTCTTATACAAGTTTTTAATATGGTTCCTAAACTTAAATCAATGAAAGAATAATATCGAACATTTTCATATAGTTTAGTGATAGTTTGAACATGAATAAAAATTCAGGGATCATACTGGATAAATGAAAGTTTATGGACGTCATTGCATATTTAATTATAATATAGGGATCACATTGAATAAATTAAAAATTTAGTGATCACATTGGGAATTTGGTTAAAGTTTAGGTACTATTTATGTTGTTATCCTTAAATTTCTTATGTAGACTAAAGTGGTGTTTTTCTTAATGGTATTGGGCCAAAATTGAATTGGGACAACAGTTGAGGGACTTCTCTCGCAAATTCCCCAAACACTTGTTTTCTGTTTCTTTCTCCATCGTCCCACGACTCTTTCCGCGCCCTCCATCTCTCTCCGCTCCTCACGGCCACTCTCGCCGCCGTCGACAAGATCACTGCACCGCCGGAAGGCCGCGGCTGTTGCATCTCTTGTCGCTGAGGTCGACTTTGTTGGAGGCCAGGTCGGCGTAGGTTCGTGTTTTCCTGAACTTCCTTTCGGTTTCGTGACTGATGCGGCGAACTTTCTTAGGCCTTCTCGCTACTGTTCTTGTTCTATTTGTGGGTTTGTGGATCTGTTGTATTGGGGGGCTTTGCACGGTGCTGAGCAAGCTTGTCAGTATTTTCTTTTCTAGTATTTCTGTTTTCGCGGCCCTTTTGACAGTTCTTTAGCAGATGGCTGTGTTTTGACTAGGGATGAACTCTTGATACGATGCGAGAACATGGCACTGGTAGGCAGACGCTTATTTAGAGTACCCCAATTTGCTCCAAGATGGAAACAACTGAAGTTGAAACTGCCACGCTGAAGCTTTTTAATCCATTTGCAAGAAAAACAATTTGTGTCATCACTGTTGTGGTAATGTCACGAAATGACATGAATAGCCGGCAGGGATACAATACATGACATGAATTGGCAGCCCATATACTTGGAAATGGTGCCGATCTTGTGGGTTTGGTGGAGTTTCTTGGGTTTGTTCTGGGCTGTGATGGTTCTCTTTGTGATGCTATGGCCCCGTTGTTGATGGTTCTCTGTGTGTTTTGGCTCAATGTCACGCGCTCATGTCTCGATTGCCTATAGCTGTACATCCGGGCTTCATATTGTGAGGTTTGAATCTTCTGTTTGGAGAGGTTGTTTGTATGGTTAGAAGATGAGGTAGATCACACGCTAAAATATGAAGTTGATGTGGTAATGCAGAAAAGTGAAGTTTTCTGATATACCAAAAAGGTTTTGGAAGAGGTATAAATAAATGGGATGTCAAGTTTTTGATAATTTTTGCATGAAATTTTGGCATTACAAGTGTTCGGCGTTTCCATTTGGACATTTGTTCTTGCTTCTGCCATTGCCCAACCTTCCTGACAATGGAGCAATTCATGGCTTTTAATTAAAATTAACATAAAAATTGTGAGTTTATGCAGTAATGGTTGGTCTAACAGGGGCAACTAGATCGCTGATAAGAATGATCACGCCTGTTATAGAACAGGATGGAGCCACATATGGCTCCTGTTCTTGAAAGTTGTAGGCCTGGTATTTAAACTTCTAAAATTGATGAATTTCGTTTTTCTTTTTCATCAGTCACAGTTTTAGCATATTTAAATATCAGAAGAAGACTAGCACTCACCCCTGAGTCAAATATCTTTAGATAGCGTGAGTAGTTAAACGGTTATCTCATAATTCTTCTCAGAAACTGCTAAGCAACACTGAAGATTGATGTTGCTTTCCTTGTTCATTTACTTGTCCTATTGTTCCAAGGTAGTTCTTATTCTTTGTAGGTAGAACAGTTGTGTTCCTGGAAAATTTAACTTTGCAAGGTGATAGAAGAAGGAACAATTACCTGAATTACAACTCTTAGAAAATAAAACATCTTTTACCTTGTATAGTTTCTTCAACAATCTGCTTATTTAATGTCCATTTACAGGTCAAGTAGAAAATATGGACACACAAGGATGTTCAGAGCATCCACAGATGAAATCAGCTGTTGTTCTCAGAGGGACTGCCAAAGATGGGAAACCTGGACCACCCGTTGGCGTTGTTGATATCGGGGTGGCTGAGAAAGCCTATCTATTTCGGGTTGCTGTGCCTGGCGTTAACAAGGAATCAGGTATTCATCATTCTTCTTCCTTTGGACTCTCTGTTCATTGTGTATGCTCATCAGGTAAATACAGCATGATGTTCCTGGGAAAGAATGCACAATTGGTCACCACTATGCGGCAGAGAGCATGATTTTTTTTCAAGTGATTTTACAAGATCGTTGAATGTAGTGAGATATTTTGAGTAATTTTTATGTCCACATTACTGTACATGCATGTGTAAATTTGTGATGTTTTGCTTATATCCGCTGATTTATCCACATAAAGTTCACTACATTAGGTTATGCTGTGCACCGTTTTCCAGAGAGATGAGCTTGGGCTCTGTTTCTGCAAGTTGCAGATGAGGTCAAGTTGATCTTAGTTGTTGGTTGTATTAGTAAGGAAGTAAAAAAAATTGGTTGAGTTTCTTGAATGAAGACTTTCTGGGCTATTTAAGTCCAAGCACCTTGCTTTATCAACTTAACTGAATAAGCTCGAGGTTGCCCCTATTGTCTTGTACTTGAGCAGAAAAGAGTGACATCATGCTGCATGCGGTTTGGTTGTTGACTTATAACATTTTGCTGCATAAGAGATCTTGTTAAGCTCTTTTGCTTATCTTTTGTATTACCTTCTCCTCTCGCCCGCCCATGCAGCGGAGTGTGCATGGTGTTGCTATGGTGACGCCATTATAGCATGCTTAAATTTTTTTTTTTCAGCTTCAAGCAGTGATTATCTTCTAGCTTGTCATATTAAAAGGATCTTTGTGCTTTTTTTGATAAGGTAAGCTAAAATTTTCCATTGGAGCCGATGGGAGGGTTGAAGTACAGGGCGAGATCACAGATAGAGGCGTTTTGAGCAGCTCAACAAATGTGTACCGGATGATAACCCAGCAACTGACTCCAACAGGGCCGTTCTCTGTTTATTTTAACCTGCCTGGACCTGTAGATACCCGTTTTACTCTTGCCAATTTCCGTCAAGATGGCATTCTGGAAGTAATGGCCTTCAAAAAGTGAACTCTGATGGTCTTGCTAATGTTCTTGTTCAAAAGATATATGTACAGGGCACACAATGAGCAAATATTGCCATTTTCTTTGTGGCAAACGACGCATCTGGATTATTTCGTTCATTCATAGGTCTCAAGAAACTGAACACTCGGAGTTAATTCTTGCATTTGCAGATAAAGCCTGAAGCTGTTTCAATCTTGGCCCCATATAAAGGGGATTGCAATCACACAGATCTAGTCATCTTTTGGGCATGCACCATTGTCTTGTTGGATTTATCTTGTATCCGGGTAGATTTTCCTATTTCCTGAATTGTTAATGAAAGCCATTTACGTAGATATGACTTACGTATCGTGGTAAAATGTTGATTCTTGGGGACATTATGTGAAGTACTGTCGTACTGCAGAATTGAATGTCTTCAAATTCTGTCTTCTGCTCTACAGACGTGATGCTTGTGGCCAGTCGGTTCATTCGTCTATCATCATACTTTTCCCTTGCTCTCCCTCGACTGCGGGTCTGATTTAAAAGTTTATGGGTGAGCTTAGACATTCTGAACCGTGAAAGCCGATTGAACCCGATTGTTTGTTGAAGTTTGACTCTGCCTTTTGAGGAGAACGGGTTACCGGACCAACTCTCAAGGCTTTGTTATATGTGGATCGATAGTCATGGTCTAGAGTAGTTTGCATGCAATTGGTGGGATTTAAACGGGTGACCTAAGATTCTTGAGCTGAAAATCTCGTCATGCTTCAATGATCCATGCTGATCCTGGGGTATGAACCTTCTGATTATGCGAGGACAATAAAATTGCTGCTTCTTACTCTAGATGAATAGCACAAATTAAGTTAGGGTCGGGAAGAAGTAGTGACTTTTATTCCAATATATGATTGTTCACTTATCATCGATGTCCAGGGGAACACCACAGATCACCAGTCACGCTTCTTCAAAACCCTAATTCCCTTCCAACGGGACTCCATGTAGTAGGAAGCGTTGCGTTGTGCATAGACTCCACATTTGAAGTAATGGAAGGTTCCTCCGTGACCGCTTGTTTCGAACTTGAGCTCGCCGTCGATGTAGACCTTCAGGTTCGACGCAGCTACGTCGTGGATGATGTTGACCCTGAACCACCTGTCGTAGATGTTCGGAAACAGTAGCGTGTCATTGTAGTGGTACAAGGAACCATTGTAGACGTGGAGCATCAGGGTCGTGTTTCGAGGGAATGCCGCTCCGAAGACTTGCGCGATGCTCACGCCCGAGGTGCCGCACGGTACGTACCCGTGCGCTTCGAATTGCCACACTCCGGAGTAGTAGATGTATCGCTGCGCGGTCCAAAACGATCCATTTCAGAGCGATATATGCATGCAAACATCAACGCAAAACAGAGTCAAGATTGAGGAGAGCAAGCCAACATTGAGGAAGATCTCGGAGCGAGGCCTGGTGGGGCTTCCCTTGGAGAGAGGGTGGTCGGTGGAGTAAACCCAGAGCTTGTGGACTCCATTGATGAAGCTGTACCTGTCGCTCACCGGCAGATCATACGGCTTCTGTATGTGCAGGTTGGACTGGTTCAGTGGAAGCTCTTCGAAGCCGTAGGTGGGGTCCGATTGCCCCCCAGCTGATGATGACGGAGTCAAAGTCAAGATCAATGGAAGAACAAGAAGAAGAAAGACGGCGAGTTTCGAAATGGTGGGTGAGAGATATTGGCGGTGAAGAGAGCCATCACGGGCATCCATTTGAGACTTTTCAAAATGAAAGACCTGTCTGCCAAGACTAATCTGAAAGCATTGCCAGTCATTCACCATGCAAATCATCACTACATATAGAGAGATATAATTTGCAAATGACGTCGACTGCAATGAAGTGAGTAGTTAATTATGGTAAATTTTTCGTAGATGCGTCGCGAGTTCTACCATGTGTATATGTTATTTCTTTCCTGGTGGGCCTAAAAGAAATATATAAAGATATATGTTGGCCTCCTTTTGTATTAAAGAAATAGATAGTTGTTTTCACACATATCAAATTTAAGCTTGAAGGTTCATGCCCCACTCTTCATAAGATTAAAAACAATAAATTGCGGTTAATTTAGAAAGCAGCTCAAATGAAGGCTATTATGATAATTGAATACATTGATTGTAGTGAGACATGGAGTTCACCGGATCGGTCGAATCTCTATGTATAGTCTGGATTGAACTTATTTATATAAAAATTTCGCAATGCGCCGGAGAACTTAACAAAAACCCATGAATATGATGATGTGAATTGAATTGGACTAGAGAAAAAAATCGATTAATTTGGGAATAAATCTTTAATAAACCTATAAGAATAAATACTTTTTATGTTCAAATGGAATTTTCTTTAGTTTATATATTGCGTTAACGACATAGCCGGCTCTGGTGGTCATAGCATATTCAAATATTCCTTAAAGTTTCATGAAATGTAAAATGAACGGTTAAATTTGTATGGTCAAATTGGCAAAATTTTAACCTAGAACACCAGAGGGTGCCAACCCCCAAAAAGATGGTCATAATTAACAGACAGTAAAAAAAAATGCAAGGAAAATGAACAAATGAGCTCGAGACTTTAGGTGCTCACATAGTACGACATTTTTTCTTTGATAAGGGAAAAGAAATGTATTGACTTTTGTCGAAATTACAAACTATAAGTAACCCCACACCAGAAGATCTCGCACTCGTGAACATGAGGGTGTCAATATGAGTACAGGGGTGACGTGGTTGCTGGGAATAAAGAAACAACAAGATAACTTATCTAAACAAAAGTCGGTCAAACCGGCCCTCCTACTCAAAGATAGACAGGTCGATATTCCAATCACATTACAAACGACATAGTACGACATTCGAGAGCGACAGGTCGATATTCCAATCACATTACAAACGACATAGTACGACATTCGAGAGCTCCCCTCAACACAACTCGCGAAAAGTCTTGAGGCGAAACTAATTTATGAGTTACAAAGTGGACCCAGAAAAATTTATCACACGTAGACAGCCGGCCGTGGAAGTTGTGCTTCCGTGACGGTCGGCCTGAACTTGAATAACAGCATAGACAGATGAAAGAGTCCGCTATTGTCCAATATTTAAGAAATTATTAGGCTTTTTCTTTGTCTCATTTACTCGTCATTTTGCTTTCTTGATTGGAATCGACTTTTGGGTCATGAAATTTTCAACGGACCTCGTAAGTTTGAGCATCTTTGTTATATGAACGCAGACTAAACGTTTGGCTCTTTTTAATTATTAATCATGGATGATTGAAAGCTAAATTCCGAAAAAGAAAATTACAAAAAGAAGCTGTCGAACTTCATTTAACAATACGAATATTCTGTGATTCTTAATATTTAGATGTGCAAAAATTAGTGGGTGTTCTTATTAGCTCTTCGATGAATATTACTTGAGGTTGAGGGTAAACAAGTGCTAAAAAGTTGAAAAATTGGGGTTAAATGAAATTACTTGTATTGGAGAACAAAATCCTCCTGTAAACGGGATAAATAGTTGAAGTCACTTTAGTGCATCCACAGGTCACCATGTCTATATATTATAGTAAAATAGACCGCAATCAATGCGAATCTTTAGTATTTTATTATCTTATAAAAGCACACATTGACAATTTAGATGGTAATTACTAAGCAAAGAGAAATATTACAGAATGACGAACTAGATCAGTACTAGTGCATATTAGCTAAGTCGGCTACGTTCATGTAATACAGTAAACCATCACGTCCATCTCTACCGTGGAGTAGACATATTGAGGAACCATGCAAAATGCCCATATTTGGGTTTAATTTATACAATTTTGATCTTGCTCAAGTAGTTTGATTTGTTTGTGCTTTTGTGTTCGCATTAATTGTAACACACTATGTTTGTAGAATTCACATGAGACCCACAATAACCTCACATGATTAATGGCTCTGATGCACTTGATTTATAATCGAGATCTAGACAAGTCTCAAATATTATTGTGGCTCGATGATGCCGCTAGACCCTTTCTTAGCGCTTTTCCTAAGTCATAAGCTACTTTTCTAGCTAACTGTATCTGACAATGCACTCCTCTTTGTTTTTTTTTTTTTGGATAACCGAGATTGCACTCCTCTTTATTTATATCAATATACAAGAACAAAGACCATCGATTCCGCCTTTTTTGTATCTTCGCAACTAAAAATAGTTATCAAATCGTAAATTTTATGTAAAAAGTACAGAGTGTAAATTTTTAAATTGGTGCATCCGAGTCTTGTACCTTTCTGAAAATTGTAAATGAGCCTTTTTGATAGATATTACTAAAAGTTGCCTCGGCGAAAGTTGAAGTTTCTATATGCGATAGCCTGAAGATCTATTTTCCAGTATAAGTATAGAACTTGTTTGTGCTTTCCTTTCGATTGCGCCAATTGAAATGCCTTTTTCAGTATAAGTATAGAGCTTATATATATTAATTAGAGGGTTTAGGATTAGACTGTGCCGTACGTAAAAGCGTTAGAGCTTTCAAGATGGCACTTTCGTTGAGCAATCCTTTAGCGAGGCGTCTTGGCAATCTACCTCAGCAAGGGTTATCACCCGCAAGCGAATTAACCTTGAGGTGGCAGGCCAGTGACAGAGCCAGGATTTGGAAAGTTCGCACAGTTTCCGTAGTCATTTCCATCCATTTCCAATGTCCCCGAAGTAGAGAAAATCACACGGGTCAAGACACATGTTACCATAGAGAAAATCACGCTGCCTACCGCATCGAACTTTATGTAGTCGACTCAGTTATTATTACAAAAGCAGCGACGATTGCGTCGGCGTGACTAGTGGAAACAAAGGGCCTGTCAATCACGCATCTTGAGAACCTTGATTCCCTTCCAACGCGACTCCATATAGTAGGAAGCATCATGTTGAGCGTACACCCCACACTTGAAGTAATGCGAGGCCCCACCGCGACCAGGAGCAACCATCTTGAGCTGTCCGTCTATGTAGATCTTCACGGTGGAGGCATTCACGTCGTGTATCACATTCAGCTTGAACCACCTGTCGTGAACGTTCTCGAGCAAAACCGGGTTTCTGTAGTAATACAACGAGCTGTTGTAGACTCGGAGCATTAGGGTTGTGGCGTGAGGGCTCGCCCCGAAGACTTGCATGATGCACACGCCGGATGTCCCGCTCGGCACGTATCCGTGTCCTTCGAATTGCCACACTCCAGAGGAATAATCATATCCCTATTATTCAATTTTAATAAGCATTATGAGTTGGTGAAAAGCATATATAATAAACATTGTATTTGGATAGATTGGGTGCTTTGGATATGATAGGATAGTTGTTTGAACACGACTAAACCAAATCGTAGTTTATCTATCTCGAAACGTTGTTGCAAATTGACTGATCCCTACGTCGCTATGCAGCTTGTGATGCAATTGGATCACTGGAAGTAAAGGCCACGACAATAGCACATGAATAATGACCTTGTGAGTAGTGCATTTGTCATTCATTTCAAAGCCAGGGCTTGGACTAGAATCATGAACTTATCAATCAAATCACTAACCGAGATAAGTCACCTCAAGACATCAAGAATCACCATCCTAACTCGGGTTCATAATTCTCGATTTATCAGGATTTCTGCTGATTTCGGCAACGTTGCAAGTTCGGGAGCAGTGAAAGCTTACGCGGATGCGGATCTCTGTTCGCGGGCCGGTTCGGCTTATGGGCGTGAGGCTTGTCACTGGAGAACACCCAAAGCTCGTGAACTCCATCTTTGAAGGAATATCGCTCGTCTTCAGGTACGTCGTAGGGTCGTTGAACGTCGAAGTTGGATCGATTCAATGGCAGAGACATGAACCCTTTTGTTGGATCGACGGGTCCCAGAGAGGCAATGCGGTGGACAAGGCCTAAGAACAGAGAGATTGAGAGAAGAAGGCCTGTCATTTTTTGTAAGAAGCAAAGTGGAAGTCGAAGGTCTTTGGTATTTGGCTTTGAGTAGATTGGCGAGAAGGTCCGGAATTTAATGGGAGCAGAAGTCGCCAGCCGTGTTATTTTTGACTGTCCTTTTGTGCTTAGTATCCTCAAACTTAGCAAATGGTGCAATCAAATTACTCTGTCCAACTTGATTGACGAAAATACTGACGTGGACTTTTTAGATAATTTCTTTCTTCTACATGAAGATAATGTGGCTAGATATGAAATATAAGACTAAAACAACATTCTTGCTCAAAATTTAATTTTTAATACAAAACTTGTTTAGAACTAAATTGAGAAATAAGCTATTTTTTTTTATATAGAGACATGCAAAAATAAGCAGTGATGCCTTGCAACCCTTGCAACCAATATCCATCATCACCAAGAAGGGTTGGCAAGGGTATAGGATGGTCGACGACCCTCATTGGTTGCAGGCCGGGCCATTAGAGGGGGTTGCTTGCTAGTGGAGACCCTTGCCAAACCTAAGGAGGACCACGACCCTCGCTTATGGTTGGTGAGGGTCATTAGCCATTGGCTAGAGATGGCTAGGGTTGGCGCCCCTACTAGCCATCCCTTAGCCTTATTGGCGCTTTCCGACAATGGTGGGTTGGTGGTGGCGAGCCCTCACCACTTGGTTTCTCATGTCTCCTTCCTTGTTTTTTATTTACTAAATTTAGCTTGGTTTTAAATTAATTAAAATAAAATTTGTGTTAAAGAAGTATATTTGGACTAAAATGACGTAGTTTTAGTCCTGTAGGGTAAATAAAATAATAATAAAAGCCACATTATCAGTTTCTGTTAGTCAAGTAATATGGAGTTAATATTGACAAGTTTTAGAAGTTGATTGTAATTTTTTGTAAGTTAAGGGATAAGTACAGTAAATATCCTAAAACTTGTCACAACAATGCAATTGAATAATAAAACTTTTAAAAATGTAACTAAGTCCTAAAACTTGTCAAATGGGTTTAATCAAATCCTTTAGTTAATCTTATTTAATTAGACTATTGGAAATGCTGACATGGCATTTTTAAATTATTTTTTTCGGTAAATAATTTTTAAAATATTTTTTAAGACACGTAAGCAGCACGTTAGAAGAAAAATTCAAAAATAAAAAAGACATGTAAGTAAATTAGATTTTAAAAAAAGAAGAAGACAAGACCAGTTGAGCCATGGCTAGGGTTCACTACCACCCATTGTTAGGGGGGGTCGGTGGAGGTCGTTGGGCCTTGACAACACATATTTGGGGGAGTGCATGACCCTTACCCAAGATCCGAGTGAAGGTTGAGCGAGCACCCTGTAGTGCCGGTGAGGGCCAGCAATACCTCATGTAGGGCTGCGTGTGCCGGCCCTTAGATTTGGGTTGCTAAGGCCCTGCCTAGGGTTGGTGAGGCCCAAGCAACCTCCACTTGCCATTTTTGGTGAAGGGCAGTGGTGCTCATTGGTAAGGGTTCAATCTTTGATTTTTTTTTGTGCTTGCTTTTTTAATTTTAATTTTTAAATTTATTTAATCTAATCTAAATAAACATTTGAAAATGAAAATGATAAGAAAATGGCATGTAGAAGTGAGAAAGTAATGTAAAATGTCACCTTAGCATTTTCTGATAGCCTAGTTAGATGGTGTTAATTAGGGGTGTGCAACTTGATTGGGTAAACTCTGTTCCTGAACTGGTCCATCATGAAAACAGGGTCGGGAATATGATCAAATACAGACAGGGTTTGGTACATGGTCCAAAAACAGGGTAACTGATTAAAATATGGTCGGGTACATGGTTCAGGTCTAGAACCTATCCTGAATCTTGGACCCTGAACTTGATCATTATAAAATAAATTTTATTTAGTAAAAACTCTGATTTTGCAAGTAAATAAATTTTATTAAATCATAATTTTCGTATATATTCTTGGAATATGGTTTCTTATCGATATATCTTTATACATGAATTTCGATTTTTGTTAAATATTTTGTACCACGTGAATTTACTTGCCTGATTTCATTTTTGGATGATGAGTTATGTTGATTTCACTTTTGGATAACTTATGCTTGCGCTATAAATTTATTAACCATTTTAGACAAATAAAATGTTTCATGTAGTATTGTGGTAATGAGACATTAATTTGTTATTAATGTATATGTAATGTTATGATTTTGCTTATGATAATTTTCCTTGTAAATCTTTAGTTTTTTGTTTAATCAAAGAGTTCACTTATTTATTAATTACAAGTGCTTAATGTTTCAATATAAATTAGATGAATTATGTTGTTTTATCACGTATTAATATAAAATTCGAAATTGTATATAATGGGCAAAATATGTTCAACTATAAACAGGGTTAACCCTATTCTCGGACCGAAAAAATAGGGTTGGTAGGGTACATGGTCCAATATAAACATGGTAAGGTACATGGTCCAAAAAATGTGAATCGGTTATAACATGGTTAGGTACATATTTCAGGTCTGGAACGTACCCACCTTATTTTTGCTCACCCTTAGTGTTAATGCAAAGTCTTAGATTAAATTAACTCGACAAGTTTTAAGATTTGATTGTATTTCTTGAAAGTTTTAAAATACAATTGCTTTTTTCTAAGAAGTTTTAGGACTTTTACTGCATCCATCCCTATTCATATTGATTCATACAAGATCTGTAATTGTTTTATATGGTTTGAGCTCATGTTCCCATTCAATTTGTTTATATGTACATTGGAATCTTGTATAACTCTTTTCACAGCTAATCATCAGATCATAGCTTGAGGAATAATGAGAAGAGAAAGGTCACCAACATGGCTTCTAAAAGAGTTCATTTATTTGTAAGCATTAATTGCTCGGTTTCTCTTTGCTTTACAAGTAAGGATATGTTCGTTTGAGGAATTTTTTTTCAGCAAATTAGTGGTTTGCGTTTCACATTTGGTTTGCTGAAAATGATTAGTCAATCGAAAATTATTTATGGTCAAAGAAAATATTCATACTTAAAGTTAGAAAAATGAATATTCTAATCTAAAAAAGGGAATATATTTTTGTAGAAAACAATTTCTCGCAGAACTCTTCCCTTTTAAACATGATGAGATGGTTTCATTGTGCAATTCTTCTCTGTGATAGGACCAATACCCAAACTTACAATTCTCCACAAGTTTCCCACACTAAATACTTCACATCGAAGTGTTTAATTAGTCATGGTAAGTAGTAATTTATCATACATAATTATGCTAATTGTTGGGATTTGTAGAATTCTTACACCTTAGAAATAATAGTTGCAAGGGATGTCAAGGATGCCAAGACTCTATACAAGGATGTGGGGCTTGAAACCGCTAGTGCATACACCTAACTTTTGCGGAAATATAAAGAATCAAGCTTTCAGTACTTGATCCTATCTAAAATAGAGAACAGAGACAGAGAGTAGAGAGAGGAGATCAAAAACAAGATATATAGAGGTTCGACTTTGGTAAAGCTTACGTTTATTCTCCGCGGTAACGGCTTATTAGTTGAAGTCCACTATGAATAAAAAAATTTACAATCTCAAGATCTAAGTTTCTTTGTTTCACTTCACGAAGCTAGTATGATTATCTCTTTTGAGTACAATGAATGTGCTTTTGTAATTGATCAAACTTGAATAAATTTAGACTTTAGGAAATAACTCTTATACATGTGTATTACATGATTAGAGATAACTCTCTTATATACTCCTTCAGCCTTCATGACCGTTGGCACCTTTCATAAGAGTTCTTCCAATTTATCCGTTGGACATAATAAGACAAGAGATCTTGAGCCATATATAGATTATACTGAGATTTCGTCAATCCTAGTCGCCTATACAAACATGATATTCAGTTTCCAAAAGTGAATACTTGCTTAAAATGCCAGAATAACTGTTGATCAATATATTCTATAATAACCAAGATAATCAATCGGAGAAAGCTGGCTAAGATCCAATCAAATCAAAGAGATAAAATAACTTGGATCACTGTGGAATAAGATTTATAAGAAACCTAAAATCTGATAACTATCAAACTATGCTTCTCAGACTGTTCACAGTCTGATGTCTTCTAGACTATCCATAGTCTAATGTCTTCCAGATTGTCCATAGTTTTACTTAAGACAAGTTTTGTCATCTTCAAAATAACATAAGTATATCCTCTGACAGGGCTGTGTTCGGACATAGGTGATAACAACAAGTGTTTATGATTTCTACATCATATTCTTTCGAGTAGTGGGAGGGTCCTGTCGGCTAAGCAGTGGAGCAGGACAACTTCATTGCGAGTGTGATGTTCCTTAGGCATAACATTTGAGCCCGATCAAATTGTTTCTTCTCATGATTCAGATTGTTATGAATTAAATTCTTTCTTGCATACAAATTGCCCTTCTATGTTCAACCTTTCCTACAAAAAACTCATGTCGCACAGAGTTGGGGATAAATCATGTCATGTGGGCTCGGATTAGTGAAATTTCCCAGTTTATTTTGATAATCTCTCTCCTAAGGAAACAAATTACATATAATAGTCACATCACGAGTCTAACATGGAGAGAAGCCAATCAAAGTGGTGATTCTCATTATGCTGCCTGGCCCCTCAAAGATGACTCAAGCCCGGGCTGCTCAATATATACTGTGGAGACGCCCAGACAATACGTGAAACTCAAGTTTTAGTCCGGTTTGTAATGAGCCCATTATGTAACTCCGATTAATGACGAGGTCACTTGCTAGCGCTTAAAGAACAAGAAAAATTGGTTCAGCTGGAGCCGGTTCACGAATCACAAACAATAATTCTCGAATTAATCATACTTTCCGGGCATGAGATAATTGTTGAAAAAATCCTAAACCTTTTATAATTTTGCTAATTCAGTCATAAACTGTTTTTTTATTTTTATTTTTGCCAATTTAGTCTTAAACCTTTTGAAATTTTGCTATTTAAGTCCTTACGACCACTTTTCCTCGAAAAAAGCCTATGTGAACGTCCAGTCAACACCGTGTACATGACATGACCCGATTGGTTGGTCATCGCCATGTTTTGGATTGTTATGAATAAATTCTACCATCCATGCAAATTACCCCTGTGTTCAGCTTTTCCTTCAACAAAATCATGTAGCGGAGGCTCGTGGATAAATGATGTCGCGTAGGTTCCTTTAGTGAGACTTTCCAATTTATTTTGATCATCTCTCACATAAGAGAGAGTATTACATATTGTGAGTCTTTAATACAAAGAGAAGCCGATCAAAGTGCAGATTCTAATAATGCAGCCTGGCCTCCAATATGACTCAAGCCCGGGCTGGCTTTAACATGTCGATATTCATATTAATACACGTCGTGGACTAGGAGTTTGCAAGCCTCAACTTATTTCAAGGACTTATTCTAATAATTTCAAAGCCTAATAAATTAATATGTCAATTTTACTTCAATTAAGGCTCAAATTTTCCCAAATTAGGGGCTGCAAAATTCAGTCCACTTCTCCTATATGCTAGCCAAAATTATTTGGAGTTAGGCTAGGTCTACGCGATTGATAGCTCATGTCACCACTGATCTAATGCTAGATGCTATCATGAATTATTGAAAATATATGCTATGCTATGCCAAGCCAAACATCACTGTGCTTTTGGATGTTGGTCCCATCGCAGTAAGATGAACTTTCAAGTAGGGGTCACCCATTGGGAATGGACGGCTTTAGATGGTCGTCCACGCAAAAATTCGCTTATAAAATCCTGTCCAAGATGAACGTCTACCTGTCGCGTATAAGTGACGTGTGGCGCGTCTCATTTGGTGAGTCAAATCCATCGGCATCAGTCTCCTCACCTACTTTTCGAATAAGACAACAGGTAGATGTCGGCATTGTTAGACAGCATGGGAAAAAGATAGAAATCATTGGTTAGAATCCGCAAGGGGCAGGGCGGGGCATGGTGCCAATTTAATGCCGTTGATGTGACCTTCATTCACATTCTTTGCTAACATCACAAGATCAACTTGGATGGTCTATTGTACGTCAGAGTTATGTACTCAAATCTCAACCGTCCGATAAAAAACTTTTATTTTTAATTTTTTTAATGAGGTCGGATGGCCCCCTATGTCAAGGACGGTACATCAGACTATTCGTATCCTCATGAGAGAGCATATTCTCCACCAAGATAGATAGAAAGAGTGAAAAAGAATTGCCTTGCCTGAGTCCCTCCATTGGTTAGAGGTATCCTAGATGTTCTCCGTTGGCTTTGACACTTGCAGATGATGGTGTAATGTTCTGCAAAATCCGAGCTTTTCATCGGCCAAGAAAATTCGTTCTTTCAAAAGATCTCGGTCAGGGAATTCTTAATCGAGTGCATCCTCCAGGGATGGATTTACATGTAGGTCATTTAACACTCGCAGGATTGCGTGCATGTTCGGCAGGAGCATAACCTCTCCAGTTTTTGTCGGCAAACCTTTCCCGAAAAATGAGGACATTGGATAGAACTTTTCTTCTACCAAGCGTGGTTAGATTTGGTTTAACAAAACTCGGAACTCTCGTGATAATCATCGGACTTTTGTTTGTATATTTGTTGTCTACGTCGGATAAGACTTAGTTGGACACCTCTTTTGTTGAAATTAAAGCCGAATAAGGCCATGCTATGTTCTGTTTGCTCCTAGGTTATACGTCTGCACGTCGAAATTCTTTGGCGTTGTCAAAGCACAAAAGCTCCATCTAATCCTTCCTTTTATGCTAAGATCTTGTGAATTTTCTTGTTCTTTGCATGGAAGGCATATGCTGTTTCTTTGTGATCAACGCCAACATAGCAATCTCTTCTCGAGTCGCTTCTTGCTTCATATCGATAGGTCGTTAATTGTTCTTGCTTGTTCTCATACTTTGACGAGTTCATATGCAGTGATGTGTGGGGTGAGGGTGGTGGCTATACAGTAGGATGTCAGGCGCGGCGCCAGCTCCTGATCCATGAGACACGAGAAAAGAAGAAGAAGAAGAAAAGTCATATGGTCGTACAAAGTTAAATTAGCCACTGGGATTATTTTCGTATTGATATAGGCGATGCGAATAGCAATGACAAAGCAAGCAAGTGAAACTTGCTATGCGAAGCCATCTTTTCAGTTAATTTTTCTTGAGAACCTTAACATCCTTCCAACGTGACTCCATGCAGTGAGAGGAATCATCTTGAGTATAAACCCCGAACTTAAAATAGTGCGAAGCCCTGCCGAGGCTGGGAGCCTCGTACCTGAGTTGGTTATCGATGTGGATCTTCACACTGGAGGCGTCGACGTCGTGTATCACGTTGAGCTTGAACCATTTGTCGTAGATGTTCTCGACCAAGACTTGGCTTCTGTAGTAATACAACGTGCCGTTGTAGACCCTAAGCATGAAGGTCGTGGCATGACCGACGGCCCCGAATACTTGCATGACGCAAACGCCCGACGTTCCGCCTGGTACGAATCCTTGCCCTTCGAATTGCCACACTCCGGAGGAATAGTCATATCCCTGTTCACGGCCTTCATTTCGTCAAGCATGCAGTGGAGTACCAAGACTCTCTTGAGGAGTCCCCAGATAACATGGATTAACCCAGTCCGGGTCCAGGGTCCCAAATCTGGGGACGAGACACTGTCTAGATATACTAGTCATGAAGATAGCTTACGTGAATACGAATTTCGGTGCGCGGCTTGGTTGCGCTTGTGGGAGAGTGAGGCTTGTCGGTGTTGAAAACCCACAGCGTGTGAACTCCATCTTCGAAGCTGTATCTCTGATCTACCGGCACGTCGTACGGCCTTTGCACGATGAAGTTGGATTGAGTCAGCGGAAGCGATTCGAACCCTTCCGTGGGATCGACTAGCGTCTGAGCATCGACTTGGGGCGGCACCAAACAACCCAGGCTCAAGCACAAAAGAAATGGAAGGATTGTCATGTTTTCAGTGTTCTAGGGAGGGGCGAATGAAGAAGACTATCGTTTGAGCGTGGATATACATAGGTATCTAGGTGTCGATGGAATTTAAACATGATAATTGTTTCTTCAGTTGGGCAGCTGTATTGTTTGTAGAGTACTGTATAGTTTGAAGATCTTTTTGTCATTAGATACGAAGTATCCACGTTTTCTTACTAGTTAATCACAAGGAATAAAAAACTATGAATGTCTTGCTTGTTTTTTTTAATAACCGAGGACTCTATCACTAGCCTCCCACGCACGGACGGCACTGAAGGTGTGAGCGAGCACCGTGCTCAAGCGTCTCAGGATCTGCCTTTTAGGAGACCAACAGTCTTACCTGAAGCTAATAACAGAATCAAAATGCTCAGCAGAGAAGAAAGACGCTGCAATCCTTAGAGGCTTTTACTATGTTAGGAAGAAGAAGGAAGAGGAGTTAGAAAGTCATGGAAAGAGTTGAGAGGAATCTGAGAAGAACCGCTCTTTGGAAAGTCTTATTCTTCACAATGTACTTTGCTCGTCCTTATATAGACGAGGATTTACAAGACTCTTGAGTCTGCATGACTCTATTGACAAACCGACAAAACAAGCCTAACAGAACAAATACATTTACAAGACTCTTGAGTCTGCACGACTCTATTGACACACGATAAAACAAACCGATAAAGCAAGCCTAACATGACGAATACAAGATATACCAAAGCAAGCCCAACATAATAAAGCAAGCCTAATACAACAAAGCAGGACAAATTCATAGATTATGCTTCGGGAGAGACTAACACAAGACCCTCAATTTAAGATGTTAGTAATTGTGGCTTTCGAACTCTTAACCTCGACAATAAGAGATAAGCTTTTAATCAACATAACTATCCGCCGTTTGGTTTGTTTTTATATAGTTAAGCACATAAATATCGAGTAAAAATCCAAATTATAAATCTTTCAAAATTGACGTAGTTGGCCGGAGCCTCAAAAGATTTCCGGTTCAAGAACTGAAGGTCTGCACAAACTGCTCTGGATGGCTAGGGCTAACCACCAAATGTCTATAACCAATATTCATATTACTGCTTTGTTTGTACGCTCTTAGTAGGACTCACCGAAGGTCACTTCACTCGGACTCTTCTTGTGCGAATCAAGCATCGATCGGGATCGGATTCTTATGAAGTGATGCCGCCCGCAAAGTTGGTCTTGGGATATGCGCCTACGGTTGCCATTGTTCCATAGCGTTTGGAAGCTTTGGAAGCGAATTAATACCCCCCCAAAGCTACCAAAACTTGTTTTATACCGATTGATTCTTGCGAGACTTACTTCGGTAGGTGGTAAAATGTTGAATGATTTATTTTGAGACCATGAGAATTCAGCCGATCTGGACAGCTCATCTCAGGGAGCCCACGTAGGAAACCGCATGATTAATAGTCTAGATGTCCTTGGCCCAGCGGTCGATTTACCTTGCAAAACCAGCAATCCAGCAGTGTGATGGACACAATATGCAAGGGGTGATGAAAGAACATCCCAAGAATATGAAACCCCATCTAACAAACAATGCAAATTGCTTGAGCATCAGCTGCGAACAACGCCAGCAGAATCTGAAGGGGCACCATTTTTCTACATTGTGATAAGATTAAGGATTTCATGCTCCGATCTAGTCTCATAAATGTATGGTTGGCAAGCCCTGCTGGAAAGTCCTGCGTGTTTTGGTTCAAATGCATCTACGAGTTACATGCAATTTGGAATTTTCAGGAGGAAGTTATGCCTAAAGTGCCAAGTATTTGCGAGGAAATCTGAGATGTACGTAGTCGTTGAGTCTTAGTTATTGCATTTTATTTCTTCAATCGTGTTGACTCAGGAGTCGATGTTGTTACTGATGTTTTGTCCGGAGATATTGTGGGCCTTGTCGTAGGAAATACCAGGTCAGGAGCCTCGGGATTTGTCTATGCTTGGCGAGATGTTCCAAAAGTCGAGTCCGTTACAAGCCACTTTATTTCAGGAGTAGATTGGAGTAGTCTGGTCAGTGAATTTTATATTTTTTAACTCTTTATCGTAACTTTGTCTCCCTTCAGTGGATTCCACTGAGTCGATGGATTGCATATCCTAAAGAGGAATCCGTAGGTTGTGAACATCTTATCCTCTAATATGCCTTGTACAATAAGAAAGATTTATGCCACCATTTCCTTTGTTGCATTTATGGTAATCTTCTAAATCTCAGACCCCTCCAATATGAGTAACGTTCATGTCGAGCTAGGGTGTAGAGAGGATGGGAATAGTTATTCAGTCTTTTTAAAATTCCTGAAGGGGTTGATATAAATCAATTTCGAAAGAATGTTGGTACAGATCTGATGAAAAGTGAATCAAGCAAGCAATCAGATATGGCACTCGCATAGGAATCGATCTAATTCCAAGAATTTGAACCGTTTTTATTTTTCATCCCTAAGCCCCTATGCACAACCTCAAGAATGGTACAGCATGTGGTCTTCTCCTGAACACACTACATCAGAAAAGATGACTTGCAAATTTAATCACGCTACTCGGGACTTCCTCGGTCACAAATATACAATAACATTTGTAAGAAAAGCCTCAACTGGAATAACGTTTTAGGGACCACCTTTTTCCCATCCCGAAACCCCGGTGCACACTTGAGCATGGCAAAAGACAAAAAAATGAGGTACCATAGAATTGCAACACTAGAGAGATCAAGTACTAGAGAGGTCAAGTTGGAGCATATATATACATATGTATTATCTTTCCCAGTATGTAACCAGTAAAGATGATCAAGATAATCTAACCATGTTTTGCCTGTCAAGAATCAACAAAAGCAAGGCAATAACAGATTACCTTATTGACAATCATCCTCACTCATTAGAACTTTTAATTGGAAAGCATTCGGAGGAACTTTGTCATTCTGCAGTACCAATCGGCAGAGCTTAAGGGAAAAAATCTGAATACAACCTCTCAAGTCCAAAGAGCAATCCAAAGGCAGTGACCTCGTCAAACATCCAGGTCTGGCTCTCTTTAAAGACAAAAGCTCCACCGAATCCAAGTTTATTCTTCAGCAGGTTGACCCAAACATTTCATATTTTTTAACTTATAGATATTTCTCTGCAATCTGCACTAGAACGGAAGTGCAGTTTATGACTAACAGACTTGCCTTTTGGCTCGATCCAGTACCTCCAACAGCCATGCAAGACAATTTCAGTAAGTCAATTGGCATACAAAATGCATAGCAACCATGTGGCCGCTCAGACAATTTAAAATAGAAGAATAAGAGCACTTTGTTCAGTAATAGTATCTACAAGAACCTAAGCTCTCCAGAGCAGGGCTCCAGTCCACAAGCTTTTTCACCTTGGGACTGTGTGTACATCAGGTCGTGTCCAAGAATGATTTAGAAACCAGCCCATCCTGCTGGTTGTGAAGATGATTTGTTCTCCATGAACTTGGAATCACCAAATCGCTGGGAAGTGCTTCCTTCTCGAATGGGTCTTGATATCTGAGAGCTGGCATTGGGCATAGCAGTAAAACTCTCTGACCCAAAGCCCCATGTCTCGTGATCAGATGCTGCTTGCATGCCCTGCTTATTTTGTTGACCATTTCTCGTCCTAACAGATTTGCTGGTAGTATCCCTTGAAAGAGGCTGTCTTGGCTTAGAATCATTGGTGAAAGCCTGCCATGATGTGGGTTCTGAGCTTCGAGAGTTCTTCTCAACTTTTTCCTGACGAATGTCCAAGTTGGTTTTTCTAATTTCCTCTGATGGCTGTATTAACCAAAATGGTTGTCAAGATAGAATGCAATGCAACCTTATAATTGCATATGATGCATAAAATTAGACAAAAAGAGAACAAAATTACCATAGCAGTGGTAGATGACTCAGTTCTAGTAGGGGTTTGATTTCTCATAGCATCCCTGCCTGGTGATGAAGCTCTCACAGCAAGAGCTTCTTTGAGTTCCTGTATTTCCTGTCTCTGAGATCGGCAGATGGCAGATAGCTTTTCATATTTAGAAGTCATCTCAGTCTTCTCTAAGTTAGCCTGCTTCAGCTGCTCTTTTAGCCTCTGTAATTCAACCTCCAAATCTTCTTCCTTTTGAGTTCTGTGATTACTGATACCAGAGCTAAATTTTTTGGTGTCAAATTCAGCGACGAAAGTATTGAAACCCTTATCTTGAAAGAGGGCTGCATTCTCAGGCTTCGATAGTTCGGATTTCTCGTTATCCTGGTCTGAATCTTTCTGGAAGAAGTTTATCTCAAAGTCTTTATGATTGCCCTCAGGTCTAAGGTGATTTTGTCCATGTGCACTCCTCCGAGTAGGTTGTAGCAGTACATTTACCTCTTTCTTTGGATAAGTGTTCTTGGCGAAAGTATGATTCTCTGCATGCTCTCTATCAAGTTTTGAAGTTCTATGACTTGTTGGTTCTTCGTCAAAATTTGGGCCAGTATTGTCCTCACCAAGATCTGAACCCTTTGCATGCTGAGTAGACCAGAAAGCACCAAGCTGCCCCCCACCTCCACCTGCTTTACTATGAAGTGACGATTTGCCTGAGTCACTATATGAAGGTGGGGGTGGTGGACTTCTTCGAGGCACTGGTGACACCCGATTTGTGGATTTTGGAATGCCTGGAGGATAAGGATGCTCAACTTTTTAAGTCTTAAATAAAGCAGAGAAGTAGACATTGTCAAAGGAAGATCTGTCACTTGAATACTCGAGTGACTGCTTGTAAAATTACAACAAATTATAAACAAATAATACTGTGAATCAAACTACCCGCATCTCAAAAGGGTTTCATCTATATGAATTAAGTAACTCAGTCCATGGTATCAATTAGACGTTTGAGTAAAACAAATGTCAACCAACAGGGCTACCTTCATGAATCTCTGCTGATCGCATCTCTGGGGGCCGATCAGGCAAAGACTTTTGCTGTCCAACAGGTAACTGCTCATTAACGCGGAACCAAACCTGCCACCAGGAAAAGAAATAGCCAAAATCAGTGAAGCAGATTGTTGAAACTCCACCGAGTGCATGCATACTATGATCTATCACCGGTTTTAATTCGTTGAGATCAGTGACCGATCAAACAAAGCCCTTGCCTGCGTGATGTCTGGTCTGGCCTCTGGAGAAGCTTGAAGCATGTCATTAATTAGATCCGTGATGAAAGAGCTGTATTTTGGTAACTCTGGAATACGATAATTCCCATTCAGAATTTGTAGCTTGGACTCTCCATCAAATGCAGATTTGAAGTAGCAAATCCGAAAGAGGAGGCATCCAAGAGCCTACGATGAAAAAGTAAATAAGTTCCAACTGACTATTATACTCATCACGTTAAACAGAATATCAATGCCAACTTCACATACCCATATATCTACTTTTTCATTAAGGACCTCCTTCCGAAATAAATCCCACATCTAAATCAGAAAGGGAGCAAACGGGATCAGACATATTTTCCACCAGGGTCAACAACATAGATGTAAATGCACAAATGTTTTTATTCAACCTCGGGAGCCCTGTATGCAGGTGTTGTATGCTTCCTGATATTGTCTTCTTCAATACCCATTTCTTCAGGCTTCTCAAACCGTTTGTGATTGGTAGAGGTGCTTCCGAAATCACACAACTTCCACAGTCCATCAGTCCCCAACAAAATATTCTCGGCCTTCAAATCCCTATGCAATTAAGCAAGGATTCCTTTAGAATGCAAGATGAAGATTGTCTCCAACAATTGGAAAGGGAAAAACAAGATAAATCTGTAGACGGAAAAAGCACATCAAGGATGCTCTTTTTGCTGCTTCCCTAATTTTGTTGTTGTGTTTTCTCAGTCTGAAAACTATTCTCTCAATCATCCCAGTGAAAACATCAACTCAAAAATAGACGACATCCATCAATCCTTAGATTTTATCTTTGAATGTTCTTTTAATCAATCATTTTCACGACCAAAACACATCAGACCCAAAACTGGCCAGACTCGGTCAAAAGGTTCCTTGATTTCAATCAATAACAAAACCTAGAGTCTCAGTTACTAATAGAGGGGACAAGTTATAACATATCATATATAATGGGGGTAAGAATAAGCCTGATCCAACAGAGAGAAAATAACAAGTACGGAGATCATGTAAGTGCCAACTCATGTATCCACTCCAATTAATCTTTCTGAAGCAACTTTCTTCCTAGTAGGCTAGAACAGAAAAGTGGCATTTTAAGACGTTTTTCAATATGCCAATACTTCCGGATGAAACAGAGATCATGCAGAAGATACAATGATTAGGAGTAAGATCAGCAGCCATAAGTAAAACAGCAAGAGTATTAACTACCAAGGTATTTACTGTGGGATTTCTAATTTCATCTATTAATTTAAGCACATGACAGGCAAAATCCAAATAAATCCTCAAGAGCTCATAAATCTATAAGCAACCAAGGAAGGGCAGGACTATCAAATTGCACCTGTCGGGTCTAACCCAGGTGGGAAGGATGCTCGGAAGGTGAACTGGATTGAAAAACAATCACGTCTTTTATGGTGCCATATAAATACAATGAGAGGAAGTCGGCTGTCAAGTGTGTCAGCTCATTTAACCGATTAATTAGCAAAGATCAGTAGCGAACAGATTAGAGGAATCGCATCATTGCAGCCGGTGGAATGAGAGGAAAAATTACAACTTGCTTTCTTCTTATTATGGATCACCAAAAGCTCATATACTTCCCTTCTCTAGTATGGACGAGCAAGGACTAGCTTACATTGGCAGACATGTCAAATGCAATCAAAATAAGGAAGCTGGGATAATGTGATGATCACCTATGAGCAACAGGAGGCGACTGGCAGTGCATTGCGAAAACGGCGTTACAGAGATCCCTGAACATCACCAATATCTGTTTTTCCTCAAAATGCGCAGCTCCTCTGCTCTCCAACACATTAACCAGGGACTTCTCGCAGAAATCCATCAGAAGCAGAACTTCTTTGGTCCGACCCATGTCCAAAACAGTGTGACCATGAAGTGCGACAACGTTGGGATGCCCCGCCAGCGATTTCATGACCGAGATCTCCTTCATCGCGACCTCCAGCGACTCCTCGTCATTGCAGATTATGTGCTTCAGAGCAAACTGTCTGGACATATGCGGAGCATCCCGAGCCAAGTAAACGCAAGAAAACCCACCCTCGGCAATGATATTCCGGACAAGAACTTTGATGTTCCCAACGTCGATTGTGCGACCTTCGAGTCCAGTCTGCTCTTTATGCGCGAACGGCTTGAACCTCCACATGGCTTCCGGGCGACGCCGGATTCAAAAGGGTCACCGAGATCGGCCCTTAGCGTGCGATTCGCGATCTGGGTCGCGCGCTCCCTCAGGTCCCAGATCGCCGGCGATCCGGATCCGACGGATGTGCGGTTCTGAAGAGATGGGCAGGACTGGGATGAGCCGAAATCCCAGAGACGAAGGAAGAGGAAGGCTAGCTCCCCTGTTTGAGCTCTTCCGATCGACCAATTCCGTCTTCTCGGGTGGCTACTCTGTGCGGTGGTGAAAAAGTGAACTTCGACGGCTGGTCGCTGTGTTGATGATGAACGAAAGCACTTATGCTTACCTTTGAAGGAATGAATACGTTGAAACCTTGGATCAACGCGCTTTTCAACACCTAATCAAATAAAAGCTTGTTGAAAAAGCTTGTTGAAGTCATTTTGTGGAACCGGTCTATAAAATTAATCGAATTTTGATTACGTCCGGTCCGGCTCATTTAACCTTTTCATTCGCATACTCGTTTGTAATATGATTGCACGGACCAATCTTAACATACTTTGTATTATCCGATGCAATTGCTAGTTTTGTGCTTGATAGGTGCGAGACGGGAATAAGTTATCATGGTATTAACTGCATTTGTTTGTGTTTAAAATTAGGAACGAGGATGGTGGAGTTGTTAAAACTATTATTTGAAAATTCGTCGGATGTTAAAATAAATTACGAATATTCCGAATGATATCCCAAAAGAGAAATTATCGTTGATTAGATTTCAATTTATGTTACGTGATAGAATTACACTGTAGCTCCATAGTCCTATGGCCATGTCTTTTTGCCAAATGGGACTCAACCCTCATAATATGTTAAACTTGGGAAGCCTTCGACTTGTTTGTATTAATTAATCTCAACCCATTGAAAAGATCGTGGCGAAAAAGAGAGAGACAGTAGAAAAGTCATTGAAAGGATTTCTGGTCCTAAGTAGGTATTATAAAAGGATTTATGGGGAATATGGCCAGACTTGCAGGCCTCCCTCAAACCTCTTTCTCAAGGAAGGTTTCTTTGTGTTGGGATAAGGCGGCAACTAAAGCCTACCGGCCTATACATTTGAAGGAATTGCTGTCCAAAGCGCCAGTCTTTAGCTTTGCCAGATGTCAGTAAGCCACTTGTCATGGAAACCGATGCATCTGCTGGCGGCATTGGAGCGTTTATGATGGAAGAGGGACATCCCACTGCTTTCATCATCAAAGCTTTGCCAGTTAAACATCGAGTTCTTTCAGTTTATGCCCAGGAATTGATGGCACTAGCTCATGTTGTCTCTAAAAGGCATTGTACCTTCCTTAATGCCAAGGAAAGAGGTAATCTATGTGGTGGTAGGTTGGTGCAGTAAATATGCTCATCTTATTGGCTCTTCAACATCCTTATTCAGCGGCTTAGGTTGCTCATGCTTATACAGACGGTGTCTGTGAACTCCATGGTCTTCCCAACAGATATGTGAGTGATCGAGACATTGTCTGGATCAGCAAATTTTGGACTGCACTCTTTAAACTACTCAAGGTGGAGCTACATCATCATTTGACGGCCAAACTTAGGGGTTTGACAGACGTTTAGAGTCTTATCTTGGGTGTATGACTCATGATTGTCCAACCAGATGGATGAAATGGCTTTCCATGGCGTAGTGGTGATACACCTCTAGTTATCAAACTTCTACTGTAATGATGCCTCTCGAGGTTTTTAATGCTTGTGCACCGCAAATCCATGTTGCATGTGTTCTTAAGGATGTGCTTCCTGCTCTTGATCAGAGATTACGAGATCGATAAGTCATGACTCAGCTCTTGAAGAAGCACTTGCATCTGGCGTGATATAGGATGAAGAAACTGGCTGATTCTTCAAGATCCGACAGACCTCTCGATGTTGGTAATTAGGTTTAGGGCCGTGTTTTGTTCAGCACATGCGAAAAACCTTTGAGTAAATGCCAATGAGTCTAAAGGGTAATGACTATTTGATAAACTGTAGTTGGGTAGTGTATTGTGATGCAACTTTGAGAAAAATGCCATTTGCTAGAAACACATTTCAAAAGTCCTTTAATGTGATGATCAATTTAAGCATTTAATTTTTAATTTGTTCAGAATTGGAACAACATTTAAAGCTCTTTTATAATTTTAATTTCGAGAACAATGTAAAAAGACTGCATTAACAAATTTGTAAATAAATAAAACGCATCTCTTTTGGCTAAAAAATTGGATCGGAACAATGATGGAATACTTGATCACGTAAACATCGTTTGTTAGAAGATGCGTTATCATTTGAAGTACTAGCTTCCTTACTTATATTATTCGGTCAAGTATATATCCATAATCAAGATTGAATAAGATGGATGGCATTGCCATGGCATAAGTTCATAAAATGCAAATTGAGGATGTTTGGGGGAGGACAACCAGCTGTAAGGAAGCCTCCTTAACAACGTGTTGTCGGTGCGACCACACAACTTTAAATCATGAACTGGATCAGAACAAACACGGGTTGCTGCACAACATATAAATGCTGTTGGTGCTGGACAAACAAATTCAGACAAACTCGTTTTACTGATACGTAATAACTTATCGTGAATGAAGTGCACAGCACCCGCCGAATACTAGCTCTATGAATCCGTGATGAAGAACTTTTGACCAATATTTATGTTGGTGTCAATCGTTATTTCAGTAAGTACAATAAGTAACATAGTTTCTGACAAACTTGCCTGTACCCAAAAGCAGACAGTTGCAATTGATCCGCATTTGAACATCAAAATATCGCACTGTTGATGCTAGAAGGATCAGTGAACTGTACAAGTCCCAGAGACACTTTGCTGGTGCAAACAAAGTCTGCAAATTCATCCTACCTTATGTGAAAGTGCATAATCATTAGAAAAACCCGGAAGCTGCACTGACTGGAGTTAGCTAATACCTTCATTTCAGGATTGCTAGTTTCGTCATCTCAAGATCAGAACCCATCCTTCATCTCACTCATGTTGCCGTGTGCCCTCCTCTGACTCTCTTTGATACCCTGGACCTTTTCTCTATCAACTTGTCCATGGCAACTGGTGCCTTGTGGCAGGCAGTTGTACAAAACGCCCTCGAGTGGCTGCATCACATTGCAAACATTTCTTGTCATTACTTCGACTCTAAATGGTTTGGACAATTTGAAGTTCAAATCATGCTCCGAATTATCAGCCTTTGCCTTGGACAGGTCAAACACGTTCACTTGCACAACTGGAGCCAAATCAGCCAGAAAAAATTAAAGCGCGATTCCATACAGCTCCATCTTTGCATCCAAATCAAACAAAAGGTCAACACAATTTTCGGCACATTAACACACAAGCAACATGTCAGAGCTAGATCTTGATATCAAATCAGAACCACTCAACTTCGCAAACACGCTAACTAGAACAAACATATCCAAACGGTGATAATGGAGCTCAATGTGCAAAGTTAAATTGCGTTTATCTGTTCTAAAGAAAATTGAAGAACTTGTCTCCTTCCCACATAATACATAACAATTCCCAACTTTTATAAAATATACACAAGCAACATTTGGTGGAAATTCATAACTCGAGCAGTGATATTATCAATCAAGAACAGTATCAAAAGCAACAGGAACAAATCTTTGCCAAGTAATTAAGCCACGTAATAGCTGCAATGTGAAAATTCAGCTTTCAACCTGCAATTGGGAAGATTATTATATTTGTCATTAGAAAGTCATCTCAAACAGCGTATTGCATTGTTTTGACAGTTTCAGCTTTGGGATTTCCCAGACAACTCCATAGCGGATCTTGGCGTGCATTAATTAGAACTTGATACATGTAAGAAAGAGTCAAAACCCTGTCACCGATGTAAGCATAGCAAATATAAAATCCTAAAGTTTTAGGCTTTTGACCAGTGAATTGACTACAAGCTTAAGGGGCAACAACAACTGCATACAAAACCCATCCATAACAGCAAGCGCATCTTTTCCATGCACATGGAGTTCAGCACATTACAGAAACGTGATGGTCCTGCAAAGGATACCAAAAACATACTGGGAAGAATCTGTAATTGCTGCAAAATCATAAATCGTTGGGCATCAAATGAAGCAGCCACCACCGAATTTTATCAATCCCACAAGCCAAATGGAAGTCCACATCATTTTTAATGCCCAGATCAAAATTCGGAAATACAGGGACTCTTCCCCCGGTAAAGTTCCACAGGTAAATTACAGTGCAACTAGAAGTCTACATTGTCATACCAAATTCCAGAACTGAGTAAAAAAATCTGGCAACTGCAATTTGGGCAACTTTTAGATAATTTCAGAAGACTATGTTTACTCCTATTGAACAGGAAAGGCTACCGATCACAGACAAATGCCAATAGGATGATGACCGCACCAACCCAGAGCAGGTTTGGACTCTGACGAAGAGACCGACTCCGGATTGGAAATTCTTGCTTCCAAAGCATGGAATTTCTCCTTCATCTACATCAACCGAAGCAAGCTACACATTCATATCATCATATTCATAATTATAAGGCGAAAAGGAAACTTCGATGAATTATCAAATTTAAACGTATCCCAGAAGAAAGGGCATAGTGATCGACCTAGATGACCCTCTACACCAATTGGGAAATAGCAGCACCTGTCACCAGTAGAGGAGAGAGAGAGAGTCGAGTGAACTGAGCTCGTGAGGAAGGGAGAGATAAGCGGAAACAGAGAAGCCTTTTTTATAACTTCAATAGGGCCCTCCTGATTTTCCTTTTTCCATGTTGCAGACAAGCCAAAACAAGCAACTGTCGACCATCGACAATTGACCTTGACTCCGGTGGTCATACATTGAAGTCGCACTACCTTTTCCTCCAAAGCGTCAGATGGAAACGAATCTTGACTCGGTCGTCCCGTGAGCAGTGAGTAAAGCCTATCCCTCCCCTGCCTTTCCATCGTCGTTGGAAAAGACTTTAGTCTCGCTGGACGACGTTGATGCATATTTATATATGTAAGCATCTGCGTGTTTGTTAGGAGTTCTGGTTTTCCCTTTTCCATGTTGCAGGCAAGCCAAAGCAACAGTGAATGAACTGCTATCGTCCTTTAACCTTTGACGTTGACTCACAGCACTCACGCACTGAAATTGCACTAATTTTTGCTCTAAACGTACACAAGTAAACGAATCTTGACTCGGTCTTCCCTTAGGCAATGAGTGAAGCTCATCTCTCCCCTGCCTTTCCATCGACATTGGAAAAAACTTTAGTCTCGCTGGATGCTGTTGATGCTCGGATATGCATCTGCGTGTTCTTGTTACACAGGCTGGGTTAATCACAGCGGTCGAGTCCCACAATGGTTATATGATTCCGTAAAATCTATCCAATATTATCCTTCTACTACTCAAGTTCAGGAACAATATTGAGTACTTTCATATTATCCATGGGCTAAATTAAATATATACCAAAAGGTCATGGATCATACACGTAGAGCTAAAGTTAAATGATTATATTAAACAAACTAAAATTTCAAGGATGACATTGGACATCGGGTCATAGTTTAGGGATTATTTATGTTGCATTTTTTTTTACTGATCTTTTGAGAGATGTCAACACTTCGCACATCGATCTAAACCACTTTTTTTTTGTGTGTGCTCATGATCGTGAAGATTATTTTGCTTATGCATGCAGAGGAACATAGTAGATTGACATATGCTGCTCGTTCAGTCCTTCTTCCTTAATATTTTGATGTCTCTCCAGCGGGACTCCATGTAGAAAGAGTCGTCGTCTTGCGCATAAACACCACATTTGAAGGCATGAGAAGTCCCTCCTCGACCATCTGCCTCTAGTTTCGGATACCCATCTATGTAAACCTTCACTTTAGAACCATCCACGTCGTGTACAACGTTCAGCCGGAACCACCTGTTGTAGATCTCGTCGACGAGGACCGGAGTCCTGTAGTACATGAGCGAGCCATTGTAGACTCTTAGCATGAGCGTGGTTGCGTGAGGGCTCGCCCCGAAAACTTGCATTATGCACACGCCAGAAGTCCCGGCCGGGACGTATCCGTACCCTTCGAATTGCCAGACGCCTGAGGAATAGTTGTATCCCTAAGACGAAAAATGTTGCTCAAATCGATCATAGTAATTCAAGCGGAGGAGTGTCCGAACATCTGTTCTACACAAATGGTTTTGAAAAGCTACAGGAGAATAGCACAGTACATTAATAGTATCTTGTGGGTACGAGGCCTTTCTTGATACAATTAAGGTCGGCACCTTTATAAAAAAAGGACAGTGATTTTGACTATAGAATCATTATCAATTTTTTTTTATCACTATGTCTATTATAAGCAGGTCTATAGGGATGTCTCTTATAAGATGATTATTTGGTTACCTTGTTCCTTTCCTATATTCTAGGATCTCAAGAGAGGACGAGAGAAAAAGAACATAAAAATTCCCTACTGCATGAAGTACTGAGAGACATCCAAAGTTCTAATCATCTTTATTTATGACTCACTTATTGGTTATGAACAAATAAATGGATAATCTGAAACACGTCTTTATAAAAATGAATGAATGAAAGTTATTTTTATTGTTTACGAAAATATTTAGACATGAATTGGAATCGATGATGAAAATATTTTTTGTTGACTATGTTTTCTTTTTTTGAATTTTTTTTGAGATCACATATTTTATGTGAAAACAAAGCCTAATATACCTCAATTCAACTGAACGATAGGTTACCTGGTCACCACCCATGAATTGACATCCTATTTAGCACCGTACCAAGACTCTCCTTCTCTAGTTTATGACTTTGTCATAATCAAATCGATGCCAGTTACGAAGCGACAAAATTCCACGGTAAAACTAGAGAGTTCACTGTGATCTATGCTTAACTGAAACTACAAAGCAAGTAAACTTCTTTCTACAACATAACTTGTTTTGCCCTTTTGTCGCGTTACCTGTATTGCGATCTCAGTCCAGGCTCGGTCCGGCTGGTTCGAGAGTGAGGCTTGTCTGTGGAGTAAACCCAGCATGTATGGACGCCGTCGCGGAAGGAATAACGCTGGTCCTCAGGCACGTCGTACGGCTTTTGGATGTGGTAATACGAACGATTAAAAGGCAGAGACACGAAGCCTAGGGTTGGATCGATAGGTCCTGAAGCCGAGCTCTCATGCAATAGGATAATGAGTTGAAGGATGGTACTCAGCAGACACTTTGCTTTTGAGAAGAAGAAGGTCGACATCGCTACGTGAAGGGAAGGACTTCGGACTGGTTCTATGGAAGGTATGGCAATCATCAAGAATCGAGACTCTATTTATATACGTGGATGGAGATGGAAATGAATTAGGTTTATATTAGGTTGACGGGTGGGTGGAACCTTTTGGTCCCGGATCGTCGGCAGAATTGGAAGCTGACAATCCACTAAGTTCCGCAAAGACAATTGCCATGTTCACTAGTTTTCAAATGATCTTTATTGGATAAATACCAGGTAAAGAAAATCATCTCACTCTTTTTTCATAGGATAATGACCGTCGGATCGGTGGGTGAGACTCAATCTACACCATCGCGAGACAAAATTGATATCTACTAAAACCACACCCTTGGGATCGTGTAAAACCACTGTTTCCCACTAAAGCACTGATATCCTTGTTAGTTTCAGGTGCATAAAACCTAGAATCGTCGAACTTTTTCGACTGGGCTCATGGTGAAGTAAGGTCTGCCCGTCCTTAAATTGGAAAAGCGCACCATTTTTTGGGAAGGTGACACAAGATGCTAAAACATTACAAGAATGTGTACAAAACTCAATTAAAACATATGCAATTGATACAGCCAACAGTCTAAAATGATAATCTTTTAAGTGGCTATGAATTGATCACCATAAGCAAGGATTAGATGGAAACGAAACCTTCACCATCGCTCTATTTTCAATCGCGCTTTGTCAAGACTTTGATGCCTCTCCAACGCGACTCTATGCGGAGAGAATGACCCTTTTGGGCATAAACACCACAGTTGATGGCATGAGAAGTCCCCCCACGGCCATTGGCCTCTAATTTCAAATGGCCATCGATTTTCACCTTCACTTTGGAAGCATAGGCATCATGTACGACGTTCACTCGGAACCACTCGTTGGAGATCTCATCGAAAAGTGCCGTTGTACACTCTTAGCATCAGCGTGGACGCATGATGGCTTGTGGCTCCAAATACTTGCGTTATACATACACCCGAAGTCCCAGCTGGGACGTATCCATATCCTTCAAATTGCCAAACTCCTAAGGAATAGCTGTATCCCTAAAAAAGGTACAACATATAAGTAAAGTTTCAGAAGATTTGAATAGGTTTACTAGGGAATAAAATGATGTATAATGTGACACTGCAAGCCTCACTTCGGATGGCTAAGGTCTCGTGGTGTTATTCATAAGCTAGATAGGATCTACTCCAAATGATCACCATTAAGTACTATATGTGGGGGGCTCGATCCACGCGGAATATGGTAGATTGTTACGTAGTTGGATGTGGAAGAAATATAAGTAGGAATCTAATGTTGCCTAAATTGAGGAAATTACCTGTACAATTATAAATCTATTGTGTATATATGTATCAATTTAGTTATAATATTCCAATTATGTCAATGTAGTTCTGAACCTTTAGTCGAAATTCTAATATGATCATTCCGGCCAATTGCCACTTAAAATGGTTGGCATCATGATCCAAGTATTACATCTTTTGAGTAAAGTTGTCTATGTTAGCATGCAATAGGGGACGGCCGGTGATCACTGGATGCCATGCTAACAATTTTTTTTTATAGTAATTGATTGGAGAATTATATTAAAATTTAATGTAGAAGTCTAGAACTATATTGGTATAATTGAAAAGTTCAGCATTAAAATGATATTTATACATAAATTTAGGATTGTATTGGTAATTATTTATTAGAATGTATCTACCACAAGTTGGAAGTAATTCGCTAAAGAAAAAGTCAAATGGAGCAGTGCTATGTCTATTATGAAAATCTCAAAAACTTCTGGGGTTAATAATGTGGCGATTTCTTATAGCATTCAATCCATGGACTTCCCTCTTTTCCTCACCCAATAAAAAGTCACCACATCACTTAATTAGTAAGAGAGTTAAGGTAACACTTCTCAGTAGAAGTAGCATTTCCACTTAAAGAATACAATAACTTTTTGGGAGAGACGAAACTCAGATCCAGTAAGTGGCGTCGATCAATTATAAATGAAACAGCTAAACTCACGCAAATCCCAAAAGAAAAAAAAGAAAAAAAAAACATAAACGATTTCATGAAATTTCTATATTGTAATTGATTCTGTCCATCTTTCTTATCAACATATATCATTTTCATTTGGACAAAATGTTTAAAGGCACTGTAAAAGCCAAACCCTCAACAATAAATTATAGATGGCAGGATGGAGAGGTTCACGGGTGCAATTCGACACATGACAACATGACAAAATCCAAAAGATCCTTTCGTTGCTTCGACCTAATAACTCAACTTCTGATATTTAAAGAATAGACCAATGGCTGTCTACAAAAGCAAGTGTGCCTTATATCCACAAGAGTTCACATGACTATGAACCGCAACGGTGAATTTGATCTAGACGACATTTTAACCCGTTTACGGATCGCCACTCGGTGTGTTCTCGAATGGGTTTAGCTCAGTGACAGCATGCAAAGTTTCAAGCGGTTCACCTGTAATGTTAGTAATCATGCTCTGACTCTACTACGGCACTACAATAAAACCAGCAGATGTCTAGTGGAGCCTTTGTAACTGTACATTTACCTGTATGGCGGTCTCGGTACGAGGCTTGGTCGGGCTCCTGGGCGTGTGAGGGTTGCCGGCGGACTAAAGGACGACCCCGTCACAGAAAGAGTAACGATGGTCCTCCGGCATGTTGTATGGCTTTTGGATGTGGTAGTACGAACGACTAAATGCAGAGATATAAAGCCTAGGGTTGGGTTAATTGGTCCCCAAGCCAAGCCATTGTGCCATAATGTGAGCTGAATGATGATTCTCAGGAGCTCGGTCTTTGAGTGGAAACTGAAGGTGGACATTCTCATGAGTAAGAAGCACTGGATGTGGTAGTTCGTGGTTGTGCAGTTTGGTTAAGAA
This sequence comes from Melaleuca quinquenervia, assembly GCA_030064385.1. NCBI lineage: Eukaryota > Viridiplantae > Streptophyta > Magnoliopsida > Myrtales > Myrtaceae > Melaleuca > Melaleuca quinquenervia. Next base: position 17,271,270 of record CM057726.1, read on the forward strand.
CCACGATCTTAAGAAAGTTTATATGTTGGATTAGGGAGTGGATGTGGAACAAATTTGGAGTATCGGTTTGTCTTAATTGGGAGCTAAGGATTCCCCACTACATGAGTTAGTAAATTATGTCGAATACAATTATTAGGTGACGATTTTTCTCCTATTAGGAATTAAATTGTTCACGACTCAATCTTTATTTTTATTTTTATTTTTTTATTTTGGGGATGAAGATTCGAATTATTAAATTGTTCGATTATACTTGACATTGAATATTGTTGTTTTTTTTGTCCATTCTCCTTTGACCTTATTCCCTAAAAAACTCCAAACTTTAGGTATAGTCTTAATTCTTCCAGAAACTTCTTTTTGTACGAACTTTTTTTACAAACTTTCACTCTAGTCCCAAAAATGTTCTGCTTTCAATAATTACCACTAGTTTCTTCAAAATTATCATCATTAGGAGGCTATCGTTGATTCATGTGAAGGTCAAGGTGTTGATGACACATGTTGCAATGATAAACTTATAACTGACCTTGAAATTGATAATTTAGAAAAAAAAATTAATGGAGATTTTTTTTTATGAGGGAGCAGTTCTGGGACTATAGTGAAAGTTTGTTATCTTTTTAGTAGAAAGGAAGTTCACGATTGATCTGGAATTGGACATAAAATTGGCTAAGTCTTTTTTTTGTTTTAATTATATGCAACTTATTATTTGTTTTGCAATTATCCAAGGTAGTCCAACGTCTAATGGAGCATCATGGAGGCCTAATTTGAACCCATGGCTTATCGAGGTGTACTCAATTAGACCGAAAAAGGAAGAACTGTGGCTACACACTTTGACCAATTACTAGGATAGTGGTCAACAAGCAAGGAAATTCATTGAACAAGTTATGAACAAAGTTGAGGAAGTTACTAGGTTAGGGGACCAGAAGTGTTTGGTCAAGAAGGAGACAAGCACATTTCAACACCCTCGTCCCGAGTTTTTATCTTTTTATTTCCTTAACACTTCGTTTTCATGGTCTTTTTCCCTTCCATGGTAGTTGACAAGTACTCTAAATCCTTGTATTTATGTTGATACCCGAATACATCTAAGTGCTTAGTCGATAATCTCTAATTCAATTGACTAGGAAGTAGAGAAGTGGGATCCATAACATCAAATGCCACCGTCCAAAAGAAAACCATTCAAATGGTGGAAATAATGTTATCCTTAAATAATCATTAATATAGTGAAGTCGATATATCCATTGGTAGTGGAGTTGATGTAATCGTCAAGTAACAAGAGCCCATCAATATTGTTGGCATTATTACAAAATGGTAATGATGTTGACATGCACTACGAGTACTTAGCCACCAAAGAGTGTTAGAGGATTTTCGATAGGGAAATGTCGATCTTCAAAGGCACCCAGTGAAGAACCATTGGGGAAAGTTGAACCACATCCCGGAATGAAGTTGGCCATGAGGAGATTGCTCAAATAATAGCAAAATGATATGACTAATTACATAGTAGCCACATGTTGGATGTGATCAAAGCCATAGTCATTAATGTAGTGAATAATACTCTATCGAGCTTAGGATCGTCCAATCAACAACCAACCTTTCAAGCCAATCCAGTGGTATAAAGGTATTGATTCCACCCAAATTGGCTCATTTAATTGGTTTTCACCCATTTTTATGTTATGTAAATTTGGTGATCAATATCTTGCCCAACTTATATCATACTAAACCACATCCAACCCAATATGTACTGCTTAAACAATTCCATAATTAATTTAATTGAAAAAACCTCACATCTGAAATTAAGTGAGAGCACAGAATAAGCAAATACGAGATCGAGTGAGGGCGAGAGAAAGCCATAGAGGTAAGATAGACCTAAGTAAGTTGTGGACCATTTAACTTCCATATTAATTTCAATTTTACCATTCTAAACCTATCTAAAACCAATTATGTAATATATTTTAATCAATATAACAACTTAACTCATCAAATATAGTTAAGAAATGAGGTTATAATCCATTGTGATAGATCTAATGTGTGCGTGTATTTTCAATTTGCAATTGATGATCCTAATATCATGATCTTGACTTTTTTTTTTTTTCATTTGAACATTACACAAGTAGATTTTAACCACACAAGATTGACATAAATAACATAAAATAAAAATAATTTTTAGGCACAACCAAAGTTTGAATACAGTCCTGTGCACACGCATTGTCTTCACTCACAAACTTAAATGGCAATTTAGGACCTGCAAATCGATGCCGTGTTGCGACAACGAGGTCCAAAGTAAAGACAACGTGGCAAGATGAGCCTGAGCAATGAAGTGACTTAGATGTGACTGGTTGCGAATAATAAGTGATTGAACATAATAATATACAGAACAAAAAATAAATTGGATATTGGATTAGTTGATTTGGTTGGTGTTACTTACTTCAAGAGAGTGGAACATGATTTAATTATAATTCAGGCAGAAAAATTGAGATTATAACCATACTCGAGTCATTCAAAAACTTTTAGTATTTTCAGTACTCAATTATACCTAATAACTCAAGCTAGTCCTCATAGTTTATGAAGAAATCATATCTTAATCTCACAAATCTTAGTGCAAAATTTATTGACTTCAAAACACAATAAATTTCTTAGGGATGTAATTCATCGGGTACGCTGCACAATTTATTGTTATGGTCCAAAAATTTATGCTCTCTAACGGCAAAAACCTAATGCCCGACTCTTATTTAAAAAATGGGGAAAATAAAGTTAAAAATACCGAAAATTGTGTATAATACTTACCTAAGTGCCATTTTTTTTAAATGATCACTCAAGTGCTAATTCTGATCTAGATTGTCGGAAATCCGACTTTATCATATTCTATTAATTTTATTAGTCCTATGTAGCTCACTGACATGCGCATTCAGCATATAACACCTAAACAATGTCATGTAGATAAGTTGACAAGTGATTCTTTGAGTGTGAAAAATTACAAATAAAGATTATTTTAGTGTCAATTATTGTTTAGAGTGATCATTTGGTGTTTGTCGTTGTTAAAAAATGATTACCGTTATGCCAATTTCAATGAGAAAATTGATCACATGGGAAGTCGATTGGAAGTTTCCGTGGACTGTCTATTTTTTTTAAAAAATATGCCTAGTAATATTAAATTTTATTTATGAATTTCACCTAACTAGTTTGGACGGAATTTTTTTGCCAGGGGCACTTCCATGATCATTTTTCTCTAATCTTTTTGTTGAAATATTCCTCGATATTTATAATAATTCAAGGATTCTTAAACAAAAAGCCTGATCGGGGCATCCAAACATAAAATATCTCATTAATAGAGTTGTTTAACGTAATTAAGTCCCCGTACTAAAAGGACGTTAGAGTTATTTAACGTAATTAGATTCTCTGGTTCGTAGAGGTAAAGTACAACTCTCAGTACTTTATATGGATTTCTAATCGACCCACCATGAATAGATTAATGGTGACTCCGGTTAAAAATAATTTGCATGTTAAAAAATGAAATCTAAATTGCGAATTGCACTACAAAAAAACAGCAAATTAGCAACGACAACTTTGCCACGACCTAAACTTCGTTCCTAATAGGGACGACTTTAGCCACTAAAACGTAAAGTCATTGCAAATTAGCCACGAAAAATAATTGTGCATCGCTGATTAGCGACGACACAAAAGTCGTCGCAAGTTGCCACGTCTTTTATGACGAACAATTTAAATGTGTCACTAACTAGCAACAAAAAAATGATCGTCGCTAATTATGTGGCCAATTAGCCATAAATATGCAAGTTCGTCGCTGTTTGGCCACAAAATGTCAATTCGTGGCAAATTAGTCATGTACCTTTGTTACGAACATTATGTCGTCGCAAATTAGTGACGCAATAAATTTGTTTATCGCTAATTTACAATGACATTATATTTGTCATCGCAAATTAGCGACGGCATAGTGATTCCGTTACTACATGCGTCGCTAATTTGCCACAACCACTATCTTCGTGGCAAATTAGTAACGAATATTAGCGACGACATAATATATCGTTGCTAATTTGCAACAGTTAACACCCTTCCGTCACTAATTAGTGACAACAAAATGTTTGTCGCCAGTTAGCAATGAAGCACAGGTGTCGTTGAAAATCAGCCATGAACAAGACATGTGGTCGTTGCAAACATGTTCGCCACTAATGCGAGTCCCTTCGCTGATCTGTGATTTTAGGGTTTAGGGTTTAGCGACGATCAATAGATGTCGTGGCTAATTAGCTACGAGCATTTGCTTTCCCGTTTCTAATTAGCTACGGCAATATGGTTCGCCGTCGCTAATTCAGATATCATCACTTTTTTTTATTGGATTTTTCGAATAAAAAAAATTGGCATCAGTATAATATAAACTTTAACACATTTTTTTAATACTTCTCCCTATTTTACCGAATTAACACATTTAAAGTCTCGATATGTATAATGTCAACACTTTAGTACTGAATTTTTTTAGTACTTTTCCCTTTTTTCCCTTAACGAATCACAAATTTCATCGAACATCAACCGCGACAAATGCATGAATTCATGGCAAATCAGCCACGAACACAGATGATGTTGTGGCTAATTAGCAACGACCATTTTTTCCCGTCACTAATTAGCAATTACAATGTGGTTCGCCGTCACTAATTGAGATATCAATACTTTAGTACTGAATTGTTCGATTAAAAAAAGAGAGAATAAATTTTCATGTGTATAATATAAACATTTCAACATTTTTGCTTGTAATTCTCCCTTTTTTCTAGCAAGTGCAATTGAAATTGATATGTGAAGTACCGAAATTATGAAATCATTTTCATAATAGGTTTCCATTTTTTCTAACAGATTTTTTCTTTATAATTGTGGACATAGAGAAAAATAATGTGAAGTTTCGAATAAACAGTTCTTTTAAGTAGTGAAGTGTTGTCTATTCGAATTAACAGTTATTGTATCCTTAGATATTTTCAATTCACTAATCGATCGTCATTAACGTAATGTCAACACGGGCATGATTTCTCCAATTCTTAATTGGGATTCATTAAAGGTTTATAAAGAAAAATAAGATATATAAAAATCTAAAAATTTTATATTTTATTCATTAATTGAAAATATCTAAGGATACAATAATAATACTTGAGTGAAAAAAGGTATATGCACACATTATATTTATTCTTAATGATATTTCATTAAAAATTTATAATTAAATGAATATATACTTTAATTACATGGCTTCAAAGAATTAATTTTTTCAGATTTTTATCTATTTGTTTTATTTTATTGTGAAAAAGAAATCTTATTAGCTACGACATATTAGCCACAACCTACATGTCGTTACTAATTTGCTGCAAATAAGTAGCTCGTCATGGCTAAGACGCGATTTTTTACCTAAGTTCTTTTTTAACCCTTGCATCCGACAGTTAACACTTAGTCATTCTTTTTTTTTTTTATCGAGAGCTCGGGTTTAAGGGGAGAGTCAGCCGAAGCTCTGCCGCGTCGCTCCACTGCTCTTCCACGTCGCTCCACAGCTCCTCCGCCGGTCGGCCACTCCTCTAACCACCTTAAGCTTCGCTTAGGGCACTCATCCTCCCTCTCTTTCCCAAACACACTCTATCTCGATAAATTCCCCCTCCTCCATTGTCTGGTTCGATAGGTTCGACGGTGGCCGGAGAATAACGAGTCGCCAACAAATCCCTCCTCCTCCTCCTCGGCTGTAGCGCCACAAGTCTGGAAAAAACGGTAAGAGTCTTTGGCAATTCGCGAATCATGGGTCTGCCGTTTGTTGCCCTAATTGTTAGGGTTCGTTCCAATTTCAATCTATTCGGGTTTCAAATAGGGTTTGCTTATTTGATTATTGTGTGTTGATTATGGGTTGCTGATAAGGCTAATTTGCTTATGTATTGTGTTCGGATTAGGCTTCCGATTAGGGTTTCTGAAGAGGGGTTCGATTAATCGATGAGTTAGTCATGGGTGAGTCTCAATTTACTGATTAGGGTTTGATTAGGAGTTTGAGTAGCGGTTTCATTAGGGCTTGCTGATTATGGGTTGGCTGATTTGGGGTTCAATAAGAATAGAGTCGCAATGCTGAGATTCAACAAGAACGGGAATTTACTGGCTTGTCAAGTGGCAGGTAAACTTGTAGAGGTGTTTCGGGTACTAGACAAAAAGGTTTCCACATATAGTGTTGATTTTAGGTGGTTACATAGCTGGAAGATATTGTTGGTGTTCACAGACATTTGGCATGCCCCTGTGTCTATGTGTAAGTTACTCCCTTTTTCATGGGCCCTATGGACATTGTTAGTTCCATTGTTGGTTTGAGCCCCTCAGAGCAATGTTAAAGACAATTGTACTTAGATATATGAAGCTTTCATCATGATCTACCCCATGGTCAAACATCTGATTATCAAAGGTAGATGAGCAAATACCTCACACTAATCATCTATGCATTTCTATGTAGATGAGGAAAAACTAATAGCTAGTCTTTATTATTAGTTTATTTTATTGGTGTCATTATCCATGTAGAATGGTTTTCAACTTAATACTATTAAATAAGCAAGCTAGTGGTGAGATCGTAACTGAAGCCAGAACCTAGTGGTCAATCAGCTTCTCTATGACATCTCATGCTTGACTTTGATAAATAGTTTGCTGCTCGTACCACTAATGTTCATGGTGAGATTCATATCTTCCATTTTGATATTAAATTCTAAGCACAATCTCCTGGATGGGTTCCTGAACTAGCGCCATCTAGAAATTCAAACAATAGAAGAGGGGTGGACAAGTATGTAGTGCTTTTTTAATTTTGGTAGAGAGAGATCCTAATAAGCCCCCTCTCCATACCCCTGCAGTGCGGGGAACCTTGTGCACTGGGATACCCTTTATAAGAGAAATTTTCAAGAAGTGTTCTCGATGTCAGTGTAACAGAAAATGTCATACCTTTCTATTGCAAATGGTTATTGTTTAAAGTCAAGAGTGCTGAATTCCTCATTGATTGATGAGTTTTGAATTTTTCTTCCTATGTACAACAGAAAGGAAGAGCAAGTCAAGTTCAACCTGGAGAATGTTACCATCTTTATCCTAAATGTGTATATGATGCCACACAGGCATTGTCATTAAACAGTAATCTATTGGAATTTCACTCTATTGATGCCAATGGAACTGGTAGAATGCTAAGTATAGAGCTTCAAGGACACGGCTCGGATGTCAGAAGCGTCACCTTTAGTTCTGATAATACCCTTCTTTTGTCTACTAGTCATAACTCAGTAAAGATATGGAACCCAAGATATGATAACGGTGATGTTTCTTTGTCAGTGTTACTGAAATTCATAGTAGCAATTCTAATATCCATGCAAAACGATTAGGGTTACTTGGCTGACTTTTCATAATTTTGTTATGCAATTTGATTGCCGCAAAAATGTGATTGATATAAATCTTTTGCAGCCGGTGCAAAAAAATACGTAGTGAGTTGGTTGGCCGAGCCACAAGTCGACGAACTTTGAAACAAATGGTCAGCTTCATTGTGTGGCTATTGCATTATGTCTTTTTGACTTGTCTGTTGTTAATTGGTTATTATGACTTGTATTTGAGGACTTCGAAATATGATTTATGTAATATGATGAATGCCTAACTAAATTTGGGACAACTTATATTTTGGTTCGTTGAATTACAGCCCAAGACGATGATGTATCCAACAATTGGTGTCATGTGAAGGTCGCATTTAGTGGGTCTTCGTGCAGGTAGGAAAAATGAAGGTAATAATTAGACGTAATTCAACGAACGTTGTCCTCATATACATTTCTTTTTCAGGTCTAGCGAAAGCGAACATGTGGGATGAGGCAATTTATGGATGCGGCATGGATGCACCACTGACGCTGGATCTTGTTTTGGAGCAAGGTGACATGGCTGTTTATATATTTTTAGGTGTTTAGAAAGTGCAGTATGTGTACATGGGCTGTTATTTTGGGATAACATCTGGATCACTGGTTTGTTGTGACAATGTAATGCACGGTCCTGATATTTATGATATGGGGTATTTTTGTAATGTGTTTTATTGTCAAATCAATTAGGTGCAAATGTTCAGACATGGAGAGATGTATTGAACATTGAGTTTCTGTGACATTTGGCAACGGACAATTATAATACCCGTAGCTACTTAGCAACGACCTACAAATGTCCGTGGCTAACTACGACCTAGGATATAAATAGATAACATTATGTAAGTTAGCTACGACCAAACATGGCGTGGCTAATTAGAGACGGTACAAAGATCACCGTCGCTAAATGATGTTGGTAAACCTAGACAGATTACAATGGTGGGAGTAATTTGCGACGGCTTTTAGCAACGACTCTTTGTTTTTGTCATGGCAAATTAGTGACGGCATGTAAGTCGTTGCAAATTACCCACAATTTTTGTGACAACATATTTGTGGTTGGTTAATTAGCGATGACCGTGTCGTCATCGCTACTTTGCGACGTACATTATCTCATCGCAAATTAGCCACGGGTTATGAAATTTGTCGTGGCAAAATTAGCGATACGTTTATAGCGACGGTGGTGTTGTTGTCACAAAAGTCGTGGCTAATTCTAATAGCAACGACTTTTCTTATAATTTCCGTTGCAAAACCCGTTGCAAAACCGGTGTTTTTTTGTAGTGTTGGTATGGACTTGGGTAGGCACGAGTTGAGTTAATCTTAGCAATCCATTAACCTAATCTTATGTGGTGCACCTTCAGAGAGGTCGCGACAAACTTAATTTTGACTACCACAATCAACAATTATTCACCTCGTGTATAATTCAGGAATATGCACTTTTTTGCCTCCTATTGAGCTCACCATTAACATTCGAACATATCATGGGCACCTAAAATATTCACGAAAAAAATTACTAATAGCATTACTAGAACACACTTATCCATGACCAGCAACCTCTTTGAGTCCATAGGGGTCTATTCATTAGGTATCTTACCGCATAAAGCATTTTTCTCAAGAATTTCCTTGCTATACTAGCACTTGAGACCATTTTATGATTGACTCTAGTAACATTATGCCTATTAACTCAACTTGTAGATTGACTCTAGTAACATTATGCCTATTAACTCAACTTGTAGTGCTTCATTGGCATAGTACGGTGTCTCACTGCCTCTTCTTTTGTGCAGATATTATTTAAAAGGTCCAAGCAAAATTCCATGCTATTAAGTTGATACGTACTTGATCATCTCACTAGTCTCCTTTTCGATAAAAGCTCTCATCTCGACATTGGTTCTCTGTGAATAGTTTTCTACAACTATAATGTGAACTAGTCACTCTTTCTTGAAGGAAATCATAAAAATTTGTGAGACCAAGTGAATCAACTCTATGATCTTTGTGATTCTTCAAGCAGTCATACTAAATTGCACTTTTTGCCATTGAGTTACACTTTGAGCAAAACTCGTATAAGTTCACATGTGCTTATTCATTTAACCAATCTCTTTTCCGATCAAATCTCTTAGTTGTCTCGTCCCGACAATAGCATCAAACTTGTGCCATGGTATAACCAATTGAGTTTTCTTTGAATAGTTATTTATAACTGTTTATGTAAACCAGTCACCCTTTCTTGAAGGAAGATAATAATAGGTTGCAACAAACCAAGTGAATCGACTTTGCAATTTCTGTGGTTTCTCAAGTAGTTATATTGAATTGCACTTTTTGCTGTCGAGCTGGGGCGCCTACTTTTTGCTAATGTACCCCAAATTCATATATCATGATTTGGCCTTTTGAATGCATATAGCATTTTCATAGCGAAATTTGCCACATCTTCCTCTTGAAGCTCATACAATCTACAACGCCTGTTCCCTCAATTATCTCTAGGGTACCTCTTATGACCATCGGAACTCTACCTTCTAAATTATTAAAACACCCATCTGACTCAAATACCCTTAAAGGAAATTTGGTTATTCTTCAATCTTGAACATGCCTCACTTTAGTCAATATCCTCACAACACCATCATGCTTTCTGACTTTAATAGCACTGGCATCAGCAATGGAGCACTCAATGCTAATCCTGAACTACACTCCATCACTGTTCTTTCACTGATAAGCAATAGATCATTTTCTGTTTGAGAAAGTACGAAGCAGACAACCAAAATCTATAATCCATTCGTTAACGAAAAACTCTTCATTGAAAGAAAATACATAATTACCACACCTGAGTCATTAGCAAAGTTTGCCACAATCATACCCATAAACAGTAACTGCTCTTCCCAATAGAAACTTGTAGAATACAACGTCTCTTAGGAACTTCATCCACCAACTAGACCCATCCTGTTGAACCCAACCTGACAAAAACGACGCTGTGATCAACGTCGCTGCCCTCCACCTCCTCTCGCTAACGTAATGCTCGAGGGCGAACCCTACGTTACGCGTCTCGAGTTCCCCATGTTTGGAGATCGAGCGTGCAATGTGCCGGCCCAACACGACCGCATCCTCGAGGGCCGAACTCCCACCTTGGCCCAAGTCTGGCGTCATGGGGTGCATGGCATCTCCAGCCACAGTGATGTTTGCGCGGCTCAGCTTCCCAAAGATTACGTCCCATGGATAACGAAAAATGATAGGGGCCCATGTGACGGTGGAAAGGTCGGAGTGGCCGACGACGTCGAGGTACAAGGGAGGAAAGTCCTTGGCTAAGTCGTCAACCACTTCTCTTACAATTAAATTTGGGTCTCCTCCCATGTCTGCACCTGAAATGTAGGTAGTGGATAACAAAATACTGTTAGACAGAGGTTAAGATGCTATAGACCAAACTCATAGAAATTGAATATGAAAAGATGAAGATAAGCTATTTCCCCAAGCATATGATGTAAAAGTATCCTCTAATTAAATGGATTTATGTAGGTCCTGAGGATTATAATTTAGGCAGAATGAAAAAGAATGAAAGAAAAATCTTTCCTGTGCTAAAAAAAAATTGTTTCTTCACTTCGTAAACCAATATGAGTATCGCTGTTACTCTTACACAAGGAGTCTCGGACCGTTTGATATGCGTGGCAGTGATACATTCTTGTGATGGGAGGTTCTACTAAAAAATATACCCTTTTATAGGCCATATGTGCAACTATTAGAAGGGGACGTGCCAATACCTTTAGGAGGAGCTTTGCAAGCGAAGAACCAGTAGACCTCCTTGTCGTTAAGAGGAATAAAACCAGCCCTCTTAGAGATATCCAGGAATTGCTGAACCTCATGGTTCAATCCATGGCCTTGTGGGTACACGGCCACCCCACGAATCGCGGACCGGCCCGAATCAACCGGTTCGCCGAGCCCTAGCCAATGCGCTATCCTAGAATGCACTCCATCACATCCGACGACAACCTACATACATAGTACATATTTTTTGAAGCAACAATAAATTCATCAATCTATTGCAAATACTGCCACAAGCAATGGAATGTTATTAACATCACGGAAATTAGAAAGAGATTAATCACGAGAAGCTATGATACCTTAGATTTGATGACAGTTCCATCTTCGAGCACAAGGATACACATTGATGAGCCTTGTTCCACTTGGGTTTTAACAGAAGCGAGCTTTGAAGAGAAGCGTATGGTATTCGGGGGCAATTCCTCTGCCAAGGCCTCCAATAAGATCTTCCGGTGCACCGTTCTTTGTTCTCCACTCCTGACAAACATATATAAAAAAAAAAGTGTCATTATCGAGACTTTTAGCATACACAAATCATAAAAATAGACGATGCATTGATCCAAGTGCAGAAACATGAGAGTTGCAGTACCCTTTGCTTGCACCAAAACGGACTTCCTGAATGGCTTTGGTCTTCACATCGGTTGCGTAACCCCTAATGCGAAGTTTAATAATGAGAAGTTTAGATGTACGTAAGAACCTATTTTGAGACCACAACGTTGTAATTATATACTTTTATGAACTGCAAGAACGGTAAAAGCTTACTTGGAGAAAGGAGGGTAAACGGGGGTGAGCTTATCCGAAACCCCAAGCGCGTCGAGCGCACGCCAGGCGTTTGGGAAGAGGCTTAAGGCGGCGCCGGTGGCCCTCAGCCCCTCTGATCTCTCAAGCACCAATGCTTGCACACCGACCTTCTTCAGGGCCACCGCTGTTGCTAGCCCTGCGATACCAGCTCCGACGATCACAACCTCCTCCATTTGAAATTTTACCTCGACTTTTTTTGTATGTCTACAATCTTTTCTTTTGATTTGGCCGAAACTATGCTCTCGATGTATTTGAGCTGTTTCAGCGGGACAACTGCGTTTCTTTTTATAGCTATTAAGGCAGTCGAAGTGGACCTTTGACCAGATACGTGAGCTGCAAGAATCAAAATGCTTCAGCTGTGTTGAAAACGTACGCGTGGTAAACTTGCCTGTTAGCACGAGGATTCGACCTTTTCTAATCATATGTTAAAAAATTGCTACTAGGAACTTGCAATGAATGTGGTCTTTAGACGTAATTAAATAAGTGGATCCCCTTTGAATTTTTTTGAATTTTCAATTAGACACAAAGCAAAGGAAGCAATGTGGAGCCAACCAAGGAACAATGACTGCAACATAAAATATCATGACGGTCCAGAATCTGTGGCTTCGAATGTGCTGCCTTAGGGATTAAAAGCTGGACCTTGCATTTTTTTTTCTAATGAGAATCAAGTGAGATTTTTACATATATTTAAATGGACATGAACCATTAATTCTTAATGCCTACCTTGCCCGTGAGCCCCAATCGAATTGTTAAGCGTAGCCAGAGGGTCCAACAAGAAAGAGGCCCGAAAGTTCGATCAGTGACCATTGAACAAACACCCAAGCTCTCATTTTTGGCCTCCACGGAGAGTCTTGTGTGAGTGTTTGACCATGTATGATTATGCATGCTTCGGCCGTAGGTGTGCCTGTCAAAGTCCAAGCGATGGAGAAGATCCCCTTAAACTCAATGTCATGATCTCAGCCTCCATTCTCCTATATTTTCTTGCGGTTTTGGCCAAGTGTGTTGTGAATTAATGCGGAAAAACTAATTACGGTCTTGCAATTTACATCATCGCGTAAAGCATAGAGAAATAACGAGGAACGCTAAGGACACCGGAAATTTACGTGGTTCGGTCCGAATGTTGGTACCTACGTCCACGGAGAGAGCCAGAAAGAACAATCCATTATAATTGGAGAATGAGATTTATAATCGCTCAATACGTTCGTGTTTCCCGCACCTAGATAATACCCAATCCCGAGTGTTTACAAGAAACAACTCAATCAAGTAAACTAATAAATCAACTCACGAAGCATCCGAGCGGCTACGCACACCTTCACGCGGACACAGACAGCTCCTTCGTCACGTTTTCTCTCGTGCAACTCTCTCTCTTTCTTTCAGAGCGAGCGGCTTCTTCTTCGCGGAATTCTCCTCTGCGTGGGCTTCTTCGTGCGGCTCAAGGGAAAAATCCAAGAAAGAAAGTTTCTTTCTTATCCTTTTATTCTTTTGGAGGCCCACGTTGGTCTCCTTTCTTTCTTATTCTTTTATTCTTTTGGAGGGCCCCACGTTGGTCTCCTTTTTTACGTTGACCACTGACTGCGCAAGGGTAAGGCAGAATCCTTCTTCCCTTGTTTAATTCACCTTGGGCCCACTTTTAGTATAAAGGAAATCCCACGATTTCCTCTTTTACAATCTGTGGGTGATCTTTCTTTATTTGCACAAATACACAAGATAACTTCCTTTATTTGTCTCCTCTTTTGTGCAACTCTAAAGAGTTCAAGAAAGGATAGGCTTCTTGAGAAATCTTTATCAACAAATTCGGTTGGATTCAAACTCGAGACATAATTCAACAATTTTCCATCTTGGCTCGATATTTGAAGCCAAGCTATAGTGCTCATCATCCATGCTACTCTCCCAACACCCCGACGGGCGCTTATTCTGGTGCTCAAGCAAAGCTTGAGCTTGGCCAAAAGAACATTCTTAGTCATCATGTCTGCTGAGTTTTTTGCTGTAGCTAACTTTTTCATAGCAACCTTACCCTTTGCCTAGACATCTTAGATGAAGTGGTACCTGATACCGATATGTTTTGTCTGCTCGTAATAAACTGGATTATTCGCTAGAAATATCGCATTTTGGTTATCACAGTGTATATCAACAAGTCGTAAATTAATGTTTTTCCCTTTAGTCACGCATATACAAATGGCTAGCAAACCCAAGAAATTTCTCAAATCATCATTCAGGAGAAAAGACATTTTGGTCTAAGGTTTCATGCGAAACATGCCATTTCAAATTTCACATCGGTTGGGAGATATCCCGTTGAGCTATTTATATGTTAATACTCATCCCCAAATGATGGCCACCTCATTTAATTACTCGAATACTCCTTTTGGGAGCTTGACATGTGGAATGGGCCGAGTCATTACATATTATATCAAAGTAGGTCCCTCTCTAATATATTTACAGTGCATGGATGGATTAGACCCATACCTAATCTGACAAGAGCAACAAATGATCACTAGGGTAAGAGGGCTCAGATAAGGTGCAGTTCGTCTCAAGTGGTCATCACTTTGTTTACTTAACGTGAGTACTCCTTGGAGGGTTTAGCCCATGTTTAACAGGCGGTAAGTTACATAGAAAGCAATTTATATATCTATAGTTCCCCCTTTAATTCCTTTACGAGTTCAATGACATAGAGAATGTAGGTGAATATTTCCTCGCTCTCACTTATAATGAAATAATGCCAACAAACTCCATAACAATTCTTAATACTAGTAAGCATGAGAAGGCAACTGCCCATACCAAATAAAACAAAATCAAGCTAAGAGTCTCTTCCAAGCATTTCATCGATGTGAAAGGGTTGTCCTTTCCGGTAGATGGTCGCGGTTCACGAATTTCGAGTGAACAGAAGGCAAAGAGGAGCCAGCAGCAAAGTTTGCCGCAATCATACCGGGCAGCACTAGGGCTCTGACCAATAAATATTTATAAAACACGCCTCTCAGGAACCTCATTCACCAACTAGAACCATCCCGTTGAACCCAACCCGATAAGAACGATGCTGTGATCAGCATCGCCGCCCTCCACCAGAGAAGGGTATGGTCCAGAATTCTTCAAATCCCACTTGAGGGCGCAGGTTTAGAATCCCATGCAAACTGTTGACGAGAATTGTTAAATGGCCAACTAATGTAATGGCCCGTTTTAAACCTTTTTTGAGGTTTAATATTTAAAATTTCGGGTTTAGGTTAATGGCCCGTTAGCCCTGGGACCAAACCATAAAATTTGTTTTGAGCGGTTTCCAAACTTTTGATAATTACAAAAAGGTCGTCCAACTTTTGGGTATTTACAATTTGGCCTCAAAAATTTGAATTTTGATCCCAGAGGCATTTCGATAATTATGCCGCGCCCCCTCTCTCTCCTCCCGCACTTTTCCGTCGACCCCTCCCCTTTCGTTGACTTTTCTCTCTTCTTCTTCTTCTCTCTCATCTTGCGTGCGTGCGCGGAGGGCACCCATCCGCGTGGCTCCCGTCCAATCAAAGTCTTCTCTCTCTCTCCCCCCCTCGAGCGTCCCTCCTGCATTTTCTTTGCTGGTCTTCTTCAATGGCAGCCTCTGTCTGCCGCTGCCGCCAAAGCTCCGCCTCAACTCAACTCGCCTCGCTCGCCACCCCCGCCCGACGCTGCCTCTGCTTATGCTTCTGCCGTTGCCTCAGTCTTCTCTCTCGTCTTGCGTGCGTGCGCGGAGGGAACCCACCCGCGTAGCTCCCGTCCAATCAGCGTCTTCTCTCTCTCTCCGCCCCTGGAGCTTTCCTCCTGCATTTTTTTTTTTGCTGGTCTTCTTCAATGGCTGCCTCCTGTCTGGCGGTGCCGCCAAAGCTCCGCCTCAACTCACCTCACCTCGCTCGCCACCCCCGCCCGACGCTGCCTCTGCTTGTGCTTCTGCCGCTGCCTCAGCTCGTGCTTACAACGCTGCATTTGCTCGTGCTTCTACCAAGCTCCCCTGCCTCGCCGACACCGTTCCCAACCGTGGCACGTCGCCCCTCGCGCCAACCAACGTCGTTCCACTCCGCTTGACACCACCCGAAGCTGTCCCCAACCACGTTCACGCCATCCTCGCTTCACCTCGCCTTACCCCGTCGCCGCCTTGCCAGCCACTAAACTGAGCCCTCGCCACCATCCCACACCGCCTGATGCTGTCTAGCCACCACCTGATGTCGTCCCGCGCCGTCCAGCTGCCGCCCAATATCGTCCTCTGCTTGCCCCAAGCTTCTCTGTCACTGTCCCGAGCTCCTCCGCTATTCAACTGCTTTAGCCACCCATTCCAGTCGACTGTCCACCTTGCTGTCGTCAGAAAATTGCCGCCGGAGCCTCTTTGGAACAGTGCCACAACCGTGTCGTGTGGGACCATCCGTGTTCTCGTTGCGTGAGTTTCGTGACGTCGCGAGTTGTGTTAAAGTTTGCCTAGGTCGCATGGACAGAAAAGTGAGTTCATGTCCTAACCCTCGATTAAGATCATTACTCACTTTCGTAGAAATTGGTAGATTGGTTGTATTGATTGTATGCATGATTTATAATTAGAGCTAGGTTAGTAGTTGATGATAAATTAAGGGTGCCTCGAATGCAAATTAGACTGGTTAGGTGGTGGTTGGCCAAAGGATGGCCAAATAAGGTGATTGCGCCAATAGAACACTGAACGGTAGTTTACCTTTCAGATTAGGAATATGGACATATCCCTAATTGGCGTGCCGAGGCAGTTAGCAGCATAGTTATGTGCAAATTAGATAGTCTCCGATGTATTATTTGACTTGATTAATTGTTTCAAATTGGTCGTGGATCATTTTGTTGACTGGCGCATGTATTTAAATTGTGATTGCTAGTTGTTTGATATTACTATGACTAATCGTATAGCTTGAGCCAGCACTCAGTCGTGGACTAATGAGCTGTTAAATAGGCGTTTGAAGAGACTACCTTTCCAGGTTGGATGCTAGAGGTCTAAAAACAGTCATGGATGGCACGCATGAGACTCATGTACCGATGTGTAGAATTATGTGTTGATATGGCCCGAGAATCTATATAGTCGAAAGTATGGCGAGAGGGTTAGCATTGTCAGCATACCTAGGATAGTGATGATAACAGGTACAATGACTGATAGGTTAGTATAGTCCTGTTAGCAAGGGAGTGAAATGTGTGTGGCATGTGAGAGATGGTATGACTAATTAGGAGATATATGACGATTACCTTCCTAATTAGGATTTGAGCATAGACTCACTGAGATTTTATCTCATTTGTTATATAACCCTTTGTTTCATGTCTTGAGCATAGAGATACTGCATGAGGGCCTAGTGAAACTGGAGGTGCTCATTGAAGGCAAGTGGGTGATTAGCACCATTGTATCCAATTACAGATAAACTTTTAAGAGTCACAAGAAGATTATCTGGGAGTTTGATTGTGACTATTGATGTCGGTTGCCACACCAGTACTGGGTTAGGTATTCTAGTTTTGAGGGAGGACAACTATTAAGGAAGATGGATCACCATGAAGACCCTTGGGGAGGGTACAATGAGTGGTATCTCTGCTGGTGGCATGGTGAGCCTTTGGATGGTTTTGTGATAGATCACTAGGTTACCCCTAAACCTGCCATCACTTTTTAATTATTTTGACTAGCCATGGTCCTATATAGGGACATTAGGTGGATACTCTCTTAACCCATTCTTTTTGACTAATATGTATATGAGTTCTGTCTACTCATGGGTTTATTTGGCCACTATATATTAAATGAGGAGTTCTTTTGGTATCCCGGATTTGTCAGGAATTAGTTAGTTTGCTTTTGCTATGTGTTTAATTGTCATGGTTGTTGGGTCAGCGATGAATCTTGGAACGTCGTGATATATCGACCAATGAGGACTTTGGGGATTATCGTGTACTCGAGCCAGAGGTGTGACATCTAAGGTCGAAAGGTGGAGGCGTCTTGGCTTGTGGTGTGGACTTGTTATCATCACGCTTGCTCTTTACTAGCTAGGAGGGCTTAATGTTGTATCATGCTCCTGATTTGATTATTGAGTACACTGTAAGGGTGGTAGTGAACTAAAACACCTCATATTGGTTGATCTATGGGGCAAAAGGAGCAAATTAATATGTCCAAATTATTCATTATTCCTCTCAAATCACTAGAGCACATAACGCTATGCAACGTCAACTTTCACTTTCTTGCAAATGACACTCAAGGATAAAGATGTAATGGCAAACGTGGTTCGGCATGAGCGATGAGCAGATTAGCGAGAAACAAATCTTCAAAGGACTCATCGAGATTGATGCTCATGATATCAGGCGGTGCCTTCCAATAAAACCCTTGAACCATCCTTGCAAGAAGCATTACGGTCATTGCAGTCCCAAGCACTGGAGCCACACAGCCACGCCGCCCGGCACTGAAGGAAATGAAGCGCAATTCCGGATCTATGAGCTGAACTTCAGTGCAGTCGCTAGTAAAGTGCCGCTCCGGCCTAAATTCGAGTGGCTTGTTCCAGACTTTAGGGTTTCGTCCAACGCCCAAACGACTCAATAGCACGTGACTTCCCTTTGGGATGAAGTAGCCGGCGACAGTGGCATCAGACATGGCCATGTGTGGAGGGACAAAAGGTGCAACTGGATGGAGCCTGAAGGCTTCTCGAATGCATGCTTTGATATAATTGAGATGTGGGATGTCACATTCTTGGACTAGTCTCTCTGTTCCAACGACCCTGTCTAATTCCCTCATTGCAGTCCTGAGGATTTCGGGTTGGTTTATCATCTCGGCCATGGCCCATTCAACTGCGTTTGCGGGATTATCGACAGCTGCGAACATTATCTCCTGCAAATATGGATTTTTCCTGGTTATGTTCTCGTACTTCGTTCAGAAACTTCCCATGTATCTTTAAGGCCCTCAAAATTTCATTTGAAAAGAAAAAGGCAAGCATAGAGGATATAATTCAAGTGAAATTGAATTTCACCAATTTATCCGTTTGTGAACTTTTTAGCTTAGGAATCACGATTATATCTCATTTGTCTTAAAATTTTTAGAAAAGATTACCTTTCATTTGTTTCTTTTTCATGTAAATCAAAGGGGGACAAGGATGTTATTAGTCCATAACTATTGTATAGGGTAATTGTCCAAAAAATTCTAAATCTATTGCATTTTTGTTAATTCAATCATAAACCTTTTTATTTGACTAGTTCAGTCTTAAACCTTTTGGAATTTTTCATTTTAATCATTCCAACGACTTTATCTTTAAAATGCGTATGTGAAAATTCGGTTAGTATCATCAATCTTACATGGTTGGACCTCCACGTAGGTATTTTTTGAGACAAAGTCGTCGGAAGGACTGAAATGACAAATATTCAAAAGATTTAGAACTGAATTGGTAAAAATGTAACAGGATTAGGACTTTTTGAACAATTATCCCACTTTTGTAAAGTGCCTACTTCGGTAACTTTTCTATGATTATTTAAGTACCACAAGTTTTGAAGAACAATCATTTAAGTGACTCTATTAACAAAATTAATATAGCTCACTAGGGTCACTTAAAAAGATACTTTTGAAATGTTTTGGCATGATAATGATTATTCATAAAACTTTAGCTTTAAAGTGATCGTTATTCAAAGCTTTAGCATACAGGATTTTAAAATTGTGGAATCGTAATTTATGTACAAATCGACACTGTTAAACTCATTAATTTTGCATAAATTGAGAAATAGGGGATAAATTGGTTGCCAAACGTTCCCTAGCATTAATCCTCGTAGATGATTGCAGAAAATCAGTCCATTTCCACAAGGCTCCATGTTCAATCTTAAAAAGGAGCAAGGTTACATTTACTGTGAAGTTATGTGAGATAAATAAAAAGAGTTATGTCTTTTTTTTCCCTTCTAGGGAAACAAATAAACTGAGTGATTTTCCATGAAATTATTTGGAGAGAGTCGTTGCTCTATGATTTTTGAGTCTAACAAAAGTACACACACATATAGAGACAAAATTAGGATATTTACTTGATGAATGTTCGGACTCACCTCGGCGTTTTGTTATATATCTACTCTTAAAAGCTTTAGAAAAAAAGTTTCAATAAATGATATTTTTTGTACCAAAACTTTATGAACATCAGTGAATCACGTTAGATTTTCAGCAAGCTAAGTTAGCAAAGTCACTTAAGTGATTGCATTTAAAAAGTTATGGTACTTAAATGATTGTTTCAAAAGTTTTAGTAGAAAAATGAGTTCTGTATCAAAGTTATGATACTAATGTGGTCCTTTTTCCATATACAAGATGAGCCAGCAATATTTACTTTCACCACATATATTCTTTTGGATGATGTCAGAAGAGAGTGGTAACAGGTGACATGCAAACTCTTGAGAGAGACAAGGTAAGTGGAGTTTCTAATAATGTAAACACGGCATTTTGACGACGTGTCAAAGTAAATATGCATATATGCTATCTACACAGGTAAAAAAAAAAAAGACCTGCTTAAAGAAAAATAAGCGAGTATGTACATGTTTGCATCTTACCGTTAGTTGTGCTTTGATTTCTTCAGGTGTAAGTAGTGGCTTTCCTTCTGAATCTCTGAGCATAACCAGAACATCAAGCAAATCATGAGGCTCCTCGTGGGTAGATTCCTCGCTTGAATTGCCGTAACTCCTCCTTTTTTGGATCCTTGAGTCAATAATGGGGTCATGAAAGTTGTTAAGAGTCCTGACAGCCTCTTTGACAAACTTTTCATGACCATCTAAATCAAGCCCTACCAACCAAGGAAAATAGTCAGATATGCAAAATGCATACAAATACTTAAGTATAGTAAATGTTGCCTCGACGTGTTCTTCCTCAGCTATGGTCGGTCCGCCGTCTGGCATTTCCTCGCCAAAGTATCTTTTACTAAACATTATTTTCCGGATCACGTTTCCAGTGTATTGTCTGGTGGCTGTCCTCACATTTACAGTCCCACTCGAGCTTTTGCTTCGATTGTAAATGTACTTAACCAGATTGTCCGCTTCTTCGGTTCTTCTATCCTTGAGCCACTGATGTCTGCTCGGGGAGATTATTTCTGAAACTAAAACTCTCCTCATTTTCCTCCATTGGTCGCCATATTGACTCAGACTGGTTATGAGGTATCCGCGACTGTATGTCTGTGTCGCCATCGTAGTAGGCCTCGATGAAAATGTTGCGTCGTGCTTCTTCAGGAATTCTTGGGCAATTTTAGGGCATGTCACGGGAATGACGTGAACATTTCCGAGCCGAATACATGCAATGTTAGTGTCCATCTCCTCCATGAGGCGATGTATCCACCGGAATATTGGCTTTTTGCTCAGCATTTCGGGCACACAGCCAATGATGGGCCATGGGACAGGACCGGGGGGAAGTTGTGGCACTGATTCTCCTCTTTTGTGGTTATTCATGGACTTTAATTTCGTGAAGTGCATCAGGAAAAGGATCAGAACTATGAAGAGCTGGGGTATGGAATTGGTGGAGATCATTTTGTTTGCTTTGGATAGTTTAGAGAAGCTAGGCTTCAAGGGATCTAAGCTTTTTCTTGTATCTTCTCGGAGGCCGATTCACCTATAAATATGCAAATCATGGTACTTACCACATAGTAAAGGATCTGGATCTGTTATAGATTTAGATTGACCAAACTGTCAATAATTTAATTAGGTCTACGGTAATTATTTCTTTTTGAGCAGGCCTCTCGTGGTCTGGGTCAAGGTTTTATATCTAATCGGACAAGCACTCTCATTACAAATCTTTGAAAGTTTCCCCGTTAGATCCAAGTAAAAAAGAACAACTTGCACTATAAAAGAAAGAACAACTTGCACTATAAAAAAACAACACCTTGCTCAGTACATTGTATCTTCTTGAAGGGAGATTCACCTATAAATATGCAAATCATGGTACTCACCACATAACAAAGGATTTGGATCTGCTATCAATTTAGATTGACCAAACTGTCAATAATTTAATTAAGTCTACGTTAATTATTTCTTTTTGGACAGGCCTCTCGTTGTCTCGGTCAAGGTTTTGTATCTACTTTGATAAGCATTCTTATAACAGCTGCGTTTCAGCCTTCTCAAGGTTTAGAATGTTAATATTTAGGTTTTGATTGTGGCCTAAGACTACTGGGAATATTCCCGGTTTAAATCGTAATTTTTGTTCGGGCGTTTGAATTTTTGAAATTTAGTTTTTGACCCTTGAAATTTAATTTAAGTGCGTTTAGCCCCAAAAATCTTGATTTTTATTTTTTGGAAGCTTTTCGGAAATTTTGGAATTTTCTCAATTTTTTTATTTATTAATTTTTTTTGGGTTTGACTGCAGAACCGGTCCAACTGCTTGCATACTAGTTTGACCACGATTAGACCGACCCAAACCACGCGAACTGGTCCCCTCCCCGCAGTCTCTCTCTCTCTCTCTCTCTCTCTCTCTCTCTCTCTCTCTCGGCCTCCTGTCGAATGAGTGGCAAGGACGTCCCCGAGGGGGCCCATCGGCCGCATATATGGCCTGCTAGCTATCGGAAAAATCTTCCAGTCGACCCAAGGGTCTAGTCAGGGCGCGTCATGGCCACTGGGTGATCGCCACCTGCCGTTGGCGAGCCCATCTTCTCCTTCAACCACGGACATCCCCTGTTTTTACACTGTGCAGACGCCTCTCATTTAGATCGTCGTGTCTCGTCACTTCAACCTCTGTTTTGCATGCCATCGACTTCTACAATATCCCTGAAACCCCATATTTCCACCTCGACTACCCGTAGACTCCGTTCGCCTCCGTCTTCACCATTGGGAGCCGCCCGAAGAAACCTCCACGACTCTGGTGCACTCTATTTTCCAACAAGATTCGTTGCCAAAGTTCAACCAATCCTTAAATCTACGTGCTACACCGTCACTTCCAACATGTTTCTAGACATTTTTTTAGCTTAGTTATGGATTTGGTTGCGATTGATTTGACCTAGATTTGACGATTTCTCGTTCAAAACCCTTCGTCCCCTAGAAACCCTCGTCGTCGTTGCTTGGTCCGGCCACTGTGCCGTTTCTGGCAACCTTTAGTTTACACCACCATTACCAATCAACTCACAGACATCTCGTGAGTAGAACCTATCTCTCATTTGCGATTGATTTGGTCTAGATTTCACAAATTGAAACTTGACCCGTTTTTGCCCTATCGAGCCTGACCTGAGTCGCCATTTCGCTGTTCTAGGGTCGTTTCTCCATTTACTTTCATAACGGGCCTATGTTAATTATTTCTTTTTGGACAAGCCTCTCGTGGTCTTGCTCAAGGTTTTGTATCTAATCGGATAAGCATTCTCGTGACAAATCTTTGAAAGATTCCCCCTTAGATCCAGGAAAGAAGGAACAACTTACCTGGTGTGAAATGAGACGAATTGCGTTCCCTAGTTGGTTTGGAACTTGCCAAACGTGCAAATAATGTCGGGGGCAAAATGATACATTCTCGCCATGCCGTCGTGATTGCATGAGGCCGCTCATGTTCTTTTTGAGTCTGAGAAGTACTTGAAAAGATCTAAATAGATTGCACAACCCTTTACTATAATTTTTAAGCAGCCCGAGGACAATATATTAATGCTTCTCCTCATTCGAAGGCTTAGCAGATCAACGAGGGCAGGAAACATGCAATTCCATTAAATATAGACATGATTTTAAATGACGAATTTAAAACAAGGGTAATTTAAAGATGAGTGTGCATGGAAGGGGCGTGAACACTTAAAATTGGAAAAATAATTTTTTTAACTGGAAGAATTAAGACCGGGTTAGCCCTTTTGAGCCTACTCTTTCTAGTCGGAACAAAACATAAATACTAATTGAACTATGGAATTGAGCCATATCATCCAGTAGGTAGAACTAAGCCAACCGCATTAGAAGTTTGATTTTTGAGCCCTTTGAACTTGCTATAAATTCCATTCGATATCTTAAGAACATCGTTGGATATTATGCTATTTACTACAATCTGCATAGTACTAAATGATTATTAGAAAAAATGGTAGCATCTCTTATCCTTCCGATATTAATTGAACCATTTGCAAGACTTCAATTACCACTTCAAGTTTACTTGAATGATCAGCCAAGCGGACGTTCCAAGCAAACAAGTAATACAAGAACATTCGCTGCGATTCATGTGATAATGGTAAACATGTAAGCCGCATTCTCCACCAGAAGAGGAAGAAATTGACATAAAAATAACCTAACTTCAAAATATATATATGATCCAGGTTGATTTACACATATAAGAAAAGAGATATTCTTCACGAGACTTGCCTAAAAGGAATATTCAGCGTGATGTTCCTTCTCGACATCAGTGGAGGAGGCCTTTCTTGAAGTCAACATTTTTTTTTTTATATTTCTCTCTTGACCTTTTACACGATTTGTTTTGCCATCCTAGGCTTCCAGTATATGCTTTGCTCGCTCTTTTAAGTTCCAACGTGAAACACCAATATCCCCCCATAAGTCATTTCCCCAAATAAGCATAAAAAATCCAGGTTGAGTTGCAAGTTGGACAAGTACTCGGAAGTTAACTTGTGATGGAGACATATATGGAAAGAGATATTCTTCACAAGACTTGCCTGCAAGGAATATTCTGCTTATGCTCCGTTTCGTCCTCAGCGGAGGAGGCCTTTATTGAAGTCAACATTCTTCTATATTTATTGAATTTTGCGATTTGTTTTCCCATTCTAGGCTTCCAGTGCATGCACCCTTTCAAGTTCTAACGTGAAACACCAATTGCCTCCCATAAGTCATCTCCACAACTAACGATGTCTGATTTCGAGTGAATAAATTTTCATGCAACTTGGAGTATTCTAAAGGAAGTTATTCGCCTAATGCCTCGTAGACACACACTGCTGGTCTTAAGTTTGATCAGAGTCTTTTAGTTTACATATTTGTTTGTTGAGTCCTGTGAACTGTGTTTTGCATCTGGAGTTTCTTCTGAGTCAAGAGTCAATGCTAGCTTTATGTTTTGTTTTCGGATCGAAAGCTTTCGTCTCGGGATTTACCATTACTTGGAGGGTTAATTCGAAATTGTTCCTTTATAGATTCTTCCTCTTTGGTTTTGTCGTGGGTTAGAGAGTATAAATTTTATTTTTTGAACTCTTGGATTACACTATTGGAGCAGCACTTGAACATGGCATCTCTTTGGCAGATTCCATTCAGTGGTAAGTTGCATGCCGCCGTGTAAACTAAGGTAAAATCCTTGAGTAGTAAGCATACTTCATTGTTGCATTTCTATTACCTTTTAAGTCATTCACCCTTCCGGTATCTCAAGCATCAAGTTTTTTTTTTTATGAAATTTTTCTTTAGAAAAAAAATATATCCACAACCAAATAGAAAATTTGGTACAACGTGAAATCCGCCGAGCAATGTTTTGGTGTTTCAAGAGCTTTTACTGTGAAGCAAAATTTTCCTCCATCTCTATTGAAGAAACTTGCTTTGACCATACTTTATTTGGTTGGTTACAAATGATAAATATTTCTCACATGCAATTATTCTGGTTAGGTCTAATTTGCCGATTAATATTCACATATAGATAATCTAGCAGAACCAGCATCACCAAATAAAGAGCAAGATGGCCAACCAAATCCTTAATTAAGCCGGTACAATTTGCCAAAATAAGTTTAGGTAGAAAACCTCATCCTAAATGGGTTGATAATCCGCATTACTTTAGACGTGAACAACTTGGATTCTTGCAACTTCATGTTTCGGGTGGACGAGGATTGTTCACGTGAACCTGACGAGGATTCCTCGTCCACCCGAAACGTGAAACTGACGAGGATTCCTCGTCCACGTGCAAGAATCCAAATTGTTCACGTCGTTCTAAGAAGGAGGACACGAAAAAATGTCTCTGGCCCGCAATTCAACCTTGTTTAATAGAATGTCAAACAATTGCTCTCATTAAACAAGTGAGCCGCCTCTGAAAGCTAATTCGACAACAGAGGACACGAAAAAATGTCTCTGGCCCGCGATTAAACCTTGTTTAATAGAATATCAAACAATTGCTCTCATTAAACAAGTGCACAACTTCTGAAAGCTAATTCGACAAAAGGGGCATCTTGGTTGCAAAATAAAACAAGAGAGTAAGAGTAAAAAAGAATCTGTGGCTTCAAAAGTCCCGCCTAATATGACCAGACCCTGCATTTTCTAATGATGTTTTGGAGAGTTCTAAGTCTTTCTTTTCTATTTTTCTTCTACTGGTTTTTTTGGGTTTGTAACCCACAGAAATGTAAGAGATATTAGATGATATGTCATAAGATGATTGTACAGAGAAGGAGATATTACATATCTTAAAAGGAACATGCAATGATATGCGTCTTAAGACATTTGAGGATTCGCATACATTTCCATTCAAATGAAAGAGAACAAGCACATTAGCTCAGGATCCAACCTAGGCGCAACAGGAGAGGAGTCCCCTTACCATCTACAGAAGCATCAGATTTCCACAGGCTTGGCATTAGGGCCGGACTTGGCCCATCAGCCCTAATCGTCCTCTACGAATCGATCCCCTCCTCCCATCATTCACCATTCTTCATCCTCTCTCACATTCACTTGCTAGAGTCCTCTTCCTCTAGAACCATTGGTCAATTATATTCATTTCCCTTTTCCTTGCAATAATTTAATCGTTTTCCAAGCATCACAATGAACAGGAGCAACGATAACAATAATGACAATAATGATGATTGATGATCATCCAAAGTTAATCCGGACTTCATCCTGCAATGGATTTGGGACTCATTCAGTGACTTCCCCATGAACTGTGTATTCATGCCCGCTCCACGCTTTCAACAAGCTGAATTCGACAATGGAGGTACGAGGACCCAAAGATGGGAGGAATTGCAGCGGCGAAGGCTGCAAGCTAATCCCCATCACCATGCTCCCTCGAATAAAACACGCATGAGGGAACGCCGAAGTAACAACGGCGCTGGTTAGGTAGAGAAGAGCGCCCGATTTTGGGCCAACATTACAGCTCGAAATCCAGGCCAATGATGCCAAGAAGTTCTGATTCAAAACATATGAACAAGTAAAGGGACGGCCCAGGATCGCTCGAGGAGCGCTACAGCGCTGTCCAGCCCTTAAACGATCTGGACATTGAACTAAAGTTTGATACCAAAGCGGGCTTAGACCATCCCGACACATTCACAAGCCACGGGGACCAACAAAGGCCAACCCAAAAGCGTCGTATGAGCCGAGCATGGTCGCTGTCCGACCCGTCCAACTCACCTAACAATGCTAAAACAAATCATAACAACGCCTTAACTTCTGGACAAGTCCATCTAAGGGAAACGCGACATGAAGATATTCACACCAAAATAACGACTAGAACAGCGTGAAAATCGAATTGAGAAAACGAAATGAGAGAAACTATAACTTGAACCAAAACATATTCACGATTTATGATCACGTTTATACTCAGATGATGTGTAATCAAGCCAAGACCGGATCAAAATGCAGCTAATTTGGATATAAATAAGGGACCATCACCATGAAGATTAGCTTAAATTGTTAAAAATAAATTCACTAGAAGTCCTACAACTTGGCATGAAAGTGCAAGTGAGTCATAAAATTTGAAAAAATTGCAATCAAGTTATAAAACTTGTCAAATTGATTCAATCAAGTCCCTCCATTTGCTTTTGACTCTCCAATTGCTTTTCTTTATTATTATCTTCAACTCCTTTGTTTCTAATTAATATCTCTTAGCTGACAATGTGTATTTTATCATCTCAAGATCACGATTTGCTTCAAAACCTCACACCATGGCCGACTGATCTCCTCTTAAAAGCTTCGACCAAAAAAAAAAAAAAGATCTCCTCTTAAAAGCTCACAAGTATTTTTCCTCTTCCTTTTTTCTCTTTTCACCGCACCCCACCACCAACAATATTGTCCACTTTGGCCCTACTACATTGGCGCGGACGCACCGCCATCCCAACTATGGCCTCGACCTCACGGCTTTGTTCTTCTCGGTCTATCCGAGAAAACGCGTTGTTAATGAATAAGGGTGGACCTCTCTACATAAGCCCTCCCAGGACTTCCTCCCTAGGCGATGTGGGACAGGGATGTCACAACCTCCCCCCCTCAATGGCACAGCGTCCCCACTGTGCCCTTGGCACCAGCGAGCGCCCACTGTGGTCCCCAGACTCTGTCGAAGGTCTCTCATTCTTATCTAATTTTGTTGGCCGGACATAATTAATTGGAAGCTTTTATCTTGTTTCCAGTGGGATTTTTTTTTATGATTTTGTGACCACCATACGACGGGCTGTTCAACTAATTAGATCTACCCTACTCAGGCATCAAGGGTAGGAGGTCTTGAACATGGCAACACAGAAAGGGCAGGTTGAGAAATTGCCTCCGGATGTAAGAACTAGGTGGAATTCTACGTGCAACATGTCGTAGAAGGCATTGCAAGGACATGAATATGCTGACACAGTACTCCACCACTCATAATAGTAATGATGCTGTCTCGCCGTTGACACAACAAATTGGAGGTTTGCGGAAGTCTTTAGGGACTTCTGGTAGGTTTTTGGCAATGCGACGATTGGTTTGTCGAGAGTGTTTATTTGTCAAGCAACCGCACTATTTGGGACGTGTTTGGTAACTATTTTCATTCTCAACCTCTTGTCTCCGGACCAGTTTGGGACGAGAAACTTGTTTGGCAAATTCTCATTCTTATTCTGCTCCTGAAATGAAAAAATGGCTAGGGTTGGGTTTGGGACGAAAAATGAAAACAAAAAAATTTTTGGTTTTCTATTTTTAGGACGAGAATGAATAGTATCAAAAAAATAATATAATTTTTTTTAATTTTGTTCTTATCTCTTGCCACCTTCGATCACCACCCCTCGCTGCTGGTCTCCAGTTGCCCGTCGCCATTGGTCGTCGCCCGCCCGTCGTTGCCGTCAATCACACACCAGTCATCGCCGCCGCTGGTTGCATGTTGGTCATCGCCACCTACGCAGGGGTTGCCGGTCGCCGCTGCGGGTCTCTAGTCGTCGCTGTGGGTCTCCAGTCGTCACTGACGGCCGCCACATTTCTTTTATTTTTCTATTCTAGGGACAAAAATTCTGTTTAACTACCAAACACATTTATATTCTTTTTCAATTCTAAGGATATAAATTTTGTACAATTATCAAACACGTTTCTCTTTCATAAAACTCATTTAAGGACCATTTCTAAAAAAAACTCATTATAAAAAAAAACATATTTCTAAGACGAGAAAGGTTACAAAATGTGCCTTTGGTTTCCACACACAATGTCGGTTGAATTGGGGGCACAAGGAGGGTGCTACCTTATTCAACGAAGCATTTTTGGCAATGAAACTGAAATTCCTAAAATATTACAAGGACATTTCGCCTTTTTTTTTGGGTAAATGTTTTTTTCCCTAGACACACATATACAAATGGCTAGTAAATACAAGAAATTTCTCAAATCATGATTAGGAGAAAGGACATTTTGGTCTAAGGTTTCCCGTGAAACATAATATTCCAAGTTTTACATCGGTCGGGAAAAATCCCGTTGAGCTATTTAAATGTCAATACTCATCCCGAAATGATGGCTACCTCATTTAATTACTTCAATGCTCCTATTGGGGGCTTGATAATGTGGAATGGGCCGAATCGTTATAGATTGTTGTCGCGACCTCCCCGAGGGTACACCACCTAGGGTTCGGCTAATAGCTTGCTAAGATTAACTTAACATAAGCTTTCTCAAACTCATACCAATTCGCGATTTAGATTTCACTTTTTAACATGCAAATCATTTTCAAAGGAGTCGCCACTAATCTATCTATGGTGTGTCGATTAGGAATCCATGTAAAACATTGGGAACTATGCTTTACTCCTACGAACCAGAGATCTAGGATTCAGGGACTTAGTTATGCTAGACTAATCTAACACCCTTTCGGTACCTTTTCATTATTTTCAAAAATTGGCAGGCAGGTTGTATTAATTTTAAATCTA
This sequence comes from Melaleuca quinquenervia, assembly GCA_030064385.1. Classification (NCBI taxonomy): domain Eukaryota; kingdom Viridiplantae; phylum Streptophyta; class Magnoliopsida; order Myrtales; family Myrtaceae; genus Melaleuca; species Melaleuca quinquenervia. The sequence continues at coordinate 17,301,160 of CM057726.1, forward strand.
TCCTTAACATGCAATGGTGACAACACGTAAACTCAATCAATAACAAGAAATGAATGAAAATCCAAAACTCAATCAATAACAAGAAATGAATGAAAATCCAAAACAATCACAAAATCAAATTATGATATATCATGCATCAAATCAAATCCAATCAAATCTAATAAAATTAAATATCAAATAAAATCTAATCTAATCTAATCAAATAAAATCTAATGTAATGAAATATCAAATAAAATCTAATTTGATCAAATATCAAATGCAATATATGAAATGCAATTTTTTTGGAATTTTTTATGAATTAATTAGCCTAATTATCCATGGCTAAATATCATATAACCTAAATTAGGAAACAATATATATTAATTTCTAATTTAAACTAAAATCTACTCAATCAAGAATAATATCCTAGAACGCAATCTAGCTAAAATTATCCTAACAAAAATATCTAATATGCAATCTAAACTAATTATGCAATTAACTTAAATATGCAATTAATCTAAATATGCATGTAATGCAACAAAATCAATTCAAACATGTAAAATTATCTAAATATGCACAAAAAGAACATTAAACAGAAAATAAGAAATCAAACACTCAAAAATTGAATTCTGAAAAAAAAATGATTTTTTTATTTTTAAATTAAAAATAAACGAAAATAATAAAATAAAAGGAAATAAAAAACCGGGTCGGTTCGGTTCCAACCCGCGCTGGGGCGAGTCGGATCGGGTCGCGCCCGACCCACTCGCTGGGAGCCCAGCGAGGACAGAAGAGAACGGGCTAGGCCCACGGCAGGCCCAGCTCTGTTCCTTCTGTCTTCCGCTGGACAGAGAGCGAGCGGCCCGGCCCGCACCCTGTTTGGTCCAACCCCAGCCAGCGCCACAACCGGCCCAGCTCCCACGCGGATCCATCTCCCGTGCAGCCCACGTAAAATAGCGCCGCTCAATCCCAAGGCCGACTTTAGCCCAATTCTTGGCTCGGCCTGCCCCTGTTCTTCTTTCTCCTTGCGCCTGCAACCCGAGACCTGCAAAAAACTCACCGTGGATTGCTCCTCTCGCCGGAGCCACGGTGAACGGCGTCGGGTGAAAAAAAAAGATGACCGGACGATTGACGGGTCTCCGGCGACTCTCCAGCAGCAACACATTAAGACCGAACGCCCATAAATCACATGAAAGGGAATAGAAAGCATGGCACGCTCATTCGGGTAAATCATCAAACACGCACGGTGCGAAGGGGGCATTCACTCGCAGGATCAAAACAACATGAAATCAAGAACTAATATGTATCAAAGACAAGCAAGCAGGAACAATAAGCAAAATTAAACATCAGGGACGCTATAGAAATCAATTGAACCAAGAAAATCGGCAATGCGAAGTGAAAAAGCTAAATGCTTAGTGTAACGATCTGAATATGAAGTAAAGCGCGGAATAAACGAAGTAATAAGAGAAAAGTATAGAAGATCAAACACAGAAGATTATAGTGGTTCAGCTTAATCCAAGCCTACGTCCACTTTGTCCAGAGACAGCCAATCGGCTGTTTATCACTAGTATCAAAAGAGATAATACAATCAGATCACTTTCTCACTATTACTCTTTCAATACAATCTTCCGTTCCTAATCAAATGCTTTGATGATTTTCTCTATTTTTTTTTCTCACAGTGGATGTACTATAAATAGTCTTCTCCTTTGGTTACCGTTTAGCCTTCCATAAGTATCATCCATGATATGTCCGTTGGAAGCTCAATGATTTCTTTCCAAAGATAGATCGTGTAACCAAGAATGGAAAGGATAAAATCAGATATGATTTGATCCTTTGATCGATAGCTTCGATTGATACGTAAATCCTATTCATCCTATATTGTATCTCAATCAAAAGATCTCTTAAAATCTCTTTGACTTTCTGCGTATAGATCTGAGAATCTCGATCTACCGAACTCCATTACCTTCTGGATATGAGTTCTACCAATTATCTTTTCCTTCTGAATATCTCCTCGTTCTGCATATAAGATCTTCTAATGGGATTAACCTTCTGAACTTTTCTTTCTTCTGCATATGAGAACATCTGGTTTTGTCACCATCAAAATACTCTTCAACAATCTCCCCCTTTTTGATGGTGACAAAACTACCCTGCAGATTTGTTCTATACCAACATTTGTATGAAGAAACATTTAAGTAACTATAACAAAAAGTCAGAAGGTTAAAACATCCAAAAACAAACACTTGCAACTAAAGTATTCAAGTATCCAAAACATTCAGACGATCTGCAGATTTTCTCCCCCTTTTGTCAGCAATCAAAAAGGATTAAGGCTTGGGAGGAACACGGACGAGGGTAATATCCATATTATGAACAGCCTGGAGAAGATTTTGGACATCCCCAACAAAGGCATGCACGACTGCATGAAGATCATCAATCTTCTTATGCATCCCAGCAGAAAGATCATCAATCTTCTTATCCAAGGCATGCATACGATCAAGCGCCGCAGCCTGCTGCTCCTCAAGATGAATGAAAGCCGCCTGAAGTTCGGCAATATCTCCAGAAGAAGCAGAAGCAGAAGGGGAAGGATTCTCTCGTGGCGGACTCACCTGAGGTTGCGGAGATGGAGAAACTCCCCCTGTTTGAAGGTGAGAAGGCGATGGAACATCCAAGGAGGTCCGTGGCAAATCAGAAGGTAGTGGTGGTGAACCAGGTTCATGCTGAGATTTGGAGGGTGTTTGAGAAGCAGGATCATCGAAGGAACTAATAGATACCTGACCTCGTGCAGAACGGGAGGAAGCAGTTGCTGGAATAGCCTGCTGAGAAACAGATAAGGCAGGATCGACCGGAGATGCAGGAGGAATTTCAGAAGGAGCAGGTAGTGTTCACTGAACAGAGGATCCGTAACTGGTAAGGCAGAGCCAGTGGCTTGGGGCACCCGGTCACTGTCTGAATGTGATGTACTGGATTCATCTCTGAGAACAATAGATCGAGACTTCTTCTGTTTTGTAGATCCAGCAGATTTGACAATCTCTTTTCGCTTTTTAGAGCCAGTCGTTCCAGAGGGACTGGAAAAGGCAGGAAGCCCCATCAGTTCAGGAATTTTCATCTTTCCGATCGAATTTTTGTCAACCACAGAATGAGGGAGGATAGTTGCAGTCAACGAAGTGGGTATGGATATCTTCAGACGATGAAATATCTGTGTGATGAGACTCCCATATGGAAGAAGACCAGAAGGCTTTACCAATGCCCTGTACATCTGCAACAGAATAATGTGGGGAAGACTAATGGGCCAGCGCATATCAAGAGCATACATCAATTTGGCTTCAGACTTGGATATATCTGTTTTGGAAGCAGACTTGGGACGAAGCACATTGATGACAACTTTGTGAAGTAGAATATGATATGCTGTCATGTGAGAATACACCAGCTTTCCTTGAGTAGAATTGTTCCGTGTAAAATATCTCAGAATGTCCTCATCAGTAACTTCTTTGGAGACAAACTCAGCACGAGGAACTTTCAGAAGGTCAGCCAAATCATATACAGAAAACCCATGGATAACATTGTGGACCGAGAAAGAAATAGAGTCTCTGGTCGGAAAAGACAAATTTGAGTAAAAATATGCAGTTAACTCCTTGTAGGCAGGCACCGCCTCGGTGCAAAAGAACTCAAATTTGTGACTTTTCAATAGACCTCTTAACTTTATTTTGATGCGATCCAGAAAGACAAAATCGATCGTGCGAGGGGGCATCACACCTCTATCAAGCAGTGTCTGATAAACCTGATGATGATTCTCAGACCTAAAAAGGTTATCAGCAGTTCCAGAGTCTTTGTTTGCAATACCTTGTCGTGGAACAAAAATCGAGTACAACTTCTCATCATCATCAGGTATATGAGCCAATTTTGAAGAAGGCTCAGGAGAAATATCCAAGACATGCGACGGAGCAGGGGAGCGAGGTCGAGTAATGCCACAATCTTCGACGATTTTCAGAAATGCATCAAGAAAGGAATATCCCTCTCCCGTCAAATATCGATTAATCGAAGAATGTGGTTCATCGGAACGTACCATCTGAGTATATGTGGCATATATGCCTTTGACAGCTTTGCTCTGAAGAGGGACCCCTTCGTCAATGTCCTCCATTGGAGAATCTTCAGTGAGGTCAAAATGAGTGGGACCAGAAGCAGACTCAAAGTGTTTGTCGGCCAACCGAGATGATTTACGGGTCCCAGACATGGAGAAAATCGAGTGGAATGGACAAGCACAAGGATGCAGACAAGGCGAGAAAACAGGGCTAGGGTTTGTAGAAAGGGCAAAAAGTCGATCGAGTGTTTTGAGAAAGAGAGAGACTTTTGCGGAAAAGATGATAAGAAGAAATCCAAGTATGCTAAAAATATAAAAGAGAAAGAGGGAAAGACGGTTTTATTTTGGAAGAAACCAACTCTAGTTTTTTTGTTTTGTTTTTGAAAACGGATCCGAATAAATAGGCAATAAATAATAGTCAAGTACCGAGAACATACCTGTTCAAAAATAACGGTCGAAAATCTTCAAAAGCGAAGCCTAGAAAGAGAGAATATTCAGACGATCTCTGATGAATTCGAATGAACGTTTGTCCAAGGCTTTTGTGAAGATATCGGAAAGCTGATTCTTGGAGTCAATAAAAGTGATAACAACATCCTTCTTCTGAACATGATCACGGATGAAATGGTGACGAATCTCAATATGTTTGGCACGAGAATGAAGGATAGGATTCTTGGTTAAATCTATAGCACTTGTGTTATCACACCGAATTTCAACACAGTATTTCGAAATTCCAAAGTCTTGCAATTGTTGTTTCATCCATAGAATTTGAGAACAACAACTGCTTAGAGCCACATATTCAGACTCTGCAGTAGACATAGCAACAATATGCTGTTTACGAGAGAGCCAGGAAACTAACATGTTTCCAAGCAGCTGACAATTACCCGTTGTACTTTTGCGATTAAGTCTGCAGCCAGCCATGTCAACATCAGAATAACCAAGAAGTGTGAAATTCCCTTCCTTGGGATACCAAAGACCAAAGTTTGAAGTAGTCGCAATATACTTGATTATTCGTTTCACAGCCATGAGATGTGATTCCTTAGGATCAGATTGAAATCTAGCACAAAGACAAACACTGAATAGAATGTCAGGACGAGAAGCAGTGAGATATAGAAGTGATCCTATCATACTTCTGTAAAGCTTCTGATCAACAGGACGTCCTTCTGTATCTTTATCAAGTTTGGAGGTAGTAGACATAGGAGTATCCACTCTTTTACAATTTTCCATACCGAACTTTTTGATAATATCTTTGGCATACTTCTCTTGAAATATGAAAGTCCCATGATTGGACTGCTTAACTTGAAGACCCAGAAAGAAAGTTAGCTCACCCATCATACTCATTTCGAATTCACTTTGCATATCTCTTGCAAAGTTCTGACAAAGAGTTTCATTAGAGGATCCGAATAAAATATCATCTACATATATCTGGACTAACAGAAAATCCAGATGAACCCTTTTTATGAACAGAGTAGTATCAACTTTACCTTTGACAAAACCATTAGAAAGAAGAAAGTTACTCAATCTCTCGTACCAAGCTCGAGGAGCTTGTTTTAATCCATAGAGAGCTTTCTTCAATCGGAGAACATGATTGGGCTTAATAGGATCTTCAAACCCAGGAGGTTGAGCAACAAAGACTTCTTCTTGAATAAAGCCGTGAAGAAATGCACTTTTGACATCCATTTGAAATACCCTGAAATTATTAAAGCAAGCAAAGGCAAGTAATAGACGTATTGCTTCTAACCTTGCAACAGGGGCGTAAGTCTCGTCATAGTCAATTCCTTCTTCTTGAGTATAGCCTTTAGCTACAAGTCGAGCCTTGTTACGAGTCACCAGACCATCTTCATCAACCTTGTTTCTGAAAACCCACTTGGTTCCAATGATGGTTTTTCCTGAAGGCTTAGGAACCAGTTCCCAGACATCATTGTTAACAAATTGCCTCAACTCGTCCTGCATAGCTTCTATCCAGCTATCATTTGTAAGAGCATCGTCTACATTTTTGGGTTCGTGAGTAGATACAAGAGCAATAGCACTTGATTCCAACCTTTCTTCTGGCAATATTAACTTACGAGATCGGGTTTGTATACCTTGATCAAGGTCTCCAATAATAAGATCAATAGGATGACTAGACTTATGCTTCCAGTCCTTTATAACATGAGAGACACTTGAAGAGATCTCCGGTACACGGTCAGAAGATGAAACTGATGGTTTATCAAACCCAGAAGATGAACAAACAGAGTGATCTATAGATGAATCTGTCTGATTGAAATAGTTAACAGGTAGAGATCCTTCTGTATTTGAAACAGACTCAGAAGATTCATTATCTGAAAATTTCACATGAATTGATTCTTCAACTACTAGAGAATTTTTATTGAAAACTCTAAAGGCCTTGCTAGTAGAAGAATAACCCAGGAAAATACCTTCATCTGATCTGGCATCAAATTTTCCTATGCGATCACTTGAGTTCTTGAGAAGAAAACATTTACATCCGAAAACATGGAAATAAGACACATCAGGTTTCTTGCCCTTAAATACCTCATAGGATGTCTTCTGTAGAATTGGCCTGAGGAAAACTCGATTAATGATATAACAGGCAGTGGACACCGCTTCAGCCCAAAAACGAGAAGGTAAATTGCTTTCGATAAGCAATGTTCTGGCCATTTCTTGTAAGGACATGTTCTTCCTTTCAACCACCCCGTTTTGCTGAGGTGTGTATGGTGAAGAAAAAGAATGAACAATACCATATTCATCACAAAACGTAGAGAAATCTTGATTTTCAAATTCTCCTCCGTGATCAGATCTAATAGAAGAAATAAAGTACCCTTTCTCATTCTGAATTTGTCTTGCAAACCGAGAGAAAATAGAGAATGTTTCAGACTTGGTTGCAAGAAAGTAAACCCAAGTGAAACGAGAATAGTCATCAACTATGACTAAGCAAAATTTCTTTCCTCCAATACTTTGAGAGCGAGTTGGTCCGAATAAATCCAGATGAAGAAGTTGAAGACCTCGAACTGTAGATATTTGATTGACAGACTTAAAAGAACTTTTTACCTGCTTTCCCAGAATACAAGAAGTACAAAGATTTGAACTTTTGAAAGGAATAGAAGGGAGACCCCTCACAAGCTTCTTGGAGGAGAGTTTAGCAAGTTGTTTCAAATTAGCATGACCGAGTTTCCTGTGCCACAGAATTGCCTCTTCCTGCAAAGTAACTAGACATTGCAAATTTTCTAGATTAATATCCAGAAGGTAAATATTACCATGTCTACGTCCAGTAAAGACTAGTGAGTTATCCTTGCTGAATCCAGAACAAACTCCTTCTTGAAAGGTAATCTTAAATCCAGAATCACATAATTGGCTGATGCTGAGTAAGTTGTAGTTCAGGCCTTTAACAAGTGAAACCCTATTGATAACAAGATTTCCGATTTTGACTGTCCCAGTGCCGATGATCTTTCCATTACTATTACCTCCGAAAAATACTTTTCCACCATCAATATTTACTAGATTGATGAAAAAATCTGAATTTCCAGTCATATGTCTCGAGCATCCACTGTCTAGATACCACTTCATTTTATTTTTCAAGGATACCTGCAAATAACAAAATACTCAAACTTTCTTTGGTACCCAGACTTTCTTGGGTCCAGTAACAGTCCTTTTTGGTACCCACATTCTTTTGGGTCCAGTAGAGTTAGTTGAAAAATCAAATAATCCAAACACAGAAGATTTTGATTTAGAATGTTCTCTATCAAGATATTCTGAATTATTCGAGGAACGAAAAAGAGAATCATCTCCAACAGGTTTGACAAAAACATTTTTAAAATGATCTTCATAAACCTTTTTAGAAGGTCTTTGCATTAGTCTTTCTTTGACTTTAGGAAAGTCAATCAAAGGAATCGTTGTAGAAGACATTCCTAAACCTTCCTTTTTAAAATACGGCCTTTGAATGGAAAGAATATTTTTTAGCTTCTCAGATCCATCAGAAATTTTTTAGAAAGGCAAGAGAAATCAGATTTTAAACAAACGTTTTCTTTTTCAAGAGAATCAACTTTTTGCTCAAGACAAGAAGAATCTTTTTGTAAAATCTCAATTTTTTCCTTCAAAAAAACTTCCTGTCGTTTGAGTCTCTGATTTTCCTTTTTTAAATCAGAAACCTCCTTAAGAGAATCTTCTAGATCAGAACAAAGTTCATCAATGTATCTAGCAATTTTAATAGGAACTCTGAGATTACTTACCTGATTTTCATTGTAATCAGATTCATAGTCGGAATCAGAACCATCAAATGAATCAGAATTTGCCATAAAACAGACATTGAATTGATCATCACTCGATTCACATTCAGTGTCGCTCTAGGTTTCAGCTTTGAGAGCTCTTTTGTATTTCTCATCTCTTCTCTTTTTGAGTAAGGGACAGTCGGGTTTTATATGACATTTCTTCTTGCAGTTAAAGCAAGTAACATCTGCATATTGTCCTTCAGCTTCTGTACTTTGTCTCAACGTATTCTGCTGATAGTATCTCGGTCTCCGTCTCTGAAAATTTTGTTGACTGTTGCATAATCTGTGCTTCTGGAAACTCTGTTGACCATCTTCCATTCCTATCCTTTGTGAGTTCATTTGATTTGAACTACTTTTGTTGTTCCTGTTGAACTTCTTGAATCTTTTCACCAGGAGTGCTATTTCTTCATCATTGAGATAGTCTTCTGAATCTGCATCATTAAAATCCTCATTAGATTTTAATGCTAAAGTTTTATTACCTCTAGTGTTCTCAGTCTCAACAAGCTTTTCTTCTTCATAAGCTTGGAGAGTTCCAACAAGCTCATCGAGGGATAAAGGTTGAATCCGTTGAGTTTCTCTGATGGAAGTTTTAATATAAGTCCATTCGGAAGTAAGACCACGAAGAAGTTTGTTGACTTTCATCTGTCCTTCAACTGGATGACCTTGATAAGCTAGGCCATTTGTGATTTCAGTAAATCTACTGAACATGTCAGTAATGCTCTCCCCTTCCTTCATTTTAAAAGACTCATACTGATTGAGAAGAATATTCGTTCTGGTCTCCTTAACTCGATCTGTGCCTTCATAAGTAACACTTAGAATATCCCATATTTCCTTTGCTGAATCACAAGAAGAAATACGATTATATTCAGAAGTAGATAAAGCACAATATAAAGAATGAATAACTTTAGCATCAGTATCCTGTCTTTTCTTTAATTCAGATTGAGTCTGAAGATTAGCATCTGAAGATATTTCTTTGCTAGATGAAGAATTCGGAGAAACGCCATTTTGCACCAATTCCCACTCTAGTGGATCTTTTGCTCTAAGAAATGCTTTCATCTTGTTCTTCCATATGCTATAATCCTTTCCATCAAAAAGAGGAGGACGAAAGTGACTCTGTCCTTCCATCAGACCTGTAGCACTAGCCATTGATCGTTCTGCTCAGAAGTACAAACACTTCAAAAACGAGCAACCTGGCTCTGATACCAATTGAAAAAGCTAAGTGCTTAGTGTAACGATCTGAATATGAAGTAAAGCGCGGAATAAACGAAGTAATAAGAGAAAAGTATAGAAGATCAAACACAGAAGATTATAGTGGTTCAGCTTAATCCAAGCCTACGTCCACTTTGTCCAGAGACAGCCAATCGGCTGTTTATCACTAGTATCAAAAGAGATAATACAATCAGATCACTTTCTCACTATTACTCTTTCAATACAATCTTCCGTTCCTAATCAAATGCTTTGATGATTTTCTCTATTTTTTTTTTCTCACAGTGGATGTACTATAAATAGTCTTCTCCTTTGGTTACCGTTTAGCCTTCCATAAGTATCATCCATGATATGTCCGTTGGAAGCTCAATGATTTCTTTCCAAAGATAGATCGTGTAACCAAGAAAGGAAATGATAAAATCAGATATGATTTGATCCTTTGATCGATAGCTTCGATTGATACGTAAATCCTATTCATCCTATATTGTATCTCAATCAAAAGATCTCTTAAAATCTCTTTGACTTTCTGCGTATAGATCTGAGAATCTCGATCTACCGAACTCCATTACCTTCTGGATATGAGTTCTACCAATTATCTTTTCCTTCTGAATATCTCCTCGTTCTGCATATAAGATCTTCTAATGGGATTAACCTTCTGAACTTTTCTTTCTTCTGCATATGAGAACATCTGGTTTTGTCACCATCAAAATACTCTTCAACACGAAGCATGGGTTCAAAGTTCACAGTGGACTCAAATAAGGGAAAATTGTGGGAAAATTCAAGAAAAAAGGCTTAATTCCCTACACGATTCGAAGGCGGCGTAAGACAAGCGCGCTCGAATGGAATCGAGCCATGCCATTGTTCCTTTGCGAAGCCACTCAGCCGTGATCCTTGGTAAACCAAAGAAAAGACGTTTGTGGTAGGGGACTCACCGGCGAACACGAATGACGGAGACCGAAGACGCGTTGCCGAAGCTAGAAATTTCAGTCGGGATGCCACCGATTCGCAAGCTTCGGACCACCGTCTCTTCTCTCTCTCTTGTGTGTCTCCTTCTTTTTTTCGAAGAAAGAATCCCCCTGCGTCTGTGCCCATGGACGCCCTCATAAAGGAATAATCAAGATTCGGTCAAATCTTCCCCAAGATTTGACCGAGAATTATTTAAAAAAAAGATTTCCTTTCCCTTTGATTAGCATACGTCTCCCTCGCATGTATATATCTCCCATCCATGTTGCTTATCTCTCGCACAATTTTAAGGAAATAAAATTTTTTTTTGATCAAATCTTTTAGAAGATTTGACCGAAAATCGCTATCTCTCTTCAATGTTTCCTTCTAATCAAATGTAATATATGCCCAAGATTTCTTCCCTGCCCAAAAATTCTTCTGATATGCACCTATTTACTATATTGCAAATAATAAAGATAAAAAATAAATAAAGAAAACAAATGCGCAAAAATTTAGGTGTCAACAATTGTATCAAAGGTGTCAACAATTGTATCAAAGTAGGTCCCTCACCGATAGATTTGTAGTGCATGGATGGATTAGACCCATACCTAATCTGCTAAGAGCAACAAATGATCGCTAAGGCAAGAGGGCTCAAATAAGGTGCACTTCGTCTTCACTTTGTGTGCTTAACTTGAGTACTCCTTTGAGGGTTTAGCCCATGTCTAACAGGCGGTCGTTACATAGAAAGCAATTTATATATCTTTATTTCCCCTTTAATTCCTTTATGAGTTCAATGTTAGAGAGAATGTAGGTAAATATTTCCACAAACTCACTTATAATGAAATAATGCGAACAAACTCCATAACAATTCTTAATACTAGTAAGCATGAGAAGGCAACTGCCGACACGAAATAAAAGAAAATCAAGCTAAGAGTCTCTTCCAAGTATTTCATCAATGTGAAGGGGTTGTCCTTTCCGGTCGATGGTCGTGGTTGACGATTTTCGAGTGAACAGAAGGCAAAGAGGAGCCATCAGCAAAGTTTGCCGCAATCGTACTGGGAAGCACTAAGGGCTCTAACCAATAGGTACTTATAAAACACGCCTCTCAGGAACCTCATCCACCAACTAGAACCATCCTGTTGAATCCAACCCGATAAGAATGACGTCGTGATCAGCATCGCCGCCCTCCACCGCCTCTCCCTCGTGTACTCTCCGAGGGCGGCAGGAACCTTACTCGTCTCGAGTTCGCCCCGTTTGGAAATTAAGCTTCCAATGTGCCGACCTAACACCACTGCATCCTCAAGGGCCAAACACCCACCTTGGCCCAAGTCCGGAGTCATCGGGTGCATGGCATCGCCGGCCACCGTGATGCTCGCGCGGGTCAGGTCCCCAAGGATGACATCCCATGGATAACGAAACATCAGCGGAGCCCAACTCAAGGTGGAACGGTCAGATTGGCCGACGATGTCGAGGAACAAGGGAGGAAAGTCTTTGGCTAAGTTGTCCACCACTTCTCTTAGTAGCATATTTGGGTCACCTCCGATGTCCGCACCTGTAATGGAGACGTGTTGTTTTGGAAAAAATGGTTAGATAAGGGTTAAGATGTTATTGATTAAGCCTATACAAATCGAAAATAAAAAAAGTATACTTATTGTTAGATGCATCAATGAAAACATTTCAATCTGACCGACCAATGATGAGATCAATTCACAGTGACAATGGTAGGGAAAATGAGACCCATATACAAATTGGCAAATAAAATTGACATGGAATACTTTTGTTGGTGTAAAAGTTATTTTCTCGACTTCACAAACCAATCTAAGTATCGCTAATGTTATTCTTCCACAAGAAGTTTGAATTCTAAGGAAAAAAAATACCCTTTCACAGGACGCATGAGGAAATGTAAATGGGAATATACCAATACCTTTAGGAGGAGCTTTGTAAACGACGAACCAGTAGATCTCCTTATTGTTGAGAGGAATAAAACCGGCCCTCTTTGAGGCATCCACGAACTGCTGAGCCTCATGGTTCAACCCATGGCCTTGTGGGTACACGGACAGCGCACGAATCGCAGCCCGGCCCGAATCGACTGTCGAGCTGAGACCTAGCCAACGCGCTATCCTAGAATGCACCCCATCACATCCAATAACAACCTAAACATATAGCTCATGTTCATATGATATATAAGATCATCAATTAAATAAGAATCCTCGAACGAGAAATGGAATAGTGTTTTCACCCCTGAAATCAACAGGAGATCTTAAGTATGAGAAGTTATGGTACCTTAGACTTGATGGTGGTTCCATCATCAAGCGTGAGAATGCAAATAGATGAGCCTCGTTCCATTTGGGTTTCAATGGAAGTGAGCTTTGAAGAGAAACGGATGGTATGTGGAGGCAATTCCTCTGCTAAGACCTGTAATAAGACTTTCCGGTGTACCACTCTTTGTTCCTCCCCACTCCTATGGAAATATACAAAAGTGTAAACTCTTAAACTTTTAGCATTACACAAACTGACTTTAATTCTTTCATTTAGCTACAATGATGTCATTATTTGCCTTATCTACTTAAGAAAACACAATAACTTGCTTAAACTGTTATGATTTTTCAAACATACAAACAATAAATTCATTAGATAAAAACAAAAAGTTCAGGCTTTTTTGAGAAGTCAATGATCTTTGTGGGTGTTTATGTGATTCATCATAGGATTTGCAGAACGCCAAAATTGGTTTATATCAAATGGACTTCATCTAGCCATGTAATGAATCCAATGTTTCTTTTGGCAAAAGAAGAAGAAAAGCTGACGTTCCTTAACCATGTCTGAATGCCTATCTGCCTAAACGAAATGAAGGAAACACATACGACAGAGAAAAAATAGATGCCTTGATCCAAAAGAAGAATTTTGAGAGTTGCAGTACCCTTTGCTTGCATCATAACGCACTTCCTGAATGGCTTTGGTCTTCACATCGGTTACGTAAGCCCTAATGCACGAGTAAGAATTAATTATGAGAAGTTTAATCTAATAAGAATCAATAAAGTAGGAGGATCTTGAATATAGGTTAGAATATCTACATACAAACAAATTTGAGACCACAAAGTTGTAGCTGACATTTAACCTATAAATGAACCGTGATGGTGGAATAATAGCGTGACCACAAGTAACTGTAACACGCGAATTGCTTGCAGTCGTGCACCGTGCATGCGCATGTCTTTGGCCAATATCCAGTTTGCATGAGAAAGGTAAAACCTTACTTGAAGAAAGGTTGGTAAATGGATTTGAGCTTATCCGAAACCCCAAGCGCGTCGAGCGCATGCCAGGCGTTGGGGAAGAGGCCCAAGGCAGCGCCGGTGGCTCTCAGCCCCTCTGCTCTCTCGAGCACCAGAGCTCGTATACCGACCTTCTTCAGGGCCACTGCCGTGGCTACACCCGCGATGCCGGCTCCGACAATCACGACCTCCTCCATCTGCAATGTACTGTTGACTTCTTTTTCTCTACGATCTTTCCTTCTTATTTGGGTGAAACTATGCCCTTGATTTGTTTTAGCTATTTCAGAGAGACAGTTGCGTTTCGTTTTATAGCTATTGTGGCAGTGGTGCACGTCTAACGACGTATTTGACCCAAGTCCTCGTTTGACCAGATACCCAAGCTGCAAGAACCAAAATTGTAATTGAACAAGTGGACCGCCATCGACTTTTTCTTTTAGAGGGAATACGACAAGGCAACTAAAGTAAAAGGTTGCCAATTTGATAAACATGATGATTGCAAAATGAATCACGAAATAAAATTCGCAACGGCTGCAGAAGTCCTGCCAAGAATATCAATGGACCTTGCATTTTTGTTTTATAGGAATAAAAAAAATTACAAGGACTATAATTTTCGTATTCTGCTCACTTAAGCATTATAATTGTTTTCCGACCACTTGAGTGCCATGATTTCTGAAAAAAGTTAAACAACTTAGGTGTTATTTTTTTTAATTGATCCCTTGAATATGATAATTTTGTAAAAATACACTTGAGTACCATAATTCTGAAGCTGCATGGTACACTCGAGTACCATAACTCTTAATTGATTTTGAAAAGTTGTATGGCACTGAAATGATTGGGAAAAAAATTATGACACTCAAGTTAGCGTAAGTGAATTATGGGATTTAAGTAATCGAAGAAATAGTGGCTTGCACTCAAGTGAGCCAAATGCAAAAATTATAGCACTTTTGTCCTTCACCCTTTTTAAGAGAATTAGGTGAGTTTTTTACGCATGTATGAAAATATCTTACTGAAGTAATAAATCAAATTTAGAGATATTTCTCTCGTCGTTTTATTAATTTCCATGTAGATAAACTTTGTTATCGTTGTTTTCGTCTCCCATCATGATTATAGGTGATGGTACTTCTCTATGATCCCCCTCTATTTATAGTATATTAAGCATAAGCGAAATCAGTGTGCTTCATTCATTCAATTAATATTTTATTTAGCACTATGGCATTAGAGTCAGGTTATGCCAATTTATTTTTTCTGTGTAACTTGCCTTGTTTGTCAAATGTCACATGTCATTCCTAATCCAACTTGCACATAAGAGAAAGTATTGAAATATCTGACATAACTTGACTATGGAGTTTTTATATTTATTATATATATGTGGCGTCCCTCCACCTATTATCAAGCATGCACTTCATCAAGTATATTCTATTAAATACCTTGATGCTCTTTACTATTTTTTAGGCATTTAAGCCAATTGCTATACTAACACATGCCTTGGATATTTTGAGTCAAGTATCCATGGAAAATTGCGGGATAAGAACACTACAAAGTGTCATAAATTGTATACAACGCTTACTTTAGTGTCAAAAATTTCATTAAGATCACTTAAGTGCCTGTTTAAAAAAAACAATCACTTTAGTACCAAAGTCCAATTTCATTGGCCAAAAATCCAATGTGGCTTGCTAGGAATCCAGTCATCATTAAAATAATAAAAAATAAAATAAAATTTCAAAGAGAAAAAAAGAAATAGGGGCTCTAATAGGGAGGGCAGCAAGCCCTCATCACTACTACCACATCCTCACCGACGAGGGTGGGAACAATTGGTGAGGGTAGCTAGCCCTTGGCCATGCCGGCCATGGGTCGACAACCCCCGCCGATGGCCCTTACAGGCCCTCCCCAAGTGGGGTGAGGGTCATTGGCCTACAGCTAAGGCACCCTCCCCTATGACCCTTTTTTTTTAATAACTAAAATTTAATTTAATTGTAATAAACTAAACAGTTATATACCATAAGAAGAAATTGTTGTGAAATTTTAAATACCAATTGTTGTGAACTTTAACGCATAAAACAAAAGGATCTTACAAATTAAGTCATGTGAAAATGCTGGAGAAATAAACGAGGAATAATAATGAGACCAAAGATTCAAGTAATTTGGTCTGATTATCGGCATCTATGGGAAGAGCCAATAACAAATAATCTATTACAATTGGAGAGTCAAAGTTTATAATTGCTCACACGTACAAGTGTTTCTCACACCTAGATTAAATCCAAACCCAAAGTGGATAGATGTAAAGCTTATAGCACAAAACCACCGCGTGTTCAAAACCCAAAAGTAAAGACTTTTTGTATGACACAAACAAAGAATGGCGTCCATCCCTTTTCTATTCGTACATTGGCTCTTTTTCGTGTACGACTCTTTTTCAAGTACTTCTCGAATAGGACATTCACTTTTTATATATAGGCAAGAATTGGATCCAAAATAGAAAATATCTTTTTATGAAAACTTCTTCAACAAAGAAACCATTCAATTACGAAACCTATTCAAAATAGGAAACCGACTTGAATTAAACAACTTTCGTTTATTGGCTCAAAACTCGAGGCATAATTCAGAAAGAACTAACCAAATTGAATCCCTCGTGATGCAATTTATTGTCAAGTGAAAAGGTACATTAGGGGTGTGCAACCGGACCGGGTAAACCCTGTTCCCGGACCGGCCCACCCTGAAAACAGGGTCGGGAACAGGGTCCAATGTAAACAGGGTCGGGTACAGGGTCCAAAAAAGAGGAACCGGTTAAAACAGGGTCGGGTACAGGGTCTAGGTGTGGAACCTAGCCTGAACCTTGAACCCTGTTTCTGATTATTATAAAATAAATTTTATTTAATAAAAACTCAATTTTATAAGTAAATGAACTTATTAAATCATAACTTTTGTATATTTTTTTGGAATATGATTTCTTGTTGATGTTTCTTTATACATGAATTTTAGTTTTTGTTAGAGAATTTGTACCACATGGATTGACTCGCCTGATTTCATTTTTAGATGATGAGTTATGTTGGTTTCACTTTTGGAGAACTTATGCTTACTCTATAAATTTGTTAACCATTTTAGACAAATAAAAATGTTCATGTAATATTATGGTAACGAGAAGAATATTAGGTCCATGTTTGTTACCAGTACATATATAATGTTATGATTTTTGCTTTATCTTATGATTTTGTTTATGATAATTTGCTTTGTGGATCCTTAATTTTTATTTAATCAAAGAGTTTACTTATTTATTAATTACAAGTGATTAATGTTACAATATAAATTAGGTGAATTATGTTGTTTTTTCGCATATTAATATAAAATTTAAAGTCGTATATAATGAGCAAAACAGGTTCCAAAATAAAACAGGGTTAACCCTGTTCCCGGACCGAAAAAACAGGGTGGGTAGGGTACAGGGTCCAATACAAATAGGGTAGGGTACATGGTCCAAAAAATGGGAACCGGTTATAATAGGGTCGGGTACAGGGTCCATATCTGGAACCTACCCACCCTGTTTTTGCTCACCCCTAAGGTACATCAGAATTATAAAAGACAGGTGCAACCGGGAAACAAAAAACGCCATGAACTATTCTGTTATGAATTGTATTGTAATAAACTTCGTCGCCATTTATTTATGATATACACCATCACTCGTTCACAACTGGGTAATTAGGTGGACCTTTATGATCCACAAGAAGGCAAAGCGGAAACACTTTGAAGCTTCCCACAATCATGTTCTATAATTCTATTTACTATTCTAGCCAGGAGAATCCCATAGAATAGAACATCTCTTAGGAACCTCATTAATCGACTAGATCCATCTTGCTGCACCCATCCTGACAAGTATGATGCTGTTATCAGGATCGCTGCCCTCGATCTCCTCTCCTTTGCATACCTCTCTATTGCGATTCTGATATCTTCGGTCCCCAGTTTGCCATGCTTGGAAATTGAGTCCCCAAAGTGCCTACCCAATACCACCGCGTCCTCAAGCGCTGAACATCCTCCCTGGCCAAGGTCGGGAGTCATCGGGTGCATAGCGTCTCCGGCCACCGTGACGTTTGATTGGGCTAGGTTTCCGAGCAGGATGTCCCAAGGATATCGGAACATCAGCGGCGCCCAGGTCAAACTCGAAGGGTCGGAGTGCTTGACAACGTCGAGGTACACCGGCGGGAAATCCTTCGCCAAATTTTCCACCACCTCCCTTTGTATCACTTGTGGATCTTTTTCCATACCTTTAGGAATTATAACATTAGGGATTAAGGAGGATTAGTAAACTGTTAATAAAGGAGAATCATAGTTCAATTAGGAATCTAAAAACAAAAAAAGTCACAGAGACTGATTGGAAAATATTTTTAGAGACTCGACTTTAATTAATCAATGTTCACGACATATACATTGAACAGTAGAAAGAATGTGATATGCATGGTACCTTCAGGAGGACAGGTTGCCCCGAAGAACCAGTACACTTCCTTATCATTGAGAGTAATAAAACCTGCCCTCTTGCCCACATCTACAAATTGTTGAATTGCGTGGCTGCGGTCGAATCCGTGGCCATTTGGGAACACGGACAACCCACGCACTCCCGACCGACCTGAATAGACCGGCGAGCGAAGTCCTAGCCAACGGGCTACAATGGAGTGCACGCCATCGCATCCTATAACAGCCTACAGTGTACAGTAATTACTAATTGCTGCTTAGATAAGTCAAGATGGGTAAGATACCACCACCAATTCCATTTCAAATGAAGTTACTTGAGAACTATAGAGACCTTAGACTTTATGATGGACCCATCTTCAAGCGTGACAGTACAGATGGGTGAGTGTTGTTCTTCTTGGGTTTTGATGGAAGTTATCTTGGAAGAGAATCGGATGCTATTTGGGGGAAGCTCCTTTGCTAGAGCTTCCAACAAGACTTTCCGGTGAACTGCTCGTGCTTGGGCTCCAGTCCTGCTCAATGCACAGGGCATGGTTATCTATCCTCAGCATGCAAAATCACAAGCATGGACTAAACAGAATAAAAATTAAATAAATCAGATATCAAATTCTCGTAAATCGGCCGTTAGGACCTACTCCACATGAACAGCAGCACAATAATCATTATAAATCAAGCGATATGGTGAAGATTATAATAATACTCGAGTTATTGAAACACCGTTAATTTTTTTCAGTATATAACACAATGTTTCACTCTCATAATTTTCTTGTGAAGCAACCTCTTAGTCTCACAATGGCACTCACAAATTATATCACAAGATTTACTGGCTTGGATACCAAAAGCTCCTCTTGAATGCTCTTCACCAAAAAGTTCCACTTCTTATAAATGAAATGATTGAATCCAAAGAAAGCCCAGTTAAATCGAATTCATTGATGGGCCTCAAACCAGAGACATATTTTCAGCAACATAATCGAATAAAATTATCCAATTCCATCTAATAAAAGGAGTATTGAATAATCAAACTTCATTAGTGGTGATCTTCTTAAAAGACGAGCCGTAAGAATTGGGCTTAGTTGTCCGGATTTGGATCCTCTGCCTGCAGAGCAGATCTGCTCTGCAGGCTAGTGAGAGGGAAGGGGTGGGCCCCACCTTAAAAGGGGCCCACCCCTTTTTTGCTTTTTTTTTTTGGAAAAATAAGCAGCCGTCCGATCATTGATCGGACGGCTGCAGAAGCAGATCTGGTCTGCCCTGGAAAACATCCAGGGCAGACGATCCGTTTCCTAGTTGTCCCGCTCATGGTACATTTCCGACGGTCATTTCTACCATTATGAGCAAAATAAAACATATAGTAAAAGATACAAGAAAGTAATTGATCTGAAATGATAAACGGCATGTTAAGGAAACGAGTGATGATGAAAGGCAGATAGAAAATATAAAAGGGAATTTGAGATTCACCTGTTACTTGGAGGATAATGTACTTCTCGAATCGATTGATTCTTGATATCAGTTATGTATCCCCTAAGCACAAGTTAAAAGAAAAATAGGATACTAATGAGTAAATTTATTTTTTCACATAATTGAGAAATTATTGGCTAGATTCAAGGTAAAGCATCCCGAATGTTCAATCATAAAATAACCGATTTAAGAAATTCACGAAATCTAGAATCAATTTAACAACATACATGACCAATCTAGAGCTATCCTTTCTAATTGGTGTATCTTGCTTGAATAACTTATTTTTCTTTTTCACAGATATTGCACTTTTTCCCTTCATTCGATGACTATCAAGGAAATTGGTTATTTCGTCAAAAGCATGGATGATCCCATTAGCAACTTCAACAGATAAATCTCCCTATGAATTTTACGACCGGTAATTATCTCAATTTTCATGTTTTTTTTCCCCGCAAATGATGCATCATAGCTATTTTTGGACCGATCTTTAATAATGAAGAAACTTGATTTGCAAAGAATAAAAATTGATTGCGTTGAGTGATCGAAATCAAAGTTCATGAGCTCGATTGCATTGTATCAGGGGTCTAGTCACAGTGATCGAAATTGGTTTAGACGTTAACTAATTTTTACCATGAATGTAACCTAAAGTTGATTTTACCCCCAACGAGCTAGGAATATTTTACATCTTCTAAAAGATGCCTCCACTACTTCATCACCCACAAAGAATGGTTCTAACACTCAAAATTAAGTGGCCTCATCCTCAACTTGTTTCTTCCAATCAAATCAAGAAGCCTGGAAATGTATCTTCCATTTCCACCAATAACAGAGAAATCACTCATTTAACTCTGGATCTATACATGATTGATGAACCAAGCGTTGGCTCGGGTTCTTAGTACTTCAGCAAACAAGGGCCTTACCTTTCTAAAGGAGCATAGAGGGGCGCGAGCTTGTCCGAAATCCCAAGCGCGTCGAGCGCGGCCCATGCATTAGGGAAGAGGCCGAGAGCTGCGCCGGTCGCTCGCAGCTCGTTCGATCTCTCGAGGACGAGGGCCCGGACGCCGACCTTCTTAAGGGCCACTGCTGTCGCCAGCCCCGCGATGCCGGCACCCACAATCACCACCTCCTCCATGTCTAATCGTCTTCTCCGGCGAGCTTGTGAGGGTGCGTTTGTCTGTTTATGTTTTGAATTGGTGTAAGGAGTCTCTTATCTTATGGCCGCCGTTTATAGAGAGGCGAACTCCTTGTCTTTTGATGGCCACGTACCCGCTTACGTATGCTACAAAAAGCATCAATGAACGAAAAATGACGATCCGGATCGTCTGCCCTGGGGTGTTCCCCAGGGCAGATCTGATCTGCCCCTCACGGCCGTCCGATCACGATCGGACGGCTGTGTGTTTTTTTAAATAAAGTAAAAAGTGGGCCTAATAAAACAAAAAGGTGGGACCCACACCCATTAAAGGTGGGGCCCCACCACCTGCAAGCTTGCAGTCGTCCGATCAATGATCGGACGGCCGATCTGCCCTGGGGTGTTCCTCAGGGTCAGACGATCCATTTCCGAAAAATGATGGCCGCATAAAGCTGTGCAATAATTGAAAAGTCACGTCAACAATTTGGAAGGGAGCAAAACTCATGTGCCGCCCGTGAAAGTAAATTGGTTTTCCCATTTCCGAATTTTAATATTTTCAAAAAGTTTTCGCTTCATGAAATTAAAATTTCTGGCGTGAATAAATATCTTTAAAATTCATTTTTTTCCCATTCACTTGTATTATTTTCTTTATATAACGAAATTCTCGCTCCAAGTTGGATTCGAACTTGCACTGCTGGTTTAGCCATGCGACATCCATAAGTTTAGATTGTAGTCCTTTTTATGGTGTGTCCATTTAAAGGAAAACCCTACAATAAAGGAAAATATATTTTCGAAAAAAATTCTTTCATAAATTGTTTTTTGTAGATATGTGACCGAACTTTTTTTTAGTGCTTAGATTTCAATAAATAAATTATTTCGAGCTTATGATTTTATCTAGGATAAATTTTTTTGAATATTTAAATATCCGTTTTATTGTTGTTATTATTTTAGTCTCTTTCTTTCCCTTTTCCCTGCTTCCTCCCACCCGCCTCTCCATCTCATCCACTACTCCTTCCTCCTCTCCACCATGATTGCCACCGCGATCACCCTCGACCTTGCCTTCTTTTGGGCTGACTCCATGCACAAAAGCTTAGCCGATCTCGAAGCTCGAAGCTCGGCCAATCTCCAGTTCAAAGCACGACCCTGACCATGGACAAAAGGAGAGCCCGAAGCTCGAGCTCATTGGCTGGTGAGGGCGGGCCTCGGGCAAGATGAGCTTGCCGGCCTCGAGCAAGCGTGACCTCACACAACGAACTCCAGCCAGGGTCGAGCATGGCCAAGAGGGAGAGGGAAGCAGCAGCAACGGCGATGGTGATGGAGTATAAAGGAGAAGCAGCGGTTAAGGTGGAGAGGTGGGTGGGAGTAGGGGTGGGCAATTTGAACCGCCCGAATCGAAAATTGTCCGGAAATTGGACTAGACCGGAAGTGTCGGTCCGGTTCCCGGTTCCTCAAAGTGAAACCAGTATTTGGGCGGTCTAATTCTCGCTTCCTATGAAGGCCGGACCAGACCAAATTGGACTAGTTACATTTTTTATATTTTATTAAAAATAAAGATGTAAAAAAAGTAAAAATATCTCAATTTAAATTTCTAAAATATTAATATTTACTCAACTGTATCAAAATAATTTTTTCTTAAAAATAAATAAAGAAAATTCAAATTTTTTTTGAATATTTCCGATTCCTAACTAGTCCATTAGATTTTCTAGGAACCGGATTGATGACCAGACCGGACAGGATTGAACGGTCCAGTTTGATCCAGGACAATCCTATAGACCAGGGATTGGTCCCATCGGTCTCGTTCTCGATTTTGGAGAAGAACTGGACTGTCTTGAACCATGCACACTCCTAGGTAGAAAGAAGAAATGAAGAGAGAGAGAGAGAGAGAGAGAGAGAGAGAGAGAGAGAGAGAGAGAGAGAGAGAGAGAGAGAGAGAGAGGAAAAAAATAAAAAATAAAAAATAAGAAATTTCAAGAGTAATAACTCCTAAGTGTATTTTCGCCTTATTAGTTTTTTTTTAAAATTTTGTGCATGATATTTTCATTAACTGGTCATTTTCTGCGAATCAAATGAATAAAAATCTGAAAAGTTAATTACTGAAAAATACTTTTGGTGAAATATATACACTGTTAAGCTATAAATAATATGATCGACAATGTAAGAGACTTCGGTTTTTGTTCATATTTGATAATATCGAGCTTGGTCTTTCATTTAAGGAGTCTTTGTTGAGGGGGTTGGCATTCACATGAAAAATTTTTAAGTTACAGAGTGCCTCAGGCACGTTAAACTTCACCAGACCTGCATGTGTTGTTCGGAATCGGTAATTGCAACATCTTTTTTGATTGAACATTCCAGCGACAACGTCATTGATTACGTCGAATTCACAGATTGACGAAACGTCTTCCGCTGACCGTTCGTTAGGACAGTCCGATTTGTGTCCTGTCTCGAAGACATCGTCGGAAAAGAATTCAGAGGCAGGTGTGAGAGTCCATGCATGACATGTCCTTTCTTCATGTATGCGGGTTTATAAGACAGGCAAGTATTCGCTAGATGGAATTTGAAAAGGATTATTTTGAATTAGGATGAGCTATTTCCATCCTCTATACCAGTAAATTCACTCCTTTTCTTCTAGATGAACCATATCGGTTTTAATGGTTTTCATATTTGTACGGTTTCATGTTAAACATATTCTTATTTGGCAAATACAGACTAGTTTCTTCTTCATTATTACTGTTATGGAAGGAAACAATCGAATGACATAGATAAATAGAATGAGAGAATAAATTGAGTACTACATTTACGTGGTTCGGTCATGGTGACCTACATATATCAACTAAAACCAAACGATATAACGAATATTACAATTCAACTCAAGTTGACTAAACACTCTCAACGATTCCCAAACCCCAATTACACTTATTAACTCACATAGTATTTAGCCCACAATTCATATGAAATGATCCCTTAATCTCACGAAAGAATATACATAAATACTTATGACAAAAATTTAATTGACTTCAACACACTCAAATATCTTCAGTGTAATTCACAAGTAGAAATTCATCCTTGATAATCTTTGCAAAGAACACCATTCTTATATATAGGCAAGAATTGGATCGAAAACCTCGTTTTAGGAAACCCCCTCCAATAATGAAACCATAATCTACTTAAATTATAAAACTTCTTTTTTTCAAACTTAAACTCAAGACATATTTTAACAATTGCTCTCATAACAACTCATCTATTCTTCATCCCTCCTATCTCAAGAGCTCATTTAGCTAGTAAAATCTTTATTTTTTATTTGATTATTGAGTCTCTTTATCTACTAAACCAAAGAATTTGTGTTTTCCTTTAATTTTTGACGTTACACGTTTACACAAAAGCATGTAAAATGTTATAGGAACTTAAAAATAAAACAAGAGAAAAAAAGATTTCAAAAAAGAAAAAAAATGAGAAAAACTGCTATTCATCTACTACTTAGAAGGTTCATTTTTCTTTTGTTGAATTCTTATTGTTCATCTTCTTCAAGCACAGCCATGACTACTTGAATCTTGTCACGTTTTCGGCCATGTTGGAACATCGAATTTCGAGCAAATCTCTCCCAGGATTTCATTTTTTCCAATCAGGAATTAAAATTAAATTTCCAACATCGTGCGAGGTAAAACGATATGGGAGAACTCACACTAATTGATACCGTTGGTCCTCAACTCTATATTATCTTTAAACCTGTCATATTCCTGAAACTCATTTGGAAGGGTCACAACAAGACGATGATGCAATACGTCGATCTATAAGTAGAAGTCAATTTTTGCTGCTATAAGCAAGTATCATCCCGAACTTTCCTGAAATGCACGGATGGACTAGAGGAAGTGAACCTAGGCATTTATAAACCATAAAGTTCCTAAATCTAAAGTGCAGAAGGGATGTGGCATGAAAGATGGATGTACAATTATGTAAATTGACTTTTTATTTCTCAGGGATCGAGCTCAGCTTTTATTGCTAAACTCGATATTTGAGATTTTCCAAAAATGCATTATGGATGTGCCAGCAAACTGTAAGTTGTCAACATCGATCATCGCCGGTGGAGTCTTGCATCTCCCTTTTCAAGCTTTTTTTCTAGTTAATTGCACCCCAAGTGCTCTTTGATTAGTTCACGTGACCATGTAGATATGGGTTGTGCCTATTGTTGTGTTTCGTGTCTTGATTTTTAGCCAAACTTAGGAAGAACTGTCCCAAATCTAATCCCTCATGAGGCAACTGATTATCAAGTTAAAAGATTCATAAGAAGTAGGGGGAAAAACGAGTGCAACCGTGAGACAAACGACACTATGAGCTTTTCTTGCTATGCATTGCAATAAAATTCATCACCGACTATCAAATAAAATAGAAGACCGAAACCTCTTTCCAACTCCGTAATTAGGTGGAGCTTTCGGATTCACGTGAAGGCAAAGAGCAGGCACTAGGAAGCTTCCCACAATCATATTCCGTGATACTACTTACTACTCTAGCCAAGAGGAGCCCATAGAACAAAACATCTCTTAGGAACCTCGTTAATCGACTAGACCCATCTTGTTGCACCCATCCGGACAAGTACGATGCTGTTATCAGCATTGCCGCCCTCAATCTCCTCTCCTTTGCGTACCTCTCTAAAGCAAATCCGATATCTTGGGTCACGAGTTTGCCGTGCTTCGAGATCGAGTCCCCGAGGTGCCTACCCAATGCCACCGCGTCCTCAAGCGCCGAACATCCACCCTGGCCCAAGTCCGGAGTCATCGGGTGCATAGCGTCTCCGGCCACCGTGACATTTGATTGCGCTAGGTTTCCGAACAGGATGTCCCAAGGACATCGAAGCATCAGCGGTGCCCATGTCAAAGTTGAAAGATCGGACTGCTTGACGACATCGAGGTACAAGGGTGGGAAGTCCATTGCCAAATCTTCCATCACCTCCCTTTGTATGATTTCTGGATCTGCTCCTTTTTCCATACCTTTATGAAACATCAGGGATTAAGAGGGATCAGTAAGCTATTATTGAAGGAGCCATCATAGTTCAGTGAAAGTTAGGAATCTGAAGAAAGAAAAGCGTAGATATTGATTAGAAATATTTGTCAAGAGTCGTAATTAATCAGTCAATGCTTATACATATACATTCATCTCTGAATTTACGAATTACTTCTTCATAATTATTTGTTCCCTTTCCACTAAAACCTATCTGGGTACTTTTCTATGTAGTGTAAGTAGTATACCACGAAAGAAGCGACTCACTCAAGATTATTAAAAGATGATATCAAAAACGATTGAAAGGAAGATAACATGTTATACATATGGTACCTTTAGGAGGAGTCTTCCCCACGAAGAACCAGTACAATTCCTTGTCATTGAGAGTAATAAAACCTGCCCTCTTGCCCACATCTACAAATTGTTGAATCGAGTGGCTGTGGTCGAAACCGTGACCCTTTGGGAACACGGACAACCCACGCACTGCCGACCGACCTGAATAGACCGGCAAGCGAAGTCCTAGCCAACGGGCTACGATGGAGTGCACGCCATCACATCCTATGACAACCTACATGTACAGTAGTTGCTAATTACTGCTCGGACAAATCAAACTCGGCAAGCTACCGCAAAATTATTTCATTTCAAAAGAAGTTACTTGAGAACTATATAGACCTTAGACTTTATAATGGACCCATCTTCAAGCGTGATAATACATATGGATGAGTGTTGTTCTTCTTGGCTTTTGATGGAAGTTATCTTGGAAGAGAATCGAATGGTATTAGGAGGAAGCTCCTCTGCCAGAACTTCTAACAAGACTTTTCGATGAACCACTCTTGCTTGGGCTCCGTGCCTGCTCAATGCAGGAGGCATGGTTTTCAATCCTTAGCATATGAAAACATATGCTTGAAAGGGACAATTGTTACGACAAACAAGCAACCAAACTACAAGAGGAATAGAACAGGGAAATAAATAGAAAATCGAATTTAGCGTCAATCGATCGACAGGACCTACTCCATGTTAAAACTAGCATAAAATCTACTACATATCAAATAATCCAGTGGAGAAACTAATCACATTTAAGTCAATTAAACACTCTCAATGTTTCCTCAATCTCCAACACTCAATGTTAGATCCTCATAAATTCTTATAAAATAACCTCTCAATCTCACAAAAGTATTCACAAATCTTACCACAAGATACGTTGGCTTGAACATCAAAAGTTTCTTTTAGATTGGAAAAATAATTAGATCCATAATAGGAAAACTTGTAGGAGATCTAATTAAACATGAAAAAGTACTTTGATCGAGTTTTCTTTACGGGCTCAAACTTGAGGCATGCTTTCAACAACAAAATCAGATAACATTATCCAATAAATAGTCAAAACTTCATCGATGATGATCTTCTTAAGATATGAGCTGTAAATGTATATCCCTGACGTGGTCATTCGTGTCACTTAAAAAAAAACATATAGTAAAAGACTACAATAAATTAATTGATCTAGCAGGTTAAACGGTAAATTAAGAAAACAAGTGATGATGAAAAGCAAGGTATAATGAAATGAGTGGAAGTTTGAAATTCACCGTTTACTCGGAGGAAAATGCACCTCTTGAATCGATTTAGTCTTCACATCAGTTATGTATCCCCTAAACACAAATAGAAAAAAAAATCAGAATATTAATAAGTAAAATCATTATTTATCCTAATTGAGAAATTTTAGGATAGGTTCAAGGTTAAGCATCCTGGATCTTTAGTTATATAATAACTGATTTAAGAAGTTTCGGAAACCTAATATCAATTCAACAAAGTACATAAACCAATGTAGCGCTTACCTTTCTACTCGGTGTATCTTGCTTGAAAGCTTAATATTGTTTTCTCACCGGCCACAGTTAAAAGAAACAAAAAGACAATAAAGAAAAAGAAAGAAAAAATTTCAAAAATCCTTTTTAAAAACTTATGAAATTTTTCCTCAAGACAGGGCATGCCACATAAAATGACAGATGCTCATGTTACCATTTTCTGGTCAAAATTTTTCATAATGATTATATTTACAAATCGTCAAAATATTTAAATCTAAAATGAAATAAAAAATTAAAATTGAATTGATATCTAGATAATAAGTTTATAATCTTTTTTTTTTGGTAATTATCCCATTAAATCATCATCTATCAAGAATGGTTTTAAATTGAAATGGGCCAAAGCCAAGGGTCAGCTTCTACTCAAATTTGAGCGGTCATCCTAAAATTGGATTCTTCTGCTTCAAGAAATTAAATTTAAAATACCTGAAATTATGTTTTGCTTTTTCCAGCAAAAGCAGAGAAACCGATCATTGAACTCTTATCTGCGCATTCGACCAAAAGAAAAAACTCTATCTACTCATGATTTTTGAAGTGAAGGTCCGATCGGGCTTTTGATACTTCGAAATGATTCAGCATTCCACAGTACTCAGACATGTGTTCCTGTACAAAGAGCAAGCAAGGACTTTACCTTTCAAAAGGAGCATAAAGGGCCGCGAGCTTGTCCGAAACCCCGAGCGTGTCGAGCGCGACCCACGCATTAGGGTAGAGGCCGAGAGCTGCGCCGGTCGCTCGCAGCTCCTTCGATTTCTCGAGGACGAGGGCCTGGAGGCCGACCTTCTTAAGGGCCACCGCCGTCGCCAGTCCGGCGATGCCGGCACCCACTATCACCACCTCCTCCATATACAATCGTCTTCTACCTCGAGCTGGTGAGTGAGTGAGGGCGGGTGTGTCTGTTTTTGTTTTCAATTGGGATAGGGAGTCTCTCATCTCATGGTCGCTATTTATCGTGTGGTGAACTTCTTGCCTTCTTATAGCCACGCACCTGCTTACGTTTGCTACCAAAGAATCATTGGATGAAAATTGCCGCTGCAGAATGCAGGACATCAGTTTTTTTTTTTTTTTGGGTTTGGCCGAGAAAGACAATTATTAAACGCAACGTGACTATTTTCGACGGTTGAAAAAGACTGATTTTCTAATTTCGGTTTTTAAAAAGAGATTTTCGTTTATGGGAGTAAAGAATTCTAGAAATCTATTTGGATTTTCCGAATTTAACGAGTGTCTTCTAATTAATCAAGATCGAACACATGTGTTTTTGATATTTTTTTTTTCAAATGATAAAAAGGCCGAGATTTAACCTAATCTTTTTATACGAAAATAGCGATTTTCTAGTGATTTTTATGGTATTCCAGTTATTTAGTATATTAATGGCACTATATTTTCTATCTTATGTTTAGATTCTACTTCTACCTTCGGCCAAGAGAGACTTCTAAGAAACATAGGTTTTTCCTACATTTTTTAGCAAGTTTGCGAATTTATTGTCAAATAGAATTTTAAGAAAATATATCATAAACGACTTTTTTATATAATCAGATGTTTGTGGACTTTTTTTTCTCTTGTGCATATCACCATCGAATTCTTTCTTATTAGTTCTTTATATACATATGCATATAATGGCATGATCCGATAAAATGGGAAAAATATTTTTAAATATATCTCTAAACAAAATCATGGTTGTGCTCCCCACCAGCCATCCAAACATTGACAGTCGGAAAGCTAGTAATGCGCGGGGAACCCTCGACTTAGCCAATTAAAGCTTTACATAAAACAAGTGCTTTTATAAGTGCCGGTGAAATTTTATTCATTTTGAATTGAGGAAAATTAATATCATTCATGGAGTGAGTTTACGGGAAAAAAAAATCAAGATGACCTTTTTCCGTATATCATGAGTATTTCTAGATATCACTGCAACATGTTATATTCTGAGTAAATATTGGCGTATAAACTTTGGCAATCCCGTTAGTCATTTACAGTATAAGAAAATTAGGGGTCGACTTCAACTCCTAAAAAAATATCAGTAATTTACAATTACATATTAGGATCGTTTTAATTTAATAGTAATTAGCCCATATAATAAGCATTCCAATTGGACTAGAACTAATGGGTTTAAGTGAGGAGGCATTGAGCTTAATTAAATTATCTATAGCTACGTCCATGAAAGTATAAAATTTGGCCAAGCTCATTGAACATTCTTATGGCCGAGAGGCACAGAGAGACTGCTAAACAAGAAAATATTGCATTAATCGTGCTTTTCTAATTGAATTATTGCATTAATCGCGCTTTTCTAATTGAATAACCAACAGAAGCACGATTAATGCTAGACCTATTAGAATTAGTTTATTGAACTGGTTTATCAAGTGATGTATTGGACTTGTGACTAATTGTTCACTCAAGAATATATAAAAAATTGACACATCACTTAAAAAAATTAACTAGGCTCATTAATTTTAGTATTCATATGAGGAAATCCCTCAACACCTTTCCTCCACCCTCTTGTCTACCACTACCATCCTTGCCTCCTTGCTGTAACGTTTTGCCTCCAACCCATTCTTCAAGGCCCAATAGGGCGAATTCTCGAGTTTAGTTAGTGGCTTATTGGCCCTGAAAGTGCCCCGGACTAAACCATGAGCTTTCGTTTCGGGTGATTCAGGATTTTCAAAAATCACATTTTGACCCCCCGACTTTCAGATAATTGCATTTTGGCCCCAAAAGAAGTGAAATTTGGGCCTAAGGGCAATTTTGGAAGATTTTTCGAGATGTTGACTTTTGGTTAATGTTGACCTTTGACCGGGTCAACGGACTAGTCAACCATCGCGCGGATCGACCTAACTGTGGGTTGGATTGGTCTGACCGCAAGCCAATCGGCCCACGACTTGCCCCTACCTGCTGCCGTCCCATCTCTCTCTCTCTCTCTCTCTCTCCCCCCCCCCATGGGTGAGTGGCCTTCCCCTTCTTTGTTCTCACGACTCAGAGCACCAAAGGGGACATCATTTTTCCCTCAACTCCCTCGACACACCATCTTCCAGATTCGGCCCACCATCGCCGCCGGGAGCCGCTCGAAGATGCCCTCACGAGATTGGTCGCTCCTGTTCACCCAAGCACTAGGGCTGGCTTTCCAAGGCCGTTGTTCCTCGTCGACAACACCCAGGCCAAGCCACCCCCTTCATTGTGTTCCCAAATGTCTCCTCAACCCTTCCAAGGCCATCGTTGAAGTCAATGTGCCCCCAACGCCGGTGATTTCCACCCTGAATTGCAGTAGCCCTTGTTTCCCCGTCGAGTGGCTATTCATGGCCACCACTAGCGCTCCGGTGAGACCCAACCGCCATCGCCACCCTAAATCGACAACTGGGAGTCTTGCAAGCACAATGCCACTGGTATTGGCCATCGGCACCACGCCGTTGGCCGGGATCTAGCCTCGAAGCTTAGCCTCCTCCCTAGAAACCCTCTTTTACGGTCTGCTGCCTTCATGCCACCGTATCTTCAGCCACCTCAGGCCACACCACCGGTACCAAAAGACTTGTAAGGAAGTCAGCTTCCAGATCTAACCGGTCTTAGCTGTCGATTTGGTCGGAGGAAGGAGAATCAAGCCTTGACCCAACTGCCCTTGGTTAGAGGAAACTAGGTCTGCTCGTTTGTCTTCCGCCTGAACGGAGCTGCTCCATCGCCGGCCACCACCTCCCACGGGCCCAGCTAAGGGCTACCCACCGAAGGGCCGCTAGAACTTCGCCAGAGCCATCCCGAGGTTACTCTGGAAGTGGCCCATCCCATCCAAGATGTCAGATTGAAGATTGGAAAGATGCATCAAGCCTAAGCGTGATCAGAAGTCCGAGAAAAACGCGTCACCGCGGGCCACCGTTGGGGATGCACGGACCAACAAGTGAATGGACATCCTATTCCCGGCCTAGACCGGTTTACCACTTTAATAGAACGGGTAGGATAAACTAGCTAGGCTATTTGGGTGAATAGGTGGATAGGGCCAGGTATGGATAAGTACATGTCAAGAATTAGGCGACGATGGATTAGACTGACTAAGTGACCGATAGGCCTTGATTTAGTTATGATGGTCGATTGAATCCTATGGGGTCTAGGTGATCATTTAAATGATGATACGATTATTAGCATCAGATCGTTGTTAATGATAGTTAGGGTCTAAGACTAGTTGTGAATAGTCTAATTGGTTGATATGTACGTTATGGTGATTCCTTGGTCGACCCATTGAGGGTGACGACGAGCAATGCAAGGATCACAGGGTGATCGCTGGTACGGGGACTACACTTAAGTGGTGGCATGAGGGTCCTGGTTTGACGTGGAGTCAATTGGGGTTTTGGCTAATGGCATTGAATGCATATTAAGATGGTCCAATTAAGTGGCCGATGGGCCTTAATCGTTGAAAGAAGTAAATTGAGCATCGAGAGACCTCATTTAGATCTTAGATCGATCTCGGACGGTTATATTTATTTAATGGTGGATGATGGCTTTTATTTAATTAATCATGCTGTTGACATTTAAATTTTTGGCATCATTTTGCATAAGTTAGAATAGAGATTTATTTTTATTTTCTTTATTTTTATTTTTTCTGTATATAGTTGATAGGGACCTTTTGCATATCATAGAAAATCTTGGGCAGTGATATATCTTGACTTTGGCCAGAAAAAAAATATTGGGCATATATTACATTTGGTTCAAAATAAGAAATAAGGCAAAAGAGGAAAATATGAAAAAGGGGAAAATAATGTTTGGTCAAATCTTCTAAAATATGACCAATTATTTGTTGATCCCTTCTGGGAGACGTCCGAGAGAGGAGAGGTGCAGGGAAAGACATTTTGAAAAAAGAAAGGAATTTCGGTCAAATCTCTCCAAGATTTGACTAAATATTGGCTTCTCCCATGCCTAAAAGCGTTGCAAGGCACACGCACAAGGGGACTCTTTTTTGGACTTTTTGGGGTGAAAATACACACACAGATACATTGACAAAGAGGGGGCGAAGGAGAACGGGAGAGAGAAAAGTGGGGGAGTCGGCCACCGAGAAGCAAACACAAAAGAGAAAGCCGCAGAATTTTTTCAGTTTGATTCACGTCCTCACACTTTCACTATTATCGTGCAGGAACCACTTCAACATTCATGATCCACGAAGAGGAGGCCACACATTGAACACACGGCCACATTGAAAAATGTCTAAGCTTGAGAAAATAGAAGGAGGGGGACGATTGCTAGTGGGAGTATTTTATTTCTTTTGAAGCTTCACTGGTCATCTTATTCACACTAACTTTGATGTTATTCTTGCAATTGTGGTGTTCCATCATTTGCAGTCGCGTCTCCGACATATCCTGAGGAGCTCTTCTTCTACGGCGTTGACTTTTCCGGCTGACTTTGTCATCATCCGCCACAACCCGAGAGAACCATTGAAGTTTCGGTCACCGCCAATTTCCTCGTTGCCGATCGTGCATCCACTCGTGGAGCCTTTGAAGACCCACCGCCAGTCCAACAAAAATCCGGTCAACTATAGCCTTGGTCAAACGGCAAGATTCAGTCTCAGTGAAGAAAATAAAAAATTCAAAGGGGAGATACATGGCTTGCTCTCCATTCATCCACTCAACGCCGCAGGACATGAGCAATGTGGCAACCTCCGGTGTTGGTCTTATTTTGCAGGTTTTTCGGTGACCTTGAAGTGCTCATCGATTTAAGCAGTGTTCATATTGTCATCACTGAGTCCATTCCTTTGCCGAGCAAAAGTTCCCCACCATGAAGCACCGTGAGCCCATGAAGTCTAGGATTTGAGCTTGGAAGGTTGATTAGGTAAAAATCTTATCTCAAGTTGATTTGAGTGTTTGATTGGTGTTATTTCTTATTTAATTTGCTTGTGTTGGTTAATTTAGATATCATTTGCATGCTAGAATAAATTTGGTGTGTTTTCCTTTATTTGCATGCTAGAATAAATTTCATGATTTTATTTGCTTTGCACGTTTAGATTAATTGCACATTTACGTTATAAATTGCATATTTAGATTTAAAGTTTCACATTTTGAAAATCACATGCTTAGTGATCTGCACATTTAGGTAAATTTTCATATTTAATTTAGATTGCATATTAGATATTTTTGATAGAATAATTTTAGCTAGATTGCATTCTATGATATTATTTATGGTTGAGTAAGATTTTAGTTTAAATTAGTAATTGATATATTTTGTTTCCTAATTTAGATTATATTTTATTTAGCTATGGATGATTATGTTAATTAATTAATTCATAGAAAAATACAAAAAAAATTGCATTTCATGTGTTGCATTAAATTTGTTGCATTTATGTCTAGATTTTTATGCATGACATATTTTATTAGATTAGATTAGATTTGATTTGGTTAAATTTTATTAGGTATTTGATTTGTCTAGATTTTTATGCATGTCATATTTTATTAGATTTTATTTGATTTGATTTGGTTAGATTTTATTAGGTATTTGATTTGGTTTGATTTTCATGCATGGTATATTTTATTAGATCCTTTGATTTGTTTTGTTATTTTCATTCTTTTCTTGTTATTTCTTGAATGTTTTATATTAATGCTTGAACATACGTATTTAAACGTATTTCTTGTTATTTCTTTAATTATTTTATATTTCATAGCAATTTATTTATATATGTATTTATTATTTAATCTCCAATTATAATAATTTATTTATTTTAATTATGTAGTCATTAATTTTTTTTTATCAAAATGGCATGTATTTATAGATTTCATGAATGTGGTTTATTTTTATGGCTAACCTTGATTGGGCAAACAACCTTGGCTTAGTGTCAAATCTCTATCGTGGACTGGTTGACTCACGGGTAGACTTGGTTAGCATAGAAGGAGACTGTAGATGGGCTGTATGACGGAAGAAGTGAATATTTGGAGGAGTTATGGATATTGGGAAAGTCAAGTGATCTGAGAGGTTGACCCATGGAAACGAGTAAGATCGCATGATAGATATCGTACTGGTTTAGACTCGGTCATAGACTGATTGTCCGTGGGTAAAATGAGGTTATGTGTGAGAGTGGTGCAAGACACAATGGTCAGGCTAGAGAGCCTCGAGAACTGAGCGGTACGCTAGTCGTCCCAAAAAGCCCTGTAGATTGGACTGTAAGCTAGTCGAGCTTGTGAGGTTGCGTTAAGAACCCATGGTACCTAGAGTAGTTGCCACTGCCTTCATTGTGGTTGATGACCTAGTGAGGTGTTGATAGTAGACCTGAGGGAGTTAAGTGTTGCTTGTGAGAGTTTGAGAGTTTGACCTAACGACTAGGGACCCTAGGGTTAATTTTCCTAGTCTGGATTTAGGTTAGACTCTTGGAGATATCTAAATATCTCACATCACCATAGACCCTCTTGCAAGTATGAAGCATGGAACCAAAGGAGGAACCAAATGAGGAGGAGGAAGAGACGCGCTTCTGGTTGCGTTGAAGGCTAGCGACTTGCTTGGGATGCACAATTATATGGCTAGAAGAGAAGAAAATCGGGGACTGTCTCGTGCCCAAGAGCGAGGCGGGACAGGGTCCTAACACTTGCTAGGATTTCTGTAAGAAATACAGAAAGGGAGAGTGAGAGAGAGAGAAAGGGACGGTGCCACATTAGGATTTCAGTAATAAATTCGTAACGATGGATTATTTTATATACATGGCGCATATATTCACCATCATTCAACCATACATTGGATGGTCCGAAGAGAAATGTTTTTTTGCCTCTGATGATGGAAAATCACTAAAGAAAAACCCAAATCCAAGTCCATCAACATCACATAACTACTTAAGAGAATGAATAATGACTTAAATTGGATTATTAATTACTCCACACCACAACGATTTTTTGATATAAGATTTTTTTGTTTTAATGCAACTCTCTCATATAACTCAACACATGACAGAAAATTCCTATCTCTACGAGCACAACGATAACACTAGCAACATCTTCGAAGACAAGAACACCTGGTTACTCCCATGCAGATGTGTATACATCTTGAATGGATTAATCAATCAAAAGGTTGTCACTAGTAACTGGTGCCAATCTCCCTCTCGTACCATCTTCTACCTCACAAAAACGATAAGCATCTATAGTCTAAATCATGATTGTTGACGAAAAAGTTGATCTATTAGTTACCACTGTTGCAAATCAACAGATCCTAATAGCTAGAGATCCTTATTTAAAACTGCAAGAACCATCGATTGATTAAGGCTTGTTTCCAATTAGACGTCAAATTGCCAACCATCGCCGATTGACCCTCGGGTCTCGCTCTATTTAGCCATCGGAGCACAAAAGGAGAGAGGGCAGATAGATGTTGGATATTCACTCAAACAACTGATGAGGTTCTCAGAAATTGGGAGAAAAACACGAGTGCAACTGTGAGACAAACAATACCATGAACTTTTCAGATATGAATTGCAGTAAACTCCATCGTCATTTATTGAAAATAATACACAAGGACATTATCCACTTGCAACTTGGCTATTAGATGGAGCTTTGGAACCACATGAAGGCAAAGGGGAGACCTTAGGAAGCTTCCCACAATCATATCGAGTCGCGTCAAATAGTCTAGTCAAGAGAAGCCTATAGAACATAACATCCCTTAGGAACCTCATCAATCGACTGGAACCATTGAGCTGAAGCCAACCCGACAAGTATGACACTGCTATCAATGCCGTCGCCCTTAATACCTCGCCATAGCAAATCCATATCCCAGGTCTCGAGTTTGCCATTGGATATATTCCTGGCGAAAGTCTGAGGTAGTCAGATTCAGCCAAAGTCTGAGATGCCAAAGTCTGAGGTGGTCAGACTTTGCCAAAGTCTGAGGTGGTCAGACTCTTGGATGCTTAGGAGTGAATACAATTCAAATGGACTTCAAGAACGACACACTTACAACAAAATATAATTACAACTCTTCAAAGGAGATACAACAATTACAACCCAACATAATACAGAAAAACCGAGGCCTGTACGAAAACAGTCTTCTTAAAATAGATTCGCCCCCTCCGGTACACAATGAAGATTTCTCTAGCACTCGTGAGGCAGCGTGGACGTCTGTTTCCCAGGATACAACGGTTGGCAGCCAAGAAGAATGAAGTTTCTTGACTTTCGGCGAACTTGAACACCTTCTTTTGTGAATACTCTCTCAAAACGAATTCTATGCTATTTTCTTTCGAAGAGGATGTAAAAAGTTATGCATTAGCCCGGACAATAAAGGAATGAAAAATCATAAATAATGTGGGAAGACCTTTCGGCTTCTTTTCGATTTCCGATAAGATATTTCAGTATCGGACCAAACCTTTCAGTAACCGATAAGGGTATTTGGGAATTTAGTTGTCGTCGTAAATCAGCAAGAATTTATGCCAATTAAACAACCATCGTAAATTATCAAGAATTTAATGCTGATTAAAACCGTAGCAACTTAATTCGAAACCTCAAGTTACGATAAAATAGATTAAATAGGCATTTAATCTAAGTCTGGTGGTTATTGACTTTCCAGTTTCTCCAGAACGTCCCACGTTCTGACTTTCTGAGTCCACAGAACATCCGACGTTCTGAGTCTATAGAAGTTCTGACGTTCTGAGTCACCAGAATGTACTAGTCAGAACCTTCTGACATTCCAGCTTCTCCAGAACGTTCTACATAGTCAGACCACCGATACTAGGAAAAGTGTTTCTACACTTTCCACCCAAAGTTGCTTTTCCACATGTGAGAACCACATCTCACTAAGGTTTGTACTGGAGAAACAATTTCTCATTCACCCAGTTTTATTCCCAAAAACCAACATGCCATGCATGGAAACCGATTCCCCGAAGTGCCGACCCAATACCACCGCATCCTCAAGCACGGAACTTCCGCCCTGGCCCAAGTCGGGGGTCATTGGGTGCATAGCGTCTCCAGCCACCGTGATGTTTGATCGGGCAAGCTTTCCGAACAGGATGTCCCAATGATATCAGAACATCAGCGGCGCCCAGGTCAAGCTCGAAGGATCGGAGTGCTTGATGACATCGACGAACACCGGCGGGAAGGCCTTCGCCAAATTATTGCTCATTTCCCTTCGCATCATTTCTGGATCTATTTTTTCTACACTTGGACGAATTGAAACGTTAGGATTCAGGGAAGATGAGTGAGCCATCATTGTAAGGGATATCAGAGTCCAGTAAAGTTAAGAATCTGCAAAGAAATTCGCAGATATTGATTGTCAAACATTTGTAAAGAGTCGGCTTCATCTAGTCAATGTTTATCACATGCAGAGCTTCCCCTATTCATGAATTAATCACTCAAAACTATCTCTCCATTTTCTCCATTGTAGTATATCAAGGAAAAAGCGACTCACTCCCTATTATTAAAACACAAAATCCCAAATAAATAGAAGGCAAAATTTACAAACTCGAGATATGTATGGTACCATTAGGAGGCCCCATCACCGCGCAGAACCAGCACACTTCCTTGTCATTGAGAGCGACGAAACCTGTCCTCTGACCCACATCTACAAATTGTTGGACCACCCCTGGCTCGAGTCCATGGCCCTCCGGGAATATGGACAATCCGCGCACTGTCGATCGGCCTGCATAAACCGGCAGGCGAAGTCCGAGCCAACGCGCCACGATAGAGTGCACGCCATCGCATCCTATGACAGCCTACATGTACAATAATTACGGTGCGGATACATTAAAGTCGGTAAGTTACCTCATCTTATTTCAAGTTCAAGAGAACGTAACTCGAGAACTGTGGGCACCTTAGACTTTGTGACGGTCCCATCATCAAGCGTGACGATGCAAATGGAGGAGCCTTGTTCTCCCTGCGTTTCGACGCGAGTTGTCTTGGAAGAGAATCGAATGCTGTTTGGAGGAAGCTCCTCTTCCAGAACTTCCAACAAGGCTTTCCGGTGAATCGTTCTCGGCAGAGCTCTGCTCCTGCTTAATGCACGAGGCATGGTTTTCCACCATTGGCATGCAAAGACACATACATACGAAAAACATTTTCCAGATCAATTATCCAACTGTTTGTGACAAAAAGAGTAAGAAATAATCAAACGTAAATGATTGTTGATTTTATTTAATTAAATAAGCTGTTAAAACAGAGATTACTTAAATCCCGTTCGTGGTAAATTTCTGTCGGTCATCTGTAGCATCTTGTCCTAATAGAATATGTAGTAGAAGATCACAAGAAATTGGCTGATCTAAAACGTTACATAGTTAATTAAGGAAATAAGTGATGATGAGATGAGAGGGTACGTAGAAAATATGAGAGAAGTTCGGGATTCACCGGTTATTTGATGCATATCGCACTTCTTTAATCAATTTAGACTGGACATTAGTCACGTATCCCCTGATAGACAAGTACAAGGAAAAAAATCAGAATACGAATAAGTAAAATTAATTATACATAGTCTAACTGTGTATAATACGAATAAGACTCAGCACGTTCTGGTGACAGCTAAGTGAAGTCCATTTGAATTGTTTGACTGTGTAAATACGAATAAGACTCAGCACAATTTACCAAAAAAAAAAAAAACTCACCACATTCTGGCGACGACTAGACTCAGAATGTTCTAAAAACTATCAGACTTAGCGGTAGAGTCTGTAACCACCATATTCAGATTAAATGACGTTTTAATCTGACTTTTTGTAATAATAGCTTCCGAATTTAAGTTGTAACATTTGTTTAATCAGCAATTCAATTATAACGGCTAATTTAAGACGTTGATTAATTCCCAAACGTCTGAATTAATTCAGAAACGGTACAACGGATACTGGAAAATCTCCCCACATTATTTTATAATCTGTCATTCTTTTTGCTCGGGTGTGCATACTGTTTTACATCTTCTTCAAAAGTATTGCATAAATTTCGTTTTTGAGAGAGTGTTTAACAAAGGGCATTATTTAAGTTTGCCAAAAGCCTCAAAATTTTACTATTCATTGCTATCAACCGTTGTATCCTAGGAGATAGATGTCCACGTTGCCTCACGTGTATTGGAAAGAGCCTCATTGTATACTGGAAGGGACGAATATATTTTATGGAGGCTGTGTCTACACATGCCTTGGTTTTTACATATTTTATATCTTTTCAGAGTTGTAATTAAGTCAATTTGTAATAGCGCCGTTTTAGTGAAGTCCATTTGAATTGTTTACACTCATTGTGTTCGAGTAAATCCTCCAACACAAAGACTAGTCACCTCAAATGAAATTGATTTGGACTTCAACTAAGTATCACGCCATATATGAGATCGGGGCCATCTTACCTCTTCCATCACGAATTGCTTAAGACAGAAAAGAAGCAAAGCCAAGAGTCGGCTTCATGTATTCATGTACAAGGAGCAGACAAGGACCTTACCTGTCGGATGGAGCATAGAGGGCCGTGAGCTTGTCCGAAACCCCCAGCGCGTCGAGCGCGACCCACGCATTAGGGTGGAGAGCGAGAGCCGTGCTGGTCGATCGGAGCTCCTTTGATCTCTCAAGGACGAGCGCTCGGACACCGACCTTCTTAAGGGCCACTGCGGTTGCTAGCCCCGCAATGCCTCCGCCCACTATCACTACCTCCTCCATATACGATCTTCTAATTCGTGCTCGTCGAGTGCGGGTGCGTGTGTTTTGTCTTGAATTGGGATAAGGAGTCTCTCATCTTATTGCCGCTATTTATCATGCGCAATTGTAACTGCTATATGAATTGGATGCCATTAATTCACCTACTGCTGAATGGGTGCCCCTGTCTCATGAATTGACATAACATTCTCGAAAAGTCTTATCGTATGTACTTAGCCCCCTCAAACATTTTTGTAGAGGGCGGTGAGCTTGTCCGAAACCCCGAACAAGAAGATTTGATTTGGCATCTCATCGAAGCATCAATGCCAACAGAAAATCGGAGGTCGTCCAGAAAATGTGGTAGTTCAACTTTTACTCGTGGATGTTAATATATCCCACATTGTTGAATAATGAATACTATATTCTCTCTATTTATGTAGTTTATCGGTAGCTAATAATTTAAGTTTTTGAATTCAGCCGTTAGATAAAAAGGTGATTTAATATTCAAATATCATAACACCTCCCTCTACTTAAGTTAGAGGCAACCGTCAACTATTATAAAAACTTAAACTATTAGTGAATGTATATTTTAATATTTAGCTAGTTTAACAAATATGACTTTAGGACGAGATACTATTCCCTTTTTCGAATCAAATTCCAGACGACATTTTATGATCTGGGATGTTCTACGCCTTTAATGTACATATACTCTCCCTCCAGCTAAGAACTTATGTCAAATTTAATACTTTGGGGTCAGTCAAATCTTGGAATTCGAGTCCCTGTACCCCCGGCATCCCCAAGACTGGAACATCAGCCGTGGCCCAAATCAGGGGTCAGCAGGTGAGCGTCCCCGACCATCTGTCACATTTGATTAGGCTAAATGGCCGAATTGGACATCCAGTCACAGTAATAAAAAAAAAAGAAACTTTTAAAAAGATCACAGAATTTAATTGGAAAACATGTGTTAAAAGCTGGTCAACCGGCATATGTTGCACGACAGGCCAAGGAGGTGGTCCAGACGAATGAATGAGTCTTGTAGTTTTTATGGGTCTAGGGTTTCCATTGGTGCTCTAGAATATTACCCAGGGGCACTTCGGAAAACATAGCTTGTACTTTAGAGAATTTTTGTTGTTAATGATAGACTTGAAGCAGCTTATCTCCTTCCAAAGACGCTTCCACCAAAGTTCATCATTCGTGGCGAATGATTTGAAACCAAAAACAAAAGAAATCAACCTAAGAATGCAG
This sequence comes from Melaleuca quinquenervia, assembly GCA_030064385.1. Lineage (NCBI taxonomy): Eukaryota > Viridiplantae > Streptophyta > Magnoliopsida > Myrtales > Myrtaceae > Melaleuca > Melaleuca quinquenervia. The sequence continues at coordinate 17,342,524 of CM057726.1, forward strand.
TAGGTAAATCTTCTTATGGTCATGAACTATAGATAAGACAATAAGGACAGACTCACATAATTCACTTTCTTTCGACCGTGGTCCAAGCCCCTCGAAGTAGGACGGCTATGGTTTGTCCTTCAGGTCCCTTTCAGCAACTTTCAAATGCGTAGCCATCTTGCATCTACTTCTAGGACCCAGAGGTTGTAGAAACTATAGAAAAGCTTAATCGAAGAAGATGAAGACGAGAGGATTACTGAAATACCTCGAGATTCATTTCATCTGTAAAACCACACTACAATTCTCAAAGATACAATGAGTTATATATCTGTTACAAAGCAAAGCAAGAAAATGTAAGCTACAGAATCTTCCGTGATAAAACCGTTATTGGTTATTACTCGGTCTCATTCTCCATATTCTCTAACCGATTAAAACCGTTGAATAGCGGAATAGTATGTTGACTCATTGCGTTGAGTGTAGTGGCATTTGATGACTCCACAATCTTTGACGTCTCGATTAAAACAGAATCATGGCTCTCACTTCCACTATTATCATCTCTGGCCTTCTTCATCTTCATATTCTCAACATCCCCCCTCAAAGTGGGTGAGGGTTGAACACCTAAATCCAGTTTGACAGGAAGAGTATAATGGGCAAACCGAGATAATGGCTTTGTCACGGTGTCAGCTACTTGAGAAGAACGAGGTACATATTGAAGTTGAAGTAACCCCAAAGAGACTTTCTCATGGACAAAATGGTAATCAATCTCAACATGTTTAGTTCTAGCATGAAGAATTGGATTAAAAGTAAGAGAAATGGCAGACTGGTTATCACAAAATAATAGTGTAGGCAAAAAAAAGAGAAACACCAATATCCCATAAAACAAAACTAGTCCAAGTGAGTTCTGCGGTTATAGAAGCTAGAGCACGATATTTTGCTTCAGTGGAGGATCTAGAGACTGTAGACTAACGCTTAGCAGACCAAGAGATGATATTAGAACCAAGAAATGTACAAAAGCCCGTAGTGGAACGTCTTGTGTTAGAACAACCAGCCTAATCAAAGTCAGTATAAATGCAAAGAACTATGTGAATGTATAAACATGCAGAGATGCATAGTGGCCTTGACATACCATAGAAGTCTTTTGAGTGTGTTGAAATCTCAAACTGTTCGATTGTGCATTTTCTAACACAACAAGTTTGTCGCATAGGCTATGTCAGGCCTTGTAATAGTGAGATATTGTGACCCGCCAACCAAGCTTTGATAGTCAAATGGGTTCTGTAAAGGTAAATCATCTCCAGAACAAAATGGTGGCTTAAGTGAGAGAGGTGTGGAAATGGGCTTGCAGTCTTTCATATATGCTTTGTCCAATAAGTTGAGTTCATATTTTGTTTGACAAAGGAACAAATCTTCAGAAGTATACTTGGCCTCTATCCCCAAGAAGTAATGTAATGAACCAAGATCTTTCATATGAAAGTTAGAGCTAAGAGATTCAATTAACTGAGAGATTAACTTTGTGGCACTCGCGATAAGTATGATGTCATCAACATATAAGAGAAGCAAGATTGTGTCATGAGCAATATGTAGAATAAACAAGCAAGGGTCAATAGAGCTACAAAAGAAGCCAAGTTCAAGTAGAAAATCACTAAACTTCTCAAAACAAGCTCGTGGAGCTTGACGCAAGCCATATAAAGATTTGTGAAGCAAACAAACAAGATGAGGTTGTTCTATGAGGACAACTGTGAGGCCGGCACTTCATTAGATACTACATCAACTGGTCCATTGTGTAGGTTATCTAAACCATGAACAATACTTGAGTTGTAATATGTAGTGGACTTAGACTGAGGTGGTCTAGCTAAGTCCACAGCAACCCACCTTTTATACAACATAGTAAGAGGAGGGATGACATTACCTAGCTTTTGAGCAAATGGGAATAACCTCTCATCAAAATTGACATGCCTACTGATATAGATTTTGCCATCAGTTGAAACAAGGCATCGATAGCCTTTGTGCTTCTCATTGTATCCAATAAAAACACATGTCAAAAAAATGAGGGTCAAGTTTGTGTTGCATATATGGCCGGAGACAAGGATAGCAGGCACACCAAAACACCCTAAGAAAAATCATATCTTGGTGTTTGTTTAAATAGTCTTCTGTGTGGACATTTTGATTGTAGAGCTTTTTTTTTTTTTTTTGATTGTAGAGCTTGAGTAGGCAGAATATTGATGACATAGTTGGCAATCAAGAAGGAATCTATCCAATATATCAAGGGTAGTCTAGCATGATAGATCATAGACAGCCCAAGTTCAATAATATGGCAATGTTTCCTTTCAGCCACTCCATTCTGTTCAAGAGTATAAGGACATGGCACACAATGTCGAATGCCACAGTTTTGCAAGTGTCTCCAGAGATTCAAGCTAGTAAATTCTCCTCCTTCATCGCTTTGAAACACCTTAATTTATGACCAAATTGATTCTCAACATACTATTGAAAGATAATGAAAATATCATTCAAAAAAAAGTTAGACTTGAACTTCATTGGATAAACTCAGCTGTATCTAGTAAAGTCATTCACGAGTACAACATAAAACCGAAAGCCTTGAACATAAGTCACAGGTGATGGCCCCCAATTGTCACAATGAACTTTTTGCAATGGGAAGTTAGTACTAGAGTCAGAAAGAGGAAATGACAACTTTGAACTTTTAACAATTTGACAACTTCCACAATTTGATACGCACGATGGAGTTACTCTTTCGAATTATGCATTTTATCAATAGTTGGTTGGTAGCCTTGTGTATCTCACTATAACTCGTCTTGACATTGCATTTTCTGTCCACATAGTTAGTCAGCTCACGACTGCACCACACATAATTGACTTTGTTGTTGTTCTTTGTATTATTCGCTATGTTAAGGGCATCTTATTTCATGGTCTTCATTTTTCTGCTAACTCTACTTTAGAATTGAAGGCTTATTATGATGCCGATTGGGCCGGTGACCCTCTTGATCGTTGCTCTACTACAGGCTACTGCTTCTTTCTTGGTACATTACTCAAATCATGGCATGGTAAGAAACAGGCGGTTGTTGTTTGATCTAGCTCTTGTTGATACAACATCAAAATTACTCTGGCTACAGTGGTTATTAGAAGACATGGGGGTCCATCAAAATGGAGGAACAACCATTTATTGCAACAACCGGAGTGCTATTCAAATAGCTCATAATGATGTTTTCCATGAGTACACCAAGCATATTGAGATTGATTTTCATTTCATTAGACATCACATCGTGCTTCATGGTAGCGTACGACTTGTTTCTACTTTATCAACTGATCAGATTGTTGATATCTTTACCAAGGCACATCCACCTACGCGATTTTAAAATATCTTCTTCAAGCTCCAGTTGACTCACCCAAGATTACCTTGAGTTTGAGGGGGATGTTATATATACATTTAGAATATTTTAAATTCTGAGTATCTTGACGATATTCTTGAATATCTTTGTGATTGAGTTTGTAATATTTTGTTACTGAAAATAGTTAACCTGTGAGGCCTATAAATAGGCTCATGTATTCTTTAGAACATACAAAATTTTCCCTCCTTTGCTTCTTATTTAACTGCCACATTTAGAAAGAACCAACCCGAGTCGAATCCCTCATGATGCAACTGATCATCAAGTGAAGAGATTCTTAGGAGTCAGGGCTAAAATAACGAGTGCTACCTTGAGACAAACAATACCATGAACTTTTCAGTGATGAATTGCAATAAGCTCCGTCACCGTTTATTAACAGCAAAATAGAAGGCCATCAACCACTTGCGACTTGGTAATCAGATGGAGCTTTCGGATCTACGTGAAGGCATGAAGGGGCCGCTAGGAAGTTTCCCACAATCATATCGTGCCACACCAAATACTACGGTGAAGAGAAGCCTATAGAACAGAACATCCCTTAGGAACTTCATCAATCGACCGGACCCATCTGTTTGAACCCAACCTGAGAAGTACGAGGCTGCTACCAATGTTGTCACCCTCAATCTCCTCTCCTTTACATACTTCTCTATAGCAAATCCGATATCTCGGGTCACGAGTTTTCCGTGCTTGGAAATCGAGTTGCCAAAGTGCCGACCCATTACCACCGCATCCTCGAGCGATGAACATCCGCCCTGGCCCAATTCGGGAGTCATTGGGTGCATAGCGTCTCCAGCGACCGTGACGTTTGATCGGGCTAGTTTTCCGAACAGGACATCCCAAGGATATCGGAACTTCAACGGAGCCCATGTCAAACTCGAAAAATCAGAGTGTTTGAGGACGTCGAGGTACACTTGTGGGAAGTCCTTCGTCAAATGCTCGCTCACTTCCCTCAGTATCGTTTCTGGATCTGCTCCTTTATCTATACGTTGACGAATTGAAACGTTAGGGAACGAGGAAGATTACTGAGCTGTTACTAAAGGACTATCATGGTCCAGCGGAAGTTAAGAATCTGAATAAAATTTGCACATCTGATTGGAAAACATTTGTAAAGAGTCGGCTTTAATTAGTCTATTTTTATCATAACATCCCCAAATTTATGAAACTATTTCTTCATAATTATCTCTTTTATTCCCCTTAAAAGCAATGGGGCTACTTTTCCATGCAGTATTCGGAGGAAGAAGCAACTCACTGACTATTATTAAGAAGAATAAATCTACAATGAATATACATGTACATGTACATAAACACGCAAATTAGAGCTGTATATGTTACCTTTAGGAGGACATTTCAGCGCGCAGAACCAGTAGACTTCCTTGTCATTGAGGGTAATAAAACCTGCCCTCTTACCCACATCTACAAATTGTTGAATCACGCCAAGCTCGAATCCATGTCCCTCCGGGAACACAGACAACCCGATCGCCACCGATCGGCCCGAATAAACCGGCGGGCAAAGTCCTAGCCATCGGGCCACGATAGAGTTCACGCCATCGCATCCTATAACGGCCTGCATGAGCAATAATCACAGTGCCGATAAATTAAAGTTGGTAAGATGTTATCATAACGTATTTCAATTGAAAAGAAGGTATTGGAGAACTGGAGGGACCTTAGACTTTATGGTGCTCCCATCATCAAGCGTGACGATACAAACGGATGAGCCTTGCTCTTCTCGGGTGTCGACGGAAGTTATGTTTGAAGAGAATCGAATGCTGTTTGGAGGAAGCTCCTTTGCCAGAACTTCCAACAAAGCTTTTCGGTGAACCGTTCTTGGTAGAGGTCCATTCCTGCTTAACGCACAAAAGGCATGGGATTTCCATTAAGGAATTGTTCAAAAAGTTTTAAATCTATTATACTTTAGTCAAACAGTTTTAAGCAATTGGGTCACATTTTCACGTTTTCGTAATTGAGTCTATCTCATTGATTTGGGCTGAAAATAACTGTTATGGATGCTAGTAATTCTACGTAATAAGGTTGGTGCTAACGTTGACAAGTTTTAATTTATTTTATCTTTTTCCCTACCTTGGTGAGGGTTGCTAGCTTTTGCCTGTGGCCAACAACTCGACGACCCACACTTAGGAAAAAACTAAACAAAGTAAAATAAAATACATTCTGAAAATAATAAAATGATATTAAAAATAGTTTACATTATCATTAGTAGTGCCATATAGGAGGGCCAATGTCTATATTAGCAATTTCTGATCAAAGTGCATTATGTTTAGAATTTTTTCGATAATTTTCCCATTTTCTGTCGTTAGTGTATGAAAGATACATGAATAAGAATAATCATAATCTAGATAAATTTCCAATTTGATCTAAATAAAAAGAGCATGAAATGATCAAACTTAATTAATTGGTGATCTCCTTCAAAGATGGGCTATAAAAATAGAGGTTGCTTATCCCGTTCCTGGTGTATTGCCGTCGGTCACCTGCATCATTCTGTGCAAACAGGAATATATAGTAGAAGAGAACAAGAAATCGACTGATCTAAGACATTTAATAGTAAATAAAGGAAATGGTGATGATGAGAAGTTAGCTAGAAAATATGACGGGAATATGATATTCACCCGTTATTTGGAGCATAACGCACTTCTTGAATCGATTTGGTCTGGACATTAGTTATGTATCCCCTAATAGACAAGTGCCCCAAAAAAAGTCATCAGAATACGAATCAATAAAATTAGTCATTCTACTTAATGGAAATTGTCAAATACACTCAAGATCAAGCATCCCAGATCTTTAATTTTACAAGAACCAACTTAAGAAATTCCCCAACCTTAACTTCCACCCAGTATATCTTGCTTGAACTACCTGATTCCTCTTTCTCAATGACATAGCACTTTTCCCCTTCATTTGATGACTATCAAGGTGTTTAGTTACATTGTTCTAGGCATGAATCCCATTGTAACTTCAATAGGTAAATCTTATACTTAAAGTACATCACTTGCAAAGAAAGAAAGACAGAAAAAGAAAATCAATTGCACTGATAGATCGCAATTGAGTTTGCGGAATGCATCAAAGTCGGGTCACTGCAACTGAAATTGAATTGGACTTCAACTAAGTTTGACAATATAGGAGACTGGGAGCATTTTGCATCTTCCATCACGAATTGTTCAAAATGGAAAAGGAGCAACACCAAGAGTCGGCTTCATGTATAAGGGGCAAACAGGAACACTTTCTATTCATGTTTATTGAGCAAACGAGGACACTTTCTGCTCATGTACAAAGAGGAAACGAGGACATTACTTGTCAGAAGGAGCATAAAGGGATGCGAGCTTGTCCGAAACACCGAGCGCGTCGAGTGCGACCCATGCATTAGTGTAGAGACCTAGAGCTGTGCCGGTCGATCGCAGCTCCTTCGATCTCTCGAGGACTAGTGCTTGGACACCGACCTTCTTAAGGGCCACAGCCATCGCCAGCCCCGCAATGCCTCCGCCCACTATCACCACCTCCTCCATATGTATGATCGTCGAGCTTGTGAGTACGTAGTGTTCTTGTTTTGGACTGGGATAAGCGGTCTCTTATCTTTGCAGCCGCTATTTATCCTCTGCTTTTCGACTTCTAGACGTAGCATATGCCAATGCTTCACCTACTGCTGAGTAGCTGCGCGGGTCTCGTGAATTGACGTAACATTCTCAAAAGGTCTGTTCATTCGTGTTTAGCCGCGGCCTCGAGCTCTTATAGAGGGTGGCCAACTTCTTCGAAACCCCAGTCCGGCGCCGGTAAAAGAAATAAGATCACAGAAATCAATTGGAAAGTACTCATAAAAAAGTTGGTTTAACTGGCGAATGTTCTTGATATATATTGGCAAATCTCGGGTCAGCGGCCAAGTCAAAAGATGTTGAATAATCAATGTTAGGACTGAATTTGCCAAAAAAAAAAGTTTACTACCGAATAAAAAAATTACAAAATGTTTACGATTTTTTTCGACAATTGTCCGACACAAATGTGAAAACTAGACCTAATGATACAATTATGAGGAGACTTCCCCCACGAAGGACCGGTACAGTTTCTTATCGTTGAGAGGGACAAAACCTGCGCTCTTGCCCACATCCGCAAACCGCTGGAACCTGCGGCCAAGGTCTAATCCATGGCCCTCTAGGAACATGGACAAGCCACCCACCGCCGACTGGCCCGAATAGACCGGCGGGCAAAGTCAAAGCTAATTGGCCGCGATAGAGTACACGCCATCACATCCCACGACAAGCTATATCTACAATAATTACGGTTTGGATAGATTAAACTTGGCAAGTTACCAAAAATTATTTCGACTCGAAAGAACGTGCTCGAGAAGTCTAGAGACCTTAGACTTTACGACGGACCATCATCAAGAGTGATAATACAAATGGATGAGCCTAGTTCTGCTAGGGTCTCGACGGAAGTTATCTTTGGAGAGAATCGAATGCTATTAGGAGGAAGCTCCTCCGCTAGAACTTCTAACAAGACTTTTCGGTGAACCGCTGTTGCTTGGGCTCCGTGCCCGCTCAAGGCAGAAGGCATGGTTCTTTATCATTAGCATATGAAAGACACGTGCATAAATTTTATTGAATAAGATAATCCGATTTCATCTTACAAAAAGAGGATTCAACAATCAAACTTAATGAATTGGTGATCTTCTTAAAAGATTAACTGTAAAAACAGGAGTTACTTGTTCCATTGATGGTAGAATTCTGAAAATCACCGGTATTGTTTTGCGCAAATGAAATATGATGAGTAGAAGATAACAAGATGTTGATTGATCTATAAACGACTAAATCATGGAAACGAGTGATCATGACGAGAGGAATTTCAGATTTACCGGTTGTTTGGCACTTAATGCACTTCTTGCCCGTGTATTAATCGTCAAGATGTTAATTAATGAAATCTGTATAATTAAAATATTAAAAATTGAATTGACCGTCATATAATGAATTTGGAAGACATAGCTAAAAGGTTTAGGACTAAAATGGCGACCATGCAACAAGGTTTAGGATTTTTTGGACATTTTTTGTCTGTGTGTTTCTACTTCTAGATGTAAAATACGCGAAATCATCCTTTTTGAATTCCTTCTGGTGAGTGGGTGCCCCCCGTCTTGTAACTTGACATACCATTGCGAAAGCCAATGCGCAAGCATGGACCTCATCTTATTTCGATTCTTATCCAATAATGTCTTTCTAGAGAGCTGGAATCCAAATTGGACTGAGCTAATGAATGTTCAAACACAGGATGTTTAGTCAATCTGCGAATTTGACCCAAACATTCACGTTGTTGTTTCTGCTGGAATTTGGAATGAAAAGAGAGGTCGCAAGCACCAATTCTTAACAAGTCAAGCGGGGATAATGAAGTTCGATTAACCTAAAGTGCTCTCGTACTTTAATTTCCAGATGATTGCCAAATCCCTCAGAAAAAGACTCCTTAATGAAGATTGAAGAACGACCTTGAAATTGGGCAAATAGTGGGGCTGGGGGAGCGTAAATATCGAAGTCCTTATAATTAAGCTGAATAGGATAAGGAGTCCCTTTATCTTCTGATAACTTATTTTTTTTTGTGGCAAATTTGTTGTCTTTTGATAGGTAGATATCTCCTTACGTGTATGCTCAACCTTTTGGGAACGATAAACATAAAAAGAGAAAGAAGAAATGTAAAGAGAACAAAGACATACGATTTTGCTAACCTGTAAAACCCTTCAACATCGGAATGAGATAGATATGCTGCCTTTTCACTGGGAGGGTTAGGCTTCAAGTTTGACAATGCTTTCAGCTGTGAGCCACCACAACTCTATCAATCTCCCGGTCAGAGACAGATCTTCAAAACGTCAATTGTCTCTCATAATCTTTACTCGACTTTGTAATCCAAATTGTCCTAATGCGGCGACACCTCCTCATCGCTACCCATGGAGCCGACTGAGGAAATGCGTAGTCTCAGTTTCTCAATGGAAACATCTTTCGTTAGCCTTTTTTGCTCGATTCTTCGCATAACAAATGTCTTCATCTATCGACTTAGGAACATGGTTCGTTGTGTTCCCCATCATGAAAATTTAAAAGATGAAATAAATTAAAGCTTTACATAAAACAAGAGTTTTTATAAGTGCGAGTGAATTTTTATTCATTTGGAATTGAGGAAAATTTCTTTTAGGAAATTAATATCATTCATGGAGTGAGTTTACGGGAAAAAAAATCAAGATGACCCTTTTCACATATATTACGTGTATTTATAGATACCAATATAACAAGTTATATTTTTTGTGTAAATATTGGCGTATAAACATTGGCGATTCCGTTAGTCATTTACTATATAAGAAAATCAGGGGTATCATTAATTTACAATTACATATTAGGATCGTTTTAATTTAATAGTATGAAGCCCATACAATAAGCATTCCAATTGGACTAGAACTAATGGGTTCAAGTAAGGAGGCTTTGAGCTTAATTGAATTATCTAGAACTACGCCTATGAAAGTATAAAAATTGGCCAAGCTCAATGAATATTCTTATGGCCGAGAGGCACATGGAGACTGCTAAACAAGGAAAGATTGCATTAATCGCGCTTTTGTAATTGAATAACCAACAGAAGCACGATTAATGTTAGACCTGTTAGAATTAGTGTTTACACCTAAATTTTGGTCACATTAATAAAAAATCAAAAAACAATCTTTGAGGAAATATATTGTCGCGACATTCCCGAAGGTGCACCACCTAGGGTTCGGCTAATGGTTTGATAAAATTAAACCTAGCTTGAGCTCTCCCAAGCTCATACCAATTCGCGATTTAGGTTTCACTTTTTAACATGCAAATCATTTTCAACTGGAGTCACCACTAATTAATTTTTGGTAGGTCGATTAGAAACCCATGTAAAGCACCGGGAGCTATGCTTTACTCCTACGAACCAAAGATCTAAGGGAACGGGGACTTGGTTATGCTAGACTAATCTAACAACCTTTCGGTACATTTTCATTATTTTCAAAAAAAATAGCAGCCAGGTTGGATTAATTTTAAATCTATCCCTAACATGCAATGGTGACCACACAGATACTCAAACATAAAAAAAAAATCAATAAAGGAATGCAATAACAAATCAAATCAAATCAAATAAATTATCTAACCAAATCAAATAAAATATAATCAAATCAAATCTAAATAAAATCTAATCAAATCAAATCTAATGCAATATATGAAATGCAATTTTTTTTGGAATTTTTTTATGAATTAATTAGCATAATTATCCATAGCTAAATATCATATATTCTAAATTAGGAAACAATATATATATTAATTCCTAATTTAAACTAAAATCTACTTAACCAAGAATAATATCCTATAATGCAATCTAGCTAAAATTATCCTAACAAAAATATCTAATATGCAATGTAAACTAATTATGCAATTTACCTAAATGTGCAAATTACTAAGCATGTGATTTTCAACTTAAACAATTAATCTAAATATGCAACTTTAAGTCTAGACATGTAAATAATCTAATTATGCAATTTATCTAATATGAGACTAATTTAATTGTGCAATGCAAATTACACTAAACATGCAAATTAAACAAAAACAATCAAATAAAGAAGTATTTTTTAAATTTTTTTATTAAGAATAAACTGAAAATAAACAAAAAGAAAAGCAATCAGGTCGGGAGCCGAATCGGGTCGGTTCGGCCCCGACCCGCTCCAGCCCAACCTCCCACGCATGTAATGCCTGGCCTAGAGAAACAACAAGCCCAATTCTCACACGCCCATTCTGCCCAACACACACAACAGCCCAATCTCAGCCCAGCTTCTCATGGCCCAGCTCCACGTGGTCTTCTTCTCCGCGAACATCTGGGAAAGCTCCTACACCGCGGGATGACTGCCGCAACCACAATGGGCGGTGCCACCATCTCATCGACGCCGCACCTCTCTCGGCAATCTACGAACTCTTCCGCACATAAAGACCCAACAATTCAGACCAAGACCAAGTTTAGAGCAGAAACACATTTAGATCTCACCTTGGCAATTCGTCGAACACTCCGTGCACGAAGGAAAAGGCTTGACTTTCAGCGAGAACAAGATTGGACCGGCGAAACGTACGGAGGAGATTGTGGATATGACGCCGGAATCGGGAGCTTCAGGCGAGAGAAACATCGGGGTCAAGTGCCTCGGATCACTGTTCGCATTCTCTTCCTCACGTTCCCTTTCTCTGCCCTCTGCATGTGGGTGTCAATGTGTGTTTTTTTCAAAAAGTCCCCTGCGTATGTCGAGTCCGTGTCCAAGACCTGCACCCAAAAAAGAAATGGAAGAAAGTCAGTCTTTTTTTTATTTCTGTTCTTCTTTCTTTTCACCTACTGTGTTTGCTTCCCCACTTTTCCTCTCTCACATCCTCCTTTTTTTTGTTCTTCTCCGATTTTTTTTGGTCGAATCCCCCTCCTTTTTTTCAATCTTCCTCCTGGACGCTTTTAAGGCCAAAGAAGCCATCTTCAGTCAAATCTGAAGAAGATTTGACCGAAGGATTTTTTTTTTTTCATATTTTCCTCTTTTGGATACCAAAAATCATGTTTCCTCTTTCCCTTATTTCTTATCTTGAACCAAATATACTTCCCAATATTTCGCTCAACCTTTCTTTCCTGACTAAGGACAAAAAATATAACCGCCCAAGATTTCCTCGATATGCAAAAAAAAATAATAATAAGGAAAATAAACAGTAAAAACTCTATTTTGACTTATGCAAAATGTTGTGCCAAAATTTAGGTGTCAACATATATGTGCATTAATTTCGTGAATTCAGTCAAGATTACGAAATATGTAAAGATATATTTGATTACATGTGAATTTTGGCAGGAAAATATCCAATGATAAGAAATCAGCAAATATGTTTGATTTTTGGAAGAAAATCGGAAAAAAAAGGGGAAGAAATAAAAATCAATCTCGCTTAATCGAGAGGATATCAAAGAATATATTTCTTTTCCTTAATCAAAATGTGATCTTCGAATACTATAAAAGGAGGCCTCAGAGATTATCAAAAGGGAGGCCACACATTGAATACACGGCCACATTAAGAGAACTTTTGGCTGGGAGGACTTTAAATCGAAGGAAAAAAGGAGGAGTCTAGTGCCGAGAGAGAAAAACGGGAGGAGAGCCATGAGCAAGAAAAATTCACCAATTTTTTTCTCCGCTTAATTAAATCACTTTACATTAGTCGCGTGCCTCATTACTAATTAAACTTGTGATTGCAGGTTCTTCACTTCGACGTCGCTTATCCTACGTGGCCATTGTTCACACTATGAGGTTCTAAGCGCTACTGCTAATGGTTACACAAGTGGGCAAGTTTTTGTCCCGAAAAAAAAAAAGATAAGCACTTATAAATTATTTGTGTTTTCCCCTGATTTTGTTGTTTATTCATCGAGCTAACTAGGATCTATTGGAATTCCTTATTTTCTCGCAGCTTCTCTCTTAAGCCTCGTGATTGGCCACTTCAACGCCAAGCGTCAACGCCAAGCGTCACCGCTAGCCGCCGCACATGTTTAGATTACTTACATATATAGATAATTGCATGTTTAGATTAATTTTATGTTTACGTTATAAATTGCATGTTTAGATTTAAAGTTGCACATTTAAATAATTGAATGTTTAGTTTAATTTTCATATTTAGATTAATTTACACATTTTATTTAGGTTGCATATTAGATTTTTTTTGTTAGAATATTTTCAGCTAGATTTTGCATTCTAGGATTTTATTCTTAGTTGAGTAAGATTTTAGTTTAAATTAGGAATTAATATATTTAGTTTCCTAATTTAGATTATATCTTTTCTAGCCATGGATAATTAGGTTCATAGAAAATAAAAAATTTGCATTTCATGCATTGCATTAAATTAATTGCATTTATGGTTAGATTTCCATACATTGCATATATTGTGAAAATCCCAAAAAGATCTTTCATTTTTTTTGTTGGTTCATTTTTTTGCTTATTATTTTTTCTTAGTGTTGTATATTAATGTTTGCATATCCATGTGTCATCTTTGCATGTTATGGAGTTAAGTTGAAATTAATCCAAGTTGCCTGCAAAAATTCTTTTGAAAAAATAAATGAAAGGTACCAAAAGGGCATTAGAGTAGTCTAACGTAATCAAATCCTCGTACTCTTTGATCTCTGGTTCGAAGGAGTAAAGCACAACTCCCAATACTTTACATGGGTTCCTAATCAACCCATCATAAATAGATTAGTGGTGACTCCAAATTGAAAATATTTGCATGTTAAAAAGTAAAACAAAAGTCGTGAATTGGTATGAGTTCGGGAGAACTCAAGCTAAGTTAATCTTCGTAATCCATTAGCCGAACCCTAGGTGGTACACATTTGGGGAGGTCGCGACAGCTTGGTGACTCCGCTGGGGACTTAAAAAATTTCTTAGTGGACTTAGGCCAATTTTCATTTATTTTGAAAATTTTTTGTTTGACAGCGATGATTACAAGTACATCCCTAACTCATGTGTTGAATGTTTTTTTTTTGTAGGGTTGTTTGAAATGAATGTTTAAATGCTTTTATTTAAAGTGTTGCTTGATATCAATTGTTGTGTATGCCATGATTACATTTAGCACTACACTTTAGCACACACAACCTGCCGCCAGACCTAGGCCGCATAGGATCACTTAGGATGGTGTTAAGATGGACGCCACTCCAACTGCATGCCCGCGGCTCGAATCGCCTATCTCAACCTCGAAATTCCTTTCTTGGTGTCAAGAGTATCCACCCCAGTCTGCAAGCCTGCGACCCGGGTCGACTCTTTGACTATGCCGGAGTCATAAGTGAAAGCGCTAGTGCAGTGAATAAGTACGTAAATGCGGAAATATATAGCTTAAGAATAATAAATAGAGTTAGAGAGCAAAGAGAATTGAACACAAGATGTATAGTGGTTCGGCTTAGATCAAGCCTACGTCCATTCTCCCACGATGATAGCCTATTGGCTGGAGTTCACTATGAATCAAAAGAGTTACAACCTCAATGTCTAAGCTTCTCTGCTTAACTCTCACGAAGTTCGTGTGTCACACTATTTTGAGTAAAAATAAAGCTCTTAGTGATTCAGACTTTAGGAAGATTATTCTCTAACGTTCGTACAACACAATCTTGAAATAACTCCCTTAAATACTCCTTCATGCCTTCATAACTGTTGGCACCTTCCAAATGAATTCTTCCAATCTACCCGTTGGACAGAATCAATCAGGAGATCTCAAGCTATAGATAGAAACAATAGAGAATCCGTCAATCCCGATCTTCCATTCAATCAGAATCTTCAGTTTCCTAAAGTGAACACTTGCTCCATATAATTGATTGCTTCCATAAATAATATAATCTGATCCAATCAATCCATAAGCTGTCAAAGATATATATATCAATCCAGATCTTCGTGGGAAAAGAATAAGATCAATAAGATCCATAACCAACACAACTTAAGTCTGTCTTCCCCAGACTTTGGAAAAGTCTGAACACTTCAGATTCTGGGAAAGTCTGACTATCTCAGACTTTGGGAAAGTCTGAACATCTCAGACTTTGATACAGTTTTGTCATCGTCAAAACTAGCACCAACAATCTCCCCCTTTTTGATGATGACAAAACCTTCATGCAATCATATTATATGCTATACCAAAACAACTTGAAATATCACATGTTAGCACAACGAGATAAAGATAACAAGATCACTCAGAATATGCAAATCATATTAAGTAGAATAACCAAAAGGTCCAAATCAGAGGATCCATCAAAATATGCAAATATTAAACCACATAGTCCAAATCAGTCCAAAAATCAAAACAAAATCCAAACCATCAATCAAAAACCATAATCAAAACAAATCTTCTAATCCCCAGGCCATTTTCTCCCCCTTTTTGTCATCAATCAAAAAACTAATTAGAACGGGGAGCACGAACAAGATGAAAATTATCCATAGAACGCCCAGTCTGCTCAACCCGAACTATGTCTTGTTGCATCTGATCCATCCTTTGATTGACGAACTGCTTGAGATGCTCAATACTTCGTTCCAGAGAAGAATATTGAGATTGGAGACCAGTAAGTAAAGCAATAATTTTTGCAGAACGATCAGCAGAAGCAGTTGGTATAAACTCTGTTGGTCTGGAAGGACCACCCTCTTCTGGTTGTCCTATATTAACTCCCCCTGTCTCTAAGCCAGTTGATGTAGGAGTTTTTGAACCAACTTGTGGAGGAGGGGGAGATACAACAAATGTATCTTCTGGAGGAGCCATAGTATCCCTTGGAGGACTAGGAACCAGTTCTTCTTCCTCTTGATCAGTCTCTGTTTTCTCAGATTCTGTCTCCTTGTGAGTCTCTTCGTCTGCAACATCTTCCTCAACATCTTCTTCTTTATCCTGGAGAATCAACGACCGTTTTGCCTTTTTCAGCGTTTGAGGAGTTTCCTGCAAAGTCTCCTTGCCCTTTCTCTTTATCCCAGATGAGACTGACTTTGAGGGACTAGCTTCTGAGGGTAAGTTTTTCAATCTCATCTTGGCAATTATATTCTTCCCAATAGTCAGAGGAACGACCAAAGTCTCACACAGAATAGATGGAATTGGGATGTTTAGATGATGAAAAATTTGGGTGATCAAGGAGGCATATGGTAACTGACCTTTACCCTTCTGTACCACTCTGTACATTTGATACAAGATAACATATGGCATAGAGACAGTTGGATTTCTAATGATGCCATACATTAGCCGTGCCTCAGATTTAGAAATATCTGTCTTAGATGCTGCTTTTGGCTTCAGGCAACTAATTATGATCTTGTGCAGAATGGCATTCAGAGGGGATAGCCGAGAGTATGTGAGGGTTCCTTCACTTGATTGATCGGTAGAAGGGGCAGCAGTGATTTCTCTGTCTGTTACAGTGATAGGGATAAATCTAGTCCGTGATACTCCAAGGATGTCAGCAATTATGTCCACATTGAGAGTATATTCTTTGTTGAACATAGAAAATCTCAAAGTATGTCGGTCAGGAAAAGACAAATTCGAATAGAAATATGCAGTTAACTCCGCATAACTCGGAACTGTAGAGGTTTAGAAATTGTCAATACCAAGCCGACTAAGGTGGACCCCAAGATAGACCTTGATTGAGTTTAAATACTCAAAGTCAACATGTCGTGGGTTCATGACCCCACGTTTCAGCAACCCTTTATAAGCATTGTGATGTCTTTTTGAGCAAAAAAGAGGATTATTTGTCTCCGATCTACTGACATCAAACCCCTGCACTGGCTTAAAATGTAAAAACATTTTCTCATCTTCATCCCTAGGTTCGTGAGAATAGGAGGCACTGAATCGTGGGTCTATTGGAAAGTTTCTCCGTGCTTCATCCGCTGTTCCAGGAGGAGCAATAGAAAGTCGTTCCATTTATTGCAAAAAGACAGGTTGATTTTTGTATCCACTATCTCGCAGAAATTCATCAATAGTTGTCATAGCACTACCACCACTCACCAATGTCTGATACAATTTGTAAATAAACTTGGGGTTCTGTTTTTTGAGAGGGGCAGCGCTACTTACTAGTTCTATGAGCCCCTGTTGAATCTCAATCCTTGTTTCCATGGAGCCGGTTGCCGATTCTTCATGCAATTCTTCTTCCTCAGTAAGGTCAAGATGAGTAGGTCCAGAACTGGTGCCAAAATGCTTGTTTGCAAGTCAAGACGATTTCCGGGAGGCAGACATTGTGCGTTCGTAGAGATAGGGTTTTTCAGACAAGAGGCAAGAAACTCTGAGGAAGATGAAGAGGCCTAGGGTTTGTGAAGAGAAAAAATCTATTCTTTTAACCACGGTTCTCAAAGAATAAAAATAGTAGTTTTGAAAAGTTTCCAAAAACTATCAATCAAACAGTTAATATAAAGGAAACGGATAATCAAAGAGATACGATGGTTCAGAAATTGTACCTTTTGACAGATTGCCAGAAGTGTCGATTGGCGGGAAACATGATATTTAGAAAACTGACCATAAATCAAATTTAATTTAGCCTGAGTTCGAAACTGACCGTAAGTCTAAGTCTGAGTCTGAGTCTGAGTCTGAGTCTAAGTCTAAGTCTGAGTCTGAGTCTGCGTCTTAGTCTTAGTATGAGAGAATATTTAATTTGCTTCTAATGAACTCAAACGACCGTTTATCCAAATGTTTCGTAAAAATATCAGCTAATTGATTCTGAGAATCAACAAACGTGATCTTGACATCCTTCTTTTGAACATGATCTCTGATAAAATGATGTCGTATTTCAATATGTTTTGCTCTAGAGTGTAAAATTGGATTCTTAGTAAGATCCATGGCACTTGTGCTATCACACCGAATTTCAACACAATACTTCTTGATACCAAAGTCTTGTAGTTGTTGACGCATCCATAGAATATGAGAGCAACAACTTCAAAGAGCTACGTATTCAGATTCAGCTGTTGACATTGCAACAGTGTGCTGCTTCCTCGATAACCAAGATACCAACATATTTCCAAGAAGTTGACAATTTCCTGTAGTACTTTTCCTGTTTACACGACATCCTCCCATGTCAGCATCAGAGTATCCTAATAGAATAAAGTTGCTTTCATTGGGATACCAAAGTCCAAACTTTGTGGTAGATGCAATATATTTGATAATTCGTTTAACAGCTGATAGATGTGATTCTCTTGGATCTGATTGAAATCTTGCACACAAGCATACACTAAACAGAATGTCAGGTCTAGAAGCAGTGAGATATAGTAAGGAACCAATCATGCTCCTGTAAAGTTTTTGATCAACTTTTTCTCATTCTGAGTCTTTCTCGAGTTTTGAAGTTGCTGCCATTGGAGTTTCAACCTTTTTGCAATTTTCCATTCCAAACTTCTTGACAAGGTCTTTTGCATATATCTCTTGATGTACAAAGGTACCTTCAGTAGATTGTTTCACTTGTAGTCCAAGAAAGAAGGTTAATTCACCCATCATACTCATCTCAAACTCCTGCTGCATATCCTTCGCAAAATTCTTGAACATAGTTTCATCAGAGGATCCAAAAATAATATCATCAACATAGATTTGTACCAACAAAAAATTATGACTGGTCCTTTTAATGAATAGAGTTGTATCTACTTTGCCTTTTTCAAATCCACAATGAATAAGAAAAGAACTCAACCGTTCATACCAGGCTCGAGGAGCTTGTTTTAGGCCATAGAGAGCCTTCTTTAATTTAAAAACATGATAAGGATATTTAGGATACTCAAAGCCAGGAGGTTGTTCAACATAAACTTCTTCTTGAATTACTCCATTTAGAAAAGCACTTTTGACGTCCATCTGATATAACCTGAAATCATGAAAGCACGCAAAGGCAAGTAATAATCTGATAGCTTCTAACCTGGCAACAGGAGCATAAGTTTCATCATAATCAATTCCTTCCTCCTGAGTGTATCCTTTAGCCACCAGTCGTGCTTTCTTTCTTGTAATCAATCCTTCTTCATCTAGTTTGTTTCTAAACACCCATTTTGTTCCAATAATAGATTTTTCTTTAGGTCTTGGAACTATCTCCCACACATCATTTATAGCAAACTGTCTCAGCTCATCCTGCATTGCTTCTATCCAGCTATCATCTGCCAAGGCTTCTTCTACTTTCTTTGGCTCAATTTCAGAAATTAAGGCAATTGCACTGGATTCCTATGGTTCTTCAGGAATGACAGGAATTCTTACTTTTGATCTGGTTTGACGTCCATCCTCAATATTGCCAATAATATTTTCCAAGGGATGACTCGACTTGTGTTTCCACTTCCTTTGACTTCCTGAGTTTGAATTTCCACTATCCAGATTCTGTGAGTTATCATCTTCAATTTGTTCAACAACTTCCAGTGGAACACTGTGTTCTTCAGTACCAGCTTGTCTTGTAACCTCTGAATCTGTCTCTGCTTCATGAAATTTAACATGTATAGATTCTTCCACACAATAAGTCCTCTTGTTATATACTCTGTATGCCTTACTTGAAGAAGAATATCCAAGGAAGATGCCTTCATCAGATCTACTATCAAATTTCCCAATCTTGTCGGCAGAGTTCTTAAGAATAAAGCATTTACATCCAAAGACATGAAAGTAAGAGACATTAGGCTTTTTGTCTTTATAAATCTCATAGGACGTTTTGTCCATCAAAGGTCTTAGAAACACTCTGTTGATAATATAACAAGCTGTAGAAACAGCTTCTGCCCAAAATCTGGAGCTGATTTTGCTGTCAATCATCAGAGTTCTGGCCATTTCTTGCAAAGATCTATTCTTCCTTTCTACAACACCATTTTGTTGTGGTGAATAAGGAGAAGAAAACATATGCTGTATCCCAAAATCATCACAAAATTTAGCAAACTCAACATTCTCAAATTCTCCGCCATGATAAGATCGAATGCTTGAAATCACATATCCTTTCTCATTTTGGACTTTCTTAGCAAACTTGGCAAAGTATGCAAATGCTTCAGACTTGTTTGCTAAGAAAAATACCCAAGTATATCTAGAAAAATCATCAACTATTACTAGACAATAACTCTTACCACCAATGCTTTTTGTTCGATTTGGTCCAAACAAATTCATATGAAGAAGCTGAAGCACTCTTGTAGTAGCAACGTGATTTATAGACTTGAAGGAATCCTTTAGCTGTTTTCCTAGAGTACAAGATGTACAATCTTCATCTCTATGAAAATTCAAGAATGGCAGACCTCGAACAAGTTGCTTTGAAGAGATCTTGGAAATTTGTTTCATATGAGCATGACCAAGTCTTTTATGCCATAATTCTACTTCTTTCTGTAAAGATATAAGACACTTAGGAGTCTCAACATGCATATCCAATAAATATATATTACCATGTCTTCTTCCACTGAAAGTCTGCGAATTGTCTTTACTTGAGGCAAGACAGATTCCTTCTTGGAATTGAATTTTATAACCAGTATCACAGAGTTGACTGATGCTGAGTAGATTATACTTCAATCCTTTGACCAAAGAGACATTATTAATAGAAAGCTTTCCAATCTTCACAGTTCCTCGGCCAATAATTTTCCCTGTGCTGTCTCCTCCAAAGGCTACTCTTCCTCCATCAAAGCTTTCCAATTTAATGAAATAGCTTGAATCTCCTGTCATATGTCTTGAGCATCCACTGTCCAAGTACCATTTTGATTGAATTTCCTGGTGATCAAAATCCTCTGAGTCAGAGTCTGAATCAAAATGAGCCATTAAGCAGATGTTGGCAAATTCCTCATCACTTTCTTCACATTCTGTGTCACTCCAGGTTTCAGCCTTTAGAGCCTTTTTGTTCTTCTCGTACCTTCCATTCTTTTGTTTGAGAAGAGGACATTCTGGCTTAATGTGTCCTTTCTTTTGACAATTATAATAGGTAATCTCAGCATAAATATTTCTTTCATCAGATTGTCTTTTTTGAGCATTTGAGTTTCTCCAAGAATTAGATCCTTTCCAATTTGATCTGTTTCTGTTGAACTTTTTGAACTTCTTAATGAAAAGAGCCATTTCCTCTTCATCAAGATAGTCATCTGATCCTGCATCATTAGAAATAATATTAGATTTTAAAGCAATAGATTTTTTACCTTTGATCTTTTCATCTTGATTGAGATTTTCCACTTCATAAGATTGAAGTATTCCAACTAATTCATCCACTGATAATGGCTGAATTATTTGAGTTTCTCTAATAGAAGTTCTGATATGATTCCATTCTTGTGATAATGCTCGCAAGAGCTTGTTAACTTTCATTGGTCCAGTGATTGGTTGTCCTTGATTTGCAAGTCCATTGACAATCTCTGTGAACCTGCTGAACATATCTGCAATTGATTCACCATTTTTCATTTTGAAGGCTTCATATTGTCCGAGCAAGATATTCAATCTTGTTTCCTTAACACGATCAGTTCCTTCATAGGTGACATTAAGTCTGTCCCAAATTTCTTTGTCTGATTCACAGGAAGAAATTCTGTTATATTCAGTAAGAGATAAAGCACAATAAAGAGAATGAGTAGCCCTGGAATCAGTGTGTTGTCTCTTGATAATATTAGCTTGAGGTATCACTCTAGTTTCTCCAGAACTGGTAGAAGGAATTACTCCCTGTTCGATTATTTCCCATTCCATGGGATCCTTTGACTTCAAGAAAATTCTCATTTTATTCTTCTTCCAGACACAGTAGTCTTTTCCATCGAAGTAGGGAGGTCTAAGAAAATGTTGTCCTTCCACCATAACTGCTCCACTAGCACTTGCCATAGATCGTTAGCTCAGAAGTAAAACACTTCTTAAAGAGTGCTCTGATACCACTTGAAAGCGCTAGTGTAGTGAATAAGTACGTAAATGCGGAAATATATAGTTTAAGAATAATAAATAGAGTTAGAGAGCAAAGATAATTGAACACAATATGTATAGTGGTTCGGCTTAGATCAAGCCTACATCCACTCTCCCATGATGACAGCCTATTGGCTGGAGTTCACTATGAATCAAAAGAGTTACAACCTCAATTTATAAGCTTCTCTGCTTAACTCTCACGAAGTTCGTGTGTCACACTCTTTTGAGTAAAAATAAAGCTCTTAGTGATTCAGACTTTAGGAAGATTATTCTCTAACATTCGTACAACACAATCTTGAAATAACTCCCTTAAATACTCCTTCATGCCTTCAAAACTGTTGGCACCTTCCAAAGGAATTCTTCCAATCTACCCATTGGACAGAATCAATCAGGAGATATCAAGCTATAGATAGAAACAATAGAGAATCCGTCAATCCCGATCTCCCATTCAATCAAAATCTTAAGTTTCCTAAAGTGAACACTTGCTCCATATAATTGATTGCTTCCATAAATAATATAATCTGATCCAATCAATCCATAAGCTGTCGAAGATATATATATCAATCCAGATCTTCGTGGGAAAAGAATAAGATCAATAAGATCCATAACCAAAACAACTTAAGTCTATCTTCCCCAGACTTTGGAAAAGTCTGACCACCTCAGACTTTGGAAAAGTCTGAACACTTCAGATTCTGGGAAAGTCTGACCATCTCAGACTTTGGGAAAGTCTGAACATCTCAGACTTTGATACAGTTTTGTCATCGTCAAAACTAGCACCAACAATAAGGACCCGACTTAGTATGCGTGCCTGTGGCTAGTCGGATCATCCTTGTGGCTCCACTTTCTTAAGCCTTTTAGAGTAGAAATCGAGCTGCACTTTTCATGCGCATGTGAATGTGATTGTCCCCCTAATTTATCTATAAAGTAAGTCTTCTATCCCTATTCTTTGAATTTCGTTTATAGTTTTTGTGCTTTTAGTCGGTCCATGATCAGTTAGGTCATTAGGGTCGTCATAAGGATTTTGGAGTTAAAATTGATTGAAAAAGAAGTTTCCATGAAATTAAAGTTTTCAATTATAAGTGTGTCATAGGTCACCATTTTTCTAAAGAAAAAGATCATCCGTTTCTTTAAAAGATAAGAAAAAGAAAACTTCAAAAAAATGTATAGAATCCATGTCAGATAAATCTTGTTTGTTTTTTTTATCCATTTACTCATGTCTTAGAGTGTAACTCTCTTAGTTTATGAATCATCTGAAAATGACACACCAAATTCCAATGACATGGAACTCTCTATTTGATTGAAAGTCAATACCTTCAAAGGAAGAGGATTTGTAAAGATTCAATTGAGTGAAAAAATCATCTCGAAATAGGTATATCTTGATCTTTGACATGCTTTCAAAATGGCACTCCCTTACTCTTTTCCATGTAGATGGCAAACTATGGGGCATGTCAAACTCTCATGAGGATAATCAATTTTCCAATGCGGCGGAGACAATGCATTGATGGGTGACGTAAATTTCTTCAATTTTAGATCACATTTCTTTATAGCCATATTCATGTATGATTTTTTTTTTGTGCAGGGGCAAGAGAGAAAATGCAGCATCAAATATTAAGTTTCTATGTTGATATACCCAAAAGCAATCAATGGATTTTCATTTCTAATCACTTTCCTTGGCATTTGATATCATGTTCATGCTATGCTTGGCAATTATTTTTTGAGTGAGATAAACTGTTTCTGCTTGTCAATAATCTCAAAATGCTCATATCTGCTGAAAAAAAGATTTTGCACGATGGTTCTATTTGTTTCATTCATGAGTCCCACTAAATATTGCAAAAATTAAACTATTTGATAATGATGTGGAATCGATTGAGAATGCTAAATGAGATGCATCGGGATGACGAAAGGCAAGCCATGTTCATACACAGTCCCATATTTATACACTTGTGAAATGAGCATGCAAAATTCCATGTCTGCAAGGTGAAGATTTCTCTCACAAAAGGCACGATAGCTGAAATGACGAGGGACACTTCATTTCTCCATCCCAAACACTACATTTGATCCATTTGTTACCCAATTTGAGCCGAAACACTTGTGAAGTTTCATTTTGTATTACACATGTCAAGAACCACCCCATATTGGGGTACGTTGGAGGTACATTTACTTAATTGGTGTTGAAGGATGAGAAAAGTAGATAAAACTTTTCTTGCTTTCACTTGCATCAATCTTCGTGTGTCGCTATTACATGAGAAATCAAACAGTGAATCAAGTGCCTTAAAAATGATGAAGAGCATTCATTTCTCTATCCTAAACACTTTTATCATTTGCTAGCCACTTTGAACTTGCAATTTCATTTCATTAAACCCACATTGGTGATCATCTCTTACACTGGGGCATGACAAAAAATTAAAGCCATTGGAAGCAACCGAATACAAGTGACACATCAAGGGACGTCAAGCCAAGTTGTCATATTACACACACTTGTTGAATCTAGTCCATATGTCAAGTGAAATAAAGAAAGAATGCAAAAGTGGGGCATGAAAAAGTAGTGTACCTAGTAAAAGTAAGGCCAATGCCCGAATAAAAAAAGTGAAAGAGCCTAGGGGCAAGAAGAAGTAGTGTACCTAGTAAAAGCAAGGTCAATGTCCATATAAGTCAAAGCCAAAAGCTTAAGTTTGTAAAAGTCAACACTCAATATGTTCGCGTTTTTGAAAATATGCCGAAATAAACACTAGAGGATAAAAAATCATGTTGCATCTCTAGTGGAGCAAAGTCAGAAGCTCGAAATTTAAGCCTTGAAACAATTCCCCTAGTGAAAAGTAAGTCCAGTGACAAATTTGAGATGATCACCAATTCATCATTCCATGTACACTTTTTGAGCTTAATGATCCTTTCATTTCTCAACCCATGAATCAAGCATACATTACGATCCTTAAAAGTCTCTTCTGATTAGGGTACTTGAATTAACGTAGGATTCAAATGTTTTAAGCTTAACTCGAAGGAGTGCAAGCATGATTGTTTTTATTTATTTGTGCAGGGTTCTTGACTTGTAAACCCAAAGTTGCTCATCGAAAAAATTTCTTTCTAAGCCTTGACTCAAAGAGTCCCCTTTGTTTAGCCATTGACCAAACCCAAATTGCGGTTCTATTAAAAGACCTCTTTGATTGGTAAATTCATACCACTTGTGAGAATACTCGGACCTTTGTTGACATGATGATGGTGAGATCGAGTGATACAGTTATTCCTGCATTAATGGTCCGGACAAAAGCCTTCCAATAAGAGTGAGTGAAAGTCTTTTCTAACTGAAAGTATCTCATTTGTCATTCTTAATGATCAATGATCTTCTTCAATGAAAATTTGGTGATGCAAACATGGTAAAACCATAATGTACAAATACTTGATTGACATATATGCCTTGATGAATGCATATGTTGCTTTGCTCTAATCATGTCTGATAGGTAATGTTTCCTTGAAGACTGAAGAGTTCTGATTGCTCGAACTGATATTTAAAGTATCATATTTATCCCAGCATGCCCGATTAGAGTTTCAAGTCGCTTGTTCAAGAATCTGCAGGGATTAAGTTACCCGATTGAAGTTTCGGGTACATTCTTTCAAAAGTCCGAAGGGAGTTTTCGAATCATTTTCATGTTTTCCTTGAAAGTCGGAATTTTCAAGTCAATACCTGATTGGAGTTTCAGGTATCTTTTCCGAAAGTCCGAAGGGAAATTTCAAACCTATTTCTTTCTCTTGAAAGTCCGAAGGGAACTTTGAGTCAATTACCCGATTGGTGTTTCAGGTATCTTTTTCGAAAATACGAAAGGAGTTTTCGAACTTTTTTTTCTCTCGAAAGTCCAAAAGGAACTTTTGAGTCCATTTTGAAAGTCTGATGGGAACTTTCATACCCAATTCTTTCTCTCGAAAGTCCGAATGGAACTTTTGAGTCCACTACCTGATTGGAGTTTCAGGTACCATTTTCGAAAGTCCGAAGGGGACTTTCGAACCTTTTTCTTTCTCTCGAAAGTCTGAAGGGAACTTTTGAGTCAATTACCTTATTGAATTTTCAGGTACCTTTTTTTGAAAGTCCAAAGGGAATTTTCGAACCTATTATTTCTCTCGAAAGTCCAAACGGAACTTTTGAGTTTGCTACCTGATTGGAGTTTCAGGTATCATTTCAGAAAATCCGAAGGGTATTTTCGAACCAATTTAGGTGATTCAAGTTCTTTTACCGTTGGCTTCTTTTGTGTAAAAAGGCGGTTCAAATCCTTTTTACCGTTGGTTTCTTTTGTTTGAGAAGGCGGTTCAAATCCTTTTTACCATTGGCTTCTTTTGTGTGAGAATGTGGTTCAAATCCTTTTTACCGTTGGCTTCTTTTGTGACCGAAGAGTTTGGGCCTAAAAAGGCGGTTCAAGTTTTTTTTACCGTTGGCTTCTTTGGTGTAAGAAGGTAGTTCGAATCCTTTTACCGTTTGCTTCTTTTGTGACTGAAGCAAGAGTTCAGGCCTAAAAAGGCGGATCAAGTTCTTTTACCGTTGGCTTCTTTTGTGTAAGAAGGCGGTTCAGATTCTTTCACCATTTGCTTCTTTTGTGACCGAAGCGAGAGTTCAGGCCTAAGAAGGTGGTCCAGGTAATTACATTGTCTCTCTTTTGTGATCGAAGTAAGTGTTCGGGCCTAAGAAAGTCAAATTCATTCAATGCATGCCTCAGTCTACCAAGGTAAGTATGAAGGTATGTTTTTCTTTCTTTTCATTTCCATTTATCATGCCATAATTGCATTTGGAAAAAATGAGAGTTAATCTCAACAAAAATATCATGCATAACATTTGCATAGTTGATTAGTTTGGATGTCTCCCTCTTGTTTAATGTTTCATTCTAGATGTGAATGTTATTTGCAAACTTATTCAATTGCGTTAATTCAGTTAGTCAAATGAACATTTTATTCTAGAATGATCACATTCTTTAGAGAATTTGTGATGGAATTTTGATTTGAATTGAGCAAATTAAGATCAATCCTGCACCAACAGGTAAGTGACTCTAGGTATGTTTTTATTTTCTGCATCATGCAAATGCATTTACATCTTCATATTATTGCATTTAGAATAGGATTCACATTTTTTAATAATAAAGAAAATTAAAAAAAAAGTAAATTTCATTGCTTTTGCATAGCCAAAATTTAGGTTTCGATGGTCTTTAGATGCAACCTCTGCGAGCTCACCTTCAAAGAGCGGCAGCTGTTAACACCTAAATTTTGGTCACATTAATAAAAAACAAAAAAACAATCTTTGAGGGAATTTATGTGCATTAATTTCGAGGATTCAGTCAAGATTACGAAATATGTGAGTAAGTATTTGATTGCATGTGAATTTTGGCAGGAAAATATCCAATGATAAGAAATCGACGAAGATGTTTGATTTTGGGAAGAGAATCAGAAAAAAAAAGGGAAGAAATAAAAATCAATCTCGCTTGATTGAGAGGAAATCTAATAATATATTTCTTTTTCTTAATCAAAATTTTGATCTTCGAATACTATAAAATGAGGCCTTAGAGATAATCAAAGGGGGGTCACACATTGAATATATGGCCACATTGAGAGAACTTTTGGTTGGGAGGACTTTGGATCGAAGGAGAAAAGGAGTCCAGCGCCGAGAGAGAAAAATGGGAGGAGAGCCATGAGCAAGAAAAATTCAGCAACTTTTTTCTCCACTTAATTAAATTACTTTACATTAGTCGCATGCCTCATTACTAATTAAACTTGTGATTGCAGGTTCTTCACTTCGACGTCGCTTATCTCGCGTGGCCATTGTTCATACTATGAGGTTCTAAGCGCTACTGCCAATGGTAACACAAGTGGGCAAGTTTTTGTCCCGAAAAAAAGATAAGCACTTATAAATTACTTGTGTTTTCCCTTGATTTTGTTGTTTATTCATCGAGGTAACTAGGATCTATTGGAATTCCTTATTTTCTCGCAGCTTCTCGCTCAAGCCACGTGATTAGCCACTTCAACGCCGAGTGTCACCGCTAGCCGCCGCACTTTTTTGATGCAATCGGTTTTAATTTGGAGAGGTAATCCCAAAGATTTGGTAAACAATTCTTTTTCCCAAGTTGATTTAAATATTTGATTTTGTAGCATGTTGTTGCTTAATTTGCTTGTTTTGGGTGATATGCATGATCAATTGGAATTTGTTTTCCGATTCATAACAGCGCATAATTTTTTTTATTCTATCTATAAGGCTTTAGATGGAATAATTAATTGAGCGGAAATCTATAAAATTGATATTTTGATCTTTGAGGCTTAAAAACAATTTATCGATTTTTATACGCAAACTTTTGTTGGTAAATCTTGGTGCTATTGATGTTGTTTTGTTTGATTTCATTTTACCTTCTTTGCATGTTTAGATTACTTACATATATAGATTATTGCATGTTTAGATTTAAAGTTACACATTCAAATAATTGCATGTTTAGTTTAATTTCCATATTTAGATTAATTTGCATATTTTATTTAGGTTGCATATTAGATTTTTTTGTTAGAATATTTTTAGCTAGATTTTGCATTCTAGGATATTATTCTTAGTTGAGTAAGATTTTAGTTTAAATTAGGAATTAATATATTTAGTTTTCTAATTTAAATTATATGTTATCTAGCTATAGATAATTAGGTTCATCAGTTAATTAATTCATAGAAAATACAAAAATTTGCATTTCATGCATTGCATTAAATTAGTTGCATTTATGATTAGATTTCCATGCATTGCATATATTGTGAAAATCCCAAAAAGATCTTTCATTTTTTTGTTGGTTCATTTTTTGCTTATTATTTTTTCTTAGTATTTTATAATAATGTTTCCATATCCATGTGGTCATCTTTGCATGTTAGGGAGTCAAGTTGAAATTAATCCAAGTTGCCTGCAAAAATTCTTTTGAAAATAAATGAAAGGTACCAAAAGAACGTTAGAGTAGTCTAACGTAATCAAGTCCCCGTACCCTTTGATCTCTTGTTCGAAGGAGTAAAACACAACTCCCGGTGCTTTACATGGGTTCCTAGTCGACCTACCATAAATAGATTAGTGACGACTCCAAATTGAAAATATTTGCATATTAAAAAGTGAAACTAAAGTCGTGAATTTGTATGAATTTAGGAGAACTCAAGCTAAGTTAACCTTAGTGATCCATTAGCCGAACCCTAGGTGGTGCACCTTTGGGGAGGTCGTGATAATTAGTTTATCGAATCGGTTTATTAAGTGATGTATTGGACTTGTGACTAATCGTTCACTCAAGAATCTATAAAAATTTGATACGTCACTTAAAAAAATGAACTAGTCTCATTAATTTTAGTATTTATATGAGGAAATCTCTCAATACCTTACCTCTGCCCTCTTGTCCACCATTGCCATCCTTAGAAACTATGCGTCCCCACCTCCATCGGCACTGTTGTTGCTTGTCATGTCTCTCCCTCTGGTGAAAGCGCCTTCGACCAGTGAGTGAATACCACTAACAAGATACATGTGGTTGTCCTAGTCTTAGTCTTTGCTCCGGACGACCATTGTCCACCACCTCTCTATTGGCGGATGAAGCCAAATATTGTGTAAGGGCTTTTTTTTTTTATCTTTTCCATATATTTGCTTTTAGGTTAAAAGCAACACCTTTATATTAGCAATAGAAAGACGCTAGTTTTTTAGCGCGAAAAACAAAAAGAGAGAAAATAAAAAGAGAGTAGAAAAAAGAGACTTTTTTCTTTGTGGGTGTTCTCAATTCCTTTGTGCCATGATCTTGAGAGAAGATTGTTAATGTATTCATCTTTCTTCAAAATTTAGTAGATTCGCAGTGTGTCTCTGCGCGAAGACATAACTCAAGTTTGAGTGAACTTCAATAACAAATTCTCTAGTATGTTCTTCTAATTTAATTCCTTTATGATTATATCATGTATGAGTAGATCATTTGCTCGCATGATTTTTTTTTATGGAATCAACGCGCGATTTCTTAACAACTGGTATCAAAGCCGGGTTGGCTAATCGAGGACATCGAGGGTTTTTTCATAAAGTTCGATTGAAAGCAAATAGTATGGCAGAATATAGAATCAGAATTGATAAATTTGATGGGTAGGATTTCGAATAATGGAAACTTCAAATCGAGGATTATCTTTATTAGAAACATCTCTATGCACCACTTGAGGGTTGGAAACTTGAGATGACAGAATTGAATCTAATAGCAAAATCCAAATGGAAAATTCTTGATCGAAAAGTGCTGGGTGCAATTCGTTTAGGATTAACGAATAAGACGGGTTACCATATCGCAAATTAGGTATTCTTGTTGAAAATTTTGGTTAATATGAAATTACCTGACAGAGATTATGGGGTAGAGTATATTAACAATTTTACAAGTCACGGTTCAGTTAGAATCTACAGGCATAAATCTGGATAGAAAGTCTCAAGTTTTATTATTTCTATGTTATCTTCCAGAAAATTACAATACTACAATGTAGTGTATTTCAAGCACAATGAATGATGATTTGACTCCGGATGATATTGTGAGTAGCATCATAGATGAAGAGATACAAATAAAAGTCTCAAGTAGAGATTATTTTTCAGCATCTTCATTTTCTACGGTACTAGCTGTATAAAACTACGGAAGAAGTAAAAGCAGAGGAAAATTCAACTGGCGTGATAGATACATCTTGAACATAGCCATAAATTTGAGCGAGATTTGGTCAAAATAGGAGGGCATGAAAATCGGCCAGCACTAAATAAAGAAGTAAGAATTAACATATGATTGGAAAGTAAGGATAAAGGATTTCGTCGCAAGGAAAGAATTAGTGGAAGAAAATAGGAATGGACGACTTTCATGTTTGAGAGGAAGTAATAGATTTACGGCCGCAATCAAATATTCGCATGGAATTAGAAGAGAGAGGAACATTGGTGAATATCATATAAAATAAGAAGGTATGCCCCTGATCTTGTGATCTTTTGGAAAAAGAGGACATATCTGATTTAGTGGACCTTCTAATTGGAAAAGAAAATATTGTTATTTCTATTCAGAACATTGGCTAATCTACCTATAAAAAGGGGTGCTGTACATCGGCAAAAAGGAAGCTCGGAATTTTTTTTCTTTGGGGGGGGGGGGGGGGGCGGCTCCGGGAGAAAGGTTGAATCGTTGAGTGGGTGAGAGAGTTTTATTCTGGGGGGTTTTCTCTTTTTTTTTTTCTTTTTTCACTTTCCTCGTGGAATTCTTTTTTTTTTTTTTTTGAGTTTAACATGAGAAGTCAAAGGTCTTCTTTTTTCTTTTTCTTTCACCTTACTCATTAGTTCACCAAGGATTGTCGTTTGCCTCGTTGACTTGTCCACGGTTCGTGAAGGACTGTGATCAACGCGACACGAATACTGGAGAAGATATCCCACAGTGCAAAAGATCCAAGCCAAAGTCAACCTCATCTTTGCTGACTTTTGAGGAGATTCAGCCACACTGTAAGCCGCATCCTTGCTCCGCCGAAGAATTCCTTGCCGAGCAGATTTCTTCACAACGAATTTGACAAAATCCAAAGTTCAAATCAAAGGTTAATCCACGAGTTAGGTATTGATCCTAATGTTCCAAGTCCAAATTAATGAATTTCATTATCTAATCTTGTTTTCGAGTAAAGATGCTTATTTTCAAGATTTTTTTTAGGTTACCTAAATTAGAAAAAAAATATTTTCCTTATCTTTAATGTGCATTGGTCGACAGTCCGATCTCATGCTCGAGTTACGACTCGAGACCA
The DNA here is from genome assembly GCA_030064385.1 of Melaleuca quinquenervia. NCBI lineage: Eukaryota > Viridiplantae > Streptophyta > Magnoliopsida > Myrtales > Myrtaceae > Melaleuca > Melaleuca quinquenervia. The sequence continues at coordinate 17,373,952 of CM057726.1, forward strand.
CACGGAGACAAATCGGCCGATCCGATCTCAAGCCCGAGATTTGATTTTTTTTGGTTGTGATTCCTTTTCTTATTCATAAGATATAAAAAAAATGCATGTTTAGATTAATTTAATAATTTTGAAATTCATAAAAGAATCATGTAATTTAGGATGCATCATAACATTAGGTTACGTGCGCATTGTATAGTCTGCATGATAGGAATGTCATGTCATATAAAAACTAGATGCATATATCTCATGCAGTGTTGTTGTCATGTCATCTAGAAATTGCATGTTTAGGCCATAAAAGCTTCACATCACGTTAGAATAATACATTTAGAAATCTTGAGTTATACATTGTATGTCACATTAAGTTAGAATCCATATTCACACTAGATCATTTAATTTTAAAATTTTAGCAGAAAAATGTTCTTATGTTAAGTTAGTCACATGTTCATATTAGGTTTGTAACATGTTTAGTTTAGACATTCATTTAATTTCGAAATTCATAAAAAAAATGCATTTCATGTAATTTAGAATACATCACATTCTTAGGTCATATGCATGCCATAGAGTTGCACGTAGTTGCATGTTACGTAGAGTTAGAATTACAATGTAGTTTGCATATTAGTTAGAAAAACATTCATGTTAATTAGAAATTGCATTTTTAGCCATGTTAGAATAAGTGGTCAAATTTGCATTAGAATTAGGGCCAATTTAATGCATGTCATATTAGATTTAGTACTAGTTAATTTAATTTTAATTTTACATGTTCTTATATTAATTTAATCGCATGTTTAATTTATGCCTTTATTTAATTCCGAATTTCCATTAAAATAAAAAAAATCATCATTCACATGACATTTAGATAGTTAGTTGTCCTTGATTAATTTAGTTAAATAAGCATACCACGTAGACTAGCTTAATTTAGGATTGCATGTTATTAGAACTTATTGGGTTAGTCGCATTTAGGGTTAGATTTTGCATCTTATGCATTTCATATCATAGTGAAAATCCAAAAAAAGAAAATCATTTGACTTGTTTTATTAAATATCATTTGTTTGTTGTTTTGTTTAATTATGCATTTACATAAATGTTTGTGTACCCTCGTGATCACTTTACATGTTAGGAAAGTAATTAAAATCAATTTAAGCTGCCTGCTGATTTTTTTTTTTGAAATAAATGAAAAGGTATCAAAAATGTGTTAGATTAGTCTAGCGTAATCAAGTCCCCGTACTTAAAATCTCTAGCTCGTAGGAGTAAAGTACAACTCCCGATACTTTACATGAGTTTCTAATCGACCCACTAAAATAGATTAGTGGCGACTCTAGTTGAAAATAATTTGCATAATAAGAATTGAAACCTAAAGTCGCGAATGGTATGGGTTTGGGAAAGTTCAAACTAAGTTAGGCTTAGCAATTCATTAGCCGAATCCTAGGTGGTGCACTATCGGGGAGGTCACGACATTCGATAACAAATTCTCTGGTATATTATTCTTATTTTATTCTTTTATTATTATATTATTTCTATAGATCGGCTGCTCGCATGATTTTTTTTGAATCGACGCGCAATTTCGTAACACGCTCATCGCCTCTACTCTCTCCAGAGCTGGTGAAAGGAAATGCAAGGGTTTCACCTTGTCAATGGGGTGTGTTGACGAGTGGCAGAGAGCATGTCAACAGATGAGAGAGAGACACAGAAGTGAAAGGGAGGGCTAGGGAAGAAGACAATGGAGAAGGGGACTCGAGGAGCCGCTGGGGAGGTCGATGCTTGCGGCTATGGCGATGTAGGTCTGTCACAAGAAAGAGAGAGTGAGGGAGAGAAAGGGATCGTGTCACATTAGGATTTATGTAACAATGGATTATTTTGTATACCTGGCGCATAAATGCAACATCATTCAACCATACATTGGATGGTCCGAAGAGAAATATTTTTGCCTGTGATGTTGGAAAATTGCTAAAGAAAAATCCAAATCCAAGTCCATCAACATATTCAGTTGAGTTTATCTTCACTTAAATACTTAAGAGAATGAACAATGACTCAAATTGGATTATTAATTACTCCACACCATAACGATTTTTTGATGTAAGATTTTTTTTTTTTAAATGTACCTCGCTTGTATATTTCAACACATGACAGAAGATTCCTATCTCTACAAGTACAACGATAACACTAGCAACATCTTCGAAAATAAGAACACCTGGTTACTCCCATGCAGATGTGTACACACCTTGAATGGATTAATCAATCAAAAGGTTGTCATTGGTGCCAATCTCCCTTTTGAATTGTATTGAATATTGTATTCAATCGGCAAAAAAAAGGGGTGTATAAACAGAACCTCTGTTTATATCGAAGTTCCTTTGATTACTCGTATGCGCCAAATGATTATGAAATTGCATTGATAGCCTCGACTCGTGTCCTAGCTCATCTGAGAGCTAGATTTGCCTCAATTGTTTGTCTCTTACCTTCAGCTTTCCTTAAGTTAAATATTTTGAAGGTTAACCTATTCCCATGCAATAGTTAGGAATTCTTGACGGTAGCGAGCTGGACCAACTCGCCATCTTCAACCTCACAAAAATGATAAGCATCTATAGTCTAAATCACGATTGTTGACGAAAAAGTTGATATCTGTTAGTTACCTCTGCTAAAAATCAACAAATCCCACTAAATAGAGATTTTTTATAAAACCGCAAGAACTACCGACTGATTAAGGCTTGTTTCCAATTAGACGTCAAATTGCCAACCATCGCCGATTGAGCCTCGGGTCTCGCTCTATTTAGCCATCCGAGCACAAAAGGGGAGAGTGCAGATAGATGTTGGATATTCGCTCAAACAAGTTTAGTGAAGTTTAATCCGCCCGAAGTGCTCTATGCGGGATTTTGCTTTACCTTTTAGAGATGGGTTGTACCAGTCGTCGTGTTTCATGGGTGATGTTTAGCTGAAGTTGGAAAGAACTGACCCAAATCATACCCTTCATGATGCAACTGATCATCAATCAAGTGATGAGGTTCTTAGAAATTGGGAGAAAACACGAGTGCAACCGTGAGACAACGAATACCATGAACTTTTCAGATATGAATTGCACTGAACTCCATCGTCGTTTATTGAAAATAATACATAAGACCATTATCCACTTGCAACTTGGCTATTGGATGGAGCTTTTGGAACTACATGAAGGCAAAGGGGAGACCTTAGGAAGCTTGCCACAATCATATCGAGTCGCGCTAATTAGTCTAGTCAAGAGAAGCCTATATAACACAACATCCCTTAGGAACCTCATCAATCGACTGGACCCATCGTGCTGAAGCCAACCCAAGAAGTATGACGCTGCTATCAATGCCGCCGCTCTCCATCTTCTCTCCTTCACATACCTCTCCATAGCAAATCCGATATCCCAGGTCTCGAGTTTGCCATGCATGGAAACCAATTTCCCCAAGTGCCGACCCAATACCACCGCATCCTCGAGCGCGGAACATCCGCCCTGGCCCAAGTCGGGGGTCATTGGGTGCATGGCGTCTCCAGCCACCGTGATGTTTGATTGGGCAAGGTTTCCGAACAGGATGTCCCAAGGATATCGGAACATCAGCGGGGCCCAGGTCAAGCTCGAAGGATCGGAGTGCTTGACGACATCGGCGAACACCAGCGGGAAGTCCTTCGCCCAATTCTCGGTCACTTCCCTTTGCATCATTTCTGGATCTTTATTTTCTACACTTGGACGAATTGAAACGTTAGGATTCAGGGAAGATGAGTGAGCTATCATTGTAAGGGATATCAGAGTCCAGGGAGGTTAAGACTTCAAAAAGAAATTCGCAGATATTGATTGGCAAACATTTGTAAAGAGTCGGCTTCATCTAGTCAATGTTTATCACATGTAGTGCTTCCCCTATTCATGAATTAATTACTTAAAACTATCTCTCTATTCTCTCCGTTGTAGCATGTCAAGGAAAAAGCGACTCACTCCCTATTATTAAAACACAAAATCCAAAATAAATAGAAGGCAGAATGTACAAACTCGGTATATGTATGGTACCTTGAGGAGGGCCCATCACCGTGCAGAACCAGTACACTTCCTTATCATTGAGAGCGACGAAACCTGTCCTCTTACCCACATCTACAAATTGTTGGACCACGCCTAGCTCGAACCCGTGGCCCTCCGGGTACATGGACAATCCGCGCATTGCCGATCGGCCTGCATAAACCGGCGGGTGAAGTCCAAGCCAGCGCGCCACAACAGTGCACGCCATCGCATCCTATGACAGCCTACATGTACAGTAATTATGGTGCGGATACATTAAAGTTGCTAACTTACCTCATCTTATTTCAAATTCAAAAGAAGGTAACTCGAGAACTGTGGGCACCTTAGACTTTATGACGGTCCCATCATCAAGCGTGACGATGCAAATGGAGGAGCCTTGTTCTCCTTGGGTTTCGATGCGAGTTGTCTTGGAAGAGAATCGAATGCTGTTTGGAGGAAGCTCCTCTGCCAGAACTTCCAACAAGGCTTTTCGATGAATCGTTCTCGGCGGAGCTCCGCTCCTGCTTAATGCACAAGGCATGGTTTTACACCATTGGCATGCGAAAACACATACATAAGATAAAACAGTATCCAGATCAATTAGCCAATTGTTTGCAACAAAAAGATTATGAAATAATCAAACGTAATTGATTGTTGATTTTATTTCATGAAATAAGCTGTTAAAACAGAGATTACTTAAAACCCGTTCATGTTATATTTCTGTCGGTCATCTGTAGCATCTTGTCCGAATAGAATAATGGAGGACCCCCCCTAAAATCCCCTGAACCCTGTCAATGCCCGAATAGAATAATGGAGAAACCACCCCCCCTTCAAAAAATAATGAAATATTATTGAAAATGATTTACATTATCATTAGTAGTTCCACATAGGAGGGCGAATGTCCATATTAGCGATTTCCGATCAAAGTGTATTAGGTTTATGATTTTTTCGATATTTTTCCCATTTTCTATCATTAGCATATGAAAGATACATGCATAAAAATAATCTTAATCTAGATAAATTTCCAATTTGATCTAAATAAAAAGAGCATGAAATAATCAAACTTAATTAATTGGTGATCTCCTTCAAAGATGGGCTATAAAAATAGAGGTTGCTTATCCTGTTCCTGGTGTATTTCCGTCGGTCACCTGTATCATTACATGCAAACATAATATATAGTAGATCTAAGACATTTAGGATCCGTTCGTTTGGCGAAAAACAAAGCACTTCCAAAAAATATTTTCCAGGAAGTCATTTTCCTGAAAAATGACAACATTTTCCAGTGTTCGTTTGAAACTTAAAATTTCCGAAAAATATTTTGATAATTTTTTTTGGAAAATTATCTGGCAACCGGCAGCAACGGCAAGCGACCAGCGGTGGTGGCGGCGGCAAGCAACCGGTAGCGGTGACAGGTGGCCGGCGACGACAGGCGTTCGACGGCGACAACCAGCGTCCGGCGGCTAACGGTCTGCGATGGTCCGATGGTCCAGCGATCAAAGATTTGACAATTAAATTGCTCGTAGACTCATGACAAGAGATAGAGAGGAGATCCAAAAAATGTTTTCCACTTTTCAAAAACATAAAACATTTCTCTTAGTTTTAGAAGGAAATTTTTGGTTGATTGGAAAACATTTTCTTTATGAAAATATTTTCTGCCCTCCAAAGAACTCAGTTTTCGAAAAATATTTTCCGGAAGATTATTTTCTGCCAAACGAACGAACCCTTAATGGTAAATAAAGGAAACGGTGATGATGAGAAGTTAGCTAGAAAATATGACGGGAATTTGAGATTCACCCGTTATTTGGAGCATAACGCTCTTCTTGAATCGATTTGGTCCGGACATTAGTTGCGTATCCCCTAATAGACAAGTGCCAAAAAAAAAAAGTTATCAGCATACAAATCAATAAAATTAGTCATTCTACTTATTGGAAATTGTCAAATACACTCAAGATCAAGCATCCCAGATCTTTAATTTTACAAGAACCAATTTAAGAAATTCCCCAACCTTAAGTTCCACTCAGTATATCTTGCTTGAACTAACTGATTCCTCTTTCTCAATGACATAGCGCTCTTCCCCTTCATTTGATGTCTATCAAGGTGTTTAGTTACATTGTTCTAAGTATGAATCCCATAGGTAAATAGGTAAATTTTATACTTAAAGTACATCACTTGCAAAGAAAGAATGACGGAAAAAGAAAATCAATTGCATTGATCGATCGCAATCGAGTTTGCGGAATGCATCAAAGTCGGGTCACTGCAAGTGAAATTGAATTGGACTTCGACTAAGTTTGACGATGTAGGAGATTGGGAGCATTTTACTTCCTCCATCGCGAGTTGTTCAAAATGGAAAAGGAGCAACAGCAAGAGTCGGCTTCATGTATAAAGGGGCAAACAGGAACACTTTGTATTCATGTTTACAGAGCAAACGAGGACACTTTCTGCTCATGTGCGAAGGGGAAATGGATCACCTGCCCTAGCGGCAGCTGATTTGCTTCTATTGGCGACGGTCTGATCTAAATCGGACCGTCGCCATCCAACCAAAACCCTCCCTATTTTACGGAAATGCCCCCCACTCCCTTCTTTTGGCCCTCAAATCTCCTGCTCCTGACGCCGGGGCAGGAGACCCGGATCCGTACAAAGAGGAAACGAGGACATTACCTGTCAGAAGGAGCATAAAGGGATAAAAGCTTGTCCGAAAGACCGAGCGCGTCGAGTGCGACCCATGCATTATTGTAGAGACCGATAGCTGCGCCGGTCGTTCGCAGCTCCTTCGATCTCTCGAGGACTAGTGCTTGGACACCGACCTTCTTAAGGGCCACGGCCATCGCCAGCCCTGCAATTCCTCCGCCCACTATCACCACCTCCTCCATATGTATGATCGTCGAGCTTGTGAGTACGTAGTGTTCTTGTTTTGGACTGGGATAAGCAGTTTCTTATCTTTGCAGCCGCCATTTATCCTGTGCTTTTCGACTTCTAGAGGTAGCATATGCCAATGCTTCACCTACTGCTGAGAAGCTGCGCCGGTCTCGTGAATTGACGTCTGGAAAGGTCTGTTCATTCGTGTTTAGCCGCTAGAGGGTGGCCAACTTCTTCGAAACCCCAGTCCGGCGCCGGTAAAAGAAATAAGATCACAGAAATCAATTGGAAAGTACTCACAAAAAGGTTGGTTTAACTGGCGAATGTTCATGATATAAATTGGCAAAAGTTGGGTCCGTGGCCAAGTCAAAAAGATGTTGAACCATCAATGTTAGGACTGAATTGTCACAAAAAAAAGGACTAAATCAATAAAATTGCAAAAGGTTTATAATTTTTTTCAACAATTGTCGCACGTCGAAGGCAAGACACAAATGTGAAAACTAGACCTAATGGTACAATTAGGAGGAAACTTCCCCACTAAGGACCACTACAGTTCCTTATCGTTGAGAGGGACAAAACCTGCCCTCTTGCCCACGTCCGCAAACCGCCGGAACCTGCAGCCAAGGTCTAATCCATGGCCCTCTAGGAACACGGACAAGCCACCCACCGCCGACTAGCCCGAATAGACCGCCGACTCGCGCTAGCAAGTGCGCGAGCGCGTGTTGTTGTTCCAAATTGGGATGAGGAGTCGCTTACACTATGGTTGCTAGCTATTTGTCGCATGGGAATGTTTGTTGTCCTTTTGATAGCAACGTAACTTCTTAGGCATGCTATTGAAACGTCACTATGAATAGTACAGCTGCTGTTCAATTTTTCAGAATTAAATTTTGCTGAACTATGGGCGTGAAAGGTCTAACCACATGTGTTTTTGAGATATTTGTGTAAAAATTCCTGAACTCATATACGACGGCTTTAGTCTTAAACTAATAAGTTATGCTAATTCAATTCTTAACCTTTTTATATGATGATTAATTAGCCCTAAACCTTTCAACTGTAATAATTTAATTCTAAACATATTGAGAATTTAAAATTTTAGTCCTAAATATTTTAATAACTAGTCAATGCAGTCCTTTAGAGAAATTTTGATTAGAAATTGATGAAGAACTGCATTGGCAGCTCATTGAAAAGTTGATTGCCAAATTTGCACAGTTGAAAGATGTAAAATTGAATTGACTGTCATACAATGAATACAGAAGGCACAACTAAAAGGTTTAAGACTAAAATGGTCACCATGCAATAAGGTTTAGGGCTTTTTGCACATTTTTTGCTAGTGTATTTTTACTTTTGGGAAAATTGCCAAAAAAAGTCCTAAACATTTTTTTTTGTCAAATCAATCCTAAATCTTTGCAAGTTGTGCTATATAAATCCTTCCCACCAGAGGAAGCACACATGGTGCCGACGTGGCTCACCAGAACGCCGATGTGGCTTGCCAGAGCTCCCCGGTGACGACCTAGCGCCAACTTTTCTTTTCTTCTTCTTCTTCTTCTTCTTCTTCTTCTTCTTCTTCTTCTTCTTCTTCTTCTTCTTCTTCTTCTTCTTCTTCTAGACGGGGCAGCCTTTGGGGCGGCGGAGCCCTCGCCAGCGACGGGCGAGGGCGGCCGGGGCTGGGGAGGCCGCCGTCGGCCTCACCCGTCGCCGGCAAGGGCGGAGCAAGGCCGACCTCACCCGAATCTGGGCAGGGCAGCCCCGCCCGCCCCTGCTAGCAAGGGCGGACAGGGCCACCCAAATTTGGGTGGGGGCAGCCTCGCCCGTCCCCTAGCGAGGCCGACCAGCAGCAGGCGGAGGCTGGGCGAGGGCGCCCTCGCCCAAATCTAGGCGGGGCAGCCCCACCTCTGCCCAAATGTAGGCGGCCTTGTCCGCCCCTGCCAGCAGAGGCGGGGCTGTCCCGCCCAAATCTGGGTGGGGGCAGCCTCGCCCGGCCCCTAGTGAGGCCGACCAGCGGCAGGCAGGGGCTGGGCGAGGGCGCCCTCGCCCAGATCTAGGCGGGGCAGCCCCGCCTCTGCCCAGATCTGGGCGGCCCTGACAAGGCTGGACAGGGCCACCCAGATCCGGGCGAGGCCGGCCTCGCCTCGCCCTCGCCGGCGATGGGTGAGGCTGGTGGCGGCCTCCCCAACCCCCGCCGCAGGCTCCGCCTCCCCAAAGGCTGCCCCACCCAGAAGAAGAAGAAGGAAAAGAAATAAGAAAAGTTGGCGCCACGTATGCTTCCTCCGGTAGGAAAAACTTATATGGCACAACTTGTAAACATTTAGGACTAATTTGGCACAAAAAAAAAGGTTGATGACTTATTTGGCACAAGTGGCAAAGATTTAGGACTTTTTTGGCACTTTTCCCTGTTACTTTTAGATGTAAAAATACGCATATTAACACAAAATCATCCATTTTGAACTCCTTCTGGTGAGTAGGTGCCCCCGTCTTGTAACTTGACATACCATTGTGAAAGCCAATGCGCAAGCATGGACCTCATCTTATTTCAATTCGTATCCAATAGTGTCTTGTAGAGAGCTGGAATCCAAATTGGACTGAGCTAATGAATGATCAAACACAGGATGTTTAGTCAATCTGCGAATTTGATCCAAACATTCACGTTGTTGTTTCTGCTGGAATTTGGAATGAAAAGAGAGGTCGCAAGCACCAATCCTTAACAAGTCAAGCGGGTAAAATGAAGTTCAATGAACCTAAAGTGCTCTCGTACTTTAATTTCCTCTCGTACTTGAATTTCCAAATGAATGCCAAACCCCTCAGAGAAAGACTCCTTAATCGAAGTCCTCGTAATTAAGCTTAATAGGATAGGGAGTCCCTTTATCTTCTGATAGCTTTATTGTTGTGGCTAATGTGTTGTCTTTTGATAGGTAGATATCTCCTTGCATGTATGCTCAGCTTATGAGGAACGAGATGTTGGGGACTTAGTGTTCAAGTCCCCTAAATGTTTGTGAATGAGCATAAGTAAAGAATGGTGACTTTTCAATCATTCGCGTCCATTCGTCAAAGTTGGTCGGTCATGTCCATTCGTCAAAGAGTCAGTCGGTCGGTCGTGCCCATTCATGAAAGGGACGCCATTCTTCATTATACATGTTCGGAAAAAAAAAAACTGAACGATCAAGAATGTCGATGCATTCGGGTTTGGGTAGATGTGGTAGTGCGGTATCATTCACAGTACAGTTACGTTCAACGTTTTCTCTCGCTTTAGTACCGCACGAGAGGAAGAGAGACTTATTCTATCCTGGGAGGCGATTGTTCGACAGCCTTGATATGTGTATAAGGCGGGCAAATTCGTCTTAAGGACACGACGTGAATTCGTCGGGTTCAAGTACAAATCTACACTAAAGCTATTATGAGGATCGATCGACATATTGTTCTAGGTTTTGCTCTTCCACTTTGCTATTCGTGAACATTGTTTGATTGTGTATACTTTGTTGTTCTCGAACATCATGTTAATGTAAAATATTTTCCATGTTCGTTTATTGTCTTATGCCAATTCTATATGTTTCCCAAACACTGCATTCATATCTACAACACGAGAAACATAAAAAAAGGAAATTGTAAAGAGAACAAAGAGTTAGGATTTTGCTAACATGTAAAACCCTTCAACATCGGAATGAGATAGATATGCTGCACTAGGCAGCCTTTTCACCGGCTATATCAAGTTACAATTACAAGAGAGATTGCCTCAATATATAACAACAGTGTAAGGCATGCAAAGTTAAGGTATAGATTACATGGACACCCTTTCACGAAAATTCGACAACCTATGGACCGGGAGCTTTAGGCTTCAAGTTTGACAATGCTTTCAGCTATGAGCCTCCACAACTCAATCAATCTCCCAGTCAAAGACAGATCTTCAAAACATCAATTGTCTCTCGTAATCTTTCCTCGACTTTGTAATCCAAATTGTCCTAACGCGAGGACACCTCCTCATCGCTAACCATGGAGCCAACTGAGGCAATGCATAGTCTCAGTTTCTCAATGGAAACATCTTTGGTTAACATTTTTGCTCGATTCTTCGCATAACAAATGTCTTCAATGAGAATTCCCCATCATCTATCGACTTAGGAGCATGGTTCGTTGTGTTTTGTCCTTAAATGATATATAGGATTGTTGGTTAGACAAAGAACGCTTTACTATCACGGAATAAGACACATCCATCATGCTCCCTCTCTCTCTCTCTCTCTCTCTCTCTCTCTCTCTCTCTCTCTCTCTCTCTCTCTCTCTCTAAGGTTTCTTAGTAGCCACATTACAGCTTCATTCTTGGATCAATCATAAATTTGTTCACAACTTCCACTGCACGAGCCATATTTGGGACACACATTAGCAGAGGTGAAAAGTTTAGTAAATCTTTGATATTGTAACAGCCCGCTTTCAACCCCACTTTTTGAGGCCCAATAATGTGAATTTTAGGGTTTAATCAGCGGCTCGATAGCCCTGGAAGTGCCCCGAACTAAACCATGAACTTTCTTTTCGGGCGATTCCGGACTTCCGAAAATCGCGTTTTGGTTCCCCGATATTTAAATAATTTCATTTTGGCCCCAAAAGAAGTGAATTTTTGTCCTATGGATAATTTTAGAAAAATTTGGGAAAGTTGATTTTTTGTCAACATTGACCATTGACCGGGTCAATGTTGATCGTTGATTGGTCAAACGGACCAATCCTGCCGCTGGACCGGTTCGGCCGGGGGAGATCCGGTCTGACTGGCCCAACCCCACGCGAACCAACCTAGCCCCCCTTCCCCTCTCCTTCTCTTTGGCCTTCCAGCGAGCACATGAGGTGCGCACGCGAGAGCCGTCCCATCGGCAAGAGGTGGCTGACCAACTGCAGCCTACGACCTGTCATCCACCGTAGGCGTCCCGTCGATGAGCGAGACGGCCGTTGGATGGCCGCCACGTGGCCTCGGCGGCGAGTCTTCTTCCTCCCCACGCGACTGCCCCTTGTTCTCCCACCCGAGCGACAACGTCTCTTCTCAACACTCGATCTCCCTCCTCCGACCTCCGTTCCGCTCACCGTTGATGGCGTTGGAAAGCTTGAGACGCCGGCTTCAAGACCCAGGAACTGTCACCCTTGTCTCCGCTTCATTTGCCACCAGCAGCCCCCGAAAGAGACACCAACGGCTACTGTTCATCCTTGTTCACCGAAGAGGAGTTCGCCGGATTTGGGCCGTCCTGGCCACACCCAAGCCGAGCCACCGCCTCCAACGCATCCTTGGAAGCTCCTTAGGCCTCGTAGAGGTAGTCGTTGTTGTCGATTTGGTCCAGAAGTCGCCGAAGGAACCCCCGAAGCACAATGATACCCATTCCGTCGGACTCGCGGTGAGCAGCCACCGCGGGCGTTCCGGCAAGACCCAGCCACCGCCATTGGTCCCAAACGAAAGCTATGAGCCTTCTGAGTCCATATCTACTAGTTGTGGCCACCGGCACCGCGCCATTCACCGGGATCTAGCTACGAAGCGCGACCCTCTCCCCTGGAAGCCCCTAACCGCGAGCCGCCGTTTTCTCCGAACCGTTTCTTCCTCCTCCAACCACCTCAGCTGCTGCCACCTGTCAGAAAAGACTCATGGGAGTCTCCTCTATGCAGCCTAGCCATTCATCGTCATCGATTTGGCCCAGGGAGGGCAAATCGAGCCGCGACCCAACCGCCCATTCCGCCGACCCGATTTCCGACTCGACTAACCCAATCGGGTCTATTCACTGCCATTCAGCCCGTTTGGAGCCGCTCTGGCGCCAAACGGCCAGAGTGGTTATTGACCCCGGTTCACTTTGATTTTGGTTTTTAGCCGAGGAATTAGGACAGTGTGCCCCAGTCATCAATTGATGGGATGACTTGAGTCGAACAAGTTTAGTGCTCTATGCTTGATTTTGCTGTACCTTTTAGAGATGGGTTGTACCAGTCGTCGTGTTTCATGGGTGATGTTTAGCTGAAGTTGGAAAGAACTGACCCAAATCAAACCCTTCATGATGCAACTGATCATCAATCAAGTGATGAGGTTCTTAGAAATTGGGAGAAAACACGAGTGCAACCGTGAGACAACGAATACCATGAACTTTTCAGATATGAATTGCACTGAACTCCATCGTCGTTTATTGAAAATAATACATAAGACCATTATCCACTTGCAACTTGGCTATTGGATGGAGCTTTTGGAACTACATGAAGGCAAAGGGGAGACCTTAGGAAGCTTGCCACAATCATATCGAGTCGCGCTAATTAGTCTAGTCAAGAGAAGCCTATATAACACAACATCCCTTAGGAACCTCATCAATCGACTGGACCCATCGTGCTGAAGCCAACCCGAGAAGTATGACGCTGCTATCAATACCGTCACCCTCCATCTTCTCTCCTTCACATACCTCTCCATAGCTAATCCGATATCCCAGGTCTCGAGTTTGCCATCCATGGAAACCGATTCCCCCAAGTGCCGACCCAATACCACCGCATCCTCGAGTGCGGAACATACGCCCTGGCCCAAGTCGGGGGTCATTGGGTGCATGGCGTCTCCAGCCACCGTGATGTTTGATCGGGCAAGGTTTCCGAACAGGATGTCCCAAGGATATCGGAACATCAGCGGGGCCCAGGTCAAGCTCGAAGGATCGGAGTGCTTGACGACATCGGCGAACACCAGCGGGAAGTCCTTCGCCCAATTCTCGGTCACTTCCCTTTGCATCATTTCTGGATCTTTATTTTCTACACTTGGACGAATTGAAACGTTAGGATTCAGGGAAGATGAGTGCGCTATCATTGTAAGGGATATCAGAGTCCAGTGAGGTTAAGACTCTAAAAAGAAATTCGCAGATATTGATTGGCAAACATTTGTAAATAGTCGGCTTCATCTAGTCAATGTTTATCACATGTAGTGCTTCCCCTATTCATGAATTAATTACTTAAAACTATCTCTCCATTTTCTCCATTGTAGCATATCAAGGAAAAAGCGACTCACTCTCTATTGTTAAAACACAAAATCCAAAATAAATAGAAGGCAGAATCTACAAACTTGGTATATGTATGGTACCTTTAGGAGGGCCCATCACCGAGCAGAACCAGTACACTTCCTTATCATTGAAAGCGACGAAACCTGTCCTCTTACCCACATCTACAAATTGTTGGACCACGCCTAGCTCGAACCCATGGCCCTCCGGGAACATGGATAATCCGCCCATTGTCGATCGGCCTGCATTAACCGGCGGGTGAAGTCCGAGCCAACGCGCCACAACAGAGTGCACGCCATCGCATCCTATGACAGCCTACATGTACAGTAATTATGGTGCGGCTACATCAAAGTTGGTAACTTACCTCATCTTATTTCAAACTCAAAAGAAGGTAACTCGAGAACTGTGGGCACCTTAGACTTTATGACGGTCCCATCATCAAGCGTGACGATGCAAATGGAGGAGCCTTGTTCTCCTTGGGTTTCGATGCGAGTTGTCTTGGAAGAGAATCGAATGCTGTTTGGAGGAAGTTCCTCTGCCAGAACTTCCAACAAGGCTTTTCGATGAATCATTCTCGGCGGAGCTCCGCTCCTGCTTAATGCACAAGGCATGGTTTTACACCATTGGCATGCGAAAACATACATAAGATAAAACAATATCCAGATCCATTATCCAATTGTTTGTAACAAAAAGATTATGAAATAATTAAACGTAATTGATTGTTGATTTTATTTCATAAAATAAGCTGTTAAAACGGAGATTACTTAAAACCCGTTCATGTTATATTTCTGTCGGTCATCTGTAGCATCTTGTCCGAATAGAATAATGGAGGATCCCCCCCCCCCCCCCCCCCCCACTAAAATCCCCTAACCCCTGTCAATGCCCGAATAGAATAATGGAGAAACACTCCCCCCTCCCCCCAAATCCCCTGAGGGCATCCGGATACACCTAGGTGAGGGTTGCCAGCTTTTTCCTGTGGCCAACAACTTGAGGACCTACACTTGGGAAAAAACAAAAAAACAAAATAAATTCTGAAAATAATGAAATATTATTAAAAAAATAGTTTACATTATCATTAGTAGTGCCACATAGAAGGGCAAATATCCATATTAGCGATTTCCGATCAAAGTGTATTAGGTTTATGATTTTTCCGATATTTTTCCCATTTTCTATCATTAGCATATAAAAGATATGCATAAAAATAATCATAATCTAGATAAATTTCCAATTTGATCTAAATAAAAAGAGCATGAAATGATCAAACTTAATTAATTGGTGATCTCCTTCAAAGATGGGCTATAAAAATAGAGGTTGCTTATCCCGTTCCTGGTGTATTGCCGTCGGTCACCTGCATCATTCTGTGCAAACAGGAATATATAGTAGAAGAGAACAAGAAATCGACTGATGTAAGACATTTAATAGTAAATAAAGGAAATGGTGATGATCAGAAGTTAGCTAGAAAATATGACGGGAATATGATATTCACCCGTTATTTGGAGCATAACGCACTTCTTGAATCGATTTGGTCTGGACATTAGTTATGTATCCCCTAATAGACAAGTGCCCAAAAAAAAGTCATCAGAATACAAATCAATAAAATTAGTCATTCTACTTAATGGAAATTGTCAAATACACTCAAGATCAAGCATCTCAGATCTTTAATTTTACAAGAACCAATTTAAGAAATTCCCCAACCTTAAGTTCCACTCAGTATATCTTGCTTGAACTACCTGATTCCTCTTTCTCAATGACATAGCACTTTTCCCCTTCATTTGATGACTATCAAGGTGTTTAGTTACATTGTTCTAAGTATGAATCCCATTGTAACTTCAATAGGTAAATCTTATACTTAAAGTACATCACTTGCAAAGAAAGAAAGACAGAAAAAGAAAATCAATTGCACTGATAGATCGCAATTGAGTTTGCGGAATGCATCAAAGTCGGGTCACTGCAAGTGAAATTGAATTGGACTTCAACTAAGTTTGACAATATAGGAGACTGGGAGCACTTTACATCTTCCATCACGAATTGTTCAAAATGGAAAAGGAGCAACACCAAGAGTCGGCTTCATGTATAAAGGGCAAACAGGAACACTTTCTATTCATGTTTACAGAGCAAACGAGGACACTTTCTGCTCATGTACAAAGAGGAAACGAGGACATTACTTGTCAGAAGGAGCATAAAGGGATGCGAGCTTGTCCGAAACACCGAGTGCGTCGAGTGCGACCCATGCATTAATGTAGAGACCGAGAGCTGTGCCGGTCGATCGCAGCTCCTTCGATCTCTCGAGGACTAGTGCTTGGACACCGACCTTCTTAAGGGCCACGGCCATCGCCAGCCCTGCAATTCCTCCGCCCACTATCACCACCTCCTCCATATGTACGATCGTCGAGCTTGTGAGTACCTAATGTTCTTGTTTTGGACTGGGATAAGCAGTCTCTATCTTTGCAGCCACTACTTATCCTGTGCTTTTCGACTTTTAGACGTAGCATATGCCAATGCTTCACCTACTGCTGAGTAGCTGCGCGGGTCTCGTGAATTGACGTAACATTCTCGAAAGGTCTATTCATTCGTGTTTAGCCGCGGCCTCGAGCTCTTATAGAGGGTGGCCAACTTCTTCGAAACCCCGGTCCGGTGCCGGTAAAAGAAATAAGATCACAGAAATCAATTGGAAAGTACTCACAAAAAGGTTGGTTTAACTGGCAAATGTTCATGATATAAATTGGCAAAAGTTGGGTCGTGGCCAAGTCAAAAGATGTTGAACAATCAATGTTAGGACTGAATTGGCACAAAAAAAAAGATTTAAGATAATAAAATTGCAAAAAGTTTATGATTTTTTTCGACAATTGTCCCAGTCGAAGGCAAGACACAAATGTGAAAACTAGACCTAATGGTACAATTAGGAGGAGACTTCCCCACGAAGGACTAGTACAGTTCCTTAACGTTGAGAGGGACAAAACCTACCCTCTTGCCCACATCCGCAAACTGCCGGCACCATCGACTAGGAACACAGACAAGCCGCCCACCGCCGACTGGCCCGAATAGACCTGCGGGCAAAGTCCTAGCCGATTGGCCTCGACAAAGTGCACGCCATCGCATCCCACGACAAGCTATATGTACAATAATCACGGTTTGGATAGATTAAAGTCGCGAGTTACCAAAAATTATTTCGACTCGAAAGAACGTGCTCGAGAAGTCTAGAGACCTTAGACTTTACGATGGACCCATCATCAAGAATGATAATGCAAATGGATGAGCCTTGTGTTGGCAGTGAAGCCAAATATTACGTAAGATATTATGTGAGGGTTATTTGTCTTTTATATAGATTTGCTTTTAAGTTAAAAGCAATATCTTTATATGAGCAATATTACGTTTTCTATTTTTAGCATAAGATGTGAAAAGAAAGAGGAAAGAAAAAGAGAGAAAGAAAAAAAAAAGAGAAAAAGAGAGTTTTTTCTTTGTAAGTGTTCTCAATCTCTTTTGTGCTCTAATCTTGAGAATATCGTGGTTGTATTCATCTATCTTCAAAGTTTAGTGGATTCACAGAGTGCCTTTGTGCGGAGACGTAGCCCAAGTTTGGGTGAACTTCGATAACGAATTCTCTGGTGTCTTCTTCAGATTTGATTTCTTTATTATTATATTATGCCTGGGTAGATCGTTTGTTCGCGTGATTTTGTGGAATCGACGTGTGGTTTCTTAGCAACTGGTATCAGACCCTGGTTTGGCTAATCGAGAGCATCGACGGTTTTTTCAATGAAGTTTGATTGAAAGCAAACGGTATGGCAGAAGATAAAATCAGAATCGATAAATTCGATGGGCAAGATTTTGGATGGTGGAAACTTCAAATTGAAGATTATCTTTATCAGAAAGATCTTTATGCACCACTTAAGGGTTAGAAACCAAAGATGGCTGAAGAGGATTCGACAATAGAATCCAAATGGAAAATACTTGATCGAAAGGCGCTGGGTGCAATTCATTTAGGATTAACGAAAAATACGGGTTATCACATCGCGAAAGCAAAGACTACAAAAGAAGCGATGGATATTCTTACGAATATGTATGAGAAGCCGTTTACGTCAAATCAGGTATTTTTATTGAAGAAATTGGTTAATATGAAATTATCTGACAAAGGTTCTGTGGCAGAGCATATTAACAATTTTACACAAGTCACGGGTCAGTTGAAATCCGCAAGCATAAATCTGGAAAGAAAGCTTCAAGCTTTATTATTTTTATGTTCACTTCCAGAAAGTTATAATACTGCAGTGTAGGGTATTTCAAGCACCATGAAGGATGATTTGACTCTGGATGATGCTGTGAGTAGAATCATGGATGAAGAGATGCGAAGAAAAGTCTCAGGTAGAGATAATTTTTCAGCATCTTCATCATCTACGGTACTAGGTGTGGAAAACCGCGGAAGAAGTAAAAGCAGAGGAAAATTCACTTGGCGTGGTAGATCACAATCAAGGGGAAAGAGGCCAGTTGCAAAAGATGAGTGTTGGTTTTGTCATAAAATCAGGCACCGGAGGTTTTAATGTGAAGCCTATTTAAAGAAGCAACATGATGAGAATCAAGGGGCTAATGTGGTTAGTGATGAACCATTAATAGAAAATTTGTGTTTATCTACAAGGTCTGACTTGATGACAGACAAGTGATTTATTGATTCCGGTGCTTCTTTTCATTGCACATCGCAAAGATAAATATTTGTTGATTATGCCAGTGGAGATTTTGGGCAAGTGGTTGTGGGAAACGGCCACACGTGTCCAATTGTTAGCAAAGGAACTGTGACATTGAACATCTTAGGTGGAGGACATCTAGTTTTACGTGAAACTAGACATATCCCAGAATTGAAGAAAAATCTTATTTGAACTAGTAAACTTGACAAAAAAGGTTTTGTAACAACCTTTGGGTAGGGAGAGTGGAAGATACCTCAGGGGCAAGAGTAGTAGCAAAGGGAAAGCGTATGGGTACACTTTACCTTCTCCAAAGAGACAATATCAGTGACATGGTTGCAACTACAATGGCTACAGGTAATTTATCTATTCTTTGACATTATCGTTTATGGCATCTTGGTGAAAAAGGTGTAAAACAATTACATTCAAGAAAATTGCTTCCAGGTTTACAAAAAGTTGAGTTAGATTTTTGTGAGAGTTGCATTTATGGAAAACAAAAAGCAGTAAGTTTTCAATTGAATGTGCGACAAAATAAAAATCAGAAATTAGAGTTGGTTGACACTGATATATGGGAACCGGCACAGGAACTCTCTTATGGTGGCAAGAGATATTTTGTCACATTTATTGATGATGCAACAAGAAAGACTTTGGTTTATGCTCTGAAAGAAAAATCATAAGTTTTTGGAATATTTAAAATGCGGAAAATCATGGTAGAAAAGGAAACTAGTTATCACGTGAAATATTTGAAATCTGATAATGGCGGTGAATACACAAGTAAAAAATTTGCAGAATATTTGAGCCAAGAAAGCATACATGGGTTGAAAACCGTTCCTAGAACTCCTCAAGAAAACGGTGTTGCTAAGAGAATGAACAGGACCATTCTAGAACGTGTGAGATGCATGAGGCTACATGCGGGTCTCCCGCTACACTTATGGGCTGCTACAGTTGATGCTGCTGTTTATCTTATCAACAGAAGTCCATCTAGTGCGTTGGATGGAAAAACACCGCAAAAACAGTGGTCAGGTAAAAAGATTAATTATTCTTACCTGAAAGTTTTTGGGTGTATTACATATCCTTTAATTGACAGGGAAGATTAAAAAAAACTTGATGCTAAGTCCCAAAAGTGCGTCTTTATCAAATATGGTGGCAATGAGTATGGCTACAGGCTTTGGGATTATGAGAATAACAAAATCATCCGCAGTCAGAATGTGGTATTCCATGAAGAAAAGATGTACAAGGATCGTCAAACAGAGCATGAAAAAGAAAAAGAGCCAGAATATATTGAGTTAGATACAATGCCCATGAACATGATTCCAACAAATCAGGGTACACGTGAAGAAGAGATTCAAGATGAACCTATTATCAGTGAGGAGGAAATTCAAGAGAAACATAATGATTTAGAGGAAAATAATGACTCTGAAGAACCTACGTTGAGGAGGTCTACACGTGTGAGAACGCCAAAGGTAATTTTTTATCCATCGTCATCAAATATTGTTTTGAGTCATGTCTTGTACACAGATTCGGGAGAATCGGAGACTTATGATGAGGCAAAGAAAGACACATCTCACGTGAAGTGGGAACATGCTATGAAAGACGAGATGAGCTCGTTAATTCAGAACAAAACTTAGGAGTTAACCAAGTTGCCCA
The DNA here is from genome assembly GCA_030064385.1 of Melaleuca quinquenervia. Classification (NCBI taxonomy): domain Eukaryota; kingdom Viridiplantae; phylum Streptophyta; class Magnoliopsida; order Myrtales; family Myrtaceae; genus Melaleuca; species Melaleuca quinquenervia. Next base: position 17,394,093 of record CM057726.1, read on the forward strand.
CAGGTAAAAAGGCTTTATTAAATAAGTGGGTGTACAGGATCAAAAATGAAGCTGATGGTAATATCAGATACAAGGCGAGGCTTGTAGTTAAAGGCTATTCTAAAAAAGAATGTATTGATTACTCTGAAATATTTTCACCAGTAGTGAAGATGATATCAATAAGACTTTTATTGAGTATTGTTGCGGTGAAGGATCTTCATCTTGAGCAATTAGATGTAAAAACAACATTTTTACATGGTGACTTAGATGAAGAATTATACATGGCGCAACCTAAAGGTTTTGAAGTTCAAGGTAAGGAGCACATGGTATGTCGCTTGAAGAAAAGTTTGTATAGCTTAAAACAAGCTCCGCGACAGTGGTACCTAAAGTTTGATGGTTTCATGGAAGCAAACGGATTTACACATTGTGAGTCTGATCATTGTGTTTATTTTCACAAGTATAGCGATGGTGATATTGTGTATCTCTCTTTATATGTGGATGACATGCTAGTAGCTAGTTCTAATATCAAGAGAATCGCAGATGTGAAAAAGATGTTAGCATCACAATTTGCTATGAAAGACTTGAGAAGCCAAGAATATTTTAGGCATGAAAATCATCAAGGATAGGAAAAATAAGAAATTATGGCTGTCGCAGGAAGATTATGTGAATAAGGTGTTAAAGAGATTTAGCATGGATAAAGCAAAACCGGTTGCAATTCCTTTAGCGAATCACTTCAAACTTTCAAAAAGTTTGTGTCCGAGTACTCAAGCTTTGAGAGATGAGATGACGATAGTTCCATATGCATCAACAGTAAGAAGTTTGATGTATGCCATGGTAAGCACGAGACCAGATATTGCACAAACAGTGGGAGTAGTAAGTCGATATATGCAGAACCCAGGCAATGAGCATTGGAATGTAGTAAAGTGGATATTGAGATATCTAGCAGGCACATCAAATTATTCTCTTTGTTATGGTGGTACATCTCTAAAATTGGAAGGTTATGTAGATGCAAATCAGATGAATAATCCAGATAGTGGTGATGATATCATTGGATATGTCTTTACAGTTGCAGGTACAGCAGTGAGTTGGGTATCTCAACTACAGCAAGTGGTGGCTCTATCGACGACGGAATCCGAGTAAGTGGCGGTCACAAAAGCCTCCAAGGAAATCATATAGTTACAAGAGTATATAGAGGAGTTACATTGAAAGTAGCCGATGAGCACACTATGGTGGGATTGTCAGAGTGCAGTGCACTTAGCTAAGAATGCAGCTTATCACAAAAAGACGAGACACATCAAGAAGCGTTATCACTTCATCAGGAAAGCATTAAAAGATAATGAGTTAAAGCTACAAAAAATTGATGGCTCGAAGAATCCTGCTAATATGTTGACCAACGTAGTAGACAGAGAAAAACATATTTTTTATACTACTGCTATTGGTATTACTCCATGTTAATTGAAGAGGAGTAACGCAGAGGCACAAATTCCAGTTACTAGCTTTTGAAGAAGATGGTTGAAAAGTTGCTTGGTGCATCGGGTATATTTGTCTTCAAGTGGGAGATTGTTGGCAGTGAAGCCAAATATTACGCAAATATTATGTAAGATATTATGTGATGGTTATTTTGTCTTTTATATAGATTTGCTTTTAAGTTAAAAGCAATATCTTTATATTAGCAATATTCCGTTTTCTATTTTTAGCGTAAGATGTGAAAAGAAAGAGGAAAGAAAAAGAGAGAAAGAAAAAAAAAAGAAAAAGAGAGTTTTTTCTTTGTAAGTGTTCTCAGTCTCTTTTGTGCGCTGATCTTGAGAGAATATCGTAGTTGTATTCATCTATCTTCAAAGTTTAGTGGATTCGCAGAGTGCCTCTGTGTGGAGACGTAGCCCAAGTTTGGGTGAACTTCGATAACGAATTCTCTGGTGTCTTCTTCAGATTTGATTTCTTTATTATTATATTATGCCTGGGTAGATCGTTTGTTCGTGTGATTTTGTGTAATCGACGCGTGAATTCTTAACACCTTGTTCTGCTAGGGTCTCAAAGGAAGTTATCTTGGAAGAGAGTCGAATGCTATTAGGAGGAAGCTCCTTTGCTAGGACTTCTAACAAGACTATTTGGTAAACCGCTCTTGCTTGGGCTCCGTGCCTGCTCAAGGCAGAACGCATGGTTCTTTATCATTAGCATATGAAAGACACGTGCATAAAGTTTATTGAATAAGATAATCCAATTTCATCTTACAAAAAGAGAATTCAATAATCAAACTTAATTAATTGGTGACCTTCTTAAAAGATTAACTGTAAAAACAGGAGTTATTTGTCCCATTGATGACAGAAAATATGAGAAACAAGGACCTTATTTGTGGATAGCATCGTAGAGGGGCGCGAGCTAAACCCCGAGCATGTCAAGCACGAGCCACGCATTAGGTTGGAGGCCAAGCGCCGCACCGGTCACTTGCAGCTCCTTTGGCCTCTGAAGGACGGGTGCTCGGACGGCGACCTCCTTAAGGACCACCGCCGTCGCCATCCCCGCAATGCCGACGCCCACTATCACCACCTCCTCCATATAATGATCGCCGTCGAATTTGAGCTAGCGAGTGCACGAGCGCTTGTTGTTGTTCCAAATTGGGATGGGGAGTCACTTACGCTATGGTTGCTAGCTCTTTGTCGCATGGGAACATTTGTTGTCCTTTTGATAGAAACGTAACTCCTTAGGCATGAAAGTGCTAGTGCAGTAAATAAATACGTAAAAGCTAATGCGGAAATATAAAGCTTCAGGATAATAAATAGAGTTATGGAGTAAAGAGAATTGAATACAAGATGTATAGTGGTTCGACTTAGATCAAGCCTACGTCCACTCTCCCACGGTGATAGCCGATTGGCTGGAGTCCACTATGAATCAAAAGAGTTACAATCTCAAGATCTACGCTTCTCAATCAAGAGTCTTCTTGCTCTCTCGAAGCTAATATGGATATTCCTCTTTTGTGTACAATGTAAGCGCTTGGTGAATGATGAGTGAAACAATCAGCTCAGACTCAGAATAAATCTCTCGTTCACGCTCTCCCTTAGATGACTAGAGGCATCCTCCTAATATACTCATTCATGCCTTTTTAACCGTTGGCACTTTCCAAAGGAATTCTTCCAATCTACTCGTTAAACAGAATCAATTAGAAGATCTCGAGCCATTTAAGGAATGTGATAAGAGTCCATCAATCATGGTCACCCATACAATCAAGATTGTTGGTTTCCAAAAGTAAATACTTGCTCAAACAACTCACATTCCAATTGATCGATTGTTTTCATAATCATAAAAATAATCAACCATATGTATCCAATCAACAAGCTGCCAAAGATTCACAAGTATGGAATCAAATAAACCTCCTGAGGTATCGCAGGATAAGTTGTAAGAAATTCGAAACACATCAGACTGTGTACTTCCAGACCGTCTAATATCTCTAGATCTTCTTATGCCTTCAGACCGTCTAATAATTTCCAGACCGTTTGAGTCTTCCAAATTCGTCCGTCCAATCTATCCATTGTATATAAGATTTCTTAGCCATAAATAGAATATGAGAAATCCTGTAAATCCCAATTATCCATAGAATCGAAATTTCCAACTTCCATAAATGAATACTTCCATATTGATCTTGATTATTAATTTGATCAATATCTTCCATCAAATCAGATATCATGTCCTTGATCCATATAGTAGGATAAGATATACAAAGAATGGAAAGAATCACAGCGACTGCCACGTCACACCAGACTATTTAAAGTTTGAAACTGATTTTGTCATCATCAAAATAATATATACGAATAATTCTTCAACAAGGCATGCTATTGAAACGTCACTATGAATAGTACAGCTGCTGTTCAATTTTTCATAATTGAATTTTGCTAAACTATGGGCGTGAAAGGTCTAACTACATGTGTTTTTGAGATATTTGTGCAAAAATTTCTGAACTCATATACGACGGCTTTAGTCTTAAACTAATAAGTTATGCTAATTCAATTATTAACCTTTTATATGATGATTAATTAGCCCTAAACCTTTCAACTGCAATAATTTAATTCTAAACATATTGAGAATTTAAAATTTTAGTCCTAAATATTTTAATAACTTGTCAATGTAGTCCTTTAGAGAAATTTTGATTAGAAACCAATGAAGAACTACATTGGCAGCTCATTGAAAACTTGATGGCCAAATTTGCACAGTTGAAAGATGCAAAATTGAATTGACTGTCATACAATGAATACAGAAGATACAACTAAAAGGTTTAGGACTAAAATGGCCGCCATGCAATAAGGTTTAGGGCTTTTTGGACATTTTTTGCTAGTGTATTTTTACTTTTAGATGTAAAAATATGCACATTAACACAAAATCATCCTTTTTGAACTCCTTCTGGTGAGTTGGTGCCCCCGTCTTGTAACTTGACATACCATTGCGAAAGCAAATGCGCAAGCATGGACCTCATCTTATTTCGATTCTTATCCAATAGTGTCTTGTAGAGAGCTGGAATCCAAATTGGACTGAGCTAATGAATGATCAAACACAGGATGTTTAGTCAATCTGCGAATTTGACCCAAACATTCACATTGTTGTTTCTGCTGGAATTTGGAATGAAAAGAGAGGTCGCAAGCACTGATCCTTAACAAGTCAAGCGGGTATAATGAAGTTCAATTAACCTAAAGTGCTCTCATACTTTAATTTCCAAATGAATGCCAAACCCCTTAGAGAAAGACTCCTTAATCGAAGTCCTCGTAATTAGGCTTAATAGGATAGGGAGTCCCTTTATCTTCTAATAGCTTTATTTTTGTGGCAAATGTGTTGTCTTTTGATACGTAGATATCTCCTTGCATGTATGCTCAGCTTATTAGGAACGAGATGGTGGGGACTTAGTGTCTAAGTCCCCTAAATGTTTGTGAATGAGCATAAGTAAAGAATGGTGACTTTTCAATCATTCGTGTCCATTCGTCAAAGTCGGTCGGTCGTGTCCATTCGTCAAAGAGTCTGTCGGTCGGGTCCATTCGTCAAAGAGTCGGTCGGTCGGCCGGCCGTGCCCATTCATGAAAGGGACGCCATTCTTCATTATACATGTTCGGAAAAAAAAAACTGAACTATCAAGAATGTCGATGCATTCAGATTTGGGTAGAGTATGGTAGTGCAGTATTATTCACAATACAGTTGTGTTCGACGTTTTCTCTCGCTGTAATACTACACGAGAGGAAGAGAGACTTATTCTATCATGGGAGGCGATTGTCCGACAGCCTTGATATGTGTATAAGGCAGGCAAATTTGTCTTAAGGACATGACGTGAATTTGTCGGGTTCGAGTACAAATCTACACTAAAGCTATTTTGAGGATCAATCGACATATTGTTCCAGGTTTTGCTCTTCCACTTTGCTGTTCATGAACATTGTTTGATTGTGTATACTTTGTTGTTCCCGAACATCATGTTAATATAGAATATTGTTCATGTTCACCTATTTTCTTGTGCCAATTCTATATGTTTCCCGAACACTGTCTTCATATCTACAACACGAGAAACATAAAAAAAGGAAATTGTAAAGAGAACAAAGACTTAGGATTTTGCTAACATGTAAAACCCTTCAACATCGGAATGAGATAGATATGCTGCACTAGGCAGCCTTTTCACCGGCTATATCAAGTTACAATTACAAGAGAGATTGCCTCAATATATAACAACAGTGTAAGGCGTGCAAAGTTAAGGTATAGATTACATGGACACCCTTTCACGAAAATTCGACAACCTATGGACCGGGAGCTTTAGGCTTCAAGTTTGACAATGCTTTCAGCTATGAGCCTCCACAACCCTATCAATCTCCCGGTCAGAGACAGATCTTCAAAACGTCAATTGTCTCTCATAATCTTTACTCGACTTTGTAATCCAAATTGTCCTAACGCGGCGACACCTCCTCATCGCTAACCATGGAGCCAACTGAGGCAATGCATAGTCTCAGTTTCTCAATGGAGACATCTTTGGTTAACATTTTTGTTCGATTCTTCGCATAACAAATGTCTTCAATGAGAATTCCCCATCATCTATCGACTTAGGAACATGGTTCGTTGTGTTTTCTCCTTAAATGATATATAGGATTGCTGGTTAGACAAAGAACGCTTTACTATCACTGAATGAGACACATCCATCATGCTCTCTCTCTCTCTCTCTCTCTCTCTAAGGTTTCTTAGTAGCCACATTATAGCTTCATTCTTGGATCAATCATAAATCTGTTCACAACTCTCACTGCATGAGCTATATCATATTTGGGACACACATTATCAGAGGTGAAAAGTTTAGTATATCTTTGATATGCTCTTGAATAAAAGAGGTACGACATCAACATTTCTTATGCGATTCACTTATTTGTAGAGCGCTACCACCCCAGCCCAATCTATATTAATTCATCAAATAAGTTCAATTGATCAATAAGACCATTTCCACTTAAGATTAAGCATCAACCGTAAAGTGCATAGTCAAACAATTCGCATTTGCACTGAGCAAGTGTAATTAAACTTAAACATTCTGTGACAAGTATGAGACTCATGTGATAACGTCCAGAGAAAGTCAATGCCGATCGTCCTTATTCACCCTTGTCAAACTTTCAAAGGGGGGAAAGGAAACTTACATTCACTCCGTCTGTCTTCTTGGGCCGAACCAACTAACACTTGCTCTAAGAAAACTTGAGGAGACCCAATAACCAAACTTTATGTTTGCTATAATGTCTTTCTTTTTGCTTTGGTTTGGGCTTTGCCCCTGGGCTTTGCTATATGTCCTTAATTGTCCACCACTTTATAAATTTCATGTTCTGCTAAGCTCACTCTTTAACTTATATATAATCTGAAATATCTCCAAACCTTGCAAATTATTCAGATATTAACAGATAGAATCGAATATGACTTCTTTTCGTAATGTTGCAAATTCACATAACGTCTTTTATTCTCGAAATTTAGAAGGAAAGTCATAAGTAGAATTCTGAGATAGCTGATAGGAACAATCGAACTGTATCTAAAATCCCACAATTTAAAACTGATTCTCAAATGAATTTCTGCCGATCAACCTCTTGATTTACTTGTGCAGACCCGAAAAAAGGCTTTCAAGAGCAGCAAACTATCGGCAAGAATGCAATCTCGATCTTGCTAAACCTGATTCTGCTAGTTTGAGAACTTGACCATGCTTTGCTAGTTGACATGAGCTTTACACACTCTTTACTTCTACGTCTTTAAATGTATTATAAGGGAAGAAGACAACAGAAACTTTGTAAGCTTCGCAACGTTGGAGTTACATCAGTGTTTTACAGTTCTTGTATTCTCTTTCCCCGGACATCGTACGGTTCTTCTGGACCTAAGGCGAGCAACCGGCTTGTTCGGAAGTCAAAACGAGTTTTTCTATTTTCCTTTTCAACCGAAAGATCGTTGAGCGGAAACTTTGTTTGCATGAAAACAACCGACTAACAGACTCAAGACCTTGGAGTGTTTTTCCAGAGAAAAATTTGGGAAGAAGGCCGTCACTCTATCAAGAAACTTTGCCTAGTAACAATCTCAGAACGCAGTGATGCCTCTTGAGCGGCCACCGACAGCGGCAAAGAGTTAAGAAATTTGTGGGGAAAAGTGGAGATTTTTCAAGGAAAACCCCCCATCTCCTATACAGATGGCCAAGGACGAACTTCATAAGAAAGCCACAGTGCAAACTGCAAATTATACTTTCTTAAATCAGAGTTTTCGGGTTTTTCGGTCCTCAAATAAGGAAGAAATTCGAGGAAAACGTTGTAATTTATAGGACCCAAAAAAAGTTTTTCAAGGGGTTTCGGATTTCCCAGTTCCTGCAAAAAGCTTCTCTCGCTTGTATTGTTGTTTCTGTGATGTCTGCCATTCAGATCACCAGTGCTTCCCCTGAGAACCACCAGCTTTGTTCTTTCCAAAGAAGGCATTCTTGGGTTTTGGTATCTCATGAATGTCCATCACTTGAATCGTTCTTTGCTTTTTAGCTTCACAAAGAACATACAACAATAGACAAGCAGAACGAATCAGTGCTGAGTCCGATTAAATGAGAAAAGATTAATGCAGAAAAACTCATACTGCTCCAAGTAAAACCCAACCATTTTCGGCTTCTTTATAATTCGCTTGAAGCCTTTTCCTAGCTGAAGCCAGCCTCTCAGCATCAAAGCTGCTCTCCTTCTGTTCCCTCTGTCTCTGTAATTCCAGTAAAATGATCAATATCACAATCCGAAGTTCTTCATATCAAAGCAGCTTGTCTTTTTAAAAAATGCAATTACTTTGTTCAAATCTAATTGACTAGCCACACCACATCAAGATATCTTATGAGCCTCTCATTTGAGCAACTCAATATAAATTTAGTCACAGGTGGCGTCTCTCGGAAGCCAGACATGCCATCATGTTAGGAAGTGTAATTCAGCTAGAGAACTGGATTATTACATTTTGTGCAGAAACAGATGCTGAAACTGGTGGGTGTGGTTTAGGTGGAGTTTCCTTGCGCACTACCATCTTGGCCTTGGCTTCTGGCTCTGAATAGTTTCTCTCTGAGCCAGAACTTCCATCTGTGTTCAGCCAACAGAAGAAAACAAGAATTAGACGAGATAATTTCATCTTGACAATCGCTATAGAGTTCAAATGAACAGAATGGTCTCTGAATCAGATTTCCAAGCCTGAACTCACTTTGCAGATTTGGAGAGTGTCCAAATTCAGGTATCTGGGAAAAAAACGAAGAATTAGAAAGAAAATGAAAACTGAGTTTCGTCAATTTTCTCGAAGGAAAGACCAAAATAAATATTGGAAACACTTCTTTCACCTTGGAGTAACCGTTCTGTAGAAGTTTCTGCTGGGGTGAGTCTCCATCAGCTGCCAAAATGTCAAGTCACAATATTCAACTAGCTTGTGGTATAGCATCATCAGAGCTGTATTCACTTGCTCTTTGCAATAAAGGAAGATAAATTGTTTCCTTTCCCAAACAGAGAATAATTTATTACCTCCCAAGAGCGCGGATGAGGCAACTTCTCCAGGCTGATTCCCAGTTACCCATTCGTCCACAATTGCTTTCCATTTCCTGCAACACAATAACCAAATTCAACATCCAGACATGCCCAGAACTTGCTCAAAACAATCATTCCATGTCTGCCTAAAGGCCAAGAAAGTTTTTGGTCAAAAACATCAAAATTTACAAAGTACTGGTTTCCCAACCTAACGAGATGCTTCACAAGTCGCCGAACATCATTTGAGGGATGCTTCCTGAACTGGTTTACATGCCTTCCGATGTCAGTTTCCTACCAACCACAACAAGCAGGAAATTTACTCCTACCGAAACTGAAAGATTGTAAAAGTTGTCCTTTTTTTTTTCTTCCTTCGTGACACCAACAAGCATTCCACAATAATCACCTCCAGAGCTTGGAAAGTGATGTCCATATCTGCTAGACTCTGAAGCAACTCGACCAGGGAATCTTCAGACTGTTAAACAGATGCCAACCAAACACCATAGAAATAAATCAAACGCTCTGCTTCAAAAACTAGAAAAGGCTACTAACCACAATGAAGATACGAAATTTATCCAGACAACACGAAACAAGACCTGATCGGGGTCCTCAAGATGCTTCTTAATTTCGAGAATCTTTTTCTGCTCATCATCGAACAAACCCCCAAACGGGTCCAACTCGTCGTTCATGTCCGCTGATTGCGGCGTGGGGGGCGAGTTCACCTTCCCTCCGTGACCCCTGGCCTTCTCTTCTTGGACTGAACTCCTGATCGTGTGCCCATTAGGCCTGTCCACCACACCATCAGTTTGACAGTTTCTACACTTCGAAGACAAAGTGGCTGCGTATAACCGCTCCACAATCCCATCCCTCCTCCTCTTCAACTCATTGAAATTGTCCAAAGAAGCCACCGTTATCGCCGTGTCGATGAACGTCCATACATCAACACCCGAACTCTCCAACACCGTCCTAAAGTCATCTAAATCCATGCTACAACCTCCAATGATCGGACCAATCAAAACCCACCTCTAAATTCTTTCCAAACTGCTTGCTATCTCGACAACAAGAAGATCTCGAGCTCCCCGACGCCGAAATATATCAAGAACTGCGCGCTCCGAGATGACGATGCCCCATCCCCAGATCTGCCGAGCTTGACAGAACAAGAATTACGAAAGCAGTATCGAACTCCGAATCAACAAAGGGGTGTGCTCACGAACACGGGCCCCTTCAGGTTCCCGAGCTGAAAATCGCCGCAACCCAATAACGATCAGAAGCCCGCAACCATCAGGAGAGCCCCCAAAATCTTCAAAGATCCAAGATCTGATTCCGCGTTGACCAATAGCCCCCGACCCCGCCGACCACCCGACCGCCCCCAGGAATTATCGTTCGAGAATCGAAAGTGAGAAGCAAAAGATCGGAGAAGACGAGGAAATGCTGGACTGGGAACTGTCGGGTAATGGGTACGATGGATCGTCAGCTTTTCCCGTTTCTGCTTCTTGATTTAGGGAATAATGGCGTCGACCTCCTCCTCCTCCTCCTCCTCCTCCTCCTTCTTTTTGCCCTTTTTCACAAGATTGGGACAAAAAATGGTATATTCTTGAAAAGCTTTTTAATACCAAAAATTTTATGGTTAAGCTCATGAGCTGAGAGAGACACAGCTTATCACACCATACATTTACCATTTAAGGTTGGTAAAATCGAGAAATTATCTTATTGGAAAAATTACATATCACGAATACTTCCCCAAAATGCCCTTATCGAAAATAGTTCGTATCGATTTTCAACGATATCAAACCCGCGAGGTTGCAATAAAAAATTACTATATAAGTTACGCGTTTTGGTAGAAAGCTCATATGAATTTAAAAAAAAAAAAAGGCATATCTTGACTGACTTTTTTAGTACTAATTGGACATAGCTGGCATCAATTTACGCAATATTAAATATGTGAGCGTCGATGAGAAAGAAAAGGAGTATTTAAATGATTTTTGTGTGCTCCTGGTCGAATTGCTATTGAAAAAAAATAATTTTCTTTTTTTGTTGGAACAAATGGAATAGATAAAGGAAAGATTAGGGGGAGACCACATGGCCCAGGAGCAGATTTTTTTTCTTTTTCTTTTTTTGGTTTGTTGTGGTCTGGGAGATGAATGGACAAGAAGATGGGGAGAGAGAAATGGTCAATGATGGGGGCTGGGGTTTCTTCTTTCTTTTGTTCCTGCACACTTTAGAATCATGTGGGATATAATTATATATAAAAAAAAAGAGGCTTTGGCTTGGTTTAGAAAACTAAATTTCGATTTTGAAATTATTCTCTTTTTTATACTGGCATATGTCTTGTTCTTTAATAATTTTTTTTTCTCAAGGGCATTTTTCTTCTCTTTATTGTTTTTGTGGGCAGTGCATAGCAATAATAATAATAATAATAATTTCTCCTTTGGGGGGTTGCAATGGAATGGAATATTAGGGTTGTGGTGGGTATGAGTTGTCTTTTTTAATGTCCTTACCCAACACCAACATTAGCACCAATCCTAACCCCAACCATGGACCATTTTGCTTTTTCTGTCCCCCCCCCCCCCCCCCCCCCCCGCTGTCCGAATGGGTCGAGGGATGAGCATGAGACCCTGCGTGTGGTGATCTTAAGATTGAGATTAGTTAAGGACACAACCCTCAAGCGTGAGAAACCCAAGCCGCCTCAATCCAGGAGCCAAAGTCGAGTTGGTCCTATCTAATCGGTTTCGAGACAGTTCACACCTGGATGGATAAGTCCCTTGATAATTATTAAAAAAATAAAATTGGAGGAACCAACTTTGATCGATTCGATTTATTTTCCCCTTTTTTATGTTGTGAATCGTTGGCTCTACTTGAGAATTTTGAACTGATTTTAAACTTTGTTTAGAAAGGTATAATGGCTCTAGGACAATTTTTTTCTTTTTTATTTTTATTTGAAATATCTCTTTAGGACTTTTTCTTTATCGAATTGAGATTGCAATGCCCAATGTGGAGGGAGGACTAACACCTCATTGTCATTTCACGAACTAAAAGATAATAACAAATATAAATAAACCCAACTGTGAATATTTGTGTTGGTTGACAATTTCTTCCTTATCGCCAAGGTTGGGGGTTCGAAATATACAGTTACTAATGTCTTATTGAAGGGCCATAGTGTTGGGCTCTAATCTCTCTCGAAGTATAGGAGCCCGGCCTATCGGTGCCGTCTGGACACTAGGGGCTTGTGGTGGAGTCATCGATCATTAAAAAAAAATATATTTCATGTGTTCATTTTGTAAATAATTTAAGTGATCAATTTTTAAGAAAGCGATTTTCAAATCATTTATATTCCTAAAAACAAACAGATCATTTGTTGCAACGCATTGTGACGATTAGAAGGGGGAAAAAGTGACCAAATTCACTGAAGTGGCAGGCAGTGCTACATAGTCCATATTATATAGCGTGGTGGTGTGTGGCTTTACAACTTTGGTTTTTTAAATCCATATATATATAAATAGGAATAGCCACATGGCACGCTTGTGGCCTCATGCTTGGAATTCTTAACTTAGATAATTCAGACTATATTTATTTTACGGAAAATAAATTATTTGAAAAATGACTATTAATTGTTTGCATTACTTACAAAAATGAAACAACGAAAAATGCAATTATTTTTAAAGATACTTTTTATTTATTAACAATTTCAAGCATTCAAATAATTCTTTTTTTTTCATGAAACAAAAAAAAAAGATCTCAATTAAATTTGTTACTTTTTATGGTACATTGTAGATAGCAGCCCTCACAAGCAAGTAGGATGATACCAGATGACTTTTCGCATGGTACAGTCTTGTCATGATTAGAACCAAACAGGCTAATCTACTGGTGGTGGACCTCTTCTGGCGGACCCGCACCAGGTCCATCAGAAAACCCCCAATTCGGGTAAATTGTCTCTGATCGATACAAGTTTGCTTGAATTTCATACCAAATCCTTTCGTAATTTAAAACCATAGCCTAAAACTATCAAATATGATCCCGAATAGACCCAAAAAAAAACAAAAGCAATGTGATTGTCTTGATTGCTCCAAAGATGTTCCACTAATTGATCATGACGTAAACAAGCCAATTACCAACAGCCAGTACATTTGCTTGCTCGTCGGAGCTTCTAACAAGTCACAAAAAAGGGTCACTTTCTCATTTCCTAGCCAAAGTTCAAAGATTATCCAAAACTCAGAAAACTTTTCGAAATACCTCAAGTATTTTCTATATACAAATACCCGAAAGTATTTATACCGTATGGTTTAGAAAAACAAAGAGTAAAGTTTAAATGTCGCCGCGAACAGAATTGCTAGATTATCAGACCATAGGAAAAAAAATGAGATGGCCACTATATAAAGGTTTGATAACAATAACTCATGGAGGTGAGACATGATATTTTTAGGAAACTCTAAAGTTGTAATGAGCAGACCTTGTATAGTCCTCCATTTGCCTCGTGAGCCAGCTAATCCAGAACAATACCAATATGTGTCTTTGACGTTCGGCCTCGACCGACGGAGATTCGGTCGTTGGCCAAAGGCCGTTGCCTGATTTGTTCTGAGTCGATCACTTAGGGAGAGCTACCAGAAAAGCTCAGAGATGCAAAAGTCCGTTTGAAATCTCCAAGGCGCCTTTCAGCAACGTATTCTCGACTCTTTTGACTTATCCAAGCTATCCAAAACGCCATAAAATTGCCTGCATTCAACCTTCTTGTCCGGGTCTGCAACGAAACAGTAGCTCTTCCCAGGCCTTCTCTTTCCGTTGCTACTTTGAAAGGAAGCCTCACCCTGCATGCCTCCTGATGGATCGGATGGTTGTGCTGTATCAGAGGAAGAATCAGACAAGCCATCCGTACTAGTCGACTTGTCCCTCTCACTATCACTCTTCTTGCCGGTGTAATACGAATTGATCACTTCTTCGAATGGGGAGGAGTGTACCGTGTCCTCCTTCTGTGTTGCACCCGCTTCATCTCCAGATGCATTAACCTCATCTTCTAATTCTAGAAAGTCACTATCTGAGAGTTCAGGATTGTAATCAACATCAGTCGCATCTCCTTTAGTAAAATGTCCTGGTTTAAGGTCATTTCTGCTGGAAACTTCATCGGCAACAGTCCCCAATTCCTCCCAGGGAGAGTCAACACAATCATCCTTCTTTGATGAACCACACAATTCAATATCCAAACTACCCACTGTGCCGTAGGGATTGCTTTGATGAACAGTAGGACCTGCATTTTCCGTCTTTGATAGACTGCAAGTTCCAATATCCAAATTACCCAAAGAGCAAGAGGGATTGCTTTGATGAACATTGGGATCGGCACTTTTCATCTTTCGAGATTTTAAGGATTTGCCAGAAGGATAAATATGAGTGGATTCAACTGTCACTCCAGCCATCATCTCTAAAACGGATGTCAGTTCTTTGCAACCAAGTCTCTGTGGATCAAGAGGATAACCATGCTTCTCAAGGAAAAGCTTTTTGAAAGAGTGAATATCATATCCTCCAGGATACTGCTTCAGTATCTCATTTACAAGTTTCTGACAGTCGGCTAAGATCATATTTCTCAACTGGTCGATGGGTCTCTTATTAGCAATGTGGGGAGACACTCGACTGCCAGTATTCTGAATTTTTTTCTCTCCATTATGCTCAAGAGGCCTCTGTAACTCTGTGTGCAACAACGAATTCCCCCGAAAGACAGAGCTCAGCCGACTTGAAGTACGGGAACAATGTTCAGCAGGTTCAAAAAGCAGCTTTGGAGATGTGTCTTCTTCAACCGATTTCTGCCCCGCTTTCAACAGATCAATAAAATGGAGATCACTTTCGCTGAAAGATTTTGCTGTTGGCAGTCTGTCATTTTGCAGATTTTGCGCCATTTCTCTTCTGGCAATTAAAATGAGCAGTATGAGAGTCTGACTAACAATTTTTCTTGCAAGAATAAATGTTAAGATGACATATGAGTTTTGAAACAAAACAATTACATACTGAGAAAATTATAGAAAAGACCACTGAAAAGACAATGGCAGGATTCTCCTTTCCTCATCATTTCACAATCCATCCTAAGGAAAGAAAGCCATAAAAACCATCACTAAGCCTTGAATCAGTCAAAACAAAATTATATGTTTTTATCTAAGGTGATTAAATTTTAAAACCAGAATGGATTAACCAAAAACAAAGAGATCACACAGTTCTTCTTAGAAAGGACATGTTATTGCTACTGCTAGCCTGATAACTCACTTGTTCAATTATCACATCTAAAATGACATCTGATAGCATTAAATCAAGGGGACAAAAGGCCCTTTCAAAGACCTGTTTGCTAAACATCTCAAATTAAAATTAAATTAAAAAATGTGAGAAGAAAATTAAAAAAAAAAACTCACAGGACCTCTTTCAAAATTTCGAATTTGTTAATTGTCAGCACTAGTAAAACAATATAATCAATCAGAAAGTCGCAATTCATATAGATAGAGAGTTAATATTTCCGCTCATTTAGAATCCAATACAGATTATAGCAATAAGAGGATCCAAGAAATTAATTGGACAGGTAAATATGCAGGCTAACCGACTGTCATCATAATGAGGCAGCTTAGCAAAGATAGATAAGTAAATGCATTAACCTGGTCCTAGACTTCCCGGAGGTTGCCAATCCTTTGGCTGAACTCAGAGATGATTTCATGTCATTCCAAACTGTATTAACGTTGCCCTTTGTTGAGTGATTATTGATCTCTTCCAGCAATCTACTATCATCAGGCCTAGGACTACATTTATCAGCATAAGTTTCCATTCTTGAGGCACCCTCCTCCATTTGAACTGACTGATTGCTAGTTGAAGCTGATGATGGTGGACAATTTGGCTCTGCAACCTGGGTTGGACGTTTTTCCTCAACCTTCACCTCACATGGATCACTGCTGGGAGTAAAACATTCTCCAAGTGCACCATTACTGGTTTCTTTGGAGCAATGGGGAGCAGTGCAGTCTGACATTTTGACATTGTTCTTATTTGAACTGCTATCTTTGACACCAAACCATCTTGTCCAGAACCTTTTGAAAAGACCAGCCACAGATGTAGAGTCTCGCTGAGATGTACATGCAGCATGTTCATCAGAAGAAGGCCATTGTCGTGCCACATCTGAAGTCACGCCAGTATTAGGTGCAGGTGGCAGTGATTTCTCGATAGAAGCTTTTTTTGCCTGCATTAACTCCTCATCTGCATCTGAATTTGTCACTTTGGATAATGCAGCATGACTAGAGGGCACCCCAAGGGCCTTCTCATCAATTAAATGTTGCTCACGGAACTTTTTAGGAGGTACTGGCACATGTGCATCAGGAGATGTTGGATGTAGTTCCTTATCTGAAGTCAGATCCATATTCAGCCCAGATGGTGGAGATTTCTCGACAGCAGCTATTTTGGTATGCATTAACTCATCATCCGCATCTGAACTTGTGCATCCCTCCTCTCCACTTTCATTTATGGACCTTGCAGATGGATCCACAATGGAGTTTAATGATGATTGAGGTTTCTTGGTAACTGCCTGCACCAAGAATTGACCATCACCTTGGTGGTGAAGCTTTATGATGTGCGGCATAGACATAAGGAATTGTGAGAACTTTTTGTATCCATACAAGTGCTTGTCTAAATGCAAATTACTTCTTCCCAGCTCTGCACGCAGTTCTGTAATAGGAACACCTTTCGGATTTGACCTTACTAATCTCCAAATTTGCCTCATGACTGCCTGAGGAACCAGGCGAGGAAAGTTCTCATTCCCCAAGTGAGGCTGTTCAGTAACTGCAAAAGGGTCTTCAAGAGGAAGCTTGCAGTGACCATACCAAGAACCATATGGACCATCAGGAGGCTGATTAAAATGCCTTCCAGTAAGTTTTTCCCCTTTGACCAAAGAATTCCAATGCCACATGATACTAGCAGCGCTGCAGAGAACAGGAGGGGCAGATTCTGGACTAGCAAGAAGTATGTTGTAGTTGCTCATTCTTAACTTGTGCAAAATGCTGGCAAAATCTCTGTCGCCAGATATCAGAAATAGATGTGCCGGTGGAGGATTCTGTGATACCCAATACATGAGATCGGCAAGGAGAGACCTATCAGCACTGTTCTTTCCACCTGCAAGTCAAAAAAGTTACAGAGTGGATAAATTCAGATTGAAAGATGAAGGGAAAAAAAAAAGAGGAACCTCCACTAATTGCGCCAATCCTTGAAACACAATCTACGAATGTCTTCCTAGTAGGATGAGTACCAGTGAAGAAGTTACAAAAGCCACCATTCCAATTCGTCACAAGCCAATCAATACCAATCGACCCTGTTGCCTAATAATTTACAGGACCACGAACTGGCAGATAGCACATTCAACAATAAATATATGAAAAGCCTTACGGTGTTTATTACAAATTAGCACCAAAAATCATACAACAGAAGTTTAAGTGAACTAGAAAGCTCGGGTGGTATAGATAATAATGTTCGAAACCATTATCGGTAATAGGACAGGAAACAAACCGTGAGGCACATGGGTCATGTTGATTCCGGTGGCCGACAGAGCCTCCTGTCTCGGCCGCGAGAGCTGCAGAACGTCGCCGAAGGCCGTGATCTGAATCGGGCCCCTAATCCCGCTCGCCCGAACCGCGTCGGTGATCGAAGCCGCGACCCTGAACGCGTTGACGCCGGCCGGCAAGCCGCAGTTCTCGAAGTCCCACCACACCTCGACCCGAACACCGCGCGAACGGTCGTCGTCCCGCCTCGACGTCGGGTACTGCGCGGAATGCGAATGCGGGTCGTGGCTCAAAGAAGAAGATGCCCAGAAACGTGAGATCCTCAGGAACAGGAGCGGGGAATCTGGAGACAGGGAGAGGGTTTTGGGGAGGAGGGATTTCATGGCGGGACTCGGGGTGCGGCGGAGGACTCGTGATTCAATGGTGGGTCTTGTGGGGAGATTAGGAATAGAGATGTCTGGGAAGTTTCATGGAGGTTTTAGCACCATGGGAAGGAGGAATCTTGCGCTGGGTTTAACCATTTTCTGGTCATACCCTGGAAGACGAAACAGGAAGAAGAAGGGTTTCACTCGCCTTAAACCCTCGTTAAAGCCCCAGTTCACGTGAGGCGCACGTGCACCCATATGGTTTAATGTATTTTGTGTACAAAAAAGAATATAATTTAGAGAGATAAAAATGTCGTTTGAATTATTCTAGGACACGTGTTCAAAAATCATAATGTTTTACAATGCTATGTCCCTCTTATAGTTAATGAAAAATTGTTTCTCCGAATTTGCTCTATGCTAAAAAAAAAAAGTTCCCTTATTGATTTTTCTCCGAACGATTTATCTAATTTAACTTTTAAAGCAACATGTTGTACCAAAAACTTGTTTGGTCATCACCATGTAATCATAGGCAAGTTCTCTTTCTTCGTTTCTCTATAAAGATATTTCGTATCGAAAGATAATTTCAATCTGGAAACTTTTACAAAGCTAACTATTAGAAAAAGTTCTTATTGGTAATAATAAGTGCATCAAAATAGTACGATCTAAGTAGGGGGCAAAAGTATAATTTGAAAAAAGATCAGAGGTAAAAACCCACATTAGATCATTGAACTTACACAATTTTTCTAAATTAAGTGGCTTCAATTTCTAATTTCTCACTTATATGAATTGTCTTATTGAGACACATCATGATTCTCTCGTTAAAACCTAGTTTTTACAATACATAAGAGGGATTGATAACGTCGTCATTGTCCATGAGAATTGCCCACATCATGAGTTGAAGCACTAGCAAGACTGCTCCCAAGCTCATTAAGGTGGATCCTTCTAAAGCTTGGGATAGATTGGAATAGAATTATTTCCATAAGAGAAGAGTTTACTTCAATTTTTTGGATTCATGGATGGTTCTAATAGTGTTTTGTGCTCCCTCCTATGTTGTTACTGTCTTGTTTAATAAAAGATTGTTTGGAGCAAATGCGACCTACTCGTGATATTCTTCAAGATGACCTGCTCTCTCCTTTTATCTTTACCTCGTGTTTGGATTATGGTGAATGTGTTTCAGATGCCGGTGAGCACATTTTGGATACAATTGAATTTTTAGAAGCCTATTTTACAGTACTTGATACGATTATATTTTGCCCTATCCTAAGTTGGGGGAAATTAGTTTCGACTGTACCTATGGACATCAATTACATTTACATTTGCCTAGGTGTGGTGTAGCTGACACCTATTAATTGCAACCCAGAGTTATAATTCTAGGAAATTTCCTATAACCAGAGACCAAGACAAAATTAGCGCCAATCAGAATTTGCTGCTTTTGAAAAGGGGAACTCGCGTCAGAAAGCACATCCAAAAGAGAAGACTCACTAACTTATCCACTCAGACTTTGCGTTACCTTAACTCATAGATAAAAGGTAGCAAATGTTAAATTTTCTGTGAAGTCTGATAAGCTTGTGAATCTTATAGATTTCGACTTTCAATCCCTAATCTGAGGCTAATTTACAGAGAGGAGAGAGGAAAATGGAACTGAGGAATCCATACTTGATTACTATCTTGATCCAGATCATACAGGCAGGCATGAGCTTGTTCACTAAGGCTGCATTGAATGGAGGAATGAAGAGCTTCATCTTCGTCTTCTACCGGCAACTGGCTGGAACCATTTTCTTGCTCCTGTTAGCTGTGGTGTTCGAAAGGAAATCCGCAACACCACTCACGTTCCTTGTCTTCTTCAAGATATCTGCGCTTGCTTTCCTGGGGTAAGATGCGAAACGTTCCCTGGAATCTTGACTGTTAAACCCTAATCGGAGAAGTTGGTGATTATGTAAATTAACTTTCAAAAGCTTATTCCTTTTCCTAGAAAATTTGATGAGATGATACATGTTTATTGCAGGATCACACTAGCTAATAATCTCTATGGGATTGCGCTCCTCTATACTTCGGCTTCGCTTGTGTCTGCAACTTGTAACTGCCTACCTGTTACAACCTTCTTCTTCGCTGTCCTTCTTAGGTTGCCCTCTTCCCAGAAATTTGATATATGTTCTCTCAAATCTTTAAATCAATTGTCCTACTCTTTTTCAAATTCTGTAGTAAAAATCGAATCATCTTTGTTGCATACATCGTCAGAGTGAACATAGGGGATGGATCTATTTGGTTGACATACAAAATTGATGATTTTGAAGGGCCTTGTTCTTTCCCCCTTTTTTTCTTTGGGTTCTGTTGACGAGTGTTCTTATAGCATTTGCTAAATTATTTTACCTGGAATAATTCAGTCTTCAATCTACTAATTATGCATAACAAGAGAGCAATCAATGCATTAGAAATATCTTGACTGTTAAACCCTAATCGGAGAAGTTGGTGATTATGTAAATTAACTTTCAAAAGCTTATTCCTTTTCCTAGAAAATTTGATGAGATGATACATGTTTATTGCAGGATCACACTAGCTAATAATCTCTATGGGATTGCGCTCCTCTATACTTCGGCTTCGCTTGTGTCTGCAACTTGTAACTGCCTACCTGTTACAACCTTCTTCTTCGCTGTCCTTCTTAGGTTGCCCTCTTCCCAGAAATTTGATATATGTTCTCTCAAATCTTTAAATCAATTGTCCTACTCTTTTTCAAATTCTGTAGTAAAAATCGAATCATCTTTGTTGCATACATCGTCAGAGTGAACATAGGGGATGGATCTATTTGGTTGACATACAAAATTGATGATTTTGAAGGGCCTTGTTCTTTCCCCCTTTTTTTCTTTGGGTTCTGTTGACGAGTGTTCTTATAGCATTTGCTAAATTATTTTACCTGGAATAATTCAGTCTTCAATCTACTAATTATGCATAACAAGAGAGCAATCAATGCATTAGAAATTGCAACCTTTCATAAAACTGTTGTCTAAATAGTGCTCATAAGAAACTCATTAACAAAATCATCTTTTTCCTTTTTCGCCATTTCTCCTTCTCACTGCTCTCTGCAAGCACCGCCATGCATCTGCTCTATCTGACGAGTCTATCTAGTTACATAGTCTTACTTTTCTCACAAGGTAATGCCCTACAAGAAGTGTTCTTTATATTGCATAGAACTTTATATTGTGGTTTATTAAATTACCCAAAATTCTAGTGCAAAGCCATGATTTCCCACGGACATTAAAATATACCTGCGATGCATTAGTTGAGAGTTGTGAAAAAGAGAATAAAGTAGTATTCTATGCCGTACCAAATGGAGAATACATCAGTCTATTTATAGGTTAACAAGATGACCATCTAAAGTAGTAAAATATCAAATATAATCAAACAAAATCAATCAAGAGAAATATATAGAATCTCCCAAATTCATCTTGAACAGTATAAAATTTGTCTAAGTGTTTACCAAGTGAATATTCGAATTTCCTCTACAGTGGACTCATGATTTCATTAAAGCCAAACTTCATCTTCTAATGCTTTGTAACTCTTGGCTCTACATCGGCAGGAAGGAGAAGTTGGACGTGAGGAATATAGCGGGAGTTGCAAAGCTTGGAGGAATAGTGATTTGCATGGGAGGGGTGGCCACCCTCGCGTTATTCAAGGGACCAATTCTAAAGCCTCCGCTTGCCCTCCTCAATGACCAGCACCAACACCATGTTTCATCATCTGGAAGGACGACATGGATCGTAGGTTGCTTCCTCTCTTTCATTGCTGTCTCCTCCTGGAGCTTATGGTATGTTCTCCAGGTACCCCAACTTCTCATATCTGATCCTTTTCAAGAATTTACTTCTATTCAGATTCTCCAGATCACGGCAGATATGGCCAAAGGGAAATCATAAGTTTGTCAAAGATGATTCGCGACATTGATTGGCTAAGAGATTCGTCAGACTAATAACAAATTTTGACCATAGTTCACTTGTAGTTTGACACATCATTTAGTGAACCACTTTCCTTGGTCAAATCTTAGTACGTTCATAATATTGTTCATCATTAGATGCTTTCGTATATAATATTTGGTGTCTCCACTTCTTAGCGAGCTCCCACGGGTGAAGATAAAAGAAAAAGAGGGTACTGCCTATTCTGGCTCCAATAACTCAGATTATTATAGTACAAGAGGTTTAAAGTTACCCTACATAAATGCATTCTCCCTCGAATTCGATTTTTGGGTTGACGTTTCTCTATACCCACAAGTTTTAACTCTATAACTGTATCAAGTTACAAATTCCACTTTTTGCTACGAGAAGCTATTTATTTGCATATAGTAAAAAATATATATACACAACGAATTTTGATGTTGTTAGGTCGATGCGATGTGTGTCCATAAGAAGGGCAGCATTGATAAATACGATAAGTATAAACAAGAATTAGCAAATATGATAAGCTCTACTTCTAATTATATCACTATTTCTCATGGCATTTGCACTCGAAACCTCTCAATATCCATAAGGTCCACTAACAATGTGAGAAATAATTTACCCACTCATCATTAGATGGTAGACATGTGGAGAAATTTAGTTACAAAACTTACTCCAAACACACATGTTAACTATCCAATGGTCAATGCGTATGATTTCGTTTATACCGTTAGTATACGTAACGATTCACCATATAAATGAAATTATGTATGATGGCACGCTGATCATGACAAAAGTAAAACCATGCGATGGTTAGATGTTAATTAAATGATGGTTCTACTTCTTTTTTTTTCTTTTTATTTTATGACCAAGGAATCCACCACAAGCCCCTCGTGTTCAAACGGCACCAAAGGGATGGGTTCCTCTATAACTAGGCCTTTATACTTCGGGAGATACTAACATGGACCCCAATATCATAGCCCCATACTTAAGATGCTAGCAACTATAGGTTTCAAATCATCAACCTCAGTGATGAGGGACAAGCTCTCAACCAACACAACTACTCACAGTTGGATATAGTTCTGCTTTTGTTTTTTTGTTTTTTTGTTGATAGAAGAATCTTTCACGGGCCCCTCGTGCTAGGATGACACCAAAGAGTTAGGCCCATATATCTAAGGAGAGACTAGCGTAGGACCTCAACACTATGGTCTCCCACTTGAGACGTTAATAACTGCAAGTTTCAAATCATTGACCTTAGCGATAAGATAGAAGCTCTCAACCAATACAATTACTTTTTTTTATGACTAATGTATCCATCACGTGTCCCACGTACCCAGATGACACCAAAGAGCTGACCCTTATATCTCGAGAGATATTAGCACATGACTTTAATACCATGATCTCACATTTAAGACGCTAGCAACTGTAAGTTTTGAATCATTGACCTCAGCGATGAGGGAGAAGTTCTCAAATAACACAATTACCCACCGTTGGGTTACTTTTGTTAATAGCCACTTAATTCAACATTTTTACATGAATAATTAGGTATACGCACTTAATTAAAAGCTTAAAGCTTTTAAATGTATTTTATAACAAGAATATGTTAGGTGAAACACTAATGTAATCCGTTAGGTTATAGGAGTTTTAAATTGTTAATTACAGTTGTAAACAATAATAGTGGAATCCACGTCCTCCGCATCTTTTAATTTTGTGTGCATACCTCTTAGATGTTGATTCTTCATTGCATGTATTGGATGACGCTAACCGGTCACACGGAATGATTGCATTTTCTAAATTAAGTAGATTAGATTATAAATCACAGCAAACAATTGTGGAATCCACGTCTTTCTTATCGCTTCTTTGAATCATGAGTCTGGACTTTTTGGATGTCGAATCTTGATTGTATAGGTAGCATTGTTTTGCTTTTTGCTGTGTGATATTTAAACATTATGTTAACCTTTACTTATTGTGGCTTACTGAAACCATTCTTGGTTTCTTTTGCTCTTTTCAGAGAAAAGTCATATGAATCCAAGTTCTTTCTCTTCATATAATCAGGTTGGAGTATTGAAAACCTATCCATCGAAGCTTCACTTCACAAGTATTCAGTGTTTGTCGAGCACAGTTCAGTCGTTTCTTGTGGCAGTTGCTGTGGAAAGAGACCTCTCCGAGTGGAGGTTGGCTTGGGATGTCACACTACTTGCGGTCCTCTATTGTGTAAGAGAACAACGGTTCCTCTTTTATAAATTTAGGGACTGAGCATGCTAAAGGTGGGATAATTTAAAATGACATTGGAAAAGTATAGATTAGGTAATAATAAAGGGAAAATCGTAGTGAATGAGGTAGGTTAAGTCCAGTCATTTTTCTTTCTTTCTTTCTTTAATCGTCAAACCTTAAGTAATTACAAAGTTTAAGATGTGTTGACACCTAAATTTTTGCGCCTTTTGTTTTCTTTATTTATTTAATTTTTTATCTTTATAATTGCATATAGTTTTAGGAGCATATAGATTTAATTTCATATTAAGTGAGTCCGTGCAAAGAGAGCATGTGATTTTGTCTAGGTTTGTTGGCAAAATTAGGAATGTCATGATTTACGGCCGCGGTCAAATATCGCATGGAATTGGTCGATATTCAAACAAGTGAATAAAAGGAAAGAGCATTGGTGATTAGATGAAATATATTTTGGATAGAGATTGTCTCAAAGAAAATCTGAAAATATTCCATCCTTGTGGGGGTTTTAAGTCGATAGGCTTTATCAATTTCGGGAAGAGAGCATGTGCGCGCAAGGGAGAACAAAGGTTGAGAATCAGCAAAATCAAAAGGGGAGGGGATTTCTTCTGTCAGAGGAGAACTCGGTCAAATCTTTTACAAGATTTGACCGAATCTCCAACCTATGAAAAAGCGTCTAAAAGAAGAAATAAAAGGGGATCGTTTTTTTTAGATGAATTTTCGGTCAAATCTTATGAAGATTTGACCGAATCTTTTTGTCCCTGCATGATATACGTCCAAGAGGGGGGACTTCTAAGGGGGAAAAAAGAAAAAGGCGGACACAGAGAGGGAAGGAGAGCGAGAGAGAGAGAGAGACGGTGGGGGAGGAAAAAAGAGAGAAAAAAAAGGGAAGAAAGAGACCACGCAAACACGCAGAGAAGAAAGAAAGGTAAGAAGAGGAGGGCTTCTTCGGTGAAAGCGTCGGTCCGATCCTTTGTTTACTTCGCCGGTGAGTGCCCGTTAAAGCTTCATTCTTGGCATTCCGAGGATCACGGTCGGGAGACCTCTCGGCATGAGTTTGGCTTGAGTTCGCTCGAGCACACCCATTCGCCATGGTTCCCTAGCCGTGTAGGAAGTTCGATTTTATTTTCCCTTTCCCGCGAGCTCTTTGTGTTTCGTTCTCATTATGCTTTTAGGACCAAGGATAGTCGTGATTGATTTGGTCGATTTTAGGATTCCATGATGTTATTTTTTATTGATTGTATTGAATTTGGACGATCTTTGATGCATATTTGGCCGTGCTATTTTGCCTTAGCTAGCGAACCTTTCCACTGCATCTTACTTGTTGATGATTTTCTTGAATAAGTTTGGTTGGATTTACTTTTGTTTGGCTGAATTTTGTTAATTATTGCAACGATTATGGACTGGCGTTGGCGTTGGAAAAGATGGTCTCTGCTGGTTGGTCAACATGTTGCTTGCGTTTTCATGGGCTGGAGGAAGAAGAATTCACGCGGGGCTGGGCTAATTGCACTGAAATTCGTTTTGGGCCGAGCTCTTTCTTTTTCTGCGCGGGCTGGGCGACTTTTCTTTTGTGCAGGGATGGGCCTTGCGTTTTTGTGGACTGACTTTTGATTGGGCTGGTCTTTCTGTTGCTTGCTGCGCATGGAAAAGAGAAGAAGCTGGGCTGGGCGGGCCCAACCCAGTCCTTCTCTCCTTCGCTGGGTCCAGCGAGCGGATCGGGCTACGCCCGATCCGGCTCGTCCATAACGGGTCGGGACCAAACCGACCCGGTTCGGCTCCCGACCCGGTTTCGTTTGTTTTCTGTTTATTTTTTTTTTGTGATTTTCGTTGTTTTTAAAATAAATAAAATAAAAAATAAAAAATCATTTTTTTAGAATTCAACTTTTGGGGTGCTTGATTTTTTTGTTTTCTGTTTAGTTTGCTTTTTATGCATGTTTAGTTAATTTTGCATATTTAAATTAATTTTGTTGCATTGCATGCATAATAGATTAATTGCATATTTAGGTTAGTTACATAATTAGATTAATGGCATGTTTAGATTTAAAATTGCATCTTTAGATTAATTTCATGTTTAAATTGGGAATTGCATTTTTAGATTTAGGATTGCACGTTTATTTAAATAATCGCATGTTTAGATTAATTGCATGATTAGGTAAAATTGGCATAATTAGTTTAAATTGCATATTAGGTATTTTTGGTAGGATATTTTTTTAGCTAGATTGCATTATAGGACACTATCTTTGGTTGGATAAGATTTAATTTAAATTAGGAATTGGCATATTTGGTGTCCTAATTTAGATTAGGTAATATTTAGCTATGGATAATTAGGCTAATTAATTCATAAAAATTCCAAAAAAATTGCATTTCATATATTGCATTAGATTTGGTGATTTTCATGCATATCTTATTTTGTTTTGTTAGATTTTATTAGATTCTTTGATATTTGATTAGATGTGATTTGATTCTGATTTAATTAGATGTGATTTGATTTTGGTTTGATTTTATTTTATTTGATTTTGTTTACATTTGTTTTATTATTGCATTCCATTTTTGAATTTTTGTTTGAGTTTATGAGTGGTCACCATTGCATGTTAGGAGTAGAATTAAAATTAATCCAATCTGCCTGCGAAGTTTTGCAAATAATGAAAAGGTACTGAAAGGGCGTTAAAGTAATTTAGCGTAACCAAGTCCCCGAGTCCTAGATCTCTGGTTCGTAGGAGTAAGGCATGACTCCCGATGTCTTACATGGGTTTCTAACCGACCCACCATAAATAGGTTAGTGGCGGCTCCAAATTGAATATCTTGCATGTTTAAAGAAAGTGAAACCAAAGTCGTGAATTGGTCCGGGTTTGGGAGAACTCAAGTTAAGTCATACTTAACAAACCATTAGCCGAACCCTAGGTGGTGCACCTTTGGGGAGGTCGCGACAAGATGCGTTGCTTCCTTTTTGGGCAAAAGTTAGAAAAATCATTTTCGACGTTATTTGCTATATCAAATACCCTCTTCGCATTTCAAAATTTACAATTAGTGTCTTCACTTTCCACAATGGATTTTGAGTTTCATCTCTTATCCATGCTTAATTTACCAAGTTGCTACTTTACTTCTTAAAACTACCTGACCTCCCAAACACCCAATACTCACCTACATTAGTCTTACTGATGCCAACACACCCACCACCAAATCGAAAAATCATTACACCGAGCAAAAGTGTTGTCCTTAATGTTTGATTGTTGGTAGCTACGAAAATTACATACCGATAAGTAACTTATCAAGTAATGTGATGAAATCTCAATATATTTTTTTAAGCCAATCAAATTGCATGCGAACTGTATACTTTCGATACAACATTATAGTATTTATGACTATGTGTGATTAGGGAATTGTGGTCACCGGAGTTGCGCATTATCTACAATCTTGGGTGATTGCAATCAAGGGACCAGTTTTCCTAGCCATGTCAATGCCCTTGAATTCAATCCTGACAACGATCGGTTCCATGTTTCTCTTAGGGGAGAGCATAAATGTTGGCAGGTAAACTTCATCCTATTCCTTGGCATGTCAACACCCTTGAATTAAATCCTGACAACCTTCCTCTTGGGCAAGCATTTCCAGTTTGTGCTTAAATGAAAGAAAATCCTCCTTGAATACAATTTAGAAACTCCCTAAAAGAACCGAAACTAAGTACAAGGTTAAGTTAAAGACAATGAGCTACCGGATCAAGCTTTCCGTATTCTTCAATTCTTATGGTATGCTACGTTTGATTGGATTTGGACTTACTTAAGCTAATGTGGATTCTTATCACGAACATGAGCTATAACCTCTAATTTTGGTTTGATTATTACTAATATGACCTAATGTTTGGTTTCTTTCTCAGCATCGTTGGTGAGATATTGTTAGTAGGAGGCCTTTACAGTGTCTTATGGGGACAAACGCAGGAGCAAAATCTAGCCACCAAAAGTGGCTTACCGGTTCAAGCTGAGAAGAAATGCATAAACGCAGAAAATCAGGAGCCTGAAAATGCTGAAACTCATTATTTAGAAAATGAAATCTGATTTTTCATTTCGTTGATCATATTGTTGAACATCTAATGATATTTATCTGGTACATATCATGAGGCACTTATTCATGATATGTATATTCAAAATGCTATGTTACCCTAGATGTCATTGATTGACGATTAATCTCTAGATGTACATAATTCTTGACGAGCTTTACTTCTTTATAGATAACTCGTTTCCACAATTTTAGCATGTTTTAACTTTCATGCTCCCAGAAAAAGAAGTAGCTTGATCCTTTTACTTAGAGACATAGAAAGCCTTGTTAATGATTATGGGCTTAAAAGTGACTTAGAGGCCCAAATGTTGAGAATATCAGCCTTCAAATTCTGGGCTACTTGTTCGTGCTCATTTTCCCATTTTTATTGCTGCGCCATCAAATTTGCCTCCTCTATTCCACAAATACATGCTTCATTCTTAGGCCAAAAATCCCACTTGATTAAGCATTTAAATATTAAGTCACCCGTTCATCTAACAGTTTAAGGTAGAATAATTTATTGTCGTCACCTAAATTTATTATATGACGATCAGTTCAGTTATAAATATTTCAATTTTACAAATTTAGTATTAAACCTCTTATGAATTGCTAATATAGTTATTCCAATCAATTTTTATCAGAATCCGTTAACATAAACACAGTTCATCCTAAGTAGCATGACTGATGCTAACGTGAATAATTTTTTACTTTTTTTTTTGAAATTTTCCGAATTTATACTTTTATTTCCCTTCTTGCATTTTCTTCTTCTTTTCTTTTCTCTATTTTTATTGCCGTGGTTGATGACCAGCCGCAAGCAACGATTACTCTTCCAGTTATGGCGAGGTTTGCCTTCATGATCATTGCTGTGGGCTTGACCTTGGCGGCTCAGGCAAGGGCGTCCCTTGTCAAATCTTACCAGCCATGGGCCAAAGGAAAACAAATGAAATAAAATGAAAGGGGAAAAATAAAAAAAAAGGGGAAAAAGAAGAAGAAAAAATCAGAATATTTTTAAGAAATTCAAACTATTATGCATGTCAGTTGATCATGCCATGCAGTACCAAGCAACGTCAAGAATTTTCCAAACAAAATTGGTTGATATGATTATATTGATAAATTATCAAAATGTTCAACACTAGATTAACACAAGAAAAAGTTTATGATCAATTTGGCCGATATACAATATGTTTAGGATGTTTTGGGCAGTTCTTCCCCCATATTTAGGTTGGCTTCAATGTCTCGAATTCATTAGCCATATATAAGTGAAATGAGTTGTGGAAGGATCCAAAATCCTTTGGATAAGAGGTTGATAGTTTAGCCTTACGTACTCACACCTTAAAAGCGATTTTTGGCGTAGTTTTTCACCTATATCCACAAGTTGCGATGAATAATATCCTAATTGATTTTCCCCTGTGATGGCACTACCTCAGCAAGAACATAGCACCAGCATCTACAGTGCGATTATTGCACTGATTCCGCGATTATTGCACTGATTCCTCTGAAAGTAGAATTCTTTTCACGAGGAAAAGTTGTCGATTCCCAATCTTAAAATCAGGCCTAAGATTCTCGTCCGACAACGGGCAGATTGCCAAGTTGTCATTCGAAAGCGACTCGAGTCGATGTCAACCATAAATCAGGAGTCATGCTCAAAACTCTATATCAGCTGTTACTTAACTACGAAAGTTTTGATGAACTACACTTTTTTTTTTTTGGCTCTTTATTCAGGCGTGTTTCAAGGGCTAAGCTCGCAATTGATGTTTACCTGTTGAAAAACCGAGTCAAACTAAAGTTCACAGGCTTTGCGGATCAGGCTTCTTTTGAAATTAAAACGTGTTTGCTAAAGAAACAACCTTTTTTCCTAACCCTAGAGAGAGACTTGGTCACCATTATTGAACTTGGATGAACATATTCACGAAGTTGACGTCGAATGTACATTAGAAGTGAACCAGGCCAGCATTTCTTTTGACAAAGCAACGAGGATTTTCTGGTTCAAAAGTATTGGTTCCTATTAAAAGAACCTTTTCGAGAAACTTGCAAAACGAGCATCACACACGTCTGTGTTGTTTCTCATCACTTCAATGTGACGGAATGTCATTGGACTCCGACCATGTTGCTTGCGGCTTGATATGTCCTTTAATTGGCCAAAAGAGACGCTACGTTCAAAAGAAAAGTTTACTCGTATGGGAAATTCATTATTAGTTTTAGAAACTTCAATCAAGTAATTCAATATGTTTTATATGGCAAGATGAGAACACACCATGAATATGACGCCTCTGTTAACTCCATATCTAAACATTGGAGTAATATTGTTCAGGTGAATTTATTTCCATGATGTTATATATCAATAAATGTTGATAAGTGTAAAAAAAATGTTGGCAAAAATATGACGGATCAAGTAAACGGTAACGTTCATAGTGTTCTAGCGAATTTATTTTCATGCTATTGAATATCGATAAAAGTTAATAAGTGTCAAAAAATTGTTGGCAAAAAGAAGTAACTAGTTAGTAAGCTACCATCACTTTTACGAAAGTACAAACTCTTCTTCGATGGTCTGTGAATTATCAATTTTGTACTAACTTACTATCTTTTTTTTTTCCATAACTTACTAGAACTTTGAATTTTCTAGTTCTTATTCGTAATTATCAACCTATAATTAGAGTGCCTCACGATTTTCTTTTATATAAAGTTACCAGCTTGTTTTAGGTTATCAACTCTCATTTAGTTATTTACCAATGTTTAATTTTTTCTTAATTTACCAACTTTGTTTTGAGCTACTAACTTTTATTAGTTTTCATATGAAACCCCTTCCATTTATTATCTCTATTACGACCTAAATTAAAATGATTCACTAATGTTCTCATTAAATTACCACATTATATATTGAGTTACTCACTCTCATTTGAGTTACTTACCAATGTTCATTTGTTTTATTGCCTAATTTTCTTATCATTTACAAATTATTATTTTCATTTTCTAGCTACTTCTTAAGTTTTTACCAACTAGTTTTAGAAAGGAAAAGTGACAAAAATGGTCATTGAATTTTAGTCAACTGTGTGATATTATTCCTACTCTTTTAATTTATTCAATATAATATCTAAATTTTGATCCAGTATTCAATATGGTCTCTAAACCTTTGAGAAATTTCATATAGCCTAGGGAATGCATCAAATATCTAATGATAGTTTAGGGATCATATTGAACAAATTAAAACTTCAAGGATAACATAGCACATTTGACCAATATTCAAAAATAGATTGCACAAATTAAAAATTTGATAAAGATATTGCACATTAGACCTAAGTTTAGGGATTATTTGTGCTATTACCCTTCTTAGAAGTTCCAACTTTAATTACCAACTTTCTCCCTTTAAGTTACCAATTGCCTTTGAGTTACTTGTCAAGCCTTTTGCTTTTATCTTGTATTGTGTGTGAGAGAGAGTTTGAGCATTGCCATTTAGTCTGTCAAATCCTAATTTTCTTTTCTCTCTGTTCTAGGCTACTGAATGATAACTTATTGGAAGGGAAGGTCCCAGAGGATCTATTAAGTTAATTATCAATTTTTATAAATTTACCAACTCCTTATTGGGTTACATAATTGGATGAAAGGATGATAAGCCGCTCAAATAAGGGTTGTTTTGCACACAGTAGTATATAAAGTTGATGCGGAAGAAAGGTTGAAAAAGATTTTTTATTTGTTTGACACCATAAATCTTAAAATCTATTTTAAAACTCCACGTATATCTCCAATTATTAAGAAAATTCTTTCTATATAACAAGGGCCACCTCATATTATTAGATTGCTTACTATCAAAGAGAGTGGGCACTGCATGAACCAAATTGACTCCTAAAATCAAAGGACATTTTTTTAATTCAAAAAACGATAAACATTATATAACGTGATGGTGCAACATTCATAAGTGCTAATTTTTCTTTTGTAATCGAGATGTCCGAGCCAGCTTCCGTGCACCTCGAACCCACCGTCATGACCCCCCACAAGTGTTTCCCTAGGAAATCAAACCTAAGATATCAATGAAGTTCAAGTTCGCCCTAATCAACTAGTCTATCATGGACGGGTATAAGTGCAAAGGTTTTAATGCTAGTAGTATGCTATGTTGACGATTCTTAAGTGACACATACACAATCTGAAGTACCTTTTACCAAAACAACTCGACAACACCTTTTCTAAAAAGTTTAGGGCTTAATTGAATGCTTAGGACTTTTAATAAAATTATGCATACAAGTTTAGGATTTTCGATGCACTTTTTCCCTTCTACAAACGCATTTCAACTGCAAGTATGATGAGACCAAGTATGGCATACAAAGGTACACCTTTGACCGGACTTGTGAAATCGTTTCTAGAGAGAAGATGAAGGATCAAATTCCATGTGAGATGAAAACATAACAAAATCGAACCATTTGTACCTTTATATAGTGTTGTATGTTGGGGTTCGTAGAGATTGATTTCATGCGGACCATTTGACTCTTTCTCCATTCAAGGAGCGTTGCCTTCCTTTAATCCTAGATTTTGTTTCATTCATATACAGTCTACATAGAATTTGCACATATAGTTCAAAATGCATACCTCTTGCACTATGGAAGTTACCCAGAAAATAAGTGTAACGTGAATATTATGTTGAGATTGATATCTTGTATTTTGTTATTCAAGAGATTATGGGGCGATTCCGAAAGCCCTCCAAACGACTGCTTCTGAAAGTGTTTTATGTTCGGTCATGCATAATTTATATGAGAAAGTTTCCTATTTTAGGCTGTCACGGCCTGTCACGCCCCCCTTTAAATCATTTATAATTCTCTCAACTTTATTAATCACCCCAAAATTACCTTTCACTCTCCCTAATAATGTCTCTTTAGATCCCTTGACTAATTCAACGCTTAGCCTCGAATTATGATCCACATCGTCAGCAATGCTACACTTATGAGCTAGACCTATTAGTCAACCGGTCCACAATTGGGACTCAGCCCAAAGTTGTTCAACTTGTCGCATACTATCAAATCAACAAATATCATCGGATTGGCATTCAGTACTACCATAGCCACTAACTAGTCCTCAATCAACTCAACTCCCATGTAAGAACATATTAACTCCACACTCCTAATTCCTCGAGCAATTCCATTGTTCTATCACACAGTCCATCTGAAGTCTCTCTTTATGCTAACTAAGTCTATCTATAAGTCAATCGGTCCATGATCGGGACTTGGCACTAAACCCAACGCACCGGTCAAACCAAAATCAGCCACATGAGAACATATACCATTTAGTAAATAATGAACATTTAAATAAATAAATATATTGTAATTAAAGTAAATAAGGTTGTCCACTATCAACCTGAGACCCTAACTAATTTCATTGGTGTAAAACCATTCTCAATGATATACCAAAGTCATCAACCACACTGGTTCGACCAATCCATCACGTTGACCTGTTAGAGTCCTATCGATACCTCATCCAGTTTCAATCGACATTCCATCGAGTCTCATCGGCTTCCAAATCAAGATTAGGGTCTATTGGCCCCCTAATCGATCTCTCACCTACCTCATCATCAGTATCATGTACCCAGCCATACTTGGCCCCATTCACCCAATCGCGTGATCAAGCCTCCCGTTGAATCTCATCAACCTCCAATCAGTGATTATGGCTCACAGACCACTTAATCGATCTTCAATTCCTATACCATTATACTACGTACATGGCCAAAACTAGCCCCGTGTACCCAATCACATATTCAGGTCATCCAAACAATTCTAATATATTTACAAAAGCGGTAAGTGGACCTAATTGAGGTATAGGAAGTCCACTCACATGATTTCCTCACGAATTGCAACTGGTGATGACGGTGGCTCAACAACGCATCTTTTTGTACTTCCGATCGCGCTTGGGTCTTCAATCCTCGATGGCCCAAGTCTGGGGTAACTCCGAGACGACTTCGGCGAAGCTCCGACAACTTTCCAACGAGGCTCCCAGGGGTGGCCCTTGGTCGTGGGAGGCTGGTTGAGCTCATGGGTAATGGTGGTGGCTGGCGAAGAAATGGCTCTAATCATACCAATTTCCGACGAACAAACGTGTTTTCCTTAACATGGTTTATAATTGGGTTGAGCGAAGGGAAGTCGGGTCGAGGCTTCGTTCTTCCTCTTCACGTTAAATCGAAGTTCGAGACCGACTAGATCTGGAAGTTGACTCCTTGGCGCGTCGATCAATGGCGGTGGCGAGGGCTGAGGTGGCGGGAGCTGTGAGCAATCACGCCTCGAAGCCGACGGTTCATGAGCTAGGGTTCTGGGAAAACACACAACCAAAACGAGCCTCAATACTTCGATTCTCAACCAAATCAACCGAACTAAAGGGCTAGGGTTTACTCATGAGGGGCTCATGAGTCCAACGAGACCAACAGCGATGGGTGGGTGTTGCCAGAATGTTCGATTGGCTGGATCTAGGGCTTCGGCAACTCGTGTTTAGGCAAAACGAGCTTTGGTCGAAACCTAGCCAAATCTAGACAAAATCGATTCAATCAAAAGCCGAAACTAAGATCTATGAACTCCTAGGAATCATTTGGAAGTAGTGGTGTAAGTCATAGATCAACGGATTAGGAGAACTCACCTCTTGAAGTTCTGTGAGTTTTTTGGAAAACAGGTGGAACTCGTGTCGTGAAGCCTTCTTTCGAGGTCTTTTGGTGGCGACTTAGGAAAAGGAGGCGGTGAAGGTTGGTCACTTCTTAAAGAGGAAGTTGCAGGCTTCACAAAGGCACCAATGACGAGGCAAATGGAGTTCTAAGCTAGGAGATACGACGTTCGAAAGAGAGTGGTGTTGGTTTGGTTCGCGGACAGAGGGTTGGTAAGAGCAAAGGGGAAGTCAAGCTCGTTGGTGCCACATGGTGGCCTCCCACGTGCTGCGAGGTACTCCACTCATGCCTCAAGGATGGTGGGTGGGTGGCGGCAACAACTTGCCAACCGTTTGACAAACACGTGGCCTCGTGGTGTCACGCACACCACCTGCTTGTTAGAATGTCGTACATACGAGAGATATAGCTCTCCTGCGTGCATGACTGGTTTGCATGATCGGTTGGACTGGTCTTCATGTAGAATTGTCCACGTGAGCTAGCCGGTCTTCAGTGGTCAGCGTTGACTGTAGACCGGTCAACAGTTGACCGTTGACCAAAAGTCAACCATAGCTAAAATATTCCAAAAATGTCTCTAGGCCCAAAATTCACTTCTTTTTGGGCCAAAATGCAATTAACTAGGTTCAAGGGAACCAAAACGCAATTTCTAGAAGTCAGGAATTACCCAAAATGAATTTTCATGATTTAGTACGGGGAACTCTCGAGACTCATGTGCCACTAACTAAACTCGTAGATTCATACAATTAGACCTCGAAGAAGAGACCGGAAGCGGGCTGTTACATAAGTTACATGGATAATTTTGTAATTTGTACCATGTAGGATTTCGCTATTTATGTTTAGGGTGAGACAAGTCTCTTGGATCAATAAAAGAGGGTAAAGAGAACAGCTGTACACTTTTTTTTCGTCATTAGTAAAGCATATCTTATCTCCCATAGACATAGGTAGGCCGAAAAGTTTCTCTTGTCGAACCATGCAAATTCTTGTGTTGTGTGCTTTTCATTATTTTATTGCATCATTAATAGGATTGAATTCATATATTCGACACATTATATTTAGAAGTAAGCAGCATCAATTGTATAGAACTCGAATAAATGCAATGTTTATCAATGGGTCAGTGGAAAAGGAAATGACCGAGGGATGACGACTATGAGTCGTGCTGCTTCGAAGCAGCCATCCTTTGGGGGGAGGGGGGAGTGCAATAGCTTATTGGTCTAGCTTATAGTAATTCAATTTTATCATTATTAAATTTTAAATGAGTTGATGTTTGACTGACGTCTCTTTAATTAAGAAGCCATGTGAATAAGGCAGCAATTACTTAGTGGTTCTATTGTATGTAAAGATATGATTACAGGGACAGGATGATGGGGAACCAAATTATAGTCTCTCCTCTTTATTTCTTTATCATGACAAAGCCCCCTCCCCTCCACCCCCCAAAATATATACATATATATAATTAGTAAAATAATCCACTAAAGCAGAAACCACCAAAACCAAACTTAATTGATCTATCAGTCTTTAATGGCAACCTACGGTGCGCCCTCAATGATCTAGACAAAGCATCTTGGAACATCCGCATGTGGATTGATTGAAATAAAGTGACAACTCTGTATATTTTAATGCAAGTTGAGACCACTGCATGAGTCACTTACAGTTTAAGGAGGTTGTTTAGAGTTGGTTAAACTGACCAATGACTTCGCATTAATGTGAAAATTACAAACGACACTCCATTAGCCAAAACAGTTCATTCGATCTAGAGAACAGAAAAGAAAAACTCCATGAAATGCCCGCGTAGATGAAGTTTGCTAAGATTTATTAAAATAACATGGTATATAAAATGAATGAAATTGTAATTGAAATAGTAAAACCCTAGTACCATCACATTCTCAATCTCCCCAATTTAAAGCCCAGTTTTATCTTAATGCTGATTTCGTTTTGTCTTCTCAACACCGAAAACATACCCAAATTTTTCTTTTTTTTTTGGTGACCTAGGACTCCATCTGAGCTCCTTCGCGCTCAGCAAGCGCTAAAGAATCGGGTGCCTATACATCGGGCCAATACAAGCTAGCCACCACACTCACATCAGCAGTTAAGTCACCTAGCGATGTAGCTAGGATTCGAACCAGCACTTTTTGCAAGAAGCACAAGGCCCGAACCAATATACCTAGATTTTTCCCCCAATTAAGAACTAGATGGATGGAATACTAACATATGATTTTTTTTTCTGTAGAGGTCAAAGATTGTGCCTATTTTTTTTTATATCATGTTAAATTTATCATAATAGTAAAAGATCATCCTTTTTTATGCATTTGAAAAATTGTGTTAAATTTGTCTGTGTGGCAATAGGTTGAGCTCTTTTTGGTCTTTGGCAATTTGCAGACTTTCCAGAAGGGTCAAGGATTTCATGAAAGTGCCCATAAGTGACCAACTAGTTTTAAAGGAATGTGTGACCAGTAAATTTTTTAACAACAATGTTTCATACTAACCAGCTCTTTAGCATTCCATCACTACGCAAAAGAAATCATTTTTTTTTATTTGGAATGAAATTGTGGAATCATCTTTCTCAATGACGTAAGACTTTATAACCCCTTCTCACGATTAGCAATTTGGAACATTCTTTATGACCCAAAGCCTTCAAGTGAAAAAGGACTAGCATTGAATATCACCTTGTCATGGGGTTATTTGCTTGAAAGGACAAACCATCAGCTGCATTTAATTGTCCAGACTCTTTTGTCATATAAAATAAGGACATAAAGGACTTCTTACATCTCTTGCATCTTTCAAGATGCATTCTGAATCAATTCTTAATTAGGCCATTCATCAAT
Source organism: Melaleuca quinquenervia (assembly GCA_030064385.1). NCBI lineage: Eukaryota > Viridiplantae > Streptophyta > Magnoliopsida > Myrtales > Myrtaceae > Melaleuca > Melaleuca quinquenervia. The sequence continues at coordinate 17,431,562 of CM057726.1, forward strand.
GGATTTATTGCTAGAAATCTTTCATGGCTCTCAAGTCCATGGCCACTTCACATCTAAAGGTCCACATGGAAGACATGTGGGCCTTCAGATGTCAAAAACTCCATAACGGTGATTTTAAGACGTGATTGCACATTTTTCAAATGTTAAGAACACAATTGACGATAACGAACAAGAAATTATAAATTATACAATTATCATTTTTCATGCTGAACTCGCAGCTTAAATTCGCCACGTGTTCCATGCTTCTTGCGCCGAACGATCGTGCGGCTCGAAGGGCTCATTCTCTTCCCACCAAGAAACGTGCGGCTCCTGCTGTTTGCGAGAGCTACTGTGTGGCCATTTTCGCGTACGAAGGAATCCTACTCAATCCGTCAAGTGCGGCTCATCGAGGAGAGCTACTGTGCTCTCTCTTTTGAAACCCACGCCCTTCACTGTGCGGCCATGGCTAGCACAGAAGCTTTCCCTTTGTGTGCCCATTACTTTTGTCCTGTAATGGCTTTCTTCTTTGTTTCTGTTGACGTCCGAAGTATGTGTCTGCCTCCATATTTTTGAACAGATGGGTCGGATTCTATACTTGGCTCAAACTGGATACGTGATTCAACAATTTTTCATTTTGACTCAACGTACGAATTCAAGTTACAGTGCTCATCATTCAGGCTACTCTTCCAATGTCCCGATGGAAGCTTACTTTTTAACAACGCCAATTGTGCTTATGCAAAGATTGAGCTTCGCCTAGGAAATAGGTTTACTCATCATGTTTTTCAGGTTCTTTGCTGTGTCAATCTTCTTCACAACAATCATATTTCTTTGCTAATACAAATCACATGAAACCACACGTGACATCGATATTTTTGGTTTCCAATAGTAATTATGCCTTCTTCCTCTCTTTTTTCTCGTTAGGTAAGACAACAACCAAATTGTTTTTAGTAAGAACTGACTTTGAGTCTCAATGGGCGATGCTTCATTCTTCGTGGTTCCTTTCAAGATCTTCTTCTTAATATTTTGATCAAATTTAACGCTTACCATTCTCTCGAGAAACGTTACTCGGCGGATTAGTTAGCAACTTACTACATAAAAGTTAATAAGGCGTACAAATAAAGATCGATGGATTCACAGAAGAGTTGATAAGCTTAGGGCGTTTACTAAAAAGATAAACGATAATTAGTAAAATAGTGTCCCGAAATAACTCAAATGAGAATATGACTTATAAGGAAATGATACATCAATAAAAGAAAACAAGTAAATTTGATAAGTCACTCAAGTAAAAGTTGAGACATATATATCATGCAGTACGTTTGCAATTTTGATAACAAAGTCCATGAAAAGTTAACAAGTAAATTTGATAAGTTACTCAAGAAAGTATGTTTTTTTTTTTTCCAAACAGTCAAAACGAGCTGGTGATGTACATAAACTACCGACAAATTACCCGATGGACTGTGAAACTCTAAAGATCCTTGTTTTTCAGCATGGGACAAAAGAATCGTGCAAACTATGCACTTTTTAAGCTTGAGCACAATATTTTCCAACATTCCCTGGTGGAGAAAGCATATTCTAACCATGTGGGTTAACAAGTTACGCACATCACCGATTCTTATATTTGGCTATGGGTGATATCCGTAACTTCTAAGCTGCCTATTGATGGGATAGTTGCAGAAAATATTCGACAACCAGAGAGCAACCAATGGTCCTACTCAGAATTTGGTGCTTCTGAAAAAGAAAACTTACGTCAGAAAGCACATCCAACGGAGAAGACGAACTAGCTCATTCACTGATTTGCATTTCCTTAACTCGTAGAAAAAGGAAGCAAATGTCAAGTTTTCTGGAAAGTTGTACGTGCCTATCAGTGTTAATGGTTTCGGCTGTTAATTCCTAATCAGCGACGAATGCACAGAGACGAGAGAGCAGAATGGGACTGAAGAATCCATACGTTTTCGCCATATTGATCCAGATATTAGTGGCGGGCATGACCTTGTTCGCCAAGGCCGCATTCAACGGTGGCATGAATAGCTTCGTCTTCATTTTCTACCGGCAACTCACTGGAACCATTTTCTTGCTCCTGTTGAGCTTGATCTTCGAAAGGAGATCCATGACTCAGCCCACGCTCCTCGTCTTCTTCAAGATCTTCGCGCTCGCTTTCCTGGGGTACGTTGGAAACGTTCCCTGGAATCTTGAGTTTTAAACTTTAGTGAGAGAACTGGTGATTACGTAACTTAACACTCCAAAGTTTATTCCTTGCTCTAATAGTTGTGATGAAATGACATGTGCATTGCAGTCTCACGCTAACCATGAATCTCTATGGGATTGCGCTCCTCTACACTTCGGCTTCACTCACCTCTGCAACTATCAACTGCGTACCTGCGACAACCTTCTTCTTTGCTGTTCTTTTCAGGTTCTCCTCTTTCCCGAAGATTTGATTTATATTTTCTTTAACTGTTTGAATCCACCGCACTGATCTTATTAGAACCTTGTGGGGAAAATCGAATCATCTTTCTTGCATACGTCATTGGAGTGATCATAGGCTGCAAATCTATTTGGTTGACATACAAAACTGATAAAAATCTTAAAGGGCCGATATCGATTTTAGATGGTTTCTTCTTCTTCTTCTGCTCCTCCTCCTCCTCCTCCTCCTCCTCCTCCTCCTCCTCCTCCTCTTTAAGTCCCGTTAATGAGTGCGCATGATATACTTGTTGAGTATTTTAAGTTGGAATTATTCAATTTTCAGAGAACCAATAATGTATAACATGGGGCCACATTTGTTAGAGTATAAGTGCAATGTATGAAACTTTTTAAACAAAATTTTCATACTTTATCGAGTTGATATTCAAATGTTCTATCTTTCATAATACCCAAAATTCTTCGCTTAGCTTTTTCATTATACCCAAAACTTCGTTTTCTATTGCTTTGTCACTCTTAGCTTTACTTTGGCAGGAGGGAGAAGGTGAATGTAAGGGAAGTAGCGGGAGTTGCAAAGCTTGGAGGAATAGCAATTTGCTTGGGAGGAGTGGCCACCCTAGCGTTTGTCAAGGGTGCAACTCTGAGGCCTCCTTTTGCCCTCCACAACGCCCAACACCAACACCAACACCATGTTTCATCATCGGGAAGCACAACATGGATCGTAGGTTGCCTCATCTCTTTCGCCTCGGTATGCACCTGGGGCCTATGCTATGTTCTCCAGGTACCCCAATTTCTCATCGATCCTTTAGGATTGTGACCTTTTTCAAGAATATAATTCTATTTAGACTCTCAAGATCATAGCAGATATTGCCAAAGACAAATAATAAGTAGAAAAATATAAACCTACTAAGTTGCTTATCTGTAACCACATCAAGGTACGTATTAATGTCAGCTCTTGATGTGAGAAGCTATTTGTTTAAGATATAGTGAACGGTAGAAAATATATCAATACAAAGAATCTGATGCGTTTAGGTCAATGCGATGTATGTCCGTAGGGAGGGCCGCATTAACAAATATGTTCAGGATAAACAAGGATTAGCGAGCAAACACAAATTATGTCTCTCGATCCCACCACTCAAAGCTCTGCTTCTATTTATCTCATGATTTTCCATGAAATTGACAATAAAAAAACTCTCAGGGAAATTTATGTAATATAATAAGGATTTCTATAAGGTTCACTACTAGTGTCAAAAAATAATATAAACACTCACCATTAGATGTTTGATATGTGGATGCATGTAGTCATAAAACTAACTCCAAACGCACATCTTAGCTATCCAACTGTGAATGTGTAAGATTTCGTTTATACCAACTGTATACCTAACAACAAGCCATAAAATAAAGTCCATTACACAGAAAGCAGGAAATAATTTGGCAGTGGAACCACAGCATAAATCCGCAACATTTTAACTATGGTTATGGTGGTTCTACTTATGTTAATAGGCACTTAATTCAACATTCCTATATAATCAATAGCTTAGACTCTCCTCATGTACTTTCTAACATGAGCATATCAGATGAAACATTAACTTCCCTTTAGGTAATGGGAGTTTTAAATTATAAATTATAGTTTTAAACAACAATTGTGGAATCCACGTCCTTTACATCTTGAAACTTTCAGTGTTCCTCTTGGATGTTGATTCTTGATCACTTATGTTGAATGTTTGTACTTTCTAACATAAGTAAATTAGATAGTAAGTCACCACTAACAATTGTGGGATCCACATCTTACTAGTCTATCATTTGAATCATTCGTTTGTACCTTTTGGATGTCGAGTCTAGATTGCATATGTAGCATTATTTTGTTTTTGCTAAGTCATACATAACATTACGTTAATTTTTACTGTTTATGGCTTACTGAAACCATTATTTTTTTTTTCTTTTACCCTTTCATGAGAGAAGTAAATAAATCCAGCAAGTTCTTTATTTTGCTACAATCAGGTTGGAGTTTTGAAGAACTATCCATCGAAGCTTTCCTTCACAAGTCTTCTATGTTTATCGAGCGCAGTTCAGTCGTTTCTTGTGGCCATTGCTGTGGAAAGAGACATCTCCCAGTGGAAGCTGGCCTGGAATGTGGAACTCCTTGCGGTCCTTTATTGTGTAAGAGAACAGCAGTTCCCATTTTATAAATTTTGGGAATAGAGCAAAAGCTAAAACTTATATAAATTCAAAATGGCTTTAGAAAAGTACAAACTAGGTAATGATCAAAAGTAAAATCATAGCGAATAAGTTAGGTTGAGTCCTGTCTTTTTTTTGTTTCTGCAAATTTCAAACCGAAGGTAAACGTGGAATTCGAAAAGATGATCGTTTTTTTAGTACTTACAAATATTATCTTCACTTTCTACAATAGATCTTAAGTCACATCCCAAAAAAAAAAAAAAATCCCTCTCTTCTTCGCACGCGGCTGTTGCTTTTTCTAAGGCCATCACCGACCATCGCACTGCCAACTCAAGGATAGATCGAGGTCAGAAGTCGGCCTGTCTTAGATGGTTGCAGTCTCTGAGATATTGGCATCTAATTTATTGGGTGGTATGATAAGATAACAGTAAATTTTTCTTAATTTATTCAAATTGTTTGCAAACTGCAGACTTTCAACACGACATTAATAGTTTTTATTGACTATATGTGACTAGGGAATCGTGGCCACGGGAGTTGCGCAATATCTACAAGCTTGGGTGATTGCAATGAAGGGACCAGTATTCATAGCCATGTCAACACCCTTGAATCCAATCCTAGCATTGATCGGTTCGATGTTTCTCTTGGGTGAGAGCATAAATGTTGGCAGGTAAGCTTTATCCTATTTCACGTGGCATCACGTCCAATAGTTAATTTCATTGATTGTATAGGGATACCCACGTATTTATGTGAGAGAGAGAGAGAGAGAGAGAGAGAGAGAGAGGGAGACGTGGACAGTAAAGAAGAAAAAAAAGGGCTTGTTTTTCATTGTCCATGAAAACATTTAAATTTATATTATTTTCAATAACGAAACTAATTATATTAAACGATACAAGTATTAATTTTTTTTTTGGAAAAGATACTTCAAATTCTTTATTTTTCTTGTAACAAACAAAGCATATGGTGAGAAAGTGTTGACTAGACCTATAATGCGTGCATTGTCCACTCCTGTTGGGCCTCATGAAACCCATACATTTCATAATTTAGAGACTAGATGAGGCTAAATGTATCGCCATACACAAAAGCCGAGATGGGGATGGAACACCACACTCTGTTTTTCATTCTCTAAACTTATTATTTACTGATAAAATTTAACTAATCATTAATGCGAGCTTTAAAATTAAGATGAATGCGTGGTGGACAAACACAAAGTGACGTTTCCCAGGGAGACAAGGGCAATCATGAGGAGGACGAGAATTGACATACTAAAGATGAGGAAAATTACCAGAAAATCTATTACAATTATTAGAATCCGATTTTAAACCTTATTTTTGGTCAACTATGTCTTAAATATTTTGTAATTGTACCAATTCAGTTGATCCGATTAATTTTGGTTGGTCGACATTGATGTGGACATTGGCCATCCACTAATGCTGACATGTACAAATTATAATAACATTTTAATCTTTTCAATCTTTTTTTCCTTTTTAATTTTCTGTTTCTTTTCTTTTTTCCCCTTCTTCCTTTATTTTTTCCTTTAGCCAATCACCAATTGGCAAACGACCAGCGATAAGGTTGACCTCTTCGTCTCTGGGCGAGATTGGCCTCACCCTCGCCTAGCCATTCCAAATTTGGTGACGCTTGGCTTTGACCAACCAAGGTGAGGCCAGCCTCACCATCACTTGTGAGGTCAAGTCTTGCCTATAGATGGTGAGGGCGACATCAACTCTGGCTAATTGCGAATTGGTGACCGGTTGGAGGAAGAAGAAAGGAAAGGAGGCAAAAAAAAAAAAAAAGAAATAGAAAGAAGAAGAACAAAAAGGGAAAAAATAAAAATATAGAAAATATTAATTTTTTATTAAAAACTGTCTATGTCAATGCTGATAGCGTCAAGTAATACGGCTAATATCCACGTAATCACTGGCCGATCAAATTGGCTAGATAGATTAAATCATTGTTACAAAAGATTGAGTACTAAATTGGAAAGAAAAATAGGTTTAAAACTAAGTTCACATAATTGTAATAAGTTTAAGATTTTTTTGGTAATTGATGTAATGCAACACTATCTTAGCATCAGCAATGCTATGCAGCAGTACCAATATTGCCTAATGCAAAATTGTAATCCTGAAACACGATAAGGACAAGAGAATTTACTGAAGTTCATCCGTACACACCAATGTCATATGTTCCAGTACTGGAAACCTCAAACAAGGGTTGACTACCTCCTCCTTGTGCAACATTTCCACTTTGTGCTTATTTGAAAGAAAACCCTTCTTGGATATGATCTATAAACTCTCTAAAAAAATCAGAACTTACGTACAAGATCAATGACGATGAGCAACTGAATCAAGCTTTCCGTATTCTTCAATTCTTATGGCATGCTACTTTTGATTGGCTTTGGTTCTTAAGCTATTATAGATTCTTATCAGAAACATGAGCTCGAACTACTATATATTTCAGCCAGATTGTGACTAATATGACCTTATTTTTGGTTTCTTTATCAGCATTGTTGGTGAGATAATGTTAGTAGTAGGCCTTTACAGTGTCTTATGGGGACAAACACATGAGCAAAATCTATCCACTGACAGTTCCTTACCAGTTCAAGCTGAGAAAAATTGCATAACTGCAGAAGATCATGAGCCTGCAAGCCCTGGAACTCGTTATTTAGCAAAATGAAGTTGATTTTCCTTGTTGGCCCCCTCCCCGAACATGTGATGATTCTCATCAATTGCGTAGTATATGACACTTAGTGGTGATATATATTTTCATGATGCCATGTTAACCCCCGATGAATGGCTCGTTAGCTTGATGTTCCAAAAGTTGAGAGCGGGAGTTTTAACCCCCCCCCCCCCCGGCGTACCCTCTCTTTTCTGCCCCCAATTAAGCTTCATTTCTGTAATTTACAAGATCTTATTCATCGCCGCAATTCAATTAATCATTACCTTAATTACTTTGAGGACGGAATAACACCAACATGAAACCCCAAACCGTTGATACATGCTCAACACGGAAATATTCCCATCGATCTAAATACTATATACACTGTGTTAAAAGACGATAAGAATGTTAGCTACCTCATCAATGGGGAAAGTAAATGAAGGCCGCAGGTTGTGATCATCTTTTAAGCAACTCAATAGCGTAAACCCAAGAAGACGAAGCAGTCCAGTGGAGGCTCTTTTCATCTTAGAAAGTTCCTCCGCTGAAAACTTGGCATTTTGACTAAACAGGAGAAGTGGGGTGATGTCCACAGATCCGAATCCAACACTGTAGAAGGGAAGCAAATTTTGCAGCGCACTGGCTGCCAAAGCTCACGGATGCAAGTCCCTACCAATGAATTGGGTTGTTTTTACTCCTCCAACTCTTTAAGACACTTTGTACACTGTTATTCACTGACAGCACCCATGTAGTTTTCCTAGTTGAATGAAATAAAGCTCTTTTTTGGCCCAAAAATAAGGCGGCATCATAGTATTGCGACTATGTTTGATCAGCTAACCATAGTCACAGGAGTTGGATATCATTTATTGTAACGGCCCACTTCCGACCTTCTTTTTCAAAATTCAATTGTGCGAATTTTCGGGTCTAATTAGTGGCCCGTTGGCCTCAGGAGTGTGCCGGAATAAAGCGCGAATTTTTGTTTCAGGCAATTTCGAATTTCCGAAAATAGCATTTTGGTCCCCCAACTTTAGATATTTGCAATTTGGCCCATGAAGATTTGAATTCTGAACCAAGGGCACTTTAGTAAGTACTACCGCCCCATTTTCCTCTCTCCTCTCTCCCTTTTCCCTTCCCCATGCAACCTCCAATCTCTCTCTCTCTCTCTCTCTCTCTCTCTCTCTCTCTCTCTCTCTCTCTCTCTCTCTCTCTCTCTCTCTCTCTCTCTCTCTCTCTTCTGGTAGCTCGTTCTTCCTCCTCTCATCACTGTTTGGCTAGTTGTCGATGGCGTTGACTTCCTAGAAGCATCCCCTTCCAGCCCTGACCCATCGCCGCCCCCATTACCACCTTGATCGCAACCGAGAGCCACCCGAAGACGCCGTCGCAAGTTGGTCTTCCCCCTATTTTTGCGCCATTGTTACTAATTTTCCAAAGTTGTCGCATGCTCGCGGACGACACTCCAGGCCACGCCACTACTTTTTGTGAGTCCTCAAGCGTCCCCTTAGCTTTGCTAAGGCTGTCATTTCTGTCGGTTTGCCCTCAAAGTCACCGATTCCTCCCCGCCTTTGCGACTGTCCTGTTTTCTACCTGAGGGACTGTTCATGGCCGCCATGCTCTCTCCAGCGAGACCCAGCTTTTGCCACTAGCTCCAATCAACAGCTAGATGTCCCATGACCACAATGGCACCAATCAGCCACCGTTGTTGCCTTGTTTAAGAGAAATCAACCATGAAGAGTAGCCCTCTTTCCCTAGAAACACTATTCGTGACTGCCGCCTTCAATGAGCCATTGCTCGACGCTCCAACCACATCAGTTGCTGCCACCAGTTGGAAAAAGACTCGTGGAAGTCTCCTCTTCAAAGCCTAGCCAGTCGCTGCAGTTGATTTCACCTAGGGAGAGCGAATCGAGCCACGACCCGACTACCTCCCCCTGCTGACCCAATTCTGGATTCGATTTCCTTGAGCAGGTCTGTTCATGAGATATCAGTACAACCGGAGTTGTTTCGTCGCCAACAACCACCACCCATGAGCTCAACTAGCATCCTATGGCTAAAGGCCATTGCCGGAGGCCTCACCGGAAGTTCAATGAAACCTTGCAGTGAGGTTTGTAGAGATGTCCCAGAGCTTGCCAAAGATGTCATCGAGCTGGACCTTTCCATCTATGGTATCGGACCGAAAATTGGAAAGCAACACCAAGCCCGAGTGCGATCAAAAGTGCAAGAAGCGTGTCGTCGCAAGCTGCCGCCGGAAGGAATTCATAATGAGTAGACTTCTTATACCTCGATTAGATGCATCTACCACTTTAGTAGAAATTTTAAAATTGTTTGAATGGTCTGATTATGTGATTGGGTACACGGGGCTGGTTATGGCCGTGTATGTAGTATAAATGATATAGTAAGGATTGGTAAGGTGGAATGTAGCCCTAATCACTAATTAGAGGTTGATGGGATTCAACGGGAGGCTTGATTGTGTGACTGAATGGATGGGGCCAATTATGGTCAAGTACACTGTATCAACGAAATAGCAAGAGAATGGATCAATTAGGTGGCCAAGGGGCCCTAATCATTGATTGGATGTCAACGGAATCTAAAGGGGGATTGTCAAGAAGACAATTTGGCGACGACTGATCAAAGAAAATAATGATTACTTGAAAAGATTAGTTAGGGTCTTAGGCTGGTTGTCGACGACCTTAATTAATTAATTGCGCAATTTATTTATTTGTTTGTTCATTATTTACTTAATGTTGTATGTTATTATTGTGGTAGACCCTAGTTTGACAGGTATGTTGGTTTTAGTGCCAAGTCTTGGTCACAAACCAGTTGACTCATAGGTAGATTTGGTTAGCATAGAGAGAGACTTTAGATGGCATGTGTGATGGAAGAATAAAATACTTGGAGGAATTAGGATTATGGAGTTGATCTATTCTTATACGGCAGTCGAGTCAATCAAGGGCTGATTAGTGGCTATGGTGGCATTGGTTATTAATTTGATGATATTTACTAATTGTGGTCACAATGTGACTAGTTGAACAACTTTGGGCCGATTCCCGATCGCGGACCAGTTGACTGACAGGTCTAGCTCATGAGTGTGGTTGATATAAGGTTTTGAGTCAAAACTCGAGGTTAAGCGTGGGATGTCAAGGAGCGAAAAGAGATTATCGGGATGAGAGAATATGATTATCAAGAGTGAATAGAGGGTTACCTGAGTGAGCTAGTGATGACAGTTGACCCAGGGATGCGAATATGGACCTTAGGGCGATAGTATTCCTAGTTCTAGTAAAGGGATAAACTCACTAAGATATCTCTATATCTTATCCAACCATTCCAAATTTCCTTTTTAGGTACAGGGTCAAGATAAATTTTGGAGGCAATTCCTGTGGGAGTGGTTTGGGTCCGTTTGTGCTGAAAGCTGGCGACAAGTCCTAGAACATTGCCACTTAATGGTCGAAGTGAAGGAAGGAGGATTGGGGATTGCTGCGCACTCAAGAAGTGAGGCGTGATATCTACAATCTTTGGTAATTGCAATGAAAGGGCCAATATTACAAGCCATGTCAACAGCTTATGGTCCAATCCAAACAACGATCAGTTCCCTGTTTGTCTTGCATGAGAACATAAACGTTGGCAAGTAACCTTTATCCAATCTCTGATCGCAACAACTCCAATAGTTGGATCCGAATCATCTCACAGCATGTCAAGTGACCAAATCCCTCTTGCATGGGGAACCGTCCTATCAAAAATCAAACAGTCCCCATTAAATAAGAGGATGTTTTTTTATTATAAAAAATTTGGGTCGTTCAATTTAGATCAAACGACCCTAGTCCCCATCAGAGCACCCCTGCCTTGCTGGATCCAAACACCCAATAGTTGATGTAAATGATAGCGCAAAAATACACACATGTGCACGAGCAAGAGAGAGAGAGAGAGAGAGAGAGAGAGAGAGAGAGAGAGAGAGAGAGAGAGAGAGAGAGAGAGAGAGAGAGAGAGAGAGAGAGAAATATATGACAAAAAGGCAAAATAGTGTGAGAAAGTGTTGACCAGTCTCAATAAGTACGTGCATTGTCCAATCCCCATAGGCCTCATGAGGTGACATTCATAGGCCAAATGTATTGCCCAACACGGGCCAAGGCGAGGATGGATTCAAGCCCCATCCCTGCACAAGACACTACACTCAAGCCCTTCCATTCGTTAACTTATTCTTTATGTATAAGTTTTATATATTGCTCATCGCCAGGGCATGTTAACATCCTTGAGGTCCAATGCAAACAATGATTAGCTCCCACGTTTGTCTTGGGTGAGAACATAATTGTTGGCAGGAAACTTTTATCCAATTTTTGATTGCATCACCTCTAATAGTTAATGTAAATGATAGTGCAAAAATACACATATGCACGAGAGAGAGAGAGAGAGAGAGAGAGAGAGAGAGAGAGAGAGAGAGAGAGAGAGAGAGAGAGAGAGAGAGAGAGAGAGAGAGAGAGAGAGAGAGAGAGATGGACAAAAAGGCAAAATAGTGTGAGAAAGTGTTGACTAGTCCTAATAAATACGTGCATTGTCCAATCCCATCTAGACCCATTTAGGTGACATTCACAGACCAAATGTATCACCCCACAGACTCGCCAGGGTGAGGATGGATTTAGTCGTCCAAGTCCCATCCCTACACAAGACACCCCATTCAAGCCCTTCTATTCGTAAAACTTATTCTTTATTTATGAGTTTTTATATACCGTTCATCGTTAGGTAATAAGGATAAGAGAATTTACTGAAATACAAGCATCCATGTCAATGTCCTATCTTTGAATACCGGTGATGCATTATAAAAGATGGAATAACTCATCCCAAAAAAGATAAATCTCCAAAATAGAGAAATGAACCCAATTATAAGCCCCATAATATTTCTTAGTTTCCGAATATGGGACTTTTACCCATATCAACTAACATTCTCGAATCAAAGCCGAACTCTACTTCTAAATTAGATAGATCGTGTATTACATAATTGCATGTACTGCAAACCTCCCTTTTGTGCAACATTTCTACTTTGTGATAACAGGAAAGCATATTCTCCTTGAATAAAATTTTGACACTCTCTACAAAAAGTTGAAATTTAAGGACAAGATTGATGACAATAAGTGATATAATCTAGCTTTCAATTATCTTTAGTTCTTGTGATATGTAACTTTGATTTAATTCAGACTTATTAATCTTATATTAGTTCTTATCATAAACGCGGGCACCAATCACAACTTTGGATTGTTGTGACCGATATGAGTACATGTTTGGTTTCTTCATCAGTATTGTTGGTGAGATAATTGTCGTGACCTTCCCGAAGGTGCACCACCTAGGATTTGACTAATGGATTACTATAGCTAACTTAGCTCAAGCTCTTCCAAGTTCATACTAATTCATGATTTCGGTTTCGCTTCTTTAAAATGCAAATCATTTTCAATAGAGTCGCTACTAATCTATTTATGGTGGATCGATTAAGAACCCATGTAAAGTGTTGGGAGTTGTGCTTCACTCTTACAAACCAAAGATCTATGAGTACGGGAACTTGGTTATACTAGACTAATCTAACATCATTCTAGTATATTTTCATTTATTTCCAAAAAAAATCAGTAGACAGCTTGAATTGATTTTAAATCTACTCCCTAACATACAATGATGACCATACGAGAACGTAAAACATTAATGTAAAACATTCAAAGAAATAACAAGCAAAAATGAAATAATAAAGCAAATCAAAATATCTAATTTAATATGACATGCATATGATGAAAATCTAACCCTAAATGTGACTAATTTAATGCAATTCTAAACTACATGAAATGCAACTTTTTTTGTATTTTTTTTTTATGAATTTATAAATTAATTAACTGATGAACCTAATTATCCATAACTAAATAACATCTAATTTAAACTAGGAACTAACCTACGTTAATCCCTAATTAAAACTAAAATCTTGCTCAACTAAGGATAATATCCTAGAATGTAAAATCTAGCCAAAATTATTCTAACAAAAATATCTAATGTGTAACCTAAATTAATTATGCAAATTATTTAAGCATGCAAATAACATCTAAATTAACCAACTCAAGCAAATTAAATATGAAACAACACTAATTAAACATCTTAACTCAAATTTGGAAACAAAGCTTTTTTTATTTTTTTAAATAAAACATTATTTAAAAAGAAAAAGAAAAATTGGGTCGGGGTCTGAACCAGGTCGGTTCGGAGGCGACCCAAACACTGGGCTCCCGAGGGCTCGCGGTTCTGGGCTTGGACGAAGAGCCCATCTTCAACAGTCCTTCCCCCTTCACCGGTCCAATAGAAAACGAAAGGCCCAAACTAGCCCAAAACCTCGCCCACGCTACAAAACACCCAGCCCAGGACCAACCAAGACAGCCCTTGTTCGCCCAACACCAACGACGGCCCAGCCCCTACGCGTCTTCTTCTCTGCGTGAACATCTCACGGGTGCCCAACTCGCGGGCGCTCCGTGCGCCTTCATCTCATGGTGGGGCACGACTTTCAACGCCGGAAGAGGACCTGGAATGCGGCCGGCCCACCGCCGGCTCTCCGGTGGCGACGGGTCACACAAGCAAGCAACAAGAAGGACGAGGATAGAACAAAACCAAGGCAGATCTACTCAGAGTGCAATGAGGAAGTTCGATTGCAGGACCAAAAGAAGGGAAATTTAAGCCTATCATGCACCAAGGACCAGCAAAGAGGACTCATAAGCCAAAAAAAACAACATGAAGCAATAGAAATCGATCAAACCGAGATCACTCAGATTAGTCTGAAGACCACAGAAAAATCAAACAACGGAGAGGGAGCCACGGGAAAGGAAAAGAAATAGCATGTACCCCTACACGGCTCGGGGACGGTGGTGAGTTGGTGCGCTCGAGCGAGCTCGAGCCAAACCGTTTCTCATCCGTGAAATTCCCTCAGCCGCGATCCTCGGGGAGAACTCGGCCGGACGGCTTCAATAAAAACTCACCGGTGAAGGAAACGGGCAGGGGAGGCCGGGGACGAGTCACTCAAGTGCAAGGTGTTTGACCGAAGTTGCTTCCCTCCGCCATCTCCCCTTGGACGCCCTTATGCAAAGGGATAATCCAAAATTCGGTCAAATCTTCTCCAAGATTTGACCGACAGTTATTATTTTTCCAAGATCCCGTTTTTTTTTTTATCTCCATAAAGCAGACGTTCTCCTCTCTCTGTTTTTTTTTTTTCATTCCCTTTGGCGCATGTCTTCTCTTGGAGCAGAGATAACCAAAATATTCGGTCAATCCTTCAGAGATTTGACCAAATATTCAGTCGCCAATTTGTTCGTTGTACTGAAGAAGTGAAAGTTGGGAATTAGAATAATCAAGAGAGACACAATCAATTTCCCAATCGCTTCCTCCTTTACTCATGAATTGCACCTTTGCACACTCTTGCAAAGGAAAATAGATTTTCATGGGGAAAAGTGCCAAAAAAGTCCTAAACCTTTGCCACTTGTGCCAAAAAAAGTCTTAAACCTTTTTTTGGTGCAAAATAAGTCATAAACCTTTATAAGTGGTGCCAAATAAGTCCTTCCCACCGGAAAAAGCACACGTGGCTCGCCAGAGCTCTTCGGCGGCACCACGTCGGCGCCGACGTGGCATCGACCTTTTTTTTTCTTTCTTTCTTTCTTCTTCTTCTTCTTCTTCTTCTTCACCGGCGGAGCCCTCGCCGGCGATGGGCGAGGGCTCCGCCGGTGAAGAAAAAGAAGAAGAAGAAGAAAAAAAAAAAAGGTCGATGCCATGTCGGCGCCGACGTGGCGCCGCCGACGAGCTCCGGTGAGCCACGTCGGCGCTCCGGCGAGACACGTCGGCACTTCGGCGAGCCACGTGTGCTTTTTCCGGTGGGAAGGACTTATTTGGCACCACTTATAAAGGTTTAGGACTTATTTGGTACCAAAAAAAGGTTTATGACTTTTTTGGCACAAGTGGCAAAGGTTTAGAACTTTTTTGGCACTTTTCCCGATTTTCATGAATAAATCATTGCCTTTTTGTAGCTCAAAATCTTTAATTTGATCTCGTCCATGTCCAATAAAAATCAAAAATCTACTCACCGCCTAAAATGCAAGATGCTCCTATAACTAAATGCAATAAAACATATATGTTTTCCTAAAATATTTTTCTTTCAGGGGTTAAAGTAAATCCCTATTTTTTTCTATTTTAATAAATGATGCGCTAAGGACAAATGCATGACCGAACTCTTTTTTTTTTTCTTTTGGTCAAAACATGACCGAACTCTATCCACCGACACTTCTTTATTGGCTCAAGCTAAGAAGAAATACAAAGCGCAAAAGTTCAGGAAACCTGTAAGTGCTAAAACTCATTAGTTAACAAAATTAAATTGATTTTTCTTGTTGGTCGCCTTGTTGAACATGTAATGATTCTCTCTATTGCATAGAATGGAGCACTTACTCAAGATATATATGTTCATAATGCTTTGAAATGGCTCGTTATCTTGATACTCCCAAAATAAAAAATAAAAATAATAAAGTTTGACAAGTTCCATTTTTTGAAAAAACATTTGGAAAGCCTTGTTAATGGATATGGGCTAAAGTGACTTGGCGGCCCAAAAGTTGAGAACTAGAGTTTTAGCCCCCACTAAGCTTCAGTACCCTAATTGCAAGGTCTTAATCATTTCCATAATTCAATTAGTCATTAAGCACTTCTTTTTCTTATGCTGTAAAAATGAAAGGGTATTGCAATTTAAATCGATGCAAAAGTATCATAGAAATAAAATGATGAACAATAAAAAAATATAAGAGATTTATATGGTCCAATCCGAGTCTTGATACTTATATTTACAGAAAAAAAATGCTCAACTGAAAAAATATAGTTCCCGTCACTCACACGCTCAAGTGTTTCCCAATCATAGATGACACTAAAAATTTCACAATATTTAACCTCACGTAATCGCTCCCTAATATAGATCGCAAGAATTACTTCACAGTTCAAACTCTCACGTTTTCACGAAGAAAAAAGTCTCGATTGGATGCAGAACTCTTTGCATAAAAGTCCCTGTGTTCCCGCTCCTATTAACAATAAAAAAAAAGTAAAGAAAATATTTTAAGTTAAGAAAAGTGAGCCCCCAAATCTACAGAAGATTTGGCTGAACCAAGAAGGCAAGAAGGTAACTCCCCCTTTTGTGTCATAGGCCTAAGATTTCAATCTGCTACACTAGGAAGTTCATTTCCTGTTTCTTCACGTGCCAAAGATTACGGCATCAATTCGAGTTTACCTAATTAACATTGCATTGGGTTCAATGGCTTGAACTTGAGAAAAATGCTCAACCTCATATAACATGGGATAGCTTGCACCTTCATCTCGGTTAATTTTTATAAATGCACCTGAATCTGTCTCGTTCCCACGCATCAAGTAAAGATATACTCATAGAGCGGCTCGTATTGCCCCAAAGGTCTTTCGTGTAGGATGCAGTCTTGTTCAAGCACGAAATATACCATGCCCATACCAAAAGTTCTAGCATTCAACCAATCCTTATACTCTTTAGTGTTATTTTCAAGAGACTAAACCCCGTGTGAGTCGACCTTACACATCATGCATGTAAGAGTACATAGATAATGATCATCCCCAATGATTTACTCATTCCATCACTTGGAAGGCTAGTGCAATTAATGTTTCAATTTTAGGATCTATTTCACGGATGATGGGCTGCATAAACCATTATGTTCTACGACATTTAGTGTCTGTCCTAGGGCTTCTGATGCATGAGAGCTTAATTTCATTGTTTCCAAGTATTACTAAACAACATCATTCGCAAAATCATTTCTCTGCAACAAAATCCGAACAAACCCATGGGAATCAAAGTCTCCTTTTGCTTGTCCACTTTGCTGACTTGAACTCTCTGATCACTACATCAGGTTTTGGCATGTTTCAAACGTGGCAATTGAAACACGAAAGCCGAAGTATCCGAAGTCCTCGAACTTACGGGTCAGAATGACATTCTCGTCTTAATGTCAAATTTTTCCCCACGTTGGTTCTTTTCCATGCAATCGTAATGAACCTCTCGATCTCTTTCATCTTTTTCCTTCTTTTCTCTCCCGCGTCGTGCAAGGAATTCTTGACGAGTGTACATCGAGGACGGGTGATGGCTACTCCTCATGCCTGCTGGGTCCAAGCTGAATATTGGCCATTTCATTTCACTTTTGAAACGCCGGGGACTTTGCCACTTTTTTTTTTGTGTCCCCATGCAAAGGGGGTCAGTACCCATCAATCACCAAAGAAAGTTACTTTATTTTGAACGAAGTTCATTGGAGATATCTCATAGATTTATATATATGTGGGACTGATTTTGAAATCATTGTTGACAATGGACTGCCACTTTTTCCCAGTGCATGTCTATTTTTGCAGATATAATAAGCCACGAGGTACGTAAACCGAGTCCAAAGGTTACTGTCATTGTCTTAATATATTACCAGCAAGCTGCCCCGTGCTTGCTCGGGAAACTAGGGACGTGTTTGGTAACGTTTCTGTTTCAGAAAATATTTTAGGAATAAAAATACTTTTTTTTTGTTTCTATTCCATAGAACAATTTTTGAGTAAAATAGAGTGTTTGGTAAAAGTGTTCTTGAAATAGAAAAAGAATAGAAATGCGTTTGGTGCAATTAGTAATTTTTTTTTGTTTTTTCTCATTTTTTCTTCTTGTTCATGGGCGGCGGCGGCGGCCAGCCAACCGGCGACTGGCGGCAGCAGTGGCGGGCTGCAACCGATGGCGGGTGGTCAGAGGCCGCAAAGTCAAAAGAGAAAAAAAAAAGTGTTTTTTAACAAAGTGTTCAAGAACAAGAAACAAGTTTTTTTTTTGTTTCTTGTTGTTGGTCCAAATGTGTTTCCAGGAACAAAAAAACATCTTTTTTATTTCCGGGAACAACAGTGCAAATAAACATGTTTCTGTTCTTTTGTTGTTCTTTGGAAGAAAAGAACAATAACACACCTGTTTTTGAACAAAAATAAAAAGGCCCTAGATTATTCATATATTTGCGCTCTAATCTGACAAATCATGGTTGGCGATCACACTTGTCAATTTATAGGATGTCTCATATAAATAGTGCGCATGTTTCATATGTTGATTATATTAATCAACACCGTCAAAGTTTATGTGCTCTATGTATGCATGTATGTATTGTTTATCATGCCTGATGATTTTATCTAACTTTCGTGGAGCTTATGAGCTTTATAGATGATCTCAAGAGACCTAATATATTTGCACCTTGGATGACAAGGATATATAATTCTTCAATTTTAATTTACCTAAAAATGGTGTTTAATGAATCTTTTTTTCCCTTTTTTTTAAGGATTATTTATGCGATAACAGATTTCAATAATAAGGAAGTGCAAGATTTCTGAAATCTTAGACACTGAAAGACAGCATAATTTTGTCTAGATTTAAAGTGAGATCGCTTGTTATATAGATGAGTTTAAGAGATCTAATGTAGTTGCATCTTCCATGACATCATACCAATCCAAACAACTTTTGTTCAATATAAGCATTTGTGAATTTCTTTTAGAACAGTTTATTTCTATCATAAATCTCAAGAATAGACACCTGCGACATATTTGGAGTCTTTTTCGCTAAAGGGAAAAGTGCACCTCAATCTTATTTGTCATGGTGAATTCATGAGACATGTAGATGAGCTCCAGAGACCAATTGTGTCCTTTATCTTGCATGACACGCACCTATTGTTGTTCATTATACTCTATAGATCTCGATAAGACACACGTGAAGTATTTGAAGGACCTGACACTAAAGGACAAAACGCACATCCATGAGATTTGTCATAGTAAACTTATGAGTCTTCAGTTAAGCTCAAGAGACCAAGTCTATCTGCACCATGCATGGCAATACAACTATCATGATTCATTTTAGTCTGAACGTGAGCAACTGATACTTGATACAAGCTTTATTCCGATTGGAACCAGCCAGTTTAAAATTGGCTGCATTTTTATATTCATAACAAGCTTGGCTTGTAGACGGTTTGAGGGTAAAAGGAATCGGAAGATAGTGCATATCACAAGAGCCACAATATACATAAAAGCACGTGCCTATATTTCTCCATTAATTTCGTTTTCGTGATTGATTGCACGTTCCACTTTCCACAACAAAAAAAAGGACCAAAAAAAAGCAGGAAAATTTGTCCTAAAAATTATAAACCTATTTTACGATAGTTAATTTAATCTTAAACATTTCAATTGTGATAATTTAATCCTAAACCTTTTGATGTATTGTAATGTAATCCTTCCTGCTTATTTTAGCTAGAAATTAATGTCATTTCATGACCATCCTATGTGGTATGACCAATGTTGACATCAATAATTTTCTAAAAAAAATTTCTCTTCTCTCTCTCCCTCTTTTTTTTTTTTTTACTATTAAGGGTAGGCGGGGTTGGCCAGGCTTTCTCTGCTGGTCCTAACAGTGAAGATGTTGAAAAATATCAATATGAAGTGTAAATTGTAATTTATTAATACACGAAATTAATTTTCTATTCAAGATAAAGAATAAGTGAATTGTCAATATAAAACAAAGAAAGTAATAAAAGAATAAATAAGTGAGCGACGCGTGCTCATCCCGAAACCCTCTTTTCATTCCATTGGCAGTGTAGAAAAGGGCTCGTGTTCTTTCCAAGGCTTACAAGTAATTCTTTATGATCAACTTTCAACCAAGTAGTTTGTTTCCAACACGCATGTGATTTACGGAATGAACATCCAGCTTGAATGAAACACTAAAGATGATAGTGGACTCATCGCTTAGACTTCAACACGTGGCCTAACCATGTAAACATTGATATGTTGTTTCTTTGTTTCTCGTTTATTTCTTCGTTAATCTTGTGATCGTGATTGTTGTGTGGAAAACGTTTGAGAGATTGAGTGAATCACTAGACGATGATAGATCATGTGCAATTCGCAATTTGAGTGTAAGAAAGTACTTGATCTAAGCTTGTAATCCTCATAATTTATAGAAGATTTATCATCAAAGTTCCAACACTCGGATCTAATCAGGTAAATTTTGAAATATTTTTTTCTCTATTTCTTGCTTATTTCTTCACTAATCTCATTATTGTAATCAATTGTATGGTTCGCTTTCCGCAAAGTAAAAGGACACAAAAAAATCCTTTATCTTTCATTTGTATATTTACAACAATCTTCAAGCACGTGTACTATCCCCATGATTGACATTCTCATGAGACTGGGATAAATATTCAAAAAGTCATAAATCTATTGTACAATGTTCAGTGTAGTTATAGATATTTCAATTATGCCCATTCAATCATAAACATTTTAACAATTTGGTAATTTAGTTTAAATCTTTTTAATGTGTCATTTAGTCCTAGACTTTTTAAAAATTTGCCAATGTCGGTCCTAAACTCTTTGGCTAGAAGCTACATTGACAAATCCTAAAAAGATTTAAAACTAAATTGATATTACTGAAAGGTTTAGAATGAAATTACAAATCATCAAAAGTTTTATGACTGAATAAGTACAAATGAAATGCCCCATAACTGAATTTCCTTTTATAATTTTTGGACAATTTTGTTAGGCTTTGGGGCAAAAACATAATGAAATAGAAAGTAAAAGCGAGAAACGGAAATCAAGATACAAGATTTAGCATGATTCACCTTTAAATTAGAGTTATATCCGATAGAGGCTACATCTCCATCTTTTTTTTTTTATCAATGGAAAGTATAAACCACACCATAATAGATTTTTCCCCGTGATTGAACTACCTCTATGATGGATGGAATCGGCAAGAACATAGCACCAGTATCTACTCTGCAATTATTGTGCTGATTCCTCTGAAAGTAAACTTCTTTTCATGAGGAAAAGTTGTGGATGTCCGAATGTTCAAATCTGGCCAAGATCCTCGTCCCACAATGGTCAATTTTCATACTTGTCATTTGAAAGCGACTTGAGTCGATATTAACCCTCAAATCAGGAGTCACGCTCAAAATTATTTCGGCTATCACTTAATTGCGAAAGTTTTGATGAAACACTTTTTTTTGGAGGAGGGGGGGGGGTGTGGAGGGTTCCAAAATTCTTGATGATTGACTCTTTCTTCAGGCATGTTCATGGGCTGACCTTGATGTTTATCCATCGAAAAAACGAGTGAAACTAAAGTTCATAAGTTTTGTGGATCGGGCTTCTATTAAAACTAAAGCGCGTTTGCTAAAGAATAAAACTTTTTTGCTAACCCTAGAGAGAGACTTGGTCACCATTATCGAAATTCGATGAACATATTCATGAAGTTGACGTCTGAAAATACATTGGAAGTGAAACGGGCCGGCATTTCTTTTTACAAAGCATCGAGGATGTTCTGGTTCAAAAGTATTGGTTCCTATTAAAAGAACCTTTTCAAGAAACTTACAAAACGAGCATGACACGGCTATGCGTTGTTTCTCATCAGTTCAATGTGATGGAATGTCAGTGGACTTCAACCGCGTTGCTTGCGGCTTGATATGTCCTTTGATTGGCCAAAAGAAAATCTAATGCTACGTTCAAAAGAAAAGTTTGCTGTATGGGAAATTCATGATTAGTTTTAGAAACTTCAACCAAATAACTCTATGTTTTATATGGTGAGATGAGAACATACCATGAATATGGTGCCTTTATTAACTCCATATCTAAAAACTGGAGTTATATTGTTCAGGCAAATTTATTTCCATAATGTTATATATCAATAATTGTTGATAAGTGTAAAGAAAAAGGTTGGCAAAAAGACGACGGATCAAGTAAACAACAAAGCTCATAGTGTTCTGGGGAATTTAGTTTCATGATGTTAAATATCAATAAATGTCAATAAGTGTCAAAAAATTGTTGGCAAAAAAGATGTAGAATTAAGTAACTAGTCAGTAAGCTACCCTCACTTTTAAGAAAGTACATACTTATTTGATAGTCTGTGAATTATCAATTTTGTACTAACTTACTAATTTTTTTTTTCAAAACTTACTAACACTTTGAATTTCTTAGCTCTTATGTGTAATTACCAACCTATAATTAGAGTGGCTTACTAATTTTCTGTTATATAAAGTTGCCAACTAATTTTAGGTTATCAACTCTTATTTAGTTATTTATCAATCTTTAAATTAAAATGATTAGCTGATGTTTTTCTCATTGATTTACCGCATTATATTGAGTTACTTACTCTTATTTTAGTTACTTATGAATGTTCATTTCTTTTAATGCCTAATTTTCTTATTGATTACAAATTATTATTTTCATTTTCTAGCTACGCCTTAAGTTTACCAACTTCTTTTAGAAAGAAACAATGACAAAAATGGCTATCGTATTTTGGTCAATGTGTAATGCAGTTCTTGCACTTTTAATTTATTCAATGTTATAAACTAAACTTTGATCCAATATGTAATATGGTCCATGAACTTTAAAAAAAATTCACATTATATAGGGAATGCATAAAGAATTTAATGATAACTCATGAATCACATTGAACAAATTAAAATTTGAGGAATGACATTGCACATTCAGCCAAAGTTTCTAGGGAATGCATTAAGAATGTAATGATAACTCATGAACCACATTGAGCAAATTAAAATTTGAGGAATGACATTGCACATTCAGCCAAAGTTCAGAGATAAATTGCACAAATTAAGAGTTTAATGATGATATCGCACATTGAAATTAAGTTCAAGGACAATTTGTGCTATTACCCTTTTTAAAAAATTTCCAACTTTAATTACCAACTTTCCTCCCATTTAGTTACCAATTGGCTTTGAGTTACTTGTCAAGCTTTTTTTTTCCTTTATTTACCAACTATCACATTTTTTTACAAACTTTTATTTACCAATCTTATCTAGGCCTTAAACTTACTAACTCTTATACAAAATTTTAATGTTACTAATTTTCAACCTTTTTTTAATTCATTTATCGACTATTTTAAAGTTAACAATTCTTCTTTAAGTTAATTACCAATGTTTTACAAATTTACCAACTTTTTTATCAGGCTACTTAATTGGGAAAAAATATGGTAATTTACTTAAATAAAGGTAGTATTGAATACAATAGTATATAAAGTTTTTTTTTGGTAAATTAAGAATAATATTAACTTTTACCAAACATACAAAGTGTTACCTGACACCACAAAACTTACTCTCATTAAGACAAGTGTGTCCCTCCAATTCTTATTTGCATATAAAGTTGACATGGAAGAAAGGTAAAAAATGATTTCCTATTTGTTCGACACTATAAATCTCAAAATCTATTTTCAAATTCCATGGATCCTTCCAATTCTTAAGCAAACCCTTTTTACATAACAACAGCCACCTGATAATATTTGATTGCTCACTCTCAAAGAGAGTGCGCATTGCATGAATCAAACTGACTCCTGAAATTGAAGAACATTTTTTTAGTTCGAGAATCGATGAACATTAGATAATGCGGTTGTACAACATTCATAAGCACTAATATGTTTCATTCTTATTACATGTTTCAACGACTATACTTTTCTACTAACCAACTCTTTTACAAATCTATCACTATGTGGAAAGAATTGTTGTTTTTTTTTTCTCTTTATTCGGAATGAAATAGTAGGATCACCTTTCTAAACAACATAAGACTTTAAAATCCCTTCTCACAATTAGCAATTGGGAACTTTCTTCATGACCCAAACCCTTCCACTGAAATGGGACTAACATTGAATGTCACCTTGTCATGAGATTATTTGCTTGAGACGACAAACCATGAGCTGCATTTAGTTGTCCATATTCTTTTACCAGACATAGGACTTCTTATATCTCTTGCATCTTTCAAAATACATTCTGAATCAGTTCTTAACATCCAGACCATTCATCAACGGATTTTTTTTTCCCTAGAAATATTTCGTGGCTCTCAGGTCCATGCCTCTCGGCATCTAAAGAATCTCACATGGAAGAGATTCGGGTTTCCGGCAACAAAAACCCCAGAATGGTGAGTTTAGGATGTGTTTGCACCTTTTTTAAATGTTAAAAACTCAATTGATGACAACGAGCAAGAAGTTATTGATTATGCAATTATCCCTTTTCATGCTAGAAACTTAAATCTGGCATATTGTTTGGTAAATCATTGGATATAACACTGGATATAGGTATATATAGTATCCACCAGAGTATACTTGATTTGCGGGACAAAAATTGGACTAAGCATAAAATATCGAACCATTCATATTCCGCCAAATTAATTAAGCTTTGGTTGTCATTTTCTGGTCAATCCCCATTTAGGAAGGCTTCGTCTGGTTGGCAGTTTCGGCAGCTTCTTCCGCCGACCTAATTTCGTTTCCGAACGTTAAAATGCCACTATAGTTTAAAATTTTTAAAAATGAGAGGAAAAGATCAAGGAGAGTCAGACTTTGCTTCATTAATAAATTCGTCGTCGGACCTTCTTTCTTGGTTCATTTTTTTTTCCTTTCCATATTTGGCTCCTACAGGAAATAAAAAAAAAACTATCGCTTTACTTAAAGCAAGGAATATAAATCCAGAAAATTCTTTCCTTGGGGAATTTCCCTAACCTTTTGCATACAAAAAACCCATTAAGTTAAGCCTACAGGTTTGAGGGACAGAGATCAGACCCCTGTCATCCTAGTTTATCACTCATCCATATAAATAAATAAAGTAAACATCAATTATTCTATCTGGGATCGGGAAAAAAAATCACTAGGACTATGTGCATCTCGATCTGCACATTTAAACTATAATCATTCTAAAAAACAACAGTTGCACCACAAATCATAATCCTTATTTAAGAAACGCAATATGATCAATCGCATCCTAAGTCTTTAAAAAAAAAGAGCAATCAGGTGTTAATCCTTTGAATTTGTTCCGTCTGATCCTAAACTTGTATTGAAATGGTACCTAAATACTAAAACTTACGGAAAAAAGTAAAATTTTAGGATGCTATGAAGACAATTCTTAAGTGACACATAGACAATCTTAAGTACCCTTTATCAAAATGACTTGATTGCACCTTTTAAAAAAGGTTTAGGAATTAATGGAATGTTTAGGACTTGATAAGATTTTGCATACAAGTTTAAGAATTTCGGTACACTTCTTTCCTTCGATGAACGCATTTTTATTGCAAATACGGCGAGACCAAGTATTGCATATAAAAATATACTTTTGATCCGACTTGTGGAATCGTTTCTAGAGAGAAGATGGAGGATTGAATTCCATGTGAGATGAACACATAACAAAAATTGAACCATTTGTACCTTTATACACTGTTGTATGCTAGGGTTCGCTAAGATTGATTTCATGGGGACCATTGGCATTTTCTCTATTCAAGGAGTGTTGCCTTCCTTTAATCCTAGATATTGTTCATTCATATACAGTCTGCATAGAATCTGATTTGCACATATAGTTCAGAATGTATACCTCTTGCATTATGAAAGTTACCCAGCAAAATAAGTGTATTGTTAACATCATATTTGGAAGCAAGCAGCATCAACTGTATAGAACTCAAAGGAATGCAATGTTTATCAATGGCTTGGTTGGAAAAGGAAGTGACCGAAGGGTGAAGACTATGAGGTGGCTGCTTGGAAGCAGCCATCCTTTGGGGAGAAAAAAAAAAGCGCAATAGCTTATTGTAATTCAATTTTTATCATTATTAAATTTCAAATGACTCGATCTTTGACTGACGTCCCTTTTATTAAGAAGCCATGTAAATAAAGCAGCAAGTCCTTAGTGGTTCTATTGCATGTAAAGATAGGATTAAAGGGAAAGGATGACGGGGAAACCAAATTATAGTCTCTCCTCTTTATTTCTTTATCATGACAAACCTCCCCCTCCCCACTACCTTTAACATTATTAGTAAAATAATCCACTAAAGCAGAAACCACCAAAGCCAAACTTGATTAATTAATTATCAGTCTTCAATGGCAACCTACAATGCCTCCTCAATTATCTAGACAAAGCATTTTTGAACATCTGTATGTGGATTGATTGAAATAAAGTAACACCCCTGTATATCTTTAATGCAAGTAGACACCACTACGTGAGTCACATACAGTTGAAGGAGGTTGTTTAAAGTTGGTTAAACTGACCGACGATTCCACATTAATATGAAAATTGCAAACGACTCTCCATCAGTCAAAACAGTTCATTCGATCTGGAGAACATAAAAGAAAAACTCCATGGTGTTCATGAATGAAATTGCAATTGAAATAATCTAACCCTCTGTTAGTAAAACATTCATAAATGTATATATATGTGATTTTGAACAAAGTTTCGTCTCCCATATGTTTGTTGAATCTACAGAAAATCCAAGTTGTGCGTGTATTATGATTGGGTAAGAATATAGCTTCAACATTGGATTTCCTTTATGTCCTTTCTATAGTCAATTACTAATGTGACATGTGAGCAATCATTTATGGAATAAATGTGAGTGTTTATAACTTTTTATGGACAAAGATAAGTATCATATTCTTGTAAGCACTCATCGTATAGTGTGAATTTGTAAGGCAACTTAATTATTAGATAATATATTTCTACAAAGCCTTGTAATTAATTGGTCAAAAAAATAAGTTTTTTTCTGGTGTCTAATACAAACTATATAAACTGATGATAACTTATTGTTGCATTTCTTTTATACTTGTTGAAGTATTGTCCACATAAGTTGGTATTAAATCTTGCATGCAGCCTCTCACATGCGGTCTCTCTCTACCATCACCTTAATTTTTTTACGTTGGACATTCTAATAATATTAAGTTAAAAAAAATCACATATCCATGTTAGTCTCTCAAACCAAGTTATTTCCATAAGGAATATTACTAACGAAGACCAAAGAATGATTGTCAAGTAGTTTCCTGAATGATATTAATTTCTAATTGGAATTCACATCCTTCATCTTACAGCTACTTAAATTTCGATCCTAAATCAATTCACATTTTAAAATAATTTCTGTACATAAATGATAATTATTTTCTATTTGCGTGCAACTGTGCTCTTTTTATAATAGGAAGAATAGAAAGTATCCGTCCTTGAAGACAGAATATAGCCACAATATGTCGTTTGTCCTTCTATATGTAGTTAAAGTTGATGAAGATATTCAAAACCCAAATGGGTTGAGTAAAGTTGATGAGATAAGAGCGGCAGATCCAAGAAATTCAAAGTTTGTTTCTTTTTGCATGAAAAGCTGATCTCGCACCTTGCTTTATAGAGTTGAAAGAGAGGAGGAAATATTCCACCTTCGCATACTTTGATGTCAACTCGAAGCGGCCATATCAAAGCCTTACCTGTTTAGCTCAGGGATGATGAAGGATCTTACCTTTTACGGACACACCACTCATTTTTTTAAGTAAAGGACTTTGTTAACATTTGCTCTAGAGAAATTTGTTTTTTTTTTTGTAAATGTAAGTATTATATAGATTTTACCATGCCTACTGTACAAGGCGTGTGTCTTGGTACCACATGCTCTAGAGAAATTTGTTAAAGATGCTTAACAGCAAAATTTTTCAAAGCATTAGTTATGCATGTCGCAAGCAGAACCGTGTAACAGACAATGACAAAATTTTCTTAATCAGTTACTTCATTAGTGCTCAGAGACATGTAAGTAGAATCTTCCTTAAAATGTGTTCCCTAAAATTGAGTATTTTACTCATTTAGTGTCAACATGCTATACAGTTATAGTACAATACGAATAGGGTAATCTCGAAATATGCAAACTGACATGCCTTAGTTGGTTGAAAACCAGAGAGTACATAGCAAAGGGAAATCCATGAATGGGTGGGCTAGGAATTTTAGAAACCATTAGTTAAACGGGTCAACGCCTTAGTCTAACTCCCAGTGGCTGTTGATCACATCCTTAACTAGCGCTTTCTTTAAAACTCCAATCATGAACATTTATAATTTATTTTAGATTCTAATAATTCTCTCAATCACACTTATCCACAATCGAACATACACAATATTCGTCTATCGACGCACTTCTTTATGTGCACTGTAAACAACTTTTTTCCCCACTTTGCCCAAGTTCCAAAGTGAGAAATGCTTGGACAGGAGCCTCTGCAGTCATGGTAGTATATCAGTTTCTTATGCAGAAAAAATCAGGAGGAAATCAAGAAAAGTTGTGCTTTCCATGAAAATCCAGCTAACAATGACAATATGAAGTTTTTTTATATGACTTTTTTGTCTTTAAAAAGCACTTGGTTTTGATGAGCAGAGATTTGAATAGTCTAGCAACAAGATTGATATGCAATAATGGTTCCAATCATAAGATTGAACGAAATATTTAGAATTGAGGATTGATCTCAATTCGAACTAATATAACAGTGATAATCACATATTTGTGATATATTGAGTGACTCATCTCCATTTTAATACACATTTTATTTAGAGCAATATTAACAAACACCATTAATGTTTAAGAAGAGAATTGCACAAGTGGCTTTATACACCATTGACTGGATAAATATGGTAATTATAATCTATTATTAAGGGTGGATAAAATCGCATGTGTAAAAAAACTTTTTGCAGCTGGTAATGCTCTGTTTAGTGAGAAAATGTGGAATTTTCTGTATTATTCTATATTTATTGAGGAAGAATCTATCAACCCATTTATAAGCTTTATTAGATAACTATTGTAAGATAGTATCTCATTTAAGATATGCGTAACCAAAAGGAGATATACATGCAATATACATATAATTTATGTATAATTTTGAAAAAATACGGATGGCCCAACATTTAGTACTTACTTTA
Organism: Melaleuca quinquenervia; assembly: GCA_030064385.1. NCBI lineage: Eukaryota > Viridiplantae > Streptophyta > Magnoliopsida > Myrtales > Myrtaceae > Melaleuca > Melaleuca quinquenervia. The sequence continues at coordinate 17,460,499 of CM057726.1, forward strand.
TTCTCACAAAACATTGTACAATCCTCCAACTAGTAAAACTCCATAACTTATCTCCTTTTCAGTGACTTTCATATATATATATATATATATATATATATATATTGAGTGACTTATCTAATTTTTTTATTTGGAACAATTGTAGCAAACGCCGTCAAAATTAAAAATGTCTACAAAAGCAGCTTTATACACCATTGATTGGATAAATATGGTAATAATGATTTCACACTATGAGATGGCATTTGTGAAATTTTCGTTATACTGATGGCATGCACTATATTTTTCCATTTACTTGGTTTTTATATACATCAATGTTAGAAAAGGTTAAGTTTATGTACATGTTTTACTATATTTAAAGTATGAGATGCAGTTCACGGTAAATACGCTAGTGTAATTACTATTTGAGATTTGTAAATACGCTAACCACACTCTACGACTTCCTTTATCCTTTTAACATATTACTAAGTTTTTGTTCTACAAATATTTTCGCAAAGAGATTCCCGTGGGCTTTGCTTGTAATTTCAAAGATAAACCCATTTCAAATGAAATACACGTGATGGTGATCATGCACCCAATACCCTTTTTTTCGTTCGACTTCTGTACTTATTGAATGAACATACGACACTAGCAATTTGCAATAGAAAGTAAAATAAAATCTTGTGCATACCTTTAGCTTGAGTTTTCGAAAGATTTAAAGACTTGTAGTCGCTTAATTGTGGATCTTTGTTCCTAACAGCAACTGTCCCCACCAAAGCAGCCTCCAATTCTTACCACGCCATTGTCCCAACAAATGAGACTGCCTTGCCTTTTCTTTTCGACAAAAATACTTTATACAATATCTTTAACGATGCTGACAACGATGCTGACGTAGTATCATTTTTATTTCTATCACATACAGAAATAAAGCCACATGATGGCTCGCATGGTATAATGCCAATTAATCACGTGACCTTACTATCTCGTCTGCTCTGATGCCCGTCACCATGAACTTATAAATGCCCTGAAGATCCTTAGGATCAGAACAAGCTTGAAGCAGAGAAAAAGAAAGCTTCCCAGAAGCATATAGCACAGTCCATCAAACCTGATTTCTTATACAAAGTACTTCATGGAGATGAAGGAAATGGACAGCAAAAAACCTTATTTGGTGGTTGTGCTTGTCCAAGCGATCTATGCAGGCATGTTCCTGCTCTCGAAAGCTGCGTTCGATGGTGGCATGAACAACTTTGTCTTCGTCTTCTACAGACAGGCCGCTGCCACCATTTTCTTGGCCCCTATTGCCTTCTATTTCGAATGGTAAAGATACTTACTTAGCAGAATCTGTTCTTCTTCTTCTTTCTCACATTTCATTGTCTTTTATTCCTCATAGAGCCGAAGCTTATGATGGCTAGAATTCATTATCCAAGATTTTGGCTACTTTTTTCATTTGGTTTCTTGATTTCAGGAAAACCGCTCCTTCCTTATCGTTCGTGACTTGTTGCAAGATATTTCTAATTTCCTTACTCGGGTAAGCATGAATTCCTTTTTGACAAACTTAAGATCGCAATCTATGCAAAATCACGTTGTACACCAGAAGGGAAAGTTTTTATTTCGTTTTCGACAAATGAAATATACTGAGTCAGTTGGTGCTTTCTTGAGAATTCCAGGATCACAGCGAGCTTGGACATCTATGGTGTAGCCCTTGTGTACACGTCAGCAACTTTGGCGGCTGCAACGGCGAACTGTTTGCCTGCCATAACCTTCTTCTTGGCACTATTGCTCAGGTGAGCTTTACTTATTCTTATGTTACTGAATCATTAATATAAGGTTGCGTATAATACTAATGAATAATCTTCTTTCCCCACATTGAGAAAAATAAAGTGGAAAATAGAATTATGAAATTTTTGTATAGTTTGATGTGTATATTAATGAAGAGTACATCAGCCTAGACTTTACTAAATAACTATTCCAAGATAATATCTCAATCAAAATATGCACAATTAAAGAGATATAAGTGCTATGCATGTGCAATCTTGAGAGATACTAATAATCAATAAAATTTCCAAAATATCTCTAACAATGGAAATTATCCTAAAAAATGCAGACAATCAACGAAATTATCAAAATTTTAAGAGATATGGATAATTAACAAAATATGCATGAGTGCGTACCAATTTGTTTCTATATATTCTTAGGTAGGAATATCATCTCAATAAGCAAATGAAGCAAACTTCCTTTTGTTGTTCCAGTGGGCAATCATAAAATCAGTGTAAAATGTACTGACCACGATCATACATGAGTGTCTGCATGACAGCTAATGCGGTTTGCCGGAAAATTCAACATGACTTAGCATGCATTACTTGCACCTTAATGTGAATACGTCATCTTCCATTCCCTCAGATGTTACGTCTGTTCTGCTATTCTTACTTATCAGACCACCTTTGGAGAGAGAGTAGCTTAGATAGTATGGTCTTTGGGTCTTGTTGGGTAGTTAGTCGGTGTTCGACCATGAATCAAACTTCTTTGCCCTCCATTACTTCCTCAAGTATACAGCTGATGTGAAAGAAGATTCAAAACAATACAAACTACTTTTAAGACATTTGTTCATACCTCTGCTTTTCTTGATGGAAGACGACCTAGGTGCTCTATACTCTCAGAGAGAGATATTCATGGGAAATTTACCATTTATATTTTACAAATCAATTTTAAAAGCAGTGTCTTTTGTAGGATGGAAACGTTGAGATGGAGGACAACCTCTGGATTGGCAAAGCTTGCGGGCGTCGTTGTTTGCCTGGGAGGAGCAACAACTTTGGCCTTTTACAAGGGACCGCACGTCAAACTCTGGTGCCATCATTTTGTGCTTCATGGGCATCACAACATAAATAGCCCACCCCAACCATCTTCGGGCATAATTTGGGCCAAGGGTTGCTTTCTCATGCTCACTTCCAATTTCTGCTGGGCTTTGTGGCTTGTTTTGCAGGTAAAAAAACAAAAAAAAAAACCCGTAACATCTTCATTAAGCATACATACAAAAGATCCGCTTTGCATGCTAAATTAGGACCTAATTATGAATCTTACAATTGCATAAAGAATGAATTTGTATTGATGAGTGACATCTGCCTTTTTAGGAGCATCCATCAAGAATTAACCGGGGTTTTTTGTGTAGGGAGGGATAATAAAGAGTTACCCCTCGAAGCTGATACTCACGATGCTTCAATGTTTCATGAGCTCAATCCAATCTCTAGCCATTGCCATTCCTCTGGTGAGAGACCCTTCTCAGTGGCAATTGGGTTGGAATGTCCGCCTCCTCGCTGTCCTTTATTGCGTGAGTTCACGAATCTTTTCTCTCAGTTGCTCTATACATAATCGCAATAGACTATTTATCCTAATGAATTGTTTGCTATTTGATATGACAATAGGGAATAGTGGTGACCGGGTTGACATACTATCTACAAGCTTGGATCATCGAGAAAAGGGGGCCAGTCTTCTTAGCCATGTCCACGCCACTGTCTCTCATGATCACAATTCTTTTTTCTGCATTTGTCTTGTGTGAGACCCTCACTTTTGGAAGGTACTAACATTCTCATTGAAGTTCATGAGTTCAAAATTTTCTATTCTTCTGGTGGAATTCATTAACGATTGTGATTAATGTCCCTTAATATGTGGGCTTTCTTTCAGTATTCTCGGTGGGGTTCTGCTTGTTGGAGGACTTTACAGTGTCTTGTGGGGGAAAAGCAGGGAACAAATGCTGGACCAGGGAAGTTGCAAGCCTCTTGAGGTTGACCAAGAATGCTCACAATTCAAACAAGAGGAGGCTTCTCATAAATCACCAGACATACTTGTCTGAAGCTCTCTTTCTGGGACAAAAAGTGTTTTTGATTATGCAGAGATTGTAGTTAAGGAAGTCTGATTACTGCAATAAAAATGCACAGTTGAGATCCACAGTTTTGACGAAACCCTACCCTGCAAGCAGGCTTTACTCTTGCTTGTTCTAAATTTGAATTGGATAGTGTATTGAAGTGCATCGATATCGTATTTTTCATCCTTCCAAATGGACCTCGTTCATTAGTACCAATGAAAATTTGATTTCTTGTTCATTAGTACTGGGATGAGACTAAAGCAGCCACTAACCAATTCTTGACCAATTAGGAGTCTTTAAGGTTCAGGGACTAAATTTTTTTCCCAACGCCCGCTAATTTTTCATTTTTCATACATCTCTTTTTATTGTATACCATCGTTCAAATCTATTGCCCAAATCATAAGTGCACAAACATTAAAATGACTAAATGCATAATTTAGACATAAATCGAAGCTGAACAAATCTATAAAAAAAATCAACCTGAGCCACAAATACAATTTGGGACTCCTGGCACCTCGTGATGGATACCCTCGACTAGTTATCTTTCAAAAACAAATAGTTATTAGATAAGAAATAGGAAACTTAAATTTGGTTCAATCTATCTCTCACAAGAAAGTTTTCTGTGTGGAGGATATTCCGTCGCATGTTGTAACCAACAAATCCTTAGTTAGATAAATACATATATACTTGATGCCACGTAAGACGAAATTCATAGCACTTGCTTGGTCAATAACACTAGGTCATCTCTATCACATGGTATATTAATCACACAAAATATTTTCTCATCTATCACAAACTAAAAACATTATAAATAGAACTATTCGATTCAATAAATTAATTTCTTCAGTATTGTCGAAACATTATCCTACTAAAAAAAATCAAAGCACATAAAAAGCGGATGGTTAAGTAACTTCATCCGATCTTCAGACGTACTACAGGTTTGACCCTTGAAAGTTCAAATATTACACATTATCGCACATCCCAAACTTTTATGTTGTTACTGCAATTAACCCTCCCTTATATTTTCTACTAATATGTGTAATGCACGTGACTTATAGGGGGTAAATGTGTATTCTCGTTTCTCTCTCTCTCTCTCTCTCTCTCTCTCTCTCTCTCTCTCTCTCTCTCTCTCTCTCTAAGAAACTCTCTCTTTTACCCTCAATTTCCATAAAATTGAAGAAAACGAAGAACATTGAATCTACTTAAATGTTAAAAAATTTAAAAATTAATGAATATATTAATAGAGCCAATGGATATTTCACGAAGAAGAAAGATAATTAAGAGCGCGAATGATGACCATTCTAATCCCATGAAAAGGTCCATGCCATAAATACTTTTCTATGTCTATTCTCTAAATGAGTTTATGAGCATAATAATGTATTTGATAAATATGCAAAGTTTCTATTCTTGAAATAGAAATTTATGGTCAGTGTTGAATGGCTAGTGGGGGCAATGGGCAATGACAAAGAGCAGTTAGTGATGGTCGACAGTCAACGATGCCAACGGTAGTCGGCAATCAACAACAATGGGTGACCCATAAAGGATGGGCGATGATGGTGGGTAGCTAGCAATTGGTAGACGATGGGTGTCAACCGGCGGTGAGGGTAGTGATGAGAAGAATTTTTACTTCTCATTTTGTTCTTGAAATAGAAAAGCATAAGATGTTTACTTCTGATTTTTGTTTCAATTTTGCTTTTAGGCTAAAAAATTTTGTCTCATAAATGGAAAACCGAAATTATGTTATCAAACGGATTTCTATTGCAAACTTATTATCAGAAACCAAGAAATTGAAAAATTGAAAAATGGAATCGTTGTCCTTCCCACGCTAAGCAATGATAAAAATGCCTCAACAACAAATAGGACCAATTATAGATATAATGTACTTGTGCTTTTAAATGGATAATTAGTGCAAAAATGATTGATCGACTGAAAAGATTTTAAAATATTACTTTTGGTTTTGATTTATGAGTCAAGGACAAATACTCCTTTATAATCTTACTCAATTACTTTATTAATCAATCAATATCATTAATTAACCTTTAAATACACATAACGCGTAAACATATTTTTTCATCTGACCCTTTGTCGTTGTGGTCTTTTCCTCTTCTCATTTAATTTTTTTTATTCTATTCCTTGAAATATCTTACAGAGTTCAATTAAAATGCCTACCATTTACCAAAATTTACCAATTCTGTATTGTTTTGATGTTATTATTATTATTATTATTTTGGTAAGTTAAGCTTTGTATAGATTTCACCAAAAGCATGTACAATGCTAGAAAAGATATAGGTACAACAAAACATTACACTCAAAGTGTTGACAACACTGATGCGTGGAAGGGTACCAAGAATACATGAAGATCATAAACAAAATGCTCAAAACAACAGGCTAATCAGAGAGTTAGACATCCAAGAAGATAATTTGGTCAATTCCCCAACACCTTTGCAATCGCCTGTTCCTTTGAGAGTCAGGGCATCGGTCGGAGCGAGATGGCTTTATCCTTCACCATTTTTGTCAATTTATTCTTCATTGCCTGAATGACCAATGGTTTGTTCCTAAATAGCATGTTATTCCTCTCTTTCCAAATGATGTGACAAAGAGTACCGAGAGAGAACCAAGACATAGACTAATGGAAACATTTACCATAGAAGTTAATCGTGGCCCAACGTCCATGGTAATGATTGCTAAGCAAGATTACAATTGCCCGCCCAAAATTGTGCCAAACAGTTGGTAATCAAACACCCAAAGAACATTTCATCTATGGAATCTGGCCTGCTATTGCAAAAAGGACACATTGCTTCTAAAATTCTATGACAAGCTAATAGAAATACCGGGGTTGGTAATCTATTACGCATCATAAGTCAAATGTGGAATTGGTATCTTGGAATGATCATATTGTCCCAAATGAATGAATGCCATGGGACCTTCAAGCTCCTTGGATGAACTATGTTCCACGCCGAAGACGAGGTAAAAGATCCAAAAGAATGCCCAAGCCAAATGAATATGTCTCTATCATCCATCAAAATAGGAGGATATGAGCCCCAAGCTATAAATCTGTTCAGAATTAACGGACGTGGCTGATCAGCCAAGACAAGATCAACAACCGTGGCTTGCCTAGAAAAGCCAGTTCGGTATATCTCCCTATCAGAAAAAAGGAATCAAGAGGTCTTCTGGGGTGCCAATTATCAAACCAAAGTGATACTGACGTGCCATTTCCAATGTTCCAACGGAATAATGTTTTGAACTCCCTTCAAAGCTCTAGTATTTTCTTTAAAGCCCATGAACAAAAAGTAGGCTTCTTAATTATCAAAATGTTATTATTGATATTTAGTATTTCTATTATTAGTAATTTATTTGGTTTTATTTTTCTCTAGTTTTCTATATTCCCTCAATATTTGAATCAATTAAAAGAGAGATTTTTGTCGAAAATTAGATGAAATTATACCAGTAACCCTCAAAACTCACGTGCATTGCGCATCCTAATAGAAAAGATAATGGAAAGTTAATGACTGTAATAAAATGAAAGTTCTCGGGGTAGTTGAAAGTCCGGGAGTAAACTGTATACTCCTTCCAAGGTTCAAGTTTTTTTTTTTTTGGTTGTTTCTCCTATCATAATAAAGTAAAATAAAATAAAGCCTTCTCATGGAAAAATGGAATTACATTTTATGATCAAGAAAATTAAGGCTTGATTCAGTATTATATTGTGGCGAATCTCCTTGTTCTTCTATGTTTTTAGTTTACTGGCAATGTCTCAATTATTTGATACGCTCATAGGCACATTAACTACTAGTTATTTTTCAGTTATGATAGGAGGCATATAACTATTCTTTAAGGGTGATAACAGATACTCTAGGTAGTAGAAACTCAGGGAGTATAACAAAGCAACATCCATGAATGGATCGCCAAGGAATTTAAGAAAAAATACGTTGACCAAAAGACAATTTTTTTGCGTATTTTCTACATACTCTCGATCGCATCCAATATATATAAAACCCATATACGTTCTTGTATCTTTCACGCAACTTTATAAGTGCAACCCAGACAACTTCTTTTCTTACTCATCCCAAATTCCAAAAAAAGATTATGTTCAGGCCACCTGAGAGACTAACAAAATCACCATTAGAAAAAAAAAAAAAACTTTCATAATGCCGCCTGAATACCTAAACGAAAGGTGTCTTCTAGAGTTATAAGCTGCGAAAATTTGAATGACGAGAGTTTAAGGCTAGAAATTGCGTACACTTGAAGAGCCTGAAAATTCTCCATTCTCAAAGGGGTCCTGAGATTGCATTTAGCAAACCTAACGGAAAATTGGAAAAGCAACTTCACTTGGGAGTCTTAGCGAAAGGAGGATTTTCAAGATTGCACAGATCAAACGGAAATTAGGAAAACCATTCCACTTGGATGGAAATTTTTAGTAAAAGGATTTTTAACCTTGAAGGATTCAAGCAATTTTGATAAATGACATTAATTAACAAATTCCTCATGATATATATATGTAACAAAATGATTTTGAACAACTCTAGGAGCTTGTTTAGAATGCCAAATCGAAATATCTTAATCAGAAATGACTTCTCACAAAGGTTCTCAAAGGGGTTTTTGTTCCCATCCATTGATATTGAATACATGGTGATCAATTGGAAAGGTCTTTCTGAATGACCATGATGTAGGTTGGTTATGGGCTTACACAAATGATCATCACTTTGAGGCCCAGCAAAAAATATTCAACTATTTTATCTTCATTGGGTTTACAAGTTAATAATCATTTTACAAGTTAATAATCATGAAAATAAGATAAGAAATTATTCCACTCTTTAAAGTGAAAGATTCTTTGTGAGATCTTCATATCACCCGAACAATCCCAATCAGAATAAACTTTGGAAAAGGATTGTAGTATTGGTTTAACGAAATGCTCAAAAGGCTTAAAAAAATTTTAGAAAGGGTTATCAAGAGTTGATGATTATTTTGGCATCATTACCAATTCATTTAACTTTTTTATTTATTGACTCTTGAAATCTAACTTATCTCGAAAGTCCATCTAACTTTAAAAAAAAATTGCAAAATAAGAACTTTGCTGTTTTCTCCAATTGTGTTTGCATTGACTTTGAATTTTTTTTTTCTTTTAATTGTCAATATATTGCTTTTAATTGCACTGGGTTATTCTTGAGCATGTGCCTTACTTTTTAACAGGCACACTGGTTTCTATTCATGTTAGTTTGATTTGCTTTTGACTCTCGAGTCGTAAGGACTCTCAATACACTTTTTCTTTTCTGTGTTGCCAACCTTTGGTAAATCATGTATATTTTTCTGTTTTCTTTTTCAAACTGAAGTTCTTGGCCTTATCCATCCCCACTACTTCAGAGTTTTTTTTTCTCATCATTCAAACTTCTTCATTCACCTAATTGATCGTGACCTTACATATTCAACCTTCTTGGTTGTTAAAATTCAGACCAGGTCTTGATCTCTAGCTTCCTCTTTCAAAACCCTCAATTCATGGTCAGACCTTGGGAAATAATCCACGTGTGAAGTACTAATCTTGATTTGAGATTGGCGCCTATAATGAAAGCGGACCATTATCCTAACCATATCCATTTTGCCCCTGCAACATGCTCGATGCAGATGAGTTCGTCCTGAGTGCTATTGGTATTTAAATGCAAAGTTTCGGAATGCATTATGCTAGATGTAACTTCAATGTTTTTGTTAAGGGGTCATGATCGATCTCTAATCTTTATATGATGAATGATTAAACAGGATAGTCAAAATTTATGTGTTACATTATATAACGACATTCACCCACAGGCCACCATGTCATTGTATGCCCAATATTGTTTACGGTATGGATGTTCAAATTTTACGCATTGACAGTAGGTCTAACAAGACTCTTTGACTTTCACATGAGGAAATCTTATGCCCATTTTACTTATGTCGTCCCCTTCACCTAGGCTTGTTTGATTGCATGGAGCGATTTTTACTTCCATTTTACTTATTTTATGTCTTTTCTTTAGTCAATTAATGATATAACCCGTCAGAAATCATTTATATGCCTAAAATTCGATTGCTTGTATTTCATATTGACATAAATTATATATGCCATTGTTGTGATTTCTCATTAGATAGCACATATGTGTGAAGGAATTCAATTGAACGACACAATATTTCTACAAAATCTGATTTTTGTAAACTCATGATAATTTGTTTGCACACTAAAGCCAAAACCTTTTTTAACTAACTTTAACAAAAATGACGAAATATACATGTTTATTTCCCAAACCATATTATCACTGCCCGGTATATCAACAAAGAAGGTCAAAATAGAGTTGTCAAGTAATTTCCTGAATATACTACCTTCTAATATTAAATTCGTATCTTTCTTTTTACAGTTATTCAAATTTCTTTCCTAATTAATCCACATTTATAACACTTTCTCTATCTCCTGTCGTAAATGTAATCATTTCCAACATATGTGCGTGTTTTCTCTTTTTCTAATATACAAACTTGGAGAGAATCGTCATTGAAGACAAAATATATAGCCATAGCCCTTCTCTTTGATCTCATACATAGGTGAAGTTGATGGAGACAATCGACCCCAAAATGTGATGAAAAAAGTTGACAAGATATCAGTACTCAGCTGATTAACAAAATTGAAAGCTGTTTCTTTTCGCATGAAAAGACAGCCTCACGAATTTGCTAGCCCCATGGTGTTGAAAGAGAGAAAGAAATATTCCACCTATGCTTACTTTGAGCCTAACTAGGTTGAATCTACCTTTATTTACGTACCATTTGCTTTATTTTAAGAAAAATGTTTTTTTAACGTGCCTCTTAGACGCACTTATATATCACAAGCACAATCGATGCATTTGAGAATGACAATTTTTGTAATGAGTCACTTAATTAGTGCAGAAATTTTAGACAATCATGACAAGAAATGCATATCTAATCTTAGCGTGTGCAAACAGATACTCCAAGGTAGTAGAAACACGGGGAGAATAGCAAAGCAAATTCATGAATGGTTCGACAAGCAACTTAAGAAAACATCTGTTGACTCCAGGTTATCAAAAGGGAGCAAGTTCCACACTTAACTCATCACAATTGGCAAATTTTATGTACTTTCTACTTACTGTCCATCTATCCGACAGAAAAATCAACATTATATTCTTGTATATATCACGCACTTTTATAAGTGAACCCAAACAACTTTTTCTTCCCACTCATCCCAAATTCCAAAGATTATGCTCGGACAGGAATCTCTGCACCCATGATAACAGTTTCTTATGAAGAAAAGATACGGAGGAGTGGAGGAAACTTCTGCTTTCCATGATACAGTCAATAATGACAATACGAAATTTTCTAATACGATTTGTTTTTCCTCTAAAAGGCACTCATTTATAATAAGCGGAGACTTGAATTCTCTAGGGACAGAATATTGGTTCCGCTAAAAAGATCGAAAGAAACATTCAAAATTCAAGATTGATCTCGATTCAAACATACATAATAGTAGGGCTAATTCCAAAAGAAAAAGCATAATCTATGCAGAAGAACCTCCTATCTCTGGTACAGGTATAATCCATCAAACATAAGAAGAACCTCCGATCTCTGGTACAAGTACTTCATGAAGATGATGGAAATGGACACCAAGAAACCTTATGCGGTGGTTGTGTTTGTCCAAGCAATCTATGCAGGCATGTTCTTGCTCTCGAAAGCTGCATTCGACTGCGGCATGAACAACTTCGTCTTCGTCTTCTATAGACAGGCTGCTGCTACGATTTTCTTGTCCCCTTTTGCCTTCTATTTCGAGAGGTAAAGATAAGAGCTTAGCAAACTTTGTTCCTCTTCTTTGTCACATCTCATTGTCTTTTATTCCCATTGATACAAAGGCTTATGATGGCTAAAATTCATTACCCAAGATATTGGCTATTTTCTTGGTTTGGTTTCTTGATCCCAGGAGAACCGCTCCTTCGTTATCAATTGCGACTTTCTGCAAGATATTTCTATTATCCTTATTGGGGTGAGTATTGCGAATCTCTGCTTGATTGACTTAAGAACGTAATAATCCGCAATATAATGCACCATAAAAGAAAGGAATAATCACAGTGAGTTAATTGGAGTTTTCTCGGGAATTTTAGGATCACAGCGACCTTGGACATCTATGGTGTGGCCCTGGTCTACACATCAGCAACTTCGGCTGCTGCAACGATGAACTGTACGCCAGTCATAACCTTCTTCTTGGCAGTTTGGCTCAGGTGAGCTTTTATTTTTTTAGCTTTATTTAGTCTTGTACAACTGAGGTACTAAAAAGATGACCATAATACTCATGAAGCCTCTTCTTTCCCTTTTCTTTTTCTTCTTTTTCCTCCTTTATCGTTTTGATGTTTTTGAGGGATGAGAGAAGACACGTAGAAAATATTATTATAATTAGTTAATGAAAAAGCAAGAGAGGAATAATCTCTTGCAAACTTATATTAGAGTTTTGGCCTAAAGTTTCTGAGTTGAGCGTAAAGAGTGAAATATTTGACATGATCTATCTCGAGCAGACTAGCAAAAAGCGCATAAATATCTAAGTTTGAGTGGCTCAATTATAGCTCGAACTTAAATTTCTGATAACTCCAGCGTGATATGTAGGATTTACTAACTCTCGTTTTATATGTTTGTAGGCAGACAAATCACCTCAAGGTGTACGAATTGTGTATACCTCTTAGATTAGAATCGGTCATTATGAATCTCTAAATCGGGTTCAATCGATAGTTGTGCAACTTAAACACAATAAGAATAAGAGTGTATTAATGAGCTGTCTTGAAGTTAAAGTTCGCTGTGTAGTTCGTTTATGGCGGATCATGTACACATGAAGCGACTTCTTTCTGTGGTTCGATTGAGCAATCATAAAACATGCGAAAAATGAACCGATGATGCCTGTGTATCTGCATGGCAAATTGTACCATCTGGTGGGAAAAGTCAACATGACTTAGCATGCGTTGCTTCCGCTTCTAGGTGACTGAGTCATCTTCCATTCCCTCAGATAGTATGTCTCTTTGCTATTCTTACTTATCATACCATTTTTGGTATTTTTGTTGTTTTAGGATTCGGCGCCCAAGCACAACAAAGTAAAGAGATAGAGAGAGAGAAATCCTGACACAAGGTTTCATTATGATTCACATTTAAATTAGAATTACATCCAATAGAGGATTTTACTATAATCACTATCTTGCTCATTTCTATTACATTCCTCAATTACAAGAGAAATAGACTATATCTTTCTCAGCTATTCATGCGCCCAAATTAACAGTAAAATATATGGACTTTGTGTTTAGCTTGGTAGATTATAGCATGCATTCGGCCATGAACCAAACTTCTTTACCCTTCTTATTACTTCCTCAAGGACTCATCTGATGTGAAAGAAGGCTCGAAACAACTCAAACCACTTTTACGGCCTTTTTCCCCTCCACACAGGGAGAGATGCTGTTGCAAAATAATACCTCAGCTTTTGTTGATGGAACATGACGTAGGTTTGCACTACTTTCTTGAGAGAGAAAGAACGCTTTGCGAGAAACTTTATCATTTCTTAGAGTCTACCAATTTTGCCAATAGATTGTAAAGTACTCGACATGTTCATGTATGTGCATGCATGAAATATTGCTAGTCAACTGCAATATAAGCTCATAGGAACTAGAACTCTGGATTCATGTAAACTCTCCTTTATCTTCACACCAAGTGATCAGGTACGGAAATTGTGTAAAGCAATAATGAAGCTCGACATTTCTCTTTATCTAGATTAGATCCCTCGCCACTACCTCATCGACCCATTTGGGCTTACTACTGCAATCCCTTGGTTCCGATTATTGCTTTGCAATAATGGCATAGCATTCAAGTCTTTTCATGCTGTCTAGTCAATGATGTCTCGCTCCATTTGGGTAGCCCTGTCTCTGTTTGTGGAGGTCCTCAATGGAGCAACAGTTTCATTAATTGGTTTACCGATGAGTGAAGCACCAAAGTCCTTCGTCTTCTTGTCGTCAATCATTCAAAGTTGGGCCCTTGAAAATGCCTTCCATAATGCCTATCACCCATGTAATATCTCGGTAACCCCAATAAGGTTCTTAATTGAAAAGGAATGATTGTTTTGAATCTAGTCCAAGCAACAGTTGTCCTTGTTAGATTTTGGAAGGGCATGAAAGGTAAGGTTCGTTAGAGATTTAGCATTTTCTTTAGAATATTTTATTATGTTAGAGATAATTATAATATTTCTAATGATTATCCATACCTCTTAAAATTGCACATCTTACGTATATCTCGATTGAGATATTATCTTAGAATAGTTCTCTAGTAAAGCACATAAGTAGCTTGACATATTATTTTTCAATAGATATCGAAATACACAAAAAAAAAAAAGTTGTCACATTTTCTCTCTTCCGCTTCATTATTCTTAGCTTGGTTTCAGAGCCTCCTTTCCTTTCTCGTGACAACATGTGCACTCAATGCACCCCATAGTCAAATGAATCCATTTCTCAATGGTGTTCACCTAAGTGCTTCATTCGTGTCTAACCACGCAACATGATGGTCATGTTATCATGTCCATGACGAGTAGTCATACCAAGCTTTTCTTTTTAACAGAAGTACTTTTCAAGACCGTGAATATACGTCTTCGCACAGTAATTTTCACTCAAAAAACCCTAGCTTATTCTGCTTGCTATAACTATACCAGCATTATTGGCCGTGTTTGTTCATATACTATTCTGACAGCAAAGTCGCACGCATGCTATTCATGCATGTTGATCGGTCTCAACAGCAAAGTTGATCACAAAAGATGCATGTTGTTGGCCTCCAATTCTCGACTATTCACTTCTCATCTCAAGAAGCTAACACCACCACCAAAGTCGCCGCCATCAAACAAGTGACGCACTAAAAGTTCATTCTCAATGGAAGCTTGGAACTGTCACACAAGCCACCATGCGCCGCCACACCTTAAATCTAATTTCCAGTTCGCTCATCTCACAACAACCAAAGATTTTGAGATTGCCACATTGTTCAGATTATTTTTCAAACTCAAGTTGATTTGTTTTAACTTACCTTGTGTTTGAGAGGATGTTAGAGATATTTAACACTTTTCATAAGATATTTTCCTATGTTGGAGATGATTATTTTATTTATGTTGATCATTCGTATATATCAAGATTGCAATTATATTGCACATATATCTCCCTTTAATTGTATATATCTTGATTAAGATATTATTTGAGAATAGTCATCTAATAAAGCATATAATTAAGCTTATGTATTTTTCTTCAATAGACATCGAAATATACATAAAATTTCACATTCTCTCTTTCGCTTCCTTATTCTTAACTAGGTTAAAGAGTTCGAACAATATATAAAAAAAAATGACGCATCTTACCCATGAGACCATGACGCCTTTTGCACATGGAAATTTCTAAAGCAATGTTTTTGTAGGATGGAAAGGTTAAGATTGAGGACAATCTCAGGGTTGGCAAAGCTTGCAGGTGTAATTGTGTGCCTCGGTGGAGCAGCGACCTTGGCCTTTTACAAAGGTCCATCTATAAAACTCAGGTGCCATCATTTTGTGTTTCATGGGCATCATAGCCCATCCCGTCCTTCTTCAGGCATAATTTGGGTAAAGGGTTGCTTGCTCATGCTCTCTTCCAATTGTTGCTGGGCTCTGTGGCTTGTTTTGCAGGTACAGAAAAAACTCCATAACATCTTCATCAAGCATACACAAGTGATACCTGATTTGCACGTTCCCGTTGCTTAAATTAGGACCTAATTACGGACCTTGCAGTTGTATAAAGAATGGCTTTTGGATTGATGACTCCCGTTTGCCTTTTTTAGGGGCGGATATTAAAGAGTTACCCCTCAAAGTTGATGCTCACAACGCTGCAATGTTTCATGAGCTCAATCCAATCTCTTGTCATTGCCATTCCTCTAGCGAGAGAGCTTTCTCAGTGGAAATTGGGTTGGAACATCCGCCTCCTCACCGTCGCTTACTGCGTGAGTTAGCCGATATTTTCTCTCAGTTGTTCAATACATACCCCAATAGATTATTTATCCTAATGAATTGTTTGCTATTTGATATAACAAACAGGGAATAGTGGTAACTGGGTTGACGTACTATCTACAAGCTTGGGTCATTGAGAAAAGGGGACCGGTTTTCTTAGCCATGTCCACCCCACTGGCTCTCATGATCACAATTCCCTTTTCTGCATTTTTCCTATGTGAGACCCTCACTTTTGGAAGGTACTAACATTCTCATTCAAGTTCATCAGTTCAAACTTTTTGTCTGGTGGAATTCATTCCCAAATGTGTGGGCTTTTTTCAGTATTCTTGGTGGGGTTTTGCTAGTTGGAGGGTTGTATAGTGTTTTGTGGGGGAAAGGCAGGGAACAAATGCAGGACCAGGGAAGTTGCAAGCCTCCTGAGGTTGACCAAGAATGCTGACAATTCAAACAAGAGGAGGTTCCTCATAAATCACCCGACATACTTGTCTGAAGAATCCCATTCCGCGTCAGAAAAGGTTCCCAATTTGGCAGAGAATATAGTTAAGGGAATCTTATGTATTGCAATAAAATATGTTGTTGAGATTCACAGTTTCGAGGAAAATATGCCCCCTGCCGTCTGGCTTTGTTCTTGTTTGTTGGCTTTGCTGTTTCTTCTTTTTAAATGTATCCGGTCATTTACAGAGATTGCTTCTCGAGATTGAGTGGTTTTGACAATATTTTTTTTATTTTTAATTACCCTATAAGGAAAGAACAAGAAAAAACTCAATATATTGTCGATAATAACAAACACATGCGAAATTTTATATTTAAGCTGGCCACTATTGTGTTTTTTAATGGAAGTCATCAATTTTGAATGGCCAATGATGAGAAAAAGGAGGTCCGAAAAGATTGCAGGCAAAAACTATGATGTTCGTGGTTTATATCGTCTTTCACGTAATTATCGATGTTAGGATAGTCGTGATAATAATAATAATAATAAAAAGCTAGTGCAGTCCAGTGAAATTTTGGAAAAAGAGGGTCGTAAATAAGATTAAAAAATAGATAAAAACAAAAACATGACAGAAAAAGGGCTTGATGTTGGTTTAATGCAAGTGGTCTTGATTTTAGTAAAAAAAAAAATGGGATTGATTTTGGAATAAGATGAACCTCGGCTCAGGGTGATTACTAATTTGGGTTTTTGACCGTCTTAAGCGAGCTTGGGCTTGGCTTAGCATTATTTAGTTTGAGCTAATTTTGTTCTTTAATGAGTTGGGCTTATGTCTAATCGAAAAGAGGGCTCCATATGAAAGTCCAATTGTGCCAATTAACCCAAATCAAGAAGACTAGACTGAGCTAGATGGCCCAATCCGAGTCCTCTATTTTCCAGATTAAAATTATAATAATAAGAGTAAGTAATAATAATACAACCGAAAATAAAATAAAGAAATTGGAAAGTTAGTACAAAAAATAGGCCTTGATTAGGTTGTTAGATTTTGGACTCCGTTCGTTTCACGGAAAATAAAACATTTCTGGAAATTATTTTCCTAGAAAATGATAATATTTTCCGGTATTCGTTTGTCAAAGGCTGCCGGCTCGCCGACCTCGAGCGAGGTTAAGGCACGCTGTTAGAGGCTGCGATATTTAAAGATAAACGAAGAACACGGAAAATGTTTTCCCCTTTCAAAAAAGTGAAAAATATTTTGCCCACTTTTGAATATGTTTTTTTTTCCATCAGTAGAAATTATTTTCCTTGACTATTTTATTTTCCGTGAAACGAACGCCAGAAAATTCGGAAAATATTTTCCTAAAAGTTATTTTGCTGTAAAACGATCAGAGACTTAGTATTATGATTAGTTTAGTATATTAAATAGTACACACAAGGTTTAGGAATGTTCTTGATTTTCTCTAGTTAAGGTATATGAAAACTAGTTTCTCTGGAAAATTGAATTTCGCCTGAGCTAAGCTCCTGTATTAGATTATTGCATTTTACTTTTTACTTGGGTGCACCGTTGATCGCATATTTTTAAGATTTTTTGAAAATTCATCAAGCGATAGACGTACAATTAAAGGAAGACATACTTCAGTCAAGATGTGGAGTCTATGATGAATTGTTTAAAGGGAGACCTGCTTTTTGAAAATTCTCTAAAGATGAATTGCATCAGTAGACATGCTCGTCTGAATCTCTCCCCCTCTCTGGATTGAATTGTTAGCAGCAAAACTGTTGTCGTCGTGATTGATCCTGTGTTCGAATGCAGCGCCGCCGCAAAATTTTCTTACAGCTTTTTGAGGGATCGAAGCGGAAAGATCAGTTTACTAGAACACATAATGCTACTTTCTCTTAGAAAGATTTCACTTTGGTGACGTCCAAGCGGAAGGTAAGAAAAAACAGCAACAGCATCGTCATGCCGGAACTCAAGACAGGAATAATCAAAGTAAGCCAAAATTATAACTTCTGATCACAGACGGGGAACGATGCCAAGAATCATTGCAAGTGTTGCCATGGAAAACTACTCCTCATACGCTCAAACCACAAGCTATTTGACTGCCTTACTCAGATTATTTCCGCATTCTCACCGCCTTTTTCCTCGACTTTCTCAATCTGTTTCGACTTCTGGATGAGTTTCGGCGTCGCCGCAACTACTTCCCGTGCTTCATCCGACTCTTCTTGAGCAGCATCTCCAGCAGCAAAAGCAGGTTCCTCTTCAACTATGACTTCTGATTTTCCACTTTGTTTGGGTTCAGCCAAGTTGTTGTTTGGAATATCTCCTTTACTTGATTGTTTCACCTGTTTTGCTAGCTCGGTCGATTCCTTGTCCTTTGTAGCCGATTCCTTGCCCTCCTGATTTTGCACCACACATGATTTCTTTTTTTTAGGCATTGCAAACACATCATCTAGCTTTCCAAGCAACTACATGCCTTTTCTAAAAATATCAGAGCCTTCACGTACTAAATTTAGAGTTGATAATCTCAAGTGCTTGAAATAGAAAGAAAAATTTATTGGGATAAGTGTAATCACAATCCTAAAACTTAACACGAAACCTAAAACTTTCAAATAGCATAATCAATTTTTATAAATTTCACAAATTGATAGGATCAAGTCTCTTTATTGATTTCGATCTATTTATCAGGGGAAATGTCAGGCATTTTTTAATCATTTTCAGATGCACGGGTGTCTGATGCAATACTAGCTAGGCGCCACATTAGAGACCAGCTTGAAAATTTGAAAAAAAGAAAAAGTATGATTTATTTAAAAAAAAGATAAATAATAAGAATAAAAGATAAAAAGATGAAATAAATCCAAAAAAAAAGTGCAAATCGAGGTTGTGTTAGAGGGTGGCAGCCGCCTCCTACTTCGCCAACGGCCAGGTAGGGCTACGTGATTGCACAATGGAGGCCCCACCAACCGCAACCATCACGAGAAGGTTGACTAACCCCTACTCGAGGCTAACTGAGGGTCGCCGGACCTTGCCTATGCTCGGGAAAGGAGCAATGGCCGACAACCCTCACCGGCTAAGTAAGGATTGGCAGATCCTTGAGACCCCTTTGGCAAAATGTGCTCTTCAGTTCTTTTTTCTTCTTCTTCTTTTTAACTTTTAAGCCTTTTTTTCTTTTTACTTTGCATGATAAGAGATAGATAGATAGATAGTAAACCAAAATATCTGGTTAAGGGGTTATTGTCCTTTAGAACATTAGTGTTGATGTTCTTAGATAGAGCTCAAATCCATTTCATAATAGGTGAGCACTATGCTTTTTCCGAAGGTTTTCTCTAAAAGTCTAACTAAATGCAACCTAAGTGTAAAGGATAGCATATTACGTGGTGTAAACGACCAATCGATAGCAAGATGCATATACACATGGTGCAAAGTATGACGAGACACATAGCACTCCGGGCAAGTCAATTGCGCCACATCATCTTTATAGCATGATATTTTTGTCACCCAAAAAACTTTTCTTTTCTAGCATGGATAGGGAACTTAATAAAGTAAATTATTCCACTTAATACAATTAGTTTTAGTAGTACTTCCCTAATTTATTGTTCTACTCAAACACATTTGAGGAAGTACATGTTTGCCCTAAACATTCAAATATTAAACATTACCCTGAATTTTCATTTTACGGTCACCAATCTTTGTTATATTTTACATTGGCATGTCCAATACACATGACCTTAAGGGCTAAAAGTTTATTTCCATCTCATCTTGTAAAGGAAATCTCTCTTTTATCAAATTAGCAATTTATTGATATATGCCTGGTGTTAGTTATTTTGCACACTGATAGTAGATTTAATCAGATTTATTGGCTTTCACCCAATGAAATTTAAATTCCCGGCCTGTTTACTTATCTCTTCTCCCTTCACTTGGGTTTATTCGATTATATGGACTAACTTTTACTGATTTTTCTTAAATCCTATGGCACAGACTTTGATTTTTGTTAGTTTTAAACACTTGAAAGTTTCATAATATAGAAATGCACACATTTAGTTCGGCTTGGGAAGAAAATGTTGTTTTGCACTTTGGAGAAGTCTAACAGGAAAGGCCCTAAAAAAAAAACTATTGTTTCTTCCTTTTATGACTTTTCACCCAAAATTTATAAGTGAAAGGACATTATGAGAACAATTACATATATATTCTAAAAAATAATATTTGAATGCCGAAAGATTAAATGTGCTTCGAGTTAAATAAAAAATTACCTAATTAAAAGTACAAAGTTTTAAAAGTAGCATTTATATAGTACTCATTTGGGAAAGTTTGAGAGTGTAGAGTAGGGCTGATCAATTCCCCGCGCGATCTGATTCGAAAGGCGATCTAATAGGACTAACAAAAATTCAAATAAAAAATGAATTTCATAGAGCAAGAGAGCAAGAGAGCAAGAGAGAGAGCAAGACGAACAACAGAATTAAAAGGCATAGAGAGAGGAGAGAGGGGGGACACCGGTTTGGGTGTAGGGTAAGAGGAATTAAAAAGTAAGATGGGTAAGAGGAAAACTAAAATTTAAAAAATTATATAGAATTTAATCAGTCCAGTCCGATCCTGCCTCCTAGGAACCGGGAACCGGACCGCCCAAACACCGGTTTTATTTTTAGGAACCAAGGACCAGATCAATACTCCCTAGGACTGGACCAACAAGACCGATCCAAGTAATTCCCAAGTCAAACGGTTCGACATGCTCAATCCTAGTGAAGAGTGGGGATGGCAAAGGGACCAAGTGTAGCATGACACATACCACTATGAGTTGTGCTGAGCATGGCCCTTTTTATCAGTGAATCTTGTAGACTCATGCCTAGGCTACGACTCAATAATCGTTAGGCTTGGGATAGGTTGGGCCCAGCGCAACACATTATAGCGGTCGGCCTAGTTAAACCAACCATGTTTGCCAAGCTTGGGAGAAGAAATGAAACTTTAGATGAAAATAAGAGAAAATTTAAAAAAAAATTGTAAGAAAGAGTGGGAAAGGCATTTGAAAGGTTTTTCTTCAAACTTCTATAGTTTCCATCCCTCTCTAGTTTTCATGAAAGTCCATAGAAGTTCATAGAAGCATTAGAGGACAAACAAGAAAGCAACGAGGGCCAGAATAGATGGTAGGGGCCCGAAGACGATGACCCATTAGCTTGTCATGGAATGGAGAGTGCCCAAGATTCCACTCATTGATGAGATTCCACTCAAGATTTATGTCAGGAACATCTTGACCATGACTGCCACGGGCCGAAATGAGTGGACCAAGCTCGAAGGTGTAGAAGCTGGTCAATGATTGAAACGTAACACTAAGCTAAAATCGACGTGCACGTCCCCGTCGATGTTACTTGCATAGTACCAATCGACACATTATTGAGGAGCTAAGTTTGATGCTTACTTGTTACTGTAACAATCGCATCATGTAACGCCAATGATTGGATCTTTGAATATAGTAGTAAAAAGAATAACGCTCTATAAGTTTTGTATGTTGTACCATATATCAAGACCCATGCTCCATTGGATCGTTCAAAAAAAAATCCATGCATATTCTATTTTATGTTAATTTTCATTAGAACACAATTAATGACAATGCATGCACTATGCGCGCGACTGAAAAGACAGTGGATAGTTTGTTACTGTTGATCTAAAGAAAGTTGATAGTTACATTGAGGAAATGGGTGGCTATTAGAGTTGTGATAATACATGAGTCATTAGATGGAAGTGACTACTACAACATTGGCAGAAAAATTACCCAGTGAAATGAAATAATTTTTTTTTGGTGTTGTATGAATCATACAAATCTTGGGAATATTTTGATAAATTGAGGGTGAATACCGAATCTAAAAGTTGTCATTGTAATAATAGTATCGATTTACACCTTAGCTAGTCTATCAATGTTAGTCTAGTAAAAAGGAATTTTGATGAAGAACTATTACGCACTGAACACACTTGTACCGGCAAAATTTTCCTATTGAAAAAGTCATTGACGTGATCACATGATTGTATATCTTGAGTGATTCATTTACAAGTCCAAGATAAACTGTGCAGTTCTCATAGGCACGACAACTAGCGTATATAATCATAATCTACAGATTAAATACGATAAAGAAAATCATGTTAACGAGCGTAGCAGAGTCTGATGGTGTCAGCATTCTTTACTGTGTAGATGCATTTGTATTTAGATACTTAAATAGTTATAAACTGATTTTAGTAACCTATTCCAAAGTTTAAACCCCAGTGAATGGGACCCTGGACCAGAATTATCTAACTTACTAGGTGGAAAGAAACCCTAACAAAGCAAATTTGGTCTTCTCCCATGAAACTTGAACATTTGGCAAAACCCAAAAAAAGAAAAAAAAAACTTAGTATTGTGTTAGGTGGTACTTTGAACTTTTGGCTAGCTTCTTCCACTCTGAATAGTACGTGGAACTAATTGCAAATCAGTCAAGAAGAATTATACTATATATTTGAGTTAAAGACGTGAAAGTCTCAATCCCTCATTCATTTTCAAAATCAGCATATGTTCTTTAATAACACATACCAAGAGACACCTAAGTCACTTGTTAAGCAATTAAATAAGGAATTTTTCAGTCTTCAACCGACTTGTCATTTGTTGTCTAATACTGAGTGTTTAGATTTTGAAAATTTCTTTATATGTTATAGTTAAGTGTACATGATGAAAAGTTACATGAATAAAGCAGCGATAGTAGTAGGCAAAAAATCAGATTCTTTTCTCCTTTTTCTCTTTTTTTCCGGTAAATATATTGAGATAATGAACTCGACATAAGTGAGTGATAAGTCTAGGCAAACTGAAAACATAGAAGTTTATTTTTCTCTACTAAAGGTCTTAGCTTTTACCTCTTCAAACAAGAGACTGAGAGAACGACGTTTGTAAGTGCCATGCTCATCGATCTTGTCTATGACGTCGTCGTCACCAATGATCTCCTTCACCCTCTCACCATAATTTCCAGCTTCCACCGCAACCATCTCCTCTTTCTTCGCCTCTTTTACCTCTTCAAATAAGAGACTGAGGGAACGACGTTTATGAGCGCCATGCTTATCGATCTTGTCATTGTCGTCATCATCGCCGATGATCTCCTTCACTCTCTCACTATAATCTCTAGCTTCCACCGTCACCTCTTTCTTCGCCTCTTTTACCTCTTCGAATAAGAGTCTAAGGGAACGACGATGATGAGTGCCAACCTTGTCATTATCGTGGTCATCGCCAACAATCTCCGTCACTCTCTCACTGTAATCTCCAGCTTCCACTGTCATCTCTTTCTTTCCCTCTTTTACCTCTTCGAACAAGAGGCTGAGAGAACAACGTTTATGGGTGCCATGCTCATCGCCCTTGTCTTTGACACCGTCATCACCGACGATCTCCTTCAATCTCTCACTATAATCTCCAGCTTCCATCAACATCATTACCTCTTTCTTTGCCTCTGGAGGCGGCTCGTGAGCCGGCTTCTCAGCAGCTTCGGTCTTTGAGACCTTCGGCTTTGATGTCTTGGAGACCTTCGGCTTTGTTGCACACCCTCCCATATTGTTCCTGTCTATCAATTGATGAATTCTACTCTTCCTAATGCTTCGGGAGAGAGAAAGATTTTGTAAGAAAGAAAGTGGGCCTTTCATAGGGAACATTGCAAGTGCAAGGTTCATTTATGTCCACAGGAGGTGATGATGCTAACTCGCATGTATTAAAGTTGTAATTTATGGTTCTTTCACAGCTTAAGAAGAAATTTATACATTCACTTTGAATTGCTTGACATTAATCGCAATCCAATTGAGCAACTCAAAGTACACATATCGTCGATTAGGAGAAAGATAATATATTACTAAACAGGTGCGAAAATTTCTCTGATGCAGCAATTATTCGCGTTTAGTGCAGACTCTCCTAACTTCTACCAATCGCAACTTGATTTCTTAATTCAAATCCTTTAAACATGCAATTTATTTAGGAGCAACCATAAAATATTATGAATCAATTAGAAACCCAAAATGTGGAAGAATATTTTGTTTTTACAAACTAGAGATTTGATGGGCACAGGAATTTGATTATGCTAGATAAATCTAATATAATTTAAGTACTTTTTTAACCTCATTTCAAATATATTATGAAAGCAGTCTTGGTCGATTTTAATCTTAAGCCACTAATATGAGAAAGGTGATCACACAAATGCACAAATATTAAAATAATATTTGATAATTAAAGCGATAAATAGATTATTCAAGAAAATGAAATGACCTTCCAATGCAATCTAATTATTTTTGGTATTCTTCATTTATAATATAAAATAGGAAACTACCTAAAATGATTTTAACCATTTAGGAAATAATGTATATTAAATCCTAATTATGCACTACATGAAGTTTACACTTTTCCTAAATTAATTCCCAATCCATCTAAAATATGAATCTATATTAAGAAACATGCACGAATGCAACATGAATTAATTGCAATGCAACCTCCTTGACTTTTATTTTATGTGATGCATGTGCCTAATGTAACGATGTACAAAATCTAGCACACATAATTTATTATAATTAATTAATATTATCATGCGCAATAAGGAAATATACCTAATTGAAAATCCAATTTTTATTCCCAAGGATCAGATCCCCAATTATCGAGCATATTTATGAAACAAGTCAACAAAAAAAACTGTCTTAAATCGGGTTTTGACTTGGACGATGACTAATGAAAAAAAAATCACAATTGTGGGTAGATGTGTTGGTTGAAAGTCTATTAGGACCTGCCATGCCCCGCCCTTGGGCACACGATGGTTCCCGATTTCTTTTTCTTCTGGCCAATTTAATTGCGACATCCCAGGTAGATCACCGGTCTTCTCAGACATCAAAGTTGCAATGCTACGCGGAAGCGATTTAAAAATCGATACTTACAACCCTTCATATCAAACCTCAATATCGGCACCTCTCATATACTCACATCAACATATACAGGTACCAGTTCATGTACAAATAAACAAAATCAACTCCATAGGTCATCAGTACAAGCCTAGGAGGGGTCACGTCTCACACTAGTTTCTCCTTTATCAGTCCCTCTCAATCTACCTTTGCTCTATCGGCTCCTCCTCTAGCTTTAGGCTTGAGTCCTACAATGGATATATAGTGGGGTGAGATATGGAGATATCTCAGTGAGGGAACCCTAACCCAAAAATAGGAACATCACTGCCCCAAGGTCCCTATCGGGTCTCACCCTTCAATGATCATCTCAATTTCTCTTCCATCGTTCAACTCTCGCCTAGAGTTTAATCGTTTCTAATCTTTCCAACGAATCATAAACTTTCACCTTTCTCATCCTCTAATATCTAACTATGAGTCGACTAGCTCGTGGTCGGGACTTAGCACTAAACCCAACAAGTCAGTTAACTAGAAACAGTCACAATCATCTAACATTCAATTAAATACGTAAAGAAAATTCAAATAAATTAATTAATTAATTAATTAAATTGCAGAATAATTAAATAAATAAATTGCATAAATTTAAGCATAAGGCAGTCCACAACCGACCTAAGACCCTAACTAAGCCTTGTCGGCTCGTCGTCATTTTCCACGTTCAATGGTCCCTATGCCATCTTACCATCAAATTGGCTCATTGGCCAAGCCATCATTCATATACCATCACCAAGTCCATGGCATGTTATCATCATATCCATCGAATCCGTTGAGTCGTCAAGTCCATTGCACTGTTCAATCCGCTAATTTCATAGCACCATTCAATCATAATTTGCTTAAATCATCAATCTAGTTGATGATTTTCTAATCGAGCCTTGCCACTTCGTTAATACCGCATACTTGGTCGTAATTGGCCACATCGTTCGTTCTTACCATCAAGGCACCCATTGAAGTCTATTAACCTCCAATCAACAATTAGGGCTCACAGGCCACCTAATCGGTCCTTCACAATCACCACAGACAAGTAATACTACGCGATCCTCAATGACCCTAATCGCCTAATAACACAATTAGACCATCCAAATATTTTCCGATTAGGCTCACTAGCCTCTTAATCAATCACCATGTCACCTCGTCACCGAAAGTTTATATTTGGCCATACTTGGCCCCATTCATCTAAATACACAGGCATGCCATCCAACTATTCCATCAAATTCATCCATTCATTCCTAATAAATCTACTAAAGCAATAGCACGTCTAATAGAAGGTTAAAGTCCACTCACCAAATTGGTCCGCCAAACGACGGGCAGAGCCAAACCAAGGCGAGTCATGCTGCTGGGAAGTGGTGGCGGGCGACTGAATGACTTTGATTGGACGATTGATCGCAAGCACGGTCCTGGGTTGTTGGTCGGGTCGGCCCAGTTGAGTCAGACGAGGTCCGGTCGGGTTGAGAACTCGTTCTCTCTCCTCGAGCCGAGTCGGAGCTTGTGGCCAATCGGATCTAGAAGCCACCTTTCCCAACAGCACCGGCGGCGAGGGATGGGGTAGCTAGAGCTGGCCATAACAATGCCACAAAGACGGTGAGTCGCACGGCCCTTGAATCTGGGAAGACGGAAGAAAGTCAAGTCCAAAATCAAGAGATTTGGACCGGACCAACCCAATCCAAGAC
The DNA here is from genome assembly GCA_030064385.1 of Melaleuca quinquenervia. Lineage (NCBI taxonomy): Eukaryota > Viridiplantae > Streptophyta > Magnoliopsida > Myrtales > Myrtaceae > Melaleuca > Melaleuca quinquenervia. The sequence goes on from CM057726.1 coordinate 17,487,346, forward strand.
TACATCTAAGCTATAGGAACGTCTAGGGACCCATTCGTGGCCTCAATTTTGAATGGGTGACGTCGGAGCGGCGGGAATCCTAGATCTAGGGTTTCGAGGCTCAGTTTGGGGCAAACCAAGCTCAAACCAAGAAATCGACGATCCTAGGCAAAAAGCAACTTGATCGCGGGCATAAGGAAGATCTAGGAACTCCTAAGAACCCATTGCAAGAAGTGACGTAAGCCCTAGATCAAAGTATCGAAAGAACTCACTGTTTGAAGCTCGATGAGCTCTACTGGAAAACAGGGAAATGCCGAGCTGGATGGACTCCTTTCAAGGGTTGCCGGAGGCGAGACGGGCGGAGGCAGTGGCGACAGTTGGTGGCATTTTGAAGAAGGTGTTCCCAGCTTCACGTAAACACTAAGATCGAAGCCAACGGAGCTCAGGAGAGAGAGTTATGAACAATCAAAGTTGGAGTCTCTCCTGGTTTCGCGAGCATGGGGTAGGTGGGAGCCAAGTCAACTCGGGCTCGTTGGCGCCACGTGGCCGCATCCCGCTGGCTGTGGGGTACGCCGAGAGGTCTATAAGGGCGGTGGTTGGGCGATGGAAGGGGCTGGCCAGCCATTTGGCCGATGTGTGGCCTTCCCTCGCCCTGCATGCCACCTGCTCAATAGAATGCCATACAGGCGTGCAGGGAGAGGCTCCCTCTCACGTGTCGCCGGTTAGCTTTGACCGTTGACCAAAAGTCAACCCTAGCCAAAATGCAAACATCTAAAAGTTGGGGGACCCAAAACGCGATTTCTAGAAGTCCAGAAACGCCCGTAACGAATTTTCGCGGTTTAGTCTGGGGAACTCCTAAGGCCAACGGACTGCTAACCAAACTCTAAAATTCACACTATTGGGCCTTGAATTAGGAGGGTCGAAAGCAGGCTATTACAAAGTCTCTCCCTCATCGCTGAGATCAAGAGTTTGACACCCGCACTGACTAGCGTCTTAAGTGGGGCGCGCATGGTATTGGGATCATGTGTTAGTCTTCTCCGAGGTATAAGGACTCGGTCTTTTGGTGCCGTCCGGACACAGGGGCTCGTAGTGGAGCTCTCAGTCATTAAAAAAATGGTAATAAGGATCGCGGTGACTAGTGAGGGGAATGTTGGTGGAGACTTGACTGGTGCCAATGGGTTCTATAGATGATTTCAGACTTGCTCAATGCCGGTTTGACCATCAAAGTTAGTGTGAATCACAACCAATAATTAGGCTCAACAAGAGTTAGTAGCTCTTGGTCAAATTTCTAGATCTCTATTTATGACATCATGAATTGTCTACGCTTGGCAATGGTATTAAGCATGATTTTTCATAAACGTAGTTGCCAATAGTACAATATTTTAAGATTAAATTGATAGATGTTGACCTATATGTTGATGGGTAGAACAACAGTAATTAATTGTTAAGAATGACCAAATATACTTTTGAATTTTATGTTTGGTAATATTCAAGATTTGAATTTACTAAATCGAGATTTTCCTAATATTTCATATTTTTCGTTAATGATTTTAGTGGGTTCTAAACATTTTCTGATTAATCAATATCTAGAACGAGTATGGGTTTCCTTGCTTACATCTTGAACTATTAAATATTTTGGTAACTTAACAAATATCTATTTTGAAAACTCTAGGGCTAAGTCATTGGTACTTCTCCAGCTTGTGCACATCTTTCTCTTCATTTTCCAACAAAGAATTTGAAGCCACATATTTTATCTTGAGAAATTTAATTTGGCCTAATTATGTGATCAAGTATTACATCATCTATTTAAACCATAGTCCATTCATGCATGGATTGACTTGTGAATATACTTGGCCGACGAAGAGAAAATGGTCTTTCTTTCTATCCAAATATCTTCTTGTGACTAATTCTATTGGACCATTTATATCCTAGCTAATTTGATTGGCAACATTTGAAGTTTATATATTGGAACACTTAGCATTTTAAGCCAAGGTCATGATAACTTCAAACTTAATTACTTGTTCTCATCATCTCTGGGCTATATAAAATGGTTCTTCAAAGGTCTACGAGTTTCAAGGTGCCGAGTCTCCATTTCATTAACTTCCAAATTCCAACTTGAAATTTCCTTCTTCAATCTTTCGTTTTCAAAAATCCATGAATAGAAGCGAAGGCACCATGTACCGCAAAATATCAAAATTTATATCTCAATCTTTCAAGTTTGGCAAGGTGACTAAGGATTTGAGTCCTAAATCATTTTTGAAGTAAGTAAAACCTTAAGAGCTAAGGTAGGTTGATCTACTTAATACTCTTGATTTGTTTGGTTGATGTGTGTATTTAGTTTTAGTAAATCTGACTATAAGTGTGAGTATTTAATAGTGTTATTTGGTGATATAATGATTTGATTTGTTTTGGCGAGTGCATACATGCCTAAAAGATGTTTGATTGGTTTTCTTAAGATTTAGTAATGTATTGTGCTTCAAAATGATAAAAAACCTGAGTTTGAAAATATGATTTTGGTAAATTCACACTCAACCGTTGTTGATGATATCTACCTTATTCTCACTATTCAGATTCATCCATTGAGTATCACCACATACTACTCAAATTCACATATTCACCCTTCATATCCATCTTTTAAGCCACTTACTGTTAAGATTCATTTGTCTAGTGTATTCATTTATTTGATTAAATTCGCCTAAATATATTTTCTTATTAAGGATATTCACTTGTTTGAATATATTCATTTATCCAATCAAATACACTAGTTTGAGTGTATTTTATTGTTTGATCAGATTTACTTGTTTTAGTATATTCATTTGTTTATTTAGATTCACTTCCTGAATATGTTCACTAATGAGTATATTTACTTATCCAAGTAAATTGAGGTGTTCAATCATATTCACTTCTTAAATTTATTTACTTATTGAGTATATTCACTTGTCTGAATATATTCATTTATTTGATCAGATTCATTTATTTGAGTATATTTATTTATTTGATCGGATTCACTCATTTTAGAATATAAAATTATTTGATTAGATTCACTTTTCTAAATATATCCACTTATCTGATAGTATTCACTTCTTGTAGTTATTCACTCATTGAGTATATTCGATTTATAATATATATTGACTTATTTTTTTATATCCAACTCAATAATTATTATATCCATTTGCTGAGTATACCTACTTGCCAATTATACTCATTTGCTTATTATGACCATTTACAGTTTAATTGCATTAGAAGAAACAAAATGTTAGGCTCAATATGGTACCGGTCAAAACTGACAATACCCTGAGGGATGCAAATCAAGGACTTTTTGATGGGTGAGCGGTTTGGAGACAAAATAGCTAGAAGCTATGCGTGTAATGATTCTGTCTAATGAGGACCAAAAGTGGTTAACAGGGTTTAAGAACTCTGAGAATGAGCGACTCTTAACAGATTTCTAGGGTGATGAAAATGTCGGGAATGAATCGAATTACACAACAAATAAGAGGAAAGTGTGTTTCGTATATCCCAAAAGTATATGTATGTGGAAGCGTATATAATTATTTATTGCTTGCCTAAGAAATGTATGGAAGTAAGCATGTCATTATCTTATATTCATTTAAATGCTTGATAGGAAAGAAAAAAAAAAGTAAGCATGTGACTGTCATTACCCACATATGTGATCATTAATAATGCAATACATCGTGTATAGATGATTTCATTATTGATAAAAAGAATATCATGTTATTTTAAAGTTATGTACATGATACCATCTAAATAATTATGGAAAGTAATATGTTACATAATTCTATCACTCATATATTAGTAACAATGATGATATGCAAGTCAAAATGCCCCAAAAAGTACGTCAAGATGCCTCTGAAGTCGTGATGTCCCATGAGTTAAAATACCTCAAAAAGTGTTTGAAATGCCCCAATAATAAGATGTACTGTGTGTTGGAATTCCCTAGAGAGTGTTTCAGAATGCCTCGTGAGTCGAAATGCTCGAGATATCACTTGTATTAAGATGCCTCAGATTTGAGACGCCCCATATGTTGGAATGCCCCAAAAGTCATGTGTATGTGCATACATAAATGCATGTAGGCACTTATGAACTGATTGGTGGTTATCTTACATCAAAATATGTTATCTTATCCGCACACATATGACTATATTAATGTTGTACAATTTGGTTATTAGGTTACTTTGACATATCATAATAAGAAATGTAGAATCATTTGCTCAAATAATCGGCATACATGTATGTTTGTTTATATGTTCATGTTGTTTTATATCAAGTTGAGTAATAAGGTAATACATTATCATAGAACTAGATATTTTATTTATCAGGTTTCAACTCACCCATTTCTATTATGTCTTGTAAGATAATCCCCCTTAGGCATGGTGATGGAGCGAGATGATGTCAAAAGTGATCAACCCTAAGTGACCCTGAACTTCCCTAGATTATGTATTTTATTTTGATAATAACTATTAATATTTGTATAAACAAAATTCTAGTAAATAATAGCTCAATATTCTCTTGTGTTTTTTCATGTAATTAACATTCAAAAAATAAAATTTGAGAAGAAAAGTGTCGCGCGTGATGTTCTAAGACATTAAGCTATATCTTTTATGCCCAATTTCTTATTTATGCAGCAGTAAAAAAAAATACGCTTTTTTGGAGAGAAATATTATTTCTCCAATCGAGTCGCTGATATTTAACATATTCATGCCTAACGATTTTTCACAAAGTGGTGACGAAATGTCTAACTTGTGCAAATCTTTAATTATTTCACAAAAAAACTGTTTGAATTCCCGAAAGAAAGAGACTTCACTAAGGAAAAAGCTTTCACGTTGCCTAGGAGGGAGAAAGCGGAGAAAACAAGGCAGATGATCAACATATTCGTCATAGAAAAGCCAAATGTGTAGTGATTTAAAATGCAACGAATTTTTTCAAGGCTAACCCTAATTAATCAAGAAATTGACTCCCATTAAAATGAAATCCATTTGATTGAGATTATCTACCAATTCGACATAGATTCAAAATATTTTATTCAAACCCTCAGTAAACAAAAGCTTACATAGCAGTTCCACTGCTAAAGTCTTGAACCACAAGAGTTGAATAGCAATGTGTCATAAAGACCTCCTCAAAATTTTATCCCATTCCAACTTACAACGATCAAATTTTTATCTTTGATGGGTTTCATGGTCCACCCAAGATGGGCTAAAGCCAAATCTGGCATGCGTTTGTTTGTATTCCAATTTGGTTGTTACAAGAATACTAAATGCGTATTAATGATCGTAACGGAAACAATCAATGAGAAAATTGAAAAAATATGCTTACCTTATTCAGAAAGGGAGACACTTTTATTTTTGTGCGAAAAATAACGTTCTTTTTTAAAGAATGAAGAACTCTCTCTCTCTCTCTCTCTCTCTCTCTCTCTCTCTCTCTCTCTCTCTCTCTCTCTCTCTCTCTCTCTCTCTATGAAATTTACTCTCTCTAAGAGGTGGAATTCTCTTCGACAGAATTGACATACAATCTATGGAAACAAAGGTACGATTCGCGATTTCTATGATGTCATGTGATCATGCTTAATCAATGATACAAGTAATTAGATCTTGAGCTGTGTTCTATTCACTTTTCGTTGCGATGTGTTTGAATATGTTCGAAACTTTATGATATGTGTGACCCGACATTAGTATCAGAGCTATTAGCACTTGTAATCCTGATTATGTTCATGTTGATTGCATGTTGATTGTGTTTAAATTAAGTGTAATTCGAATTATGGGTTAATCATAGAAGGCGGTGAACTATTGTAGTATTTCAGGATAAATATGGTCAATAAAAGTATAATGTCTTTGCATATGCAGATAGCACTCATAAAGACGAACGTTTTGAGTGGTAGCACGTCGCCAAAGAAGGTTGGAAACGCCGGCAAACGGCCAGTTGAAGTGCCACCGACGGTGCTGGATCGGACGCCAGTTATATAGACTAGAACCAGGTGATGGACCGAAGGCCCAAGTGAGCCTATTCATTAATTTGAGCATAAAGACAGCACATGGGCTATGCGCCATAAGGCCCATGGGAAAAAAGATTGCAACCCGCAAGTAATAGCTCGCGATGCGGCCCATGAGTGGGCCCGAGGCCCACATTCAGTCGTCCGCAACCTGCGAGCTGTAGCTTGCGGATGGCCTAAACCCGTGGCCCACGACTCGGCTTGGCTCAATTGGGTTTAGCTCGGTTTGACTCGACGAGCTTGATCCAGCTTACAAGCCAGGTACCTGTCAACCCGAACCGTGGTCTACGACTCATCAATCCAGTTTGACCGTTGACTTTGACCATTGAATATTGACCAAAGATTTTTTTTATTTATTTAAGTAATCATTGGTTAACCAGTAGCTTTAAGTCATTTGCTATTATGATTTATGAATCACTAATGTTTTACATGTATTGTAGGAACAATGGCAAATTATTAGAGAACTCCTCGTGTTACGCGTACTGTTACACAAAAGAAAATGTTACATAAGTATCAACAAATGCTGGAAGATCATCGCTAGCAAGAGGGCAGCATAGAAGAGCACTTGATAAAGGTCAATAAAATGATTTAAGATTCCATTTGGTATGACAACACAGCAATGTAGGAGGACATTATAAAAGCGATCGCGCTACGCATAGCACTTCCATATGAGTGGAATGGACTCCTAGATAGGGTCAAAATATAAGTATGGGAATCGACCAATTGTACTCGATATAATAAGCTAGTTGTAGCTTTTCTGAAGGAGTACTGTAAGGTTGAGTTGAAGAAGACAAATACTTTGGGCATGAATGTAACAGAACACACTTTGGAGAAAACAAAACCCAAAGGGAAATCCTAGAGTTTTCTTGTGGTTGCCAAAGAAGGAAATACCGATTTCCTCCGATCTTAGGAAATCCTTTCTAGTTATTCGCCTAAGGATAAATATTGGCATATGATGTTGTCTTTTTTTTTTTTAATAATGGTTTGTTTGAAACAATGTTGTTTGGCTTTTAGATAATGTTTTTATTTTGGTATTTGAATATTATGGTATTCAATAATGATGGATTGTTGTATTATGTGGATTGTTCTTTAAGTTGTAAGTAATTAGATAAAATTTAGAATCTTACTTAGATAATTATGTTAGAAATAATTTCAAACTAGAACTTTGTAATGATGATTTGAGACTTGTAGCGTCATTTTGAGTTATGAGCCTAAACTGAAATTCTTAATAATATAGTTAGCTAGTGTGAGTTAGTTGCATAAATGAAAACTTAAATACAAATTATGCTAAATATATTCAACGAACTTTTGTGTTCAGAGAAATAGCTTCAGCTTCTAAAAATATTGTAGCTAAATTGAACAAATGTGAAAAGTTGCACAGTGAGAATTATGAGATTTGGAGTATGAAATCCAATATGTACTGGAAGAGCATGAAACTTTAGAGGCTCCGAACACCACCATGATAGAACTTGAGGACAGTGACATGGCAAAACATAAGAGAAACAAAAAAGCATTTGCTGCATAGAAGAAAAATAATTCTATAATGCACATCACTCTCCTGAGTAGTATGGAGAATGATTTCATGCTGGAGTTTAAGCGTTTTGAGAGCACCATGGAAATATGGACTGCACTAAAATCTGACTTACTCACAAAATAAACCGAAATAACAATAATAATAAAGGAATAAAAATTCTGTTTTTATCTATCTTTAGAGGTCATAACATACTTCTATAGAAATTTGACTATCATTATTGACGTTCACATCCTAGTATCATCATGTATTGAGAAAGAACTTCTAATTTGGCATTTATTTTAGTATACCTTTTTTATGAAGTGAAAATATTTGTGATTTTGTAGAGAACAAAAAATGAACTATTTTCTCTCTCTCTCTTTCAGTGTTTATAAATGGTGTAAACATACTTTCAAATTCCCAAAAATAGGTGATGCTACTATAAAGTAGCACAAGACTAGTGTCGTGTTCATCAACAATAACCAAAGAGAAAACTTTATAATTATATATGTAATTTACTCAGGTGTTCTAGAGCATATGATGTAAAAAAAATCGGTTGCAAGAGTACACATAGAAGATAATGATTCTATTTCCTATTTACAACACCATCAATGAAGGATCATACACAAAAATACAAGTCACCGGTATTCGTAGATGGGAAAAGCTTCACATCTGCTTCACATCTCCCAACACATTTCCTTAAAAAGAGCAAGCTGAGCAAAATTTTGCTCAAAATGCATTCAATCTTTTGTCACAAAAGATAATCCATAAAGTTTGATAATTCTTTAGCATATATTTTGGTTGGAACTCATAACTTCATATGTATAATTTGATAGTCAAGGAAAGTGTGCTTTGCTTCTTCTTTTTTTATGTGTTTAAGATTATTTCATCTACTTTGGAACAATAATCAAAATTAGGACTTAAAATTGGAATTATGATAAGTTGGGGAGGCGAAATCTGATTATAAAGTTATTTGACTGAGAAATTATGAGATTACGATAATTTAGGGTATTGTGAAGCCATATCAACTAATGTAATTCAATTTGAATTTACTGTTTATCCGAAACCAAATTTAGAAGTTTGTCACTCACAGTGAACAATGCACGAACAGTAACTTCGTAAACCGTTTCTGTCCATTTTTTGGAGTTTAGGTTGGCCGACTTGAGAATCTTGTAGTACGTCAAAAAAACTTTCCGTTGATTGTAAAATCGTTAGAAACAGAGTTTTGTGGAGAAAGTTATGGTACATATAGATTAACTACGCGAGTTGCGCATAATGAATAATAGTGATTTTCATTATAGGTGAGCATTTTAATTGGCTCATGAGTGTCGTTTCATTGACCACAGGCATGGTTAGTGAAGTAATTCATTATAATATTATTTCGCTCGACCTTAATGTCGTTTATCATTTATTTGATATGATTGCGAATTCAACTATTTGAATAAAATTTGTTGGGGAATCATAAGTATTTCTAAGCAAGCGGTGCTATCACCTCTTTTAGTTTGGAAAACTCATATTTCAAAGCGAAAAAGGATTATATATATAATGAGTTATGAAATATCATTTTTATCGCATAAAATTCTAGATAAAGTATTTACTACATCTTAATCATTTGAGAAAAGTTTGAATGACTTTTTATGAATTATGTTGTGAATACAAATTATGTTGCCAATTGATTCATGGTACAAGCTTTATTTATATGTTGTGAAAGTTCATATATGATTTACATTGTAAATCGATTTGTAAAATATGTTATAAATGATTATGAAAAGTTATGTCGATTTGTGAGTATGATTTACTAAAATTTCATTAGTGATTGAGACATTGCCTTGCGAAATGTATTCTACATGATAAACTAGATTTAAAAAGATTATATGTTTTGATGAACTTCCTTCTCAAAGCACGCTCTCGAGTGAGATCCCTATGAGCCGTAGCCTAATAAAAGCGATTGATCTCAACCAAAAATCTTATGGCAAAAACTACTTGGCTGTAGAACGGTCGATAATTGGCCTTCTCGAGGATTCACAGATTGGGGATCTACTTAAGAAAGTTGGGATCACTACTGTTATAAATAATAATGTGATCTCACATTTAATTTGTTGACTGTTTTAATTCATTAACATATATTTTCCACTAATATTATGTGATAATTTGCTCAAAACCTTACGACTTCTTAATGCGAGAAATTACTACAAAGGGGTGCGAACACAATACCCAGAAAGTTCATCTAAAGATTAGACAAGACACTAGAAACATGTGGAGGAATTGACAATGTCAGATTGATCACATGACAAGAACATTTTGATAATGATAATCAAATGTTGACCTTCTTTGGACATGCACATAGATCTGGATGAATCATGTTAACAACAATAGAAAGGCAAATTCTTACCATCAGCTTTTATAAGGCAATACGAAAGAGAAGAAATTACAAAGATATCCACCTAATGTACATTCATTGTTGGAAGGTCTCCAATGAATTAATATGTAAAGTTCAATGTTTCTTTAAGATATCCACTCACATGATAAGAACATAACAATAATTCAAATATAATGATTCCAACATTTCAGCTATTTAACATATGTTAAGTAACAATTTAGGTGAATTGATGGCAACGTATATAAAGATAATAGCATTAGTGTCCCAAGCTCCAGAATGCAAACCGTGGAATCGTGATGATCTTACGAGGAGATTATCCACATTACATGGTTCACCAAACCTAATGTTTTGAAGTAACATTTAGCTTTTTGATTGGCTTACAGTTTTGCGTTTTGCATCTTTTGAATCAAGGGTAATTGTCCTTATTGATGTCACAGTCTTGAAGTGCTTGTTCTATGTGGGTCTTTGTGAGAAATGACTTTCTGCTATATCTTCTAAGAAACTTTTTACAATGCGAGAAGATTTGATGGCTTGCTGTTGTGCTCTTAAAAAACTTTGCATAAATAGAGAAAATTTGATAGCTTTCCTTTTACTCTTTATATATTTTCTTGTTTTGCAGAAGTTGACTATGCATTTTCTTGCATTTTAGGCTGTAAGTGCTGTAAATTGTACTAGAAAAAGTTAGGTTAATGTTGATATGGGTGGGGACATGAGAGTGAGGGAGCAGGGTATCACAACCTACACATGGAACACAGCACACACAGTTGCTTATACAATAGATAGAGTAGATAGAGTAGAGTATGACCTGACCAAAAAAAAATATTGATATGGATATTATAGCATGTGAAGCATCTGGAGTAAGATTGCTTTTATCAACACCATCATCTTGGTCATGGGAGCAAGATTTGTTTTTGTTTTTGTTTGCTCTTTAGTTTACTTGAACCTAACAATTTTTGGCACGTGCAAGGAAGGAAGAAAGGAGGCAAGCCATGAGGTGAGTTAGGCTTAGTGATTGGGCGAAGAGCCCAAGTGGATTGTGGGAAAAGGGGGCTCCCGAGCCCAAGGGGGACAGATCGACCGAGAGAAGGAAAAATGGGCAACGAGCCCAAGGAGAAAACAAGTCGCATGGGCGTGGGCCGAGTTAGTCGGGCCCTGATCTAAGGTCCCTTTTTCCCTTCATCTTTTTTTGATTGATTTGAAATTAATTAATTATTTTAGAAAGAAATTTTTAATTAGTTTCTACCAATGAGAGACAACAAAATGCACGCTCAAACTCAGAATGACATCCTCAATACCATCAGTAACAGAGAGGAGAAGAAAATGCATCTAAAATGATGGTAACCCTCTTTATCTCCTCATCTCACCCAACAACCGTGTCAAGTTTACTAGCCTACTCCACATCTCACCCATCTTTCAGGTTCTTGTTATGCCTTTAACCTCTGTTTGCCCTAATTATTGCATTCCTTCTCTTTTACATCTTTAGGGGTGAGCTTGAAATCGGTGCATTATCATATAGGGAGAAGTATATTTCATTTTTCCCTTTCTTTTCTTTTTTTTGTTTTATTTGGAAAATGAAGATGAATGGATGTCATTCAAATGGAATTTTCTAAATTATCTTGTCCATCCTTGCAGTTTTCCCTTTATCTTTGCCGGGTGGAAGTGAACCCTCAAGAAAATTAGACCTTTTAATGTGATTCGTTATTTGTTACTACCGCAGCTGCATATTTAAATAGCATAGTGCTTGAATTTTAGACGATTTGATATTTGAATTTTGTTGTGTAAGAGTTTTCCATCTATAGTCATTTTCAGGATGTTAGCAATGAAAGATATTGCATTACTCTAGGAACTTAAGTTTTGTTTTTAAGAAGAAGAGACATTGCATTTGTTTTGATTCCGTTTTAGTTATAGTGAGGTCGACAAGATCTTGAGCAATTATGAGTGAAGCGGATGCTTGTTGTGGTTATGCCAATAGTCTATTATATCTTCTCATACACAATTAATGAAGGGCGTTTAAAAAGTCCTTATCGCCGGAAATCAGTAGATAATTTGCTAAAGCTAGATTATCTACAGCACAAAATAGCATATCAACCAAAATCTTCTTGTCTCTAGCATCCTTCACACATGTTTGATCACATGAATCGTATACATCAAAATGCCAACTCCCATTGTCCAACTTTAAGCTGAATATAAGAGTTGTCTTCTCAACTGCGGTACATGGAAGCACAGATAGATAACATGCAAGATTGAGTACCAACTTCAAAATGAAATATATGGGTGAGGTTGCGTATATTCTTGGAGTTAAGATTTCAAGAGAGTATGCGAAAAACTGTTGTCTCTTTCACAAGAAACTTATATAAATAAAATTCATCAACGATTTCACATGCAAGATTGTAAGCCTATAGATACTCCCATTACAAAAGGCATAGAATTGAGTAAAAGATTATAGCCTGAGTTTCTCAAGAGATTGAACAAATGAGGCACATTTCATATCGACCTGCTGTCGGAAGTTTAATATATGTTATAACATGTACAAGGCCCAACATTTGTTATGCAGTTGGTATGGTGAGTAGATACCAATCAAATCTAGGTCAAGCACACTGGATCACTATCAAAAGAATTCTAAGATATCTAAAGGGTACTGCAAATTATTCATTGTTCTATCAAGGAAGAGATATATACCTTGAAAACTATAATGATGTTGATTGGGGAGAAGACTTGGACAGAAGAAATTCTACTTTCGGATATGATTTCTTACTAAATAATGGCGCCATATCATAGACCAGTAAGAAGAAGACATCTATGACTTTATCCATAATGGAAGCTAAATTCGTGATTTTATCAGCAACAGTACAAGATAGTGTTTGGTTGAGGCGATTTATGGATCATTTAGGCTTCGCTAAGAGTGTTGAAGAACCATTATTAGAGCAGCGATTAATTACATTAAGGATCTTAAATTTCATGGCAAGACCAAATACATAGATATTAACTATAATTTTGTAAAAGACATGGTAGCACAAAAAATTGTAAACATACAGTACATGCCTACGCAAAGAATGATAGTAGATCATTTGACTACACCAACGACTAGAGATATTTTCAATGGTCATGTGAAATCTCTAGAACTACGTAAAGGTTGATGTACTTAATATGTATTTTTCAAATTGTTCACAATGAATAAAGTTTTCTATTATGTCTTCATTATTGATCTTATGTAATTAGTACGATATTTATACAAAATTAACACTTTGTGTGTTTTATTAACGTTTTATGTGTTAGATAATGATTTGTGTGTTATAGAAAATATGTTGGATATATAAGATATCGACCCACTCACACAGGTAATCACCTCTATTTATAGTACATTGATTAGAGATAAAATAGTTTGAACTTGTTAACTATGTGATAAATAAGAGCTCAAGTTTAAATAAGATTGTCGCATTAACAAAGAGTTAAGATGATATCATATATATATTTTTAGTTGTGACCAAAAGTGAAACTGACCACATGTTTCACTTTTTCTGTTTTTATGCCAGATGAGAGTTCTAATGAAAAGTATTGACAAGAATAGAACATGAACTCAATTTTAGATGTTTTGAATGTCTAAAATATTACATGTACGATATTTCGAGTAAAAAACATACGCTCCATGGGAAATGAGAAAAATGACGTAGTACGTGTTTCATATCACATACGTATTAGTCAACCAATATGAGATGGCAAAAGTTATGATCTCAACTTTTTATGTCGTGTGAGACTTTGAGGAAAAATTATTTCTCATTAAGTACCCTTAAGACTCTTACTCATTCTCGAGATTTCTATTCGATATTTTCTGTCTTAGAATGTTATCAATGGTCATAAGCGATTCGACCTAATATGTCATCTCTAGAAAAGCGAGTTGAATTGGAATTAATATGTTTAAGGAAAGAGGAAGATCAACTTAGTGTCATATTATAACAGTGTGTTCACCGATCGATTAGTTATGATCGATGAGTTTAATCATGATTGTAAATGCAATACATAAATTAAAGAGATCAAGAGATATGTAAATGCGACTATTTGATTTAAGATGTTGCATACTATATCTACTCGATGCCTAATTTCTAAGCGGTTATATACTCCCAATGGATGTATAGCAGTGAACTCTTAGAGTATGCTGGTCGTACATATTATATGTCAATATAAATTTGCCGAGTGAAATATGATACATTCAGTCCTTCGTGAGCGAGTGAGAGATAATGGGTTTCAAGGTCCGCCCAAGATGGGCTAAACCTAAATCCGGCCTACGTCTGTTTGTATCACAATTTGGCTGTTACAATAATACTAAATATGTATTAGTGATTGTAACAGAAAAAATCGATAAAAGAATTGAAAATGTATGCTTATCTTATTCAGAGAGGAAGACATTTTTTCTTGTGTGCAAAAATCAACGTTCTTTTTGACAGAAAGAAGAACTCTCTCTCTCTCTCTCTCTCTCTCTCTCTCTCTCTCTCTCTCTTAGAGGTGGAATTCTCTCTGGCAGAATCGACATGCAATATGTGGAAACCAAGGTACAATTCGCGATTTCTATGATGTTGTGTGATCATGCTTAATCAATAATACAAGTAATTAGATCATGGGCTATTTTCTATACGTTTTTCGTTGTGATATCTTTGAATATGTTCGAAGCTTTAGGATATGTGTGACCCGACAATCTCATTCTGACTTAGAACGAGCACGTACTCACTGTTCTTGTAAGACCATGTATTGAACTCTCTTGTCTTGATCCAATATATTAGTCTGATCCGTCAAGGAAATACTTGTAGATTTTCTCATCAATCTCACTAGACAAACTCAAGAATAATGTCTTATTGGACTCTCCAAAAAAATTGAGCACAATTCATCGGTTAATAGATTTACTCACCTCGATTTCCTAAAAATGTGCACTAGAACTTGTCTACTAAGGAGGACGAGGCTTCACCTCTCTTTTTTTCTTTTTTCTTTTTTCTTCTTTGGCACATATTCTGAATGTCCCTCTATTGTATTATTTGTGTATGTGCACCTCTTTATCTATATTTTAGCTTCTCTAATTTCGAGAGAAAAGAGTGCTTATATGGTCATAAGATTAGGATATCTCAATAAACCAATCAATACATCACTTTCACGTTTTAACCTATAGCAATATTGGCTCCCTCACTTTAGTAAATTACAATATAGCATCCTAATTATCTCCATGGAATTAAATTTCCAAACTATCATATATTTTACTGCCTCCAAATTTGATTAGATAATGCAATCTTTCCTAGCTTGGACGTTTGTGTGCTATGCACATGCAATTTTTGGCCACAAGGGATACTCACGGGGCTTAGTCCAAATAATTTAAATAAGAGTGTAGCTTCCTTGTTAAACCCATCATGACCAGTCCAATTAAAATGCAATCTATATGGGCCTAATGCTAATGCAAACTAATAGTATGATTGATTGGGGGTCAGGATTGATCCCTAATTTTTCATTCAATGAATGACCAAACGAGATCGACACAATTTAGGCGTCAAAACTCATAGAACTGCTTTCGAGAATTATGTGTGGTTTACAATGAATTGCTTACCTTAACTGCCATTTACTTGGGTGGACCAACCAACCCAACAAACTAGGTTAAGTAAATGGGACCAAGATCCAGTCCTTTTCCATGTCATGTCTACTGTTGTCCCAATCATGTCGACTATCAATAATTTCAGTCAAAAAGGCTCTAAACCTCATTATTGATCATCTGTTGAGATGATTAAAACACCATACGGAAACATAAATTACGATCAGACGATTCCGAGAAAAGGAAAACTGTAATCTCGATTTGAGAATCAAGAAAGCACTCACTGATCTTGCGTGATTAGATAAGGGGCTATGTGCTCAACTCCGATATAACTCCAAAAGAATCCTTCGCCCACTTCTTGTTTCGACCACAGAATGAGATAGAATGTGCTTTTTTTTTTTTTTTTACTTTTACGTGTACAATCTAGCTAATGGCATGGGCCCCAAATTTCAGAAAGACCACAAGTATGTCATTGTCCTGTTGTTTTCTTTTTATTTGTAAGATAACGACGCCATCATCATACCACGGGTCACATCATAGACATGTGAAATTCTCAACAGCACGAACATTCTGCATAGTGGTTGTATGGTAATCACATGTAATGTCATTTGCAATTCACATCAACACAAACAGTTTGCACAGTGGTCATTGCTAATCTCACATGAGGTCAATTGGATAAGGACAACAAATTATTCCTCATTGATTCCGATGCACTCTTTCGGACTCAAAAAAAGGCCGATTCTATTGTTATCATATGATCATGGGTTGCTGGAGCCAAATTGGCCACTTCATGCATGCGTGGACCCAAGAAGTTATCACCACAAAATGTACCAGATGATAATTACCTTGCTTAATAGTTTTAGCAAGTGACTAATTACTTGCATCAATGGTGAAAGATGTGAGATGTGTAAAGACTAGAATTAATCAAATACTTCTCTGAAGCAAAAAGGAGCCTCACACAACACACGGCATCTTTGTATCACAATCACTTCAACAGACCAAATGTACCAACTGTGCTTTAAGGTGAGAATTCATTAATCCAACAGTGGTTGTCCCGGAAACTGATCCCCATGGGAGATGATGATCCTGTTAGTTAGCTCTAATTGGTAATCTTAGTGAAAAAGGATATTTGTTGCAATGGGTTTATTAAGTCTACCAACATCTTCTTCTAGTTCGGTAAAACATTGAAAGTTTCCATAAATCATTTGAAAGTTGAGGGATTCCCAAAGTCCTACTTAATCAGATTCATCCAATGCTGAACTAGGAATAAGTGTCTCTAGATTAGTTATTAACTACAAAGCTCTAAACAAGGCACTAAAATGGATAAGGTATCCTATCCCAAGCAAAAAAGATCTCCCAAATAGGTTCCACGGTTCAAATGTTCTTTCAAAATTCGATATAAAATCTGGATCTTGACAAATCCAAATTTATGAGAAAGATCGTTACAAAACAGCATTTGTAGTATCATTTGGCCAATATGAATGCAAAATCAATGCTTTTTCAGAATTCCAAAAAACTTTAAATGAAATTTTCAATCCATAAACTGAACTTTATCATAGTCTATATTGATGATATCCTCATCTTTTCCTCAAATATTCCTTAAAATATTAAACATATATCTATTTTCGTAAAAGTAGTCAAAAGTTGCCTGTAATTCCGTCAATCCAAGCCGAAATCACCTGGCTTTCCTCTCACCAGCTTTGGCCCACAACCTTTCGGGCCCAAAGTTGCCTCATTGGACTTCAGCCCAATAAGGCACTAAAGGCCCAGGTTCTCTCTGTTCACTCGTCTTCTGCTTTTGGCGAACGTGGTCGGAAGAGAGAGAGAGAGAGAGAGAGAGAGAGAGAGAGAAGGAGGGCAGGGAGAGTCGCGAGGACTCTCTTGGCCTTGCTCAATTCTCGGACAAGCAACATCCATCTGCAAGTCACGACCATTTGGTCTTCCTCCTATTCTTAACTTCTCGTACGAGAGTGTTGCGTACTGCGAAACGTTTCTTCCATTGGCGCAAGCACAGACCAATTGCTCCTCGAGTCAAGAGATTGCAGCGTTAAGCGTTGGAAGAAAGAGGGAATATTTCGTTTGAATCGATCGGTATGCAAGTACCCAGATGGCGAAACTTGGTGGTGATCAAGAATTCGCTGATGGCTTCAACATCTGTGACGGTTCGTTCGGCTGATTTCCACTCAACTCCGGCCACTCATGAGAAATGGAAGAATAAATGGAATTCCGTAAGTTACTTATTACTTGTTGGGATTTCCTCTTAGTAACATCCGTGGTTGCATTTCCTAATGTAGTGCTTGACGTTGATTTATTGATTGATTGAGTAGTATTTGCTTGGTCTGGTGCATGTCGCGGCTATAGTGTTTGACCTTTTGCTTTGAGTCAATGTAAATATGAAAAGTGCTCACCTTTGACGATAAGAAGAGTTCAAAATTGCCAGAAACCTTGCGTGTTCATGTAGCTTTCTCTTTCCAGAGAATGCCTATTTCGGAGAATGTCTCATGTCCTGCAAATTAACGTGGTTTAATTAAGTTTAGAACTGTAGAGGCTGATTTCGAATTTCAAGTACATAGTGTATTGCGGAGTGCTGGCATGGACTTGGAGTTTGAAATAGAATTTATTTGTTTAGGAATTGGGGGTGCCAGGATGTAAGTTATTGAGTTTTTGGCAAAACTCAATAAAATAGAATTTATTGAGGTTTTGTGGCAAAACCAATGGATGTAAGTTGTAATCTGAATTACTTCCAAACCATGTGATCGCATGTTTTAGGGTATCAATTTGTTCCTTTTTGCCTCAAGTGATTTCAGAGGTGCACAGGTGAAAAAAGTTTGGTCTGTCTGTAGTCTTCATTGTTTTTAATAGAAATCATGCTTATACAAGCCTCACTAGAAGTATGTAAACCAAAGAGTTATCTCCAGCTGGAGAAATAAGCTTATTCTTTCATGATCTTAATGAGTGGCCAAAACTCAGAAAGACTTCCATTTTAAAATTGTTCCAAGTTACCAATGTGACACTTCACATCAAGCGAAGTCATTTGACAAGGCCTTTTTTTTGTGCAGGATTTTGCTAGAGGTGGTCAACAGCCATCTAAGGTAAGGAACATTATCTCAAACTTGGGAACCAATTTCTCTTCCTATTTTCTGTATCACATCCTATCATTTGCAAAGATATATTTACTAATATCCCTTGATATAGCTTTGCTTATTGAATAATTATTGTTGCTATTCTTGGATAATTCTTTTACTTACTGTGAGAAGAAGCAATGAGATATTTGGTTACAATGTAGCATTCAGATCCTTAAGATGAAGCCGGAGAATTAGACTTCAACCAAAGCTAAATTTTGCATGTTGGCCTGTGTTTACTTTCATTGCCACACTCGTCCTGCTTTCCATTGGGGTTTTGCTATGGCCAAAAGAAAGCTAGAATCGTGGAGCTTGCGGTGAGTATTAGATGAAGGTTACTGACTCTGGATTGACTGAAGGATGATTTTAGCTCTAGTCAGTTAGATCCCCACCTGCTTTGCGACCTTTTTCTGAGCGCACTTATACACATTGCTGGCTTAATTTCTACCCAGTTAAGTTTTCACACAAGTATCTGTATGAGTACCCTAGCCCTTCCATGTGTGGTCTTACTAAGATTGACATAAAGAAGACGAGTTTTAAAAGAAATGCTGGATACTGTTGGACTGCTTTATTAAGAGATTAACCTATTGAACATCTCTTTAACAAGTCATTGCATGTCTTTTCTTTCAAGCTCTTGTATCATCCCACTGTTCCGCCCCTTGAAATACATCAAAAGAAAAAATAAATATTACATACTGAGTATTTGAGGAATATACAGTACAAATATCTTGAGAGAATATATCTGAGATTCGGGCCAGTACAAATATGTCGCTGACTACTTATATCGGGGCTAATAAGTTGATTTCATTGATTAGATATAATGCACATGATTAAGATTTGTAGTTATAATTCAAGTGTCAAGTTGCTAACTGTATCTCTTGTCTGTATTTTGAATCAGAACTATATCAGATATGCAACACGTCAGAAGCGTGCTGATGCAAAAAAGGCTCTGAAAGATCTCCTCTTGAACAGTGGGTCCTCTAGATTATATTCCCAGGTAAACTACTCACTGGTACCATTTCCTGAAGCATGGAGCAATTAAGATCTCTCATTACTTGTATCTCACAGCCTTTGACATCATTGTACTTGTCCTCTGCTAATGCTTCTTTTTACTTTACGTGGTTATCTTCTACCCCAAACTCTTCTCATGAAATCACTTTCGAGTGGCCATCTTTACACAACTGTAGATACTATGCAGATCTTTCTGATTGTCTGACCCTTTGAGCATCTCTATGTATTGCTATACACATGTACAGGACAAGGGCCCTGCCTGGAATTTTGATGAGACAGAAAATGATTCAGATAGTAGGGGTAATAGAGGCAGATCAAAGTCATCTTCTCGGCATGCTGGGAAGAACCACCAAAAGAAATTAAAGCGTAAGCTCATTTCCCCCTTCATCTAAGTGATATTTCATTAGTTGTAGCTTATGTCAATTAAAGTAGTATTTTGGGCTCCTCTAACTAAAAGAAGGTGGGAAAGCACTCAGCTTTTGAATTTGTATGAGCACACAGCCAGTTATATACCCACTTCCTAGGGTTATCAGACATTATGCTTGATATGTTTTTTCATAGGCTAACAATCGTCAGAATTTCAAATTCATTCTATTCCTGAAAAAGGAAAATTAAAAAGAAAGAAACGGTTGCAGGATTAGCATGTACCCTTTTTTATGACTTTTATGAGTTAAGTTCACTTTTAGTCCCATAAGAAGATAATATTTAAAGAACAATGAATATAAATTAAGTGGAGAAGGGTGGAAACTTGTGAAGTTGTATTAATATGTCTCCCTGCAGGAAGAATAAAGTAGTGGACTCTGCATTGAATACAGAAACTCTTTCAATACACCATTCGTTAGTGTTCCATCGTGGCAAGAGGTCCATTTGGACTCATTATCCTCAATTTTTTCTGATTCGATATTGACCAAAAGTGACGGAGATAAAGCAATTGATTTTAATACTGTTATCAGTTAATAATGATGAAGCTTTAGTTTCCCGTGTGAATGATGAACACTTGATTCTTTGCAAATTACTTCCTTTTCAGGAAAGTTTAGAAGGGAGAGCTTCTGTGAGGATCTAGATGATCATCCTGAGATGGTATTTCAAGCAACATTCGGGAATAGGTGGTTTACTTGGTCTTTCAATTCAAGGGACACCTTTACCTTTGAAAAAGCATCATCTGGTTTTCAGTGGAGAGAGGATTTCAATTTTGGGAACCGCAGAACAAGGGAATGGGAAACGGCAAGTGAAACAGAGTCTGATGACGAGTCAGTTAGGATAGGATCAGTGTCTGATAGAAAAATGCTCGGTTTGCCTACAACAGGTCCTTTGAAGATGGAAGATGTGAAAAATGCGTAAGCATTTTTTTCTTTTTTTCTTCTTTTTCTGAAATTTAGGTGAAGTTGTTGCATTGGACTATTCTAATTGCTGACTTGTCATTGTACGTGCAGATTTCGACTATCAGCCCTGAAATGGCATCCCGATAAACATCAAGGCCCTTCACAGGTAAGTCTCTGAAACTGCTGTCTGGGGTCTTATTCTTTTCAGCTTCTCTTGAATGTTGACAACTCTAAAGCATTGATGAGATAGTCCAGAGAAAATGTATGTGGCAACAATTTTAAAGCATTAATGAGATAGTCTAGAGAAAATGAATGTGGCTATCTACAATGACCTGTAGATCTATTTATAAAGCCCCAACATAGAAATAGAACGAAAAAAAAAATTATCATCTCTGATACCTTTTCTCGGAAGCAATCCTGACAAAGCTTTGTCTACCAATTCATTGATCAACTTACAGACGTCGAATCTCTTTTCTGCATTCTTCTGACTGTTCATCATTCAATGTTGCTGCAGTCAATGGCTGAAGAGAAGTTCAAGTTATGTGTTAATGCATACAAGTCACTGTGCAGTGCTCTTTCGGCGGCTAAATAGTAAGCTTTGTTCTAGACGGGCTCAGGCCTTCACAACTTTTCTTTCCAAGAGAAGGTTTGGTGATATTGTGATGGCATTTATTTATCTCTACTGATCATCCTTTCAAAGTTCACACCAGATGGTTCTGAACTTTTCCCCATGCTGCATTTCTTTTTCTTGATTATTTAATTTACTTTTCACAAATTTGTATGTGTAACGAGCAATGGCCAAAGGTCATTATAATAAGTATTGCTCTGTAGTTGGCATTCTGTGATTTTAAGATCATGTTGGAAATGACGAATGCTACTTCATTTTCCAAATTTCTAGCACACCATGTTAGCTTTTGAGGTCTAAATAGCCATTTCCATGCTCTGATTCCAAATGAGAACGGTCCTCCCGTTTCTTGGTTAATAGTACGTGCTTTATTTTATGCAAAGAGCGAAAATGTTTAACGTTCAGGTGCATGGAGTTGATTCCATTTTTCGATTTTGCGGGCTTATACCTTAATCTTGTCGACCTCATTTTGTTTGCTGACTACACCACGGATGCATGCGTGCATGCAATCTGAAGATGATTTGAGCACACTTTTTGGATGGGGGCTTTTATGATCCATTGAACGATCGATCCTCCGGTCTGACACGTGGCAAACACATGTATGAGCCGTAACTCCTATATAAATTATTGCAACAAATGAAAATTTAAGACCTTGCTATACCAACACCCCCACCACCCCCCCCCCCCCCCCCCCCCGGGCATTAGGAATCATCATAAAGATGTCATATTTGAATTCCGTTGTTTTCCGGCATTACTCTATTGAAGCAGACTCGGTATATATACACTATGTTGGTGGGGCATCGTCGCTCCTTACCGCTCAATTTCCTTCCTTTATCGTGTAAGCGCTTTGCTTGCTGAGAGATTGTTTAACTGCGCAATGAAACTGTTCTAAACTTCCAACAGACGGCCGATGGGCGTGGAGTTAAAAAAGGGTTCAAAAGGCGGTTGGAAAATGCTTTGGAGGGCCGAAAAGTGGAATCGCTCTGGCAATGCACAGTCATTACATTTGATTAGGAAATTGTTAATCAGAGCAATCAAAGCACTTATGGATAATTACATTCAAACTAATGTTTCAAAAATGAAGTGATCTCTTATTCATTATGCTAACAAGTAGACGTTCGAACATTAACTCGTAATAAAATAGCCAAAGCAGAGGTGTCGCTTTGGGTAGCTTTGAGCTCTGAAGGCTCCTTTCTTGGGGCGATAAACCTCGTGCCCATGAATTGTCCTTGGCAATTAATGCATCCAAAGTACTGTACAGTGCACGCCCCACGAGAGAGAGAGAGAGAGAGAGAGAGAGAGATTCCTCAACGATGGAGACTCGCTGAATTTTGGAGAACTGATTTTGGTTCCAGTTACCTTCTTCCCAGATCAAACCCAGGAAATCATTCCTCCAGATAAATGAATAGAAGAGAAGAAGAATGCTTGGCAATACCCACTAAAGCCAGCACCAAAAGCAGAGGAACTTTCCTAGAAACAGAGGATGACAACAGAGAAAGAGACCATGAAGCCGTATACCAAGATCAAGAACCCGAAATGCAGAGCCCAGTTCCTCTTGAACTTGCCCAGGTAGCTCTCGGGCGGCTCCTGGTACTGAATCTCGAAGTCCCCGTCGTCGAACACCACTTCGTGGGGGTGCTGGTCTCTGTTCGCCATCGCCAGGCTCATCCTCATCTTGAGCTCCCTCAGCCTCTCGGTGGCGAGGCCGAGGGTGAGCTTGTGGCACCGGCGCTGGTACTTGAACCCGTTGATGGTGCGGAGGGTCTGGGCGACGGAGACGTAGAAGACAAGGTGGGCGAGGGAGAGAAGGGAGATCGGGGCCCAGCAGTGGCGGCACTGAAGGCGGGAGGACGGCTGGGAGGCGGCGTTGAAGAGGAGGGCGAGGAAGATGAAGAAGAGGAGGAAGAGGCGGTGGAGCTCCTTCTTCTGCTGGTCGATGGCGCGCTTCTTCTCGAGGGTCTTCTCGAAGTGGAGCTGGATTATCGTGTTCAGGGCCTGGAGGGCCGTCTCCTTCGCTTGCTGCTGCTGCTGCTGATGGTGGCTCTCGTAGTCCGCCATTGTTGCTGCACAGAGAGAGAGAGAGAGAGAGAGAGAGAGAGACAAGGGCGAGATGAAGTTTCCTCCGGTCGATGGGGAAGAGAGGAGAGATTTGTGGGGTGGGGAAGCGGCTCGAATCTCCAGGAGATCAAACGGTAAAATGGTGGTGGCAGGTGAAGTGACTGAAACGACGACTTCCTGGTGTCGGAACGTCACTGCCACGTCACTTTCTCGCATTTAGGGGACAATAAGGTTGACCAGTTCTCGGGTTTGGCCGCGGTTCCTCCCTCGGATAGGGGAGCCCGACCGGTCGGCCAATGTCCGATCCACGACCCTAACCTTCCGGTTACCGGGTCGGGCCGATCCGGTTAAGGGTTTTGACAATGAAAAGAAAATAATGAGTTAAAATTTTTATAAAAAAAAAACATATTGGTTTTGGCTCCATACGTGAAAACGTAACACTGGACCAATTATTTTTTGATCCTATTTTTTGAATTTCTGAATTAGCCAATTCAGTTCGATTCTTGTGCACATCCTTAATGGTTACTTTCGTCGAACAATTTTAGGTGTTGACAATTGTGTTGGTACATTCTTGAAAGTCTAATCATAGAATAGAAATCGATCCACAAAAGAACTCAATAAATTGAATCGAGTTTTCATTATTGTACCTCGACGTTGTTTTGCATTTCAGGGGCAATTTTAAGTCCCATCTTGTAACCGCAATTCATCATAGCTACATGAATTTCGTCCTCCTTTCACGTCAACCAAAAAAAAAAAGGTAAAAATAATATGTTAAGACATGCGATGGTTCAATATCTTATATTTTGTAATCCCGTGACCATGATCCTACAAAAAAAAACATTTTTCCGAAGGATTATAGAGGCATTCTTGATCTCATTGAATTTAATCTCGAGAGTCGAAATTCGACAACCGTCATGGCAAAGCTGGAGATGCAGTGATGTTCGGCATGTGGTGGAGCAAATTTGTGTTCCGGCGGGGTGGTTGACTTTGTAACGTCCGCTTCAACCCCACCACCAATAATATTGTCCGCTTTGGCCCTACCGCACTAGCCCGGACGCACTGTCATCCCAGTTACGGCCTCGACCTCACGGCTTTGTTCGAAAACGCGTTGTTGATGGATAAGGGTGGACCTCTCTACATAAGCCCTTCCAGGACTTCCTCCCTAGGCGATGCGGGACAGGGCTGTCACAGACTCCTCGCCGTGGCGGCGCAACTCCTGTAGGGCGCACTTGTGCAAGGTTGTCCAATAACCATGAAGGGCGACATCGGAATGCTTTCGTAGCTCTTCTTTGTTCTTCCCTCACGAAAAATTTGCAAAACATTATATATCGAAAAATCACATTAAATACTTAAATAGTAATTTCGCAAAGTCGTGTCAGAACGAGAACTTCATGCAGCAAGTGCCAAAACTATCTGCTTGCACTGAAATCACTTTTACCCGAATTTTCCTTTTGTCGTTGCAAAGTCAAGTCAAAGAATTCATGAACATGTCCGAAGTGATCCTCTTGAATCCTTTCTTGTCGTGTCCCGCCGCTTAACATCCTTCCTGTTCTGATCAAGCCCGCCACCACTCCTCCCTTCGATCGGGTGCTCATCAACGTCGACCGTCGGATTTGAGCGTGCCAAAGTTCACCTCGGTTTTGCTCTCCGTAGTGTAAAGTCGGCCGACCCTTTCCACGTTATTCTCTCTCTTGAACTGGTGCGTTTTCCTTTTTGATCTTCCTCTTGTTGTTCTATGATTCCATACATTTTTGTTGTGATCGTTCAAAGCCAGGGAAATTTATAAATTTTCGCAAAAGTAAAGATCGCGGTCCACCCGGAGCGAATCGCATCTTTCTTTCTTTCTTCTTTCTTGCGGGTGCAAAGAGGAGAGAGATAGGTAGGCAACTGATCTCCCAGGCTCACAACGATTGAGCAAAAGAAGAGAGAAAATCAGACGGAGAGAGAGATGGGGGTGACGAAGGAGCAAGTTGAGTCCTCCTTGGCTTCAAAACTGAAACCTTTGCATCTTGTGAGTGTTCCAATCTCCTTTTCTTGTACTTGTTTCTCGTACGCGCGAATTTCAGTATTATCTGCCTCAAATTTGGTTCTGGAGATGACCCAGTTCTTTGTTTTCTTTTGGGTGGTTCTTTTTTCAGTCCATGCTTCTGCTGCTACGCGTTAGTGCAAGTATGATGGTGTAGTCCAGGGTTTCTGTCTTGAAACAGATATAGATTTGAGTTTTTACTGAGTCTTGCGAGGTAAGTCCAAGATTAGGATGCAACTTTGTCTGATGTTTTTGGATCGTTGGGACTTAGCAAGGTTTTCTGGATGTTGAAGGCGAAGAATTTAGTTTCTTCGGAGGTGAAATTTTAGCTATACTTAATAGTCAGAGATGGGTTTTGTGTGCGTTTCTTTAGGAGGATTTAGATGTTTATGTGCGAGAAAAATGAAGAAATGAGCTGCAATTGGTATTGAGTTCATTAATCTGAAGGCACCGTGAGGATCGGGTCTCGGCCTTCAATGCGAATTGAGTGAAATTTAGTTTCGTGATAGCATCAGGGAACTCTTTTCTTAGTAAAAAGGAATTCTTTTTGCTGGTGTCTGGGCTAAAAAATGAAATAGGACATGAATTTTTAGGAATGGCACACTATTTATCTTGGATTGTCCATTTGCCAAAGGAAGAGGGTTGGTGAGTGATATGAGATCTCTTACAGAATGCTAATCAGACTAGCTGCCAAGGTAAATCGTTTGGTGAGCATCTATTAGTTGATAATTGACAGTGGTGAGTAGAATGGCATTTGAGAAAAGGGAACAAATTCTGCCGCTTTGATGGATCTAGTGATAGTTCTCTTAGGGAAATGTCATGCTTCTCTTATGCATATAAAGGAAAGTTGCCCAAAGGTGCTGGGAACTTGCTATCATTGTTTAGATTGTCCCTGTTACCGAGCATCGTATGCCAAGTGGATAAAAGTTTCTCATCATCGGAACCTTGCCATGATGTAACTCCATCCTGTGCAAAATGTCATGACTTACTTTTTGTTTTCCTTTCAATTCATTTGATGGCCTTTGAGGAGAGGAGTTCTAGCTACAGGCAGGATCAAAACGGCCTCGACTACTCACGAAACAAGAGTCACTTTTTGCTGTGTATTTTCACGTTCATAGGGTAGTTAGAAGGTTCATGGACATTCATTGACTGCGTAGTCTGATCTCGTTGGCTCACTGTGCTTTTAATTTATAACTTTGTCTCCCATAGCTCTAGGACTTACTGGAATTTTTCTCCTCCTTGCAGGATGTAATTGACACGTCTGGAGGGTAATAATTCTTTCAGCTTGTTAATATTTTGATCTGGGTTCTTGTCTTCTGTGAGCTTCTCCTTTGCTTTTCTCCTGAATATCCTGAATAGTTTTCTCGCCTTTATTAGGTGCGGTGCTAGTTTTGTGGTAGAGATTGTATCCGAGCAATTTGAAGGGAAGAGGTTGCTGGAGAGGCACCGCCTGGTGAATGCTGCACTTCAAGAGGAGATGAAACAGATACATGCCCTTTCTATCAAGAAAGCCATCACGCCAGAGCAGTGGAAGCAACAGCAGGAATCCGAGAAACCTAAGACTGAAGCTTAGAATTTGCTTTAAAATGGATACAAGATGGCATCTGTAGTACGAAATAAATCCCAGTTGTCATGTGTTCGAATAGGGACACTAATCCAACTATGATTGAATACTCCTTGGACTCTGGGTCATGAATGTTTGAACGTCACGTCTTGACTGTTGACCGATCGCAACCGCAAAGCCGTGACCTCTTTTATCAGAATTTCTCTCGCTCTCCTTCTCTGATCTTGTGTTAATAGACGACTAATCAATGGAGAGATCCTCGATGGTTTTTGGTTGAATTCGATGAAAGGATCAAAACGCCGTGTCGTATCAGCTCTTTAACTAGAAGATCATGGTTGCTGCTATCTAGTGGCTTGAGTTTTGGTTTGTCTACAATCTGCAGTTGAATCTTTGGATTAAGTGCTTTGCACTATTTCGGTTGCTTCAGCTTGTACCTACCTGTGGCAATGTCTTTAGCTTGCCTTCTTGACTTCAGCAAGTGAAGTGAATGAAATCCAAACAATTTGAACAAAATCAATTGAAAAATTATGATGTTGATCCTTCAAAATTTTGATAGCAAGTGAACCGTCAAAGAAGGGAATTCGGACAGCCCATTGCACGAGTGATCTTGGACAGAGTTGATACTTGAGGCGTTGACTCCTCTCTAATTGAAAACACAGCATGGCTTAACTGAGTCAAATCCAATTGGCAACTTCTCAGAACAAAGATTGGCAGTTTTTGTTGACAAGCTTGTTTCTTCATTGTGCTCACATTTGCTTAGTGTGCTTATTACACGACAACGTCAAAAACTTTATTGTCCAACCCAGCCACAGTTTGAAATGAAGCACCTCAAACCTTCTTCTGGAACAAGCAACATGGTGATACTCATTCCAAGAAATTTCACACCCTACATTATTTCCAATTACTTTCAACTGAAATCCAAGGAATTGAACGAAAAGAAAAAACCAAGGTGAAGTTATGGCATTCAATTTATTTACTTGAACCAACACGCGGGAAATGACTTCTCTTTACAATAATGAAGGTTGAACCCAATTACAAAGAATGGAAAAACGTATACAGAGAACAACAAGAGCAATTGGAAATAGAGCTTCTAATAATACTCATGTCTCCCCTTCTGATCTTTCCAGAATGAAGACATTGCCTTTATCATCCCTTCCTATCCTCATGGTGTCATCAATATATCTGTGGCGCTTCAGTCAAGGAACTAGAGCCTCCTTGAGCTCAGAGTTTACTATATCAAGCAAAAACATACTATGGAAAAAACTCATCTTGAAAGGATACGTAATCTCAAGCCAACCCTCAGGATTGAAAATGCCTAGGAGTAGATCGTAATTTTGTCGAAATACATTCATCAACTGTTGTTGATCAAATAAAGGAAGCATAGAAAAAAAATATCAGATTTCAACCGTAGAATAGCTGGGAAAATGTCTTGAAAAGACTCATTTAAGTGCAAACATGTTACATGGTTCTGGTTTCCTACTCTTGGTAAAAAAAAGAGGGACGGATATCAACATACCTGATCAGGAGTTATAGTTGATTTATCATAACTAATGTCAACCCTCTGTAAAAGTAAAAATCATCTACATATCTCAGAATTATAGATAAGCAGCAATTCATGAAGCAAAGGAGAAAATAATGAGAGCAGTGACAGAGATTTAACTGATTCTGATGTGACCCTGAAGGATGCATCAATCATCAACTGTCCATTCAACATGTTCAAGCCCCTTGCGTTGAACTTGATCACATTGACTGCTTTGCCCTCCAATTTCGGATCACCAAATGTTGAAACTTAGTGATAGCAAACAAAATCACCAAAACATCATGAACAAGACATAATTGTGAGATTGTACTTTACTGCTAGTGAAATGAAAATGGACATTGAGCAACATTCCTCAACGAAGAATAGACTATCTGAAGTTCCACCAAAGGACCATACCTCAATGTTTTTTTGTAATTTTGAAAGTATAGTCAATTTGCTTCTACTTTTAAAGCAATCAACGCTACAGGGGTAGTGCAAAAAGCTGATTTTTCCAATTCAATTCAGTCTAAGAAAGATAAATCAATTTGTTCCCCTATGGAATTGATTTTTTAGCTGCAATTGCTTCCATGAAGTGCCGTGACCCACTTTATTTAATTAGTTTTCAAGAGTTCCTCTTGTGAAATTGGTTGCATATCTGTGGCCTTGATGATATTTCCTTTCACTAATCAGGCCAAAAGAATTTCTACAAGAAAACTAATTCAAAAGGAAAACACGCAATAAGTTTGCTATGTCAGTGTATTATAGATAGTCTCTTTACCTGAGGAACAGATATAATCTGAAGAAAGTCTCCCAAATTTATGAAATCTCGCAGTCCTAGCTTTGTTCTCTTTGAACCGAGAATAGTAATTGTGCTGTATATAAGCTTCCAGCATCCATCCACCTTGAAATTGCAGATAAAGGGATAGTGTCATCTATACTTGTGGATCTAAGCCGTGCAAAAACTAAGATAAATTAACTTAAAAGGCTTTACCTTGTCTAAATTCGCCGTTGGATTTGGAGTTGGATTTTGAGACTCAAGTTGCCTAACAAGACCTTCAATCTCAGACCTCTTTGCAGACGGTACACCAAAAATCCCTCTATTCAATCCTATGTTTTCGTAGGTCAACAGAGTAATTTTTAGTGCAAACATTATAAGTGAAGCAGAATAGCATAAACCGTTCAAAATACCAGTGGGCTTGTACCATTGAGAGCCTGGTAAAGGCAAGCTTTGATTTGGTCTACTGTACCATACTCTGTTGCATAATCCAACTCATTAACTACACCCTCATCATCGCCAACTAGGCCAGAACTTCCTTTTGCAACTCTGGCCATGTAAGCGGGTTGTGACCACCTATATTCAACATTTGCTCCATTTCTTGTGCTACACATTGTGAAAATTGGGTCAGTTTATGTCAATTAACATCATGTCAATCCAGCAAGCACTTCAAACTCCCAACACTAGTTCAGCATAATCGCTATAATTGCAGACTTGGTTCAATTCTATCTCGTATCCGCCCACAACAAATTTCGACATATTGTCCCATGAGGCTGGTGCATAAACAAGCGAGCATTTGTTGACATAAACTTGAATTCTGAATAGTTATTCAAAATCCACTAGAACCAATTAACAATTCAGTGAGCCTGTCTTCCTAACTAGCTATTAATTGGCTTGACACACTAACCCTCGGGTGAAGACACCAGCTCAAATATTTTGCCAGTAAATGCACATCTGGGAAAAGGCATAAGTATAATAACCACACATTAGAACGTCTCTCTGTACTAAGAGTAAACAAGCAAAAGAACTACAAAAACAAAAGGTGGGTAATCCTGACTGAGAAAAATTGAGATCCTCACACGGTGCACAGTTTCAAAATTCATAATTCAACAGCTAGTCTGTGAACTACTTCCTTTCTCCCAAAACCTGCTCCACCTTAACCAACTGAAAAGCATGCTTTCCATTTTGCATTCAACCCCACAAAATTCGGTCTGACAACTAACGGTCGTCACCCATCAACATTAAAGCTCCCAAAGAAATAAGAAAAAGAACTGCTGGAAACAGAAAAAAGACCACCATGCAAATCTTTTCCTTAAATACCTTGCTAATGATCCAGCATAAAAAGAGTCACAATGCTCAATTTCTACTTGCCATTGCGACCCTCCAAAATGACACGCTAAATACTTTTATGTGCCTAGTAACCATATATTGGATTAACGAGCAGATATTCTCTCACTTATCACCTCCTCCCAAGTCTTTCTAGTTCTTCTACAATATTTTTTAGCCAAATTCTCCAGAACAGAGGGCAAATTAGTCCAAAAGATTATATTTGGTAGATGGAAATGAGCTAATGACACTTTCCAACTAGAATTCACACATCATAAACCTTGTTCAGCCATACTACACCTTGGGGTGTATCAGTTAATTATTCAAGGACATCCGAAAACAACATATGAGTCCTCCAGCAGCTTTTTGCTTGCTGGCAACTGCTCTCGAGACTGTTTCAGTATAATCCACATTCATCAATGATGCAGCCCACAGAAATCAAACAACTTGATACTTGTAGAATCTGAACTTTCTTTTTACTAAGATTTGCAGTGAAAAGGGACCAAAACCTGTCTGATTCATTTCATTAACACATCAATTTATTTTGGTTCTCTTCCAAGTAATTGTATTCTTCAATTCTAAATTTCAGTCTCCTATCTTCCCTTGATTCCAAAGATAAAATTTAGGAACCATTTAGAAAAACGACAGAGAAACCACCAGTGATCTCCAACATAAGCAGCATGGAGAAGGTGGGGTGACACATATAGCATCAAAAGAATCAGCTTGAGCACAGATTTGATTAGATAATACATGCAATGATGCCTGACTCTACAAAATACTTGTGGTCAAACATCAATATGAGTACAAAATGAGCATAGCGAATATGGGAATGCTTCATTGGACATGTGGGCATTCAGGAAAAGGTATAACAATGTTGATAGAAAATCTGGCGTTGCCCCAACACAATATGCATATCCACTGAATGGAATGAAGGCCAGTAAATGCTCTAATCCAAGGATGCAACTCCAGGATGGATACACATATTGAAACTCGAAAGGAGTAGCAAAGAACTATGAAGGAGTCGAACAATGTAAAGCAATGAGGAAAATGTAATCCGCTAAATGGGGCAACACTTTGTTCTTGCTATTTGGATAGACGCGCTCCCAATGTATTCCAACTCAAGGTAGGGAAAAGCAAACTCGATAACACACCAAGAACTAACTCATTATATTATAGAAACAGCATTAAATAAATTGACAAAGGATGAGCAAATGAACCACAGAAGGAACGCATGTGGCCCAAATAAGTTCTTGTTACCCAAGCAAGGGACTGTTGAGAACACCTTCGCCAACCTGTGCTCCTGAAGCACGCCAAAAAAAAAAAAAACAAAGAAGAGTTCTAACAAGCGTCAAACCAACCCAGTCAAGAAGCAACCATTCAGTAAGCAGAAATGAGAAGAGGGTCAAATGAAAAAAGGGAAAAAAAGAAGAAGAAGAAGAAAAGAAATGGTTTTACCTGCGGAAGCGACGTGGGTACAAGAGAGAGGGACCGAACTTGTGGTGGCGAAAGGCCTCAACTTTGAGTTGCCCGCCACAGAGTTCTTAATGGCGAACCCACCCAATCCAAAACCCACGACTTCTGTTGCCATGCCTCTCTCGCTCCCCTCTCGCTCCCTCTCTCTTTCTCTCTCTCTCTAGAACGCTGCAAGAGAGTAAGAGAAGAGACAGGTACCTCATTGGCTATCGTGGTTCTTTTTGTGGTTGAAACGGGCGTACTCTCTTCTTCTTCTTATTTCCCTTTCTTTTCTTTTTTTCGAGTATGGACTTTGCTCTGTTATGAAATTTGAAGTTCCATTTACACCTAGGTTTTTCCACAATTGAATTTCTTTACTTGTTCTGTTTTTTTTTTCCTCTTTATTAAAAAAGGTAAAAGTAAATAAAAAAATTAACTAAAAATTAAAGAAGCTGGGAAGACAATGGATTTCGGGGGCAAAATATTGTGAAAGGTTCCTCTTTTTCTTTTTCTTTTTTGCTGTTGTGGGGTGTTGAAAGTTTTATTCTACAAATCTTAAGATACGGTAATGCAATGGATACATTGACCACGTAATGCGAATTACCTACCGATAAAAAACAAGTAATTGCTAAGTTATTCTTTTTATCAAAATGATGCCTGAAATGTTTATAACAAAGCAAATCCCGAATTAAAAAATAAAATTAAAAAGTACAAACTATTGTGATAATCATATGCTTATCCCACAAAAATAGATATGCCCCAACATCAACATTAAAATAAATGGCAGCCAATAACCACATGTCGCATCATTATGAATAATGAGTACCCCGTAATCTCTTTCAACAGCTACGGCCGGCCTAAGTTAATACTTACGAAGTAAAACTTAGCCAAGTTTAGCAGATGACACATGATTTCCAGAGAAAATTCGCGCATTCGGTGAAAAAAATAGGACGCTCCGCCTAGCCTCTTCAAAAGAATGAACAAAAACATGTGAAGAGAAATTACAATCCTCACAAGAGGAAGCAGATGAAGATGAGTAAATCCCAGTTTCAGCATTTCCCTTCATCCATCTGCGGATAATTACCTCAAGAAGAAATATCTAAAAAGCTTACACCATCTAGCCAGCAAATTTATTAAAGAAAAGGTAAGGCCGCTTTCAATCGCAATCGATTCGTTTATCCATTATGACAGAGTAGCCACAGCCTCCTTTTCCTCGGTTAAGAATGGAATGGGTTTTGTCGGGGCAGGTAACCGGCCTATGCTATCTACCTTGTCCATCTGTTTCGGCGGAGGCCTGGCTGGTTTTGGCAGTAATCTTCCTTTCTTTTCGAACCACTCCGGTTTAACCAATGCCCGCAAGCCCAACTTGTTGTAGTACACTCTTCTGACGGAACCACCAGCAGTTTCTACTGCTGCTTTCGCCCGAACAGTAACCCTTGTCACCTGGAGACTCAATCAAAATTGTCAGTTTTCTTTCACGGGCATGAATCATGCGCTAAGAGCTTTTAATTATTCATAGTGTGAAAACGGTTGGCAGTATCATACTAAGGAAATATCAATTAGCATGTTGCTTTTGGCCTGTGGACCCACAAAGAAGTTGCAGTAATCAATCCTTGAGAATAAGTGAGCTTTGAGCTTACTCTTCGACTACATAATGGATGAGCTATGCACTTAAATGTACAAGTCAATCGACTACATGTCACAAAATTAAGAACTTAATGAGAAAGGTGATTTACCCATATAGATAACACATATACACTAGAGGAAATAAACATAGTAAACATCGATAGAAAATAAGTTCCTCCAAGAAAGGTGACCAGTACCAGCTCAACAAAGTCAATCAAGAACCTCAAGAGGAAGGTTAATAAATGTAAGACAAAGAAAGAACTATATTTGTCACCTATGAAAGAGGAATTCAAATGACCAAAAACTCA
Organism: Melaleuca quinquenervia; assembly: GCA_030064385.1. Lineage (NCBI taxonomy): Eukaryota > Viridiplantae > Streptophyta > Magnoliopsida > Myrtales > Myrtaceae > Melaleuca > Melaleuca quinquenervia. The sequence goes on from CM057726.1 coordinate 17,521,519, forward strand.
GAATGAGTTTACTTAAGCGAATTTTCCAAACTAAAACTTGTCAAGCCCATGAGAAGGCATCCTTTACGTATCCTAAATTAGAGATCATGAGTCATAAGGCCTTCCGTCACCCAGGAATTATTAAAATGACCAAGGAACTTGCCTGAGGGAAGTTAAAGAAAAACTAATGAGGCTTCGGCAGTTATTATTAGGAAAGGTAAACGAGCTGAATTCTTCCAAACTGTCTGAAAGATCTGTTTTATAAGGTGCACAGGTGAGATAGCTAGGTGAGGGATATCCCCATCAGCGATGTGTCGTAAAGTGACATAGTTAATATATCATTGTTGTCCATAACTCATTGTCTTAACCTTTCAAGTAAAGGTGGGTCCAACTGAATATATCAATAGACTTAGAGTTGGGTTCCCGCTTGGTGATCTCCTCAATATTGTTATCAAGCCTCCGCTACATGAACCCAACAAATGGTATCAGTATCTGGTATATGTCTCAAGAATGGAAAATCTCGTACGTGACTTCCTAATTCAGGTGGTGGATGGTGTCGCCAGATAGCCACTAAGCTATGCCAAGCCAAGGCAATTGAGGTGGAGTATGAAGGGTAGATGTTGTCCTCACCAATATCTTGCCAAAATTGGCTGGGCCAAAGTTGGGATAACAAGACTGGGCCTCATGCAAGAGGCTCGCATGTGAGGGGAAATTTATTAAGGTGCACGTGTAGGAGTGTTAGACGAAAGAAGCACCATTCAGGATATGGTACACTTGATATATCTTACTTAGCCCATGACGCATTGCTTTAAATTTTTGAACAAACAAATGGATCTAACTATATATGTTGACTGGCTCTGAGTTGGGCACCCCATGTGAACACAGAAGAACAAAGTAATACTGTTCATGCTTTTGAATATGTGGAGGAGAAACCACAAGACCTTGTTTTATATTTCATTTATTGCCCCAAGGACAATGAAGGCCTACTTTCTTGCTGACTTAATTCCTTATACGTCATGTCTTCTAGTAGAGTAAAAATGAAACGGACTAAATCTAAATGTCATAGTTTTCCCCTAGTACAACTCATTTCCCAAGGTTCGACGCCCGAAGTTCACTCCCACTAGAGTTTGAGGACCCATGAATTTCATCTCATCTAACTAAAAGGAACTGAAAGCAAATTGCATGGCACATAAACCAGGGCCAGTAAGAAAGGACGAATTTCAAAAACATAGTTACCTCCAGGTGAATCGGCCACTGTATTTGCTCAGCACCTCGTCCCATCAATCTAACTCCATCCTTAATCTGCTTTCCGATAGCCCCTACATCCTATCACAATAACAATTGGTACCAATGTGAAGCAATGCCCATAATATACATGGCCAAAATCCAAGTATATGTAGCGGTAATACCTTGAGAGTTTTCATCGTAATTAACTCAGAGGAATCAATTTTCCCAGCATTTATGAGCTTTGCAATTTTTCCCAACCCAACAGGCTGCCATAGCAAGTAGGAGTAAACAACCAAGCAGAGAGGGCAGGGAGTCAGGAGATAAAATATAAGTTCTCCTTAGAAAAGGCTGAAAATTGACATAGCTGTCCGAAGCATAACCAATCAAAAATAGTGCAGACAAAGTATTCTCAACGAGTCTCATTATTTAGCAAAGTCACAATAGAAGATAGCAAAAGAGATGACAATAATTTTGATTCAGTAACATCTGTACAGCATAATCTAGGGGAAAACGTCATAGAAAGGATCAGCTAAATCAAAATTCTTTGCCAGCACACAGTGACTGTGAGACATCTACCCAGCTTTTGCTGTCCCAGGCCAACAATCACAAGTCAATGGTCAAGCTAACACCTTATGCTCACTAATTCTGAGAGCACTACTACTACCAGTGAGCTGTCCCAGAGAAATGCTAGAAATTCATACTGCTATTGTCGGCATAAACTTCATTGGGTGCCACATTCGAATGGACATCCAAAACCAGAAGGAGCACACTCCATAATCGTCACAACTATTCCCACACTCTAAAAGCCCTTAAAACACTCCCAATGTCAGCGTCATCACCCACAATCCACAAGCAACTCATGTGGAGGATTAGACCCACGACACAGTAATGAACACATCTCCAATCGCTCCGCGAGAACAAAGCAGAAGGCATTGAAATCAACCCACGAAGCGCGCACCTGGAAAGTGAGGCTGAAAGGGTTCTTGAACCCCCGCTTCGGCACGCGGCGGCGGAGCGGCGTCTGCCCGCCCTCGAAGCCGAACTTCATGGTCCCCCTCGCCTTCTGCCCCTTGTGGCCTCTCCCCGCGGTTTTCCCCAACCCAGAACCGATTCCGCGCCCTTTCCGCTTCTTCTGCTTCTTGGGCTGCTTGTCCCTGAGGTCGTTCAAGCTCAGCAAGCTATAGGCCCTGACGCCACCTCCGCCGCCGCATTGCTCGCGATTAGAGAGTGCAGAGCTCGGAAGGAGGTGAAAATGCTGCGGGCGACGAAACCGGAGCGCCGGCGAGGACTGAAGCGGCGGCAGAGGAGGTCGAGGCGGAGGTCTCGAGGGGAGAGAGGGTTTGGAGAGTGAAGACGGGAGGAGAGAAGAGAGTCTCCTGCGGATCATCGTTGCTTGCTTCTCTCTGTCATGGAGTTCAAGAAATCGGAAAAAGAGTGAGGTTCAAAAATGAAAGCTTTAGGGTTTTGGCAAGTCAAAAATTCTGAAATTTCTTTTTTCTTTAAAACCGAAATAATCAAGCTAAACCTAAAAACAAATCCTAATTTTTTTTCCCCTTGGCACCAATAAATTAAATTTATTCGTCTCATCGATACTAAAAATTCATATCGATCGCCCCAATTTTATGTGTACTTATGCGTCCATTACTATGTCATCATAATTTATTTCCCCTCACCACTAAGAAATTAGTTTTTTTCATCTCATCAATATTGAAATTTCGTATCTTCGTATCGATCCCTCCAAATTTATGTGCACATATGCATCTATTATTATGTCGAATCGTTTATTAATGAATTCCTATGGATATTGTCTCAAAATTTTTAGGGAACATTATGCTTGGAAGTCTAAGGAAAATTATTTTTGATTATTTATACAAGTCCCGGACATGAGAAGAATAAAAATTAAATATATTTATGTCTCAAGGAATTTTTATGAGATAATTTTGTGTTTGAAGACATATCGTATGATCGCGTCTTTTTTCTTCTTTTTTTTCAAAATTTTCTCAATAATGGGTTCCAACAATGATATTAATTATAGCCTTGTTCATCGCATATTATCTATTTAAGGAATCGGTTATTGGAAAACTCGGTTTAATTTCGTAGTTATATGACATCTTTGGACAAAAAGGTGCTCATATATGTTCATTTTTGTATTTATTCACAGGAGCAGGTGTCATGATAAAGACATTTATAATAAAAATTTAGAATTATTTTTGTAAAATGATTTTTTTTTCCTGTCTTTATTCATCTCGTTAGGGTTCCTCTGTCCGCGCCAGTGAAAGTAAGAAGCTTGAGAGACGCATCAAAAGAACGAACTTGAGACCCGGAGAGAGAGAGAGAGAGAGAGAGAGAGCAATGGCGACGGTGAATTATGCGGCGAGGTGCTTCGTGACGAACCCTTCTACGAACAACCCTTCAAGGCCCAGCCCTTTCGTCGTCCGATGTTCGGTTCCTCTCTCCTCTTCTCCCGACGCCTTCGCCGGTATCGACTCCCACCCTTTTCTTGATTACTTCATACGGGTGATCCTTGTGGGGGTGGTTGTTCTTCTTTTTGATTGTTCGTTTCCAAGGCGGTTGGAGTCGTCCACCACGTGTTTGTTAATATGCTTGCGCGGTTCAGACGCGTTGACTTGTCGGGGCGCTTCTGTGATATAACGTGACGTTTTTCGTTGAGCCTCAGCAGTTCAAGAAAGGCCCTGGAAACTGGCGGACGCAAGGCTGGTCCTGGCAGATGGTTCTATGTGGAGGGCCAAGTCGTTTGGGGCTTCGGGAACCCAAGTTGGAGAAGTTGTTTTCAACACCTCCTTGACCGGGTAAACTAAGATGATTTGAATAAGTTGTTCTCTACACCTCCTTGTTCTCAAATTCTTGGTATGTCGAATTGTTGTAAGTAATGACTGGTGAAAATAACGTAGCAATGCTTCATGGCAGCTAAACATCGACATGTGCGAAAAATTAGCGTTGTGAAGGTGAGAATGCTTCTCTGGATGTGTGCGTACATGAGAAAACATATGATGGAAGAGGAACTTATTAGGTGGAAAAGTAGGTGCTCCTCAATCAAGGATGAGATGAGCGAAGCTTGTCTAAGATGATTTAATCGGATTGACGTGGAATTATGGCGGTTTAGTGAGGAGACATGTTCAGCGATGGATACTAGGTGAAAAAGAGCAGGGAACACATGGAAGAGATGGCAAGGAAAGATGTGGATTGTGCTTATTTCAAAAATCTGTATTCGCAGTTGAGCAAAATGTATGCCAATAAGCGGGGCAGGACAACATTTGTTTTGTCTTCATCGTCATAGTTCGTAGGTAGATCTCATAACATGATTTAATAAGGCAAATGCACAAATTGAGATACAAGAAAGCTTTGATGGCTAGCTAAGAAGTACAGATTTAGTACTCTAGTTCTAGTATTTCTGCAATTTGATCCTCTTTAACTTTTATCTTGTGCAATCAAGTCTCTAACTTTTTGGATTTGCGCAATTTGGTCCTCTTAAGTTTTATTTCTACAATCAATCCTCTTAACTTTCTCGATTTGTGCAATCAAGTACTTTATGTACCCACTCTAATTACTACTTTCAAATAAGGATCTTGTTTTACTTGTTTTTCCTGTTTGTTTTGTTGCTCATTCGACGCTAAATTAGCTTTATGTGTCATTTTTTGTCACATAAGCAATGGCTTGTGATTAATGAATTCAACAGTTTAGTAGAGTGGCTGACCGAGGGAGTTGATTTCACAAATTCTGAAAGTTAAGGACTTGATTGCACAAAATAAAAATTAGAGGACTAAATCAAACAAACTAGAAAATTAGAGGATTTTATGGAACAGAATAAAATCTAGATGACAAACAAATAGTGAAATTTACCAAAAAAAAAAAACAAATAGTGAAATTTAAAGGACTTAATATATATATATATATATATATATATATATCTACCCCAATTTAAAAATATAAATTATTTTAAACTGCAAAGCTAATGAGAGAGCTTTAGTATCTTTAATAGAAAAGTCATCATGAAGTAAGGACTTAATATAGACATCTATCCCAATTTAAAAATATAAATTATATTAAACTGCAAAGATAATGAGAGTGCTTTAGTATCTTTAATAGAAAAGTCATCATGAAGCTGCATTATCTTTGATTCGACTCTTTAAGTGTAAAAGGAGATCATTTTGTGCGTGTTCTTTGGCGTGATACTGGAGGTCTGTTTTCTCTGTGTCAGCATTGACTTTCTGAAAGCTGGATTAATATAAATTACTAAGATTGAAACTTTACATCTCTGATACCAATGCTAATTCAAGGAGGCTCTCCTCTTCATATGTCAAAAACGAACTTCATTATGTGTCCACTTGGCTTGGCAAAGTGTCAGAAGTCACTACTTCACCAATGTACTGCTTTTTCTAGGCTATGAAAGTTAGTTTCTAGTTATCTGAAAAAGATCAGATAAGGAAATTTAAACAATGAGGAAGGCCCTAAGCAGAGGTTAGGAGTTATTGGAGTGACTAACGTTCAAATTAATGTTGATCTAACTTTCATGAGAGACGAAAAGATTTGTCTTCTCGTAGAAGCATCAAGAGCCCGAGAAATCAATGTTTGTATGCTTTCACTTGCTGATAACCAGCTTAGTAGTGTCTGTCCTCTCTTAAACCAGTTGAGTGGCCATTTTGCATGCTTCTTCTTTACTTCAAAACATAAATTGTCAGCCTGCTAAAGTCAAAATTTGCTTTATTTAAGGAAACAAGGAAGTGGCAACCTTGCAGAATTACACAAAAGAAAAGGTCAGACAGATAAAGATTGCTCAGAATGAGTATTAACAGTTGTCTCTGTAGCAAAATCATTTTGGCATATCAATAAGAGTTGACAATTTCCAAAGAAGACTGACCTAATTAATGGAACATGTGCCAGAGGAAATTCGCAATTAGAAGGTGAAACGATGTTTCCTGAAAAGTCAGGAGACACTTCTAAAAGCTGAGATAAAAGAGAATTTGATTAAATTTGCCAAAAAACAATTAGATTTACATGTGAAACATCAAGTTGGATAGCCATCTCACCTTTATGGATTAGTTTTAGGATTTAGGAGATGAGAGGACTCCTTGTTGTTGTGTTTGTTCAGTTGTTATTTTTTAGTGTAGATATTCATCATATCAAAATGGTAATATTGCTTTCTAATGGTTGGAGAGCACTCTTCTTAATTGTACACTTTTCCTAGTATTTGGATAGTGTTGTTCAGCAAGCCAACTTGGTTTTTATGTAGTTTCTCATGCTTATTGCTGGAGATCAAATGCATGAGTTAATAGTGTTCTTCAAATTAACTTCTCCAGTCCTTTCCATCTCTTCTTCCCATTTTGTTTGTGAAGTCCAACATCTGTCATTACTTGAATTTCAGGTATCAAGAAATTCTTACAGACCCAAGTTATGCTGGACAGTTTGTCCTGATGACAAACCCACATATTGGCAATACTGGGGTTAATTTTGGTAAGTGAATACTTTTCAACGCATTCTCGTTCTGGCAATAGCTTAAAATCTGAGCCTTTGACTCATTGTCAGATGATGAAGAGTCGAGGCAGTGTTTCCTTGCTGGCCTTGTCATTCGAAGTTTAAGTATCAGGCAAGTTCCTCCTTCATTTCCTGTGGTGTTGTGAAAATGACACTCCAATATATGATTTAGTTCTCTGCATTGTGCAGCACTTCAAATTGGAGATGCACAAAAACATTGGGTGATTATTTGGCAGAAAGAAATATTATGGGAATATGTGAGTCATAGCTGGCGTTAATTTTTGAAAATTATCAAGTCAAACTGCCGATAGTCTTTTGCTTTACATTATTTAATTGAACTCATGTCCTTGCCTATATTTCTGTCTCAGATGACGTTGACACGCGTGCAATCACCCGTCGATTAAGGCAAGATGGAAGCCTTATTGGTGTATTGAGCACTGAACAATCAAAGACAGATGAGGAACTTTTGGAAATGTCACGTTCATGGGACATTGTTGGTGAGAATTTTGTTAAATGGATAAAAATGGCTTGTGAACTTGATAAGTTTGAAATACTGAGTTTTATCTTGCCTTTAGGTGTTGATTTGATCAGTGGGGTTTCATGTGATGCTCCTTATGAATGGGTTGATAGAACAAACTTAGACTGGGAGTTCAACTCAGATAGCAGGGGTGGAGATAAATTTCGTGTCAGTACCATATCCAAACTCTTAAACCAGTGGTTATTTCTACAATTTGATTGAAATTTTGAAATATGTCTTTATGTTTCTTAATCAATTGAAGGTCATTGCGTACGACTTCGGTATTAAGCAGAACATATTGAGGCGGTTAGCATCCTACGGCTGTAAAATTACCGTAGTCCCCTCGACATGGCCAGCATCAGAAACTCTGAAAATGAACCCCGATGGAGTTCTATTCAGCAACGGCCCAGGAGACCCATCTGCCGTTCCTTATGCTGTTGAAACTGTCAAAAAAATAATTGGCAAAGTCCCTGTTTTTGGAATTTGCATGGGTCATCAGTTGCTTGGCCAGGCCCTAGGTGGCAAAACGTTTAAAATGAAATTTGGTCATCATGGAGGAAATCATCCGGTCCGGAACCTTCACAACAGCCGAGTGGAGATTAGTTCTCAGGTGTGTTCTTCTCGTCGAACTTTGTGATATTGTTCGTGTACTTGTGATATCGTCCGTAGGTGGCCCAGAGAAATGGCGAGACTAGTTCATAGATTTGAGGAACAGAGATGAAGAAGCGTAGGGAGCAAAAGAGCCTAGCATGTCTGTTGCAGAAAGAGCACTGATTTCTTTTCTTGTATTATTGCAGAATCACAACTATGCAGTTGACCCCGCTTCATTGCCAGAGGGTGTGGAAGTGACTCACATAAATCTTAATGATGGGAGCTGTGCCGGCCTGGCCTTTCCTGCATTAAGGCTGATGTCTCTTCAGTACCACCCTGAAGCATCTCCAGGACCTCATGATTCTGATACCTGTAAGTGTCTCGCTGATTATAATACTTTTGCTTTCATGTGTCATGTCGATTGGGCATCTAAATCTTGGGCAAAGCACAGAACAAAATTTGTAACAGTTTTATTAATTTTCTACTGAGGATTTTTTTTTAACCAATGACAATCCATTTTCTGTAACTATCTCAAAAAGGTTTCAAGAGTCTAATTTTTTGGATTTTTTGTATGGTCGTTAGAAGGAACTTAACTGCTACTTAATAGAGTTATCTCTGTTGCCACAGCTTTTGGGGATTTTGTACAGCTCATGAAGCAAGCCAAACAGGCTGCTTGAGTGACACCATCCCTATCACGCTTTGGATAGATGGCATGCATCCGGTGCTGATTCATGAAGATAGTTGGGGATTCTCAATGAATTTGTGTCCACTTTTTGACTGGATAAATCACTAAAAAAGAGCTATGTGCCATTTACTTTCCGAGCTATTAGACAAAGATGAAGGATTTTTTTCAGAGTCACTCCGTATACCTTGAGTATCAAGTTTAGTCACTACGAGGATGGAGCTTTAAAGTACTCCAGTTGCGTCTGCATCTATCTGAGATGTCTATATAGCCACTTGTCTGCTGTACTTACTCTTCATCTAATTTAATGGAATGTACTGTTCTTGAGTGTTGCATATCTTACACCTTTTTCACCAAGCTTTGCATCATTGTCGATATCAGCTTCTGTGTTCCCCTCCCACCTGCTAGGACTCGTTTCCTTCTTTATTTCATTTAAATCTCTCTCTCTCTCTCTCTCTCTCTCTCTCTCTCTCTCTCTCTCGATCTTGACCGGTTGGTCATAATTATGTATGCGAATTTGACTTGATGCGACCAGATTTTCTTTGGATAAATGCTAATTGACACTGTAGATGATCATGTGAAATGAAAATACAATGTGCAATGGAGTGCAAAATTGAATCACTTTAGCTGAGTTCAATTCATGAGGCGTTTGATACGAGTCTTTAACTCATTTTATTTCTCTTAAGAGAGCACATACAGAAAAACGGAGATTTACTATCAATCATGTCCACAGAGTACATCCCATGGTTGGATGCACATTATACGAATGAAATACCGAGTACTATTGCTTTGAGAATCGCTATCCACAGTACCGAGTACTGCTTTGAGAATCGTTATCAACACCTACGGGTGGTTGATGCCTGAAGGGACTGTATTTGCTTCCTTACTTGATTTAACTTTGCTTCAAAGATGGTCAATCGAAATAGAGAGGGGCACTGCTGCTCGTGAGGCCAAGTGGATTCACTGAACGAGTATGGTAACTTCGTCATGACAGGTCGAGTCATGCTTCGGAATTACTCAAAAATCCGAATCAGGAGTTTGGTTCAGCTTTGCTGTTGGAGCAGCCATTCGTATTTGACACTCCAAGCGAAACAACAATCATTGAACTACCTGACCTTTACGTTCAGTGCCATGTTACGGTTCTGAGCTATCGACATCGAACATGCTGCGCAAAAGCTCATCGAGAAGAGGGTCAGCAAAAGCTCATCGAGAAGAGGGTCTTCCCCGACTCCCCATTTTCGGGGCAGAGGTTACAGCCTTACGTTACGCGAGACTCCATGAGCATATGTTGAAGACCACGACAAGATACAACACGCAAAACGTTCCAATCTCACATCGAGTGACCGGATAGATTAATCAAGAATCATGAGAAACAAGAAATACATCGCTCATGACAAGCCAAACCAGAAAGGAGACTCAAAAGCTTTCATTTCTTCGTCTAAACTGCAAATGACTGAAGCTCAACAGGGAAGAGGGGCTGCTCTTGTGAGCTAAGTGCGAGCGCTTGGGGTAAGAGCCAAGAGGGAAAGAGCGAGCGTGAGAGGGAAAAGCACGATAAGGGTTTAAAACCATCTAAGAAATAAAACAAAAAAATAAAAACACAATCAATCCGACTCAGATGATCCCACCCCGCAATCAAGAAACGGACCGAAAACCACCAACTTCAATTTTATGAACTAGAAATCAGACCGATACCCCGGAGAACCGCCCAAACCAGCCAATTAAGTCCGGTCCGAGTGATTCCCATTGCTCGCCCCACCCATGGTGGCTACGCCACTTCCGCTTTGCCCCGGCGACGGAAGGATGTTGCCCATTAAGGTATCCCTTGCATCCCTTCCTCGACCTTTTTTTTTTATATATAGCACGGAAGCGTACATGGTGATGATGAACTTTAATCGCAAACAATTATCGGGATTTAGGCAGATAATTGGATAAGATGACTCCTGTCATCAGGTGATGGGAACATATAGCTCTCACGTCGTTGGTCCCATGATCTCGCTCTCACGTTCTGGGTTCTCTCGATTCCAAGAGACAATACTCAGCAACAAAGTACTTCCAGGAGAGAGAAAGATTAAACAACCTTCTGCAGAGCGACGGCTAAGTGTATTTGCAGCACAGCACAGCACGTTTTGCACAAGGTAAGTCGATAACAATGGCAGAGAAGTCGAAAAGGAAAAAGAAAGAGAGAAAGAAAAGATCTCCAATCATAAACTTCATAAAGAGAGTAACAAACCTCAAACCGAATATAATCCTCATACAATATTGACATTAATAACCAGGAAAAACTTGTTATACGACCAAAATGAGCAATTAAGAAGAAGCACCACAATCCCAATCTTTCTAAAAGACTCGCTAGAGACAAAATCTGACTATTACTGGCAAGAACTTCAATACCGTGGCTCACTCCATACAGAGAGGGCTGTTACAAAGTTGCTTCTCAAAAGATGGTGATCACAACGACGAGTCATACTTGGAGAAGCTATGGGTACATTGAAACTCCCCACACACGCCCCCTACCTTCACTGACTCCATCGCTACTTCATAAAACTTGAGTTCGCAAGACATGACAGAAAAAGCCAACAAATAGCCCACCCACAAAGACCTTGCTGGGTTTAGAAGCACTTCCTGTGGACGATGGACGGTCCAGATTCATCATACTCGCCCTTGGAAATCCACATCTGGTAATTTTGAACGTAAAGCAAGTGGGTTAGTACTGAGCCAACAGCAAACATAATAGTAACTACAACCCACAAAGGCCAAAAAGCTATGGAGTCAAAAGAACTAAAGCAAAGCAAATTGCAACAAACAATCCCTACCTGCTGGAAGGTACTGAGAGATGCAAGGATTGACCCACCAATCCAGACACTATACTTTCTCTCAGGTGGTGCAACCACTTTAATCTTCATGCTGCTCGGAGCAAGAGCAGTAATCTCCTTGCTCATCCTGTCTGCAATACCTGGGAACATTGTGGAACCACCACTAAGCACAATATTTCCATAAAGATCCTTCCTGATATCAACATCGCACTTCATTATGGAGTTATAGGTTGTCTCGTGAATGCCGGCAGCTTCCATTCCAATCAATGATGGCTGGAAGAGGACTTCTGGACAGCGGAATCTCTCAGCCCCAATTGTGATGACTTGTCCATCAGGAAGCTCATAATTCTTCTCGACAGAGGAGCTGCTCTTAGCAGTTTCCAGCTCTTGTTCATAGTCAAGGGCGACGTATGCAAGCTTCTCCTTCATGTCACGGACAATTTCCCGTTCAGCAGTGGTGGTGAACATGTAACCCCTCTCAGTGAGAATCTTCATCAGTGCGTCAGTCAGATCACGACCAGCAAGATCAAGACGGAGAATGGCATGGGGAAGAGCATAACCTTCATAGATTGGGACAGTGTGGCTCACACCATCACCAGAATCGAGCACAATACCTGTTTCCATGAAAATATATATTTAACAAGGGAAAACTTAACTTGAAACAAAAAAGGGCAAGGTTCATGAGGATAGAGAAAAAATTCCATACCAGTTGTACGACCACTGGCATACAGAGAAAGAACGGCCTGGATTGCAACATACATGGCCGGCACATTGAAAGTCTCAAACATGATTTGAGTCATCTTCTCTCTGTTGGCCTTCGGATTGAGAGGCGCTTCAGTTAGAAGCACTGGATGTTCTTCCGGGGCAACACGGAGCTCATTGTAGAAGGTGTGATGCCATATTTTCTCCATATCGTCCCAGTTGCTGACAATACCATGCTCAATGGGATATTTCAAGGTAAGAATACCTCTCTTGGATTGGGCTTCATCTCCGACATAGGCATCCTTCTGACCCATTCCAACCATGACACCAGTATGTCGCGGCCTCCCCACAATACTGGGAAAGACTGCCCTAGGAGCATCATCACCTGCAAACCCAGCCTGTAAACATATAAAAGAAAGCCCATTTAGCTAGTCATATTTCTAAAACCAGCAAAATCAACCTGCTACTTTTTAACAGATAATGATTGTGGTAACAACCAACCTTAACCATTCCGGTCCCATTGTCACAAACAAGGGGCTGGATATCTTCAGCATCGGCCATTTTCGAAAAGTATTAACCTGCAAGTAGCTACAAATTGAGGAGCTTAATCAGGACAGAAAAGATTACTGGCCACTTCAAATGCGCAAAACAAATACTCCAAATTTCCTAACTGTTCTTCTCAATTGCAAGAAGCTGTAACTATAAACCAATTTCTTTTTTTCCTTTCAAAAGATCTAGAACCATAATTCCTACTATTCAAGCTTCAAGGAAAAATTTTCCTTGTCTTGCAGCTTCAAGGTACTGGCATTCCTCTTCACAAATGCAAAATAACAACTCTTTAAACCTTGATACCAACAAGCTTTTAAAAAGAAGCATATCAGGATTTCACCCCATCTAGATCAGTGCAAATAATGCAGAGCCTCTATTTCCACAAGCAGACATCCAAGTGCTTACATTGCTCATCTCGGGATGATGGATTGGGTGTCTATGGCGTTGCAAGTTACCATGAGTGAGGAGATCATGAGAAAGAAGGGAAGAACAACAAGCTAGATCTGTCTCATTTTCATTTCCACGTATAAAAACAACCAGAGCCCATAATTGATTCCAGCAAAATCCATACCACTTTCTGCTAATCATCCTATACCATCAAAGGAAAAAGAATAGTTTTTGACGTAGACCTTGCCTCACCAAAGAAAAGTTCAAAAGAAGTTTTCAAATTCAAACTCCCTAAGCAGGATTTAAAACATATCACACAACCAACCGTCACAAAATGGAAACTACCCAAAACTCCAGCCAAAGGCAAACCACCACACAAGATGTAAACCTAGAACTAAGCAAATAAAAAGATCAAACCACAAAGAGAGATCGAGAAACACAAAAGCCAGACCCAACCCATCAACGCACTCGATCATGCATGATACATTTAACAAGCCATTTTCAACGAGAAGCAAAGGATCCGTCATCAACCCACAGACCCGAGCCTCAATTCACTCGAGCAGATGGCTAAATCACATAGATCGGCATCACATGCTCCCGCGAGAAGCTAGAAACCAACGGGGTAAAGCTCCAAAACCGCACAAAAGCCCACGACTTTTCCACACCCAGAAAACATACGCTCCAAAACCGATCTACCCAAGAAACGGCAGGCGCTCGCCGCAACAAACAAAAAGAGAACGCAACGAAACCCAGAGAAAAATCGCAATACCCAGATCTGTAACAGAACCGAGAACACTGTAACCCAATGCGGATCAAGGCTTACGCGGAGCAGGGGATGGAGAAGAACAGGAAGCCCGAACTCCCAGTCACGGGGGCTCTGATCTCTCTCGGCCGGAGCGAGCGAGCTTGCGAGCGAGCGAGAGAGAGAGAGAGAGAGAGAGATTTGAAATGCAGATGAAATGAGAGGAAGAGGAATTTAAGAGCAGAGGAATCATTCCCACCACGAGAAATGATAGCGTGACCTGGCTCGCCCACACCTCACCACACACACACCCTTTTTTTTTTTAATCTTTTTCCCCCATTTCTTTTGTTTTCTTTATTCTTTTTAATCACCCTTTTTCCTTAATTAGCTAATAAGAAAAGAAGAAAAAGACTGGTAAGTTCACATGAACAAGGCACTAATTCCATTGGCCAAAGCTCACGAAAATTTGATTCAACAACTTCTTCACATTGATTGATGAGACCATGATAGGGATGTTTGTGCAATTTTCCTTTACTCGTACTTTGAATTCTAATCTCTGACTTGATCAGGAATGGGATCATCTGACCGATCATGGATTTATAAAAGTACTTCAGATAGCAACTACTCGATATTTTGTCAATTCATCGAACCCAATTACAGTTTGCCAAATATGATGAAACTCTATTGGATTCATTGCTTTTTAATTTGAGTTGACTTCTACTTAGATTGAACACTTTGATTCTTCAGAAGAAGAAAAAACTTGTATATAATGGCATATAGAATCCTTTAGCGATATATCTAGCTAATTTCGCCTTTAGAAATTTAGGAAGATGGTCATGCAAATTTAATTTTGATCTTATTGAGTTCTAAAGTTAGAAATCCGACCATTATAATTCTTAAAAGCTATGTCCACTTTAATTTTTGAAATCGTTTCGGATTCTTTGACAACTTTTCCATTATTAATTTTTTTTTTCAGTTTGGCTTGCGATTGGTATTGGCCTTTTTGTCGATTTCGTGTAGCCAATAATGTCACTATGAAGCACACCTTTTTCTTTTTCCATTTTATGATATGAACAAACAGTCCATGCATATCAAATGATATATTTTAAATTAAGTGTATGTGCTTGTTTAGATTATTTGACTGAGCATGGGTTTTGAAAACGCTTTAAGTGGCACTTGCTCCATATTTCATTCGTTCATCCTAATCAATTACAATATGCCAAATATCATGAATTTTTTTATTGATTTGTTGTTGTTCCAGCTGATTTTACTTCTACTTAGATCGAACATTTCAATTATTTATAATAATAAAAACCTTGTTCATAATGGCATTTAGAATCGTTCGACAATAATAATTATTTTCAATGTTAAAATATTACTTTGGAAAACTTTAGTCTTGCTAATTTCTCCTTTTATAAAATTAAGTGGATGGTCACGCAAATTTAATTAGATCTTATTGAGTTTTAAAGTTGGAAATTGGGCTATTATAGTTCTTAAAAAATGTCAAAGTAATTTTTAATATCATTTCAAATTCTTTTACAACTTTTCGATATTAAAGTACTTTTTTTCCGATTTAGCATGCAATTGGTATTGAGCTTTTTGTCAATTTTGTGTAACCAATAATGTCACTATGAAGCACACTTTTTTTCCCCATTCCATGATAAGAACTAACAGTCCATGCATATCAAATGGAATTTAAATTAAGTGTATGTGGATGCAAATTTGTTTTTATATTTAGATCAACTTGTATTCTCATGTGGTGCACTACTATATGTTTTGTTGGATCAATTATTGCCAAAAACATGTTAATATATATTTTTAGACAGTCATATAATTTATTGATTAAGATAAAAACCACATGAGGGGAAAAATGAAAGAGGGATTAAGAAGTGGAAGTAGGTGAAGGTGAGATTAGCATTGAAAGCTACTCTTCCTTTTATATGGTCTACAACTCAATGAATATACCCACTTTCATGTGTTTATTAATGAGGTAAAGCCTCTTAACATTTGACGGCTAAAGCCTATCAATTCTATGTAAATTAAGATGGAAAAGGGCCATCAAACTACCCTATTTTACATTTACATTCCCTTTCATAGTCATGTGTATAATGGAATTGAATAAATCCTAAATTTTTAAGATTGATAAAACATAATCAAGATAGTGTTGGTTATAATCATTGACTAATTTATGTTAGAATGATTATCTTCCATTCGAGTAAAACACATTTATCTTTATGGAAAATGCTAAAATATCCCGTTCTTTCTTTCTATACCAAGAAGAAGAAAAAGACTTTTAACAAATCAAGCATCTTTAAAATGGAAAAAAAAAAAGTTGTGCATTGCTTGCTCTCTTCTTTTTCCTTCCGAGATTGACCAACTAATAATTCATAGAAAACAAAAATAAAATCATTTTGGAATTGCTTAGACAAAAGTTTATTTTCTTGAACTTTTCGGAGTATTTTGTTAAGTGTATAAATGCAATACGATGGAAATAGATAAAGATATATAGAAAAATGAAAAAAAAATTCGAATTTTCTAAATTAGCAGTAGTCGCATCCACATCGACATATACAGGAGGCCCACTAACGGGGACAACGCCATGTGGTCCAAAAGACCAAAGTCCCAAGGATTTTGAATTTGAAGATTGAAATTGAATATTCCGTGGATCTCTTGGGGAATTATTGATTTTTTTTTATAATTGTCTAGGACTTTGTGCAATTGGGTGTGTGCATTTGAAAATTCAAAAAGGACATTGGAAAAAATAAACAAAAAATCAGTGAATAAAAAGTGGAATCTTAGGCTATGCTTCAATTATTCTTGGCGGTATATTTGTCTGTCCATCACATGCAGCAGCACCAGTTTGTCCCATTGCTAGGCATTTAGCTCTTTGACGTGACCATGTACAAAAGCCCAATAAACTCAACTTTTAAGTTAATTTTAGCGGCAACAAAAAAAGAGAAAATTCCAAATAAAGACCTTAAGTAAGGGTGATTTTTCCAAAGAGTCTCTAATAAATCTTTTCTCAAATAATGTCTTGGAGTGATTAATCTAGTCGCAAATACTATCATGAGCTCACCAGTTGGCTAAATCTTCGCCGGCCGGCCGGCCAGGCACGTGCTTCTTTTTTCAATCTTTCTCGCTCTAGCTAAGACTGCCCAGGTACCTGTTCAAACTCACTTTCCTCGTATGGCAGCATCACCAGTGCACATAATTGAAGGACAATTTTCTACAGACCTGCCATGACTCTCACGCAACACATCTGTAGGATACGCAATAATTAGCAAGAATTAAGCTAAGAGAGCATCGATTCATCATCACAAAACCTCTTGCAACACTGAATGCGCACGAGGGACCTCATATGCTTTATACTTTCCCAATCTCATGGAAAAAACTTCCAAACCCCTAACCTGACAATACATGATAACAGTAATTGCAAATCGATCGAATTTCCTCCTGTTACATGGATTGGCGATGCGCTGTTTTAGTTCTGGGTTCTTACCGATGATATAGACGAAGCAAGTCGAGAGGAAATCACACATCAAGAACCTTTATGCAGATATCGAGTACACATTCGCTCTGAGTTTAAGCCAACAAGCTAGCAACCACATCCCCAGACAACAGGTTCGGAACAAGAGACAGAGATTATAAGGCATAGAAACAGATCTCTACTAATCAACTTTGATGAGTAACCAACCTCAAACGGCATTCAATATTCCTCACACAATATTAACATTACTGTTCCAGGGGAAAAAAACTTATATATCACCAAAATGAGCAAACAAAGTAAGAAAAAACAACACTCCCAGCTCCTCTTAAAACATCCTAGAAAGAGACTGGCTGGCTAGCAACAACTTCAAAACCGATGTTCTGCTCACCACATACAGAAGAGGACTACAAACAACCTTGCTTCTCAGACATGGCGATAACAATCTGAATCATTCTTTCTTGAAAAGCTATGGTACATAAAAAAACCCCAACATGCTCTCCACCAATTCCATCCCTATGTAATGAAGCTTGAGTTCGCATGAAACGACAGGGAAACTCCAACATAATGACTCACCAAGACTTCGACTTTATTGGATTTAGAAACACTTCCTGTGGACAATTGAAGGACCGGATTCATCATACTCGCCCTTGGAAATCCACATCTGACAATTTAAACAAAAAGCAAGTGGGTCATTATTCATTGCCAAGCAAAAAGCCAACATGATTATAAATACCACAGCAAGCCATAAAAGAATGAAGTCAAGCGAACTAGGACAAATAGAAAGAAGTATCTCCCCAACAAATATTTACCTGCTGGAAGGTACTGAGAGATGCAAGGATTGACCCCCCAATCCAGACACTGTACTTCCTCTCTGGTGGCGCCACCACCTTAATCTTCATGCTGCTTGGAGCGAGAGCAGTAATCTCCTTGCTCATCCTGTCTGCAATACCAGGGAACATTGTGGAACCACCACTAAGCACAATATTGCCATAAAGATCCTTCCTGATATCCACATCACACTTCATGATGGAGTTGTAGGTGGTTTCATGGATCCCAGCAGCTTCCATTCCAATCAATGATGGCTGGAAGAGGACTTCTGGACAACGGAACCTCTCGGCCCCAATTGTGATGACTTGTCCATCGGGCAGCTCATAATTTTTCTCAACAGATGAACTGCTCTTAGCTGTTTCCAGCTCTTGTTCATAGTCAAGGGCAACATATGCCAGCTTTTCCTTCATGTCACGGACAATTTCCCGCTCAGCAGTGGTGGTGAACATGTAACCCCTTTCAGTGAGAATCTTCATCAAGGCATCAGTGAGATCACGACCAGCAAGATCAAGACGGAGAATGGCATGAGGAAGAGCATAACCTTCATAGATTGGGACAGTGTGGCTCACACCATCACCAGAATCAAGCACAATACCTGTTCCAATAAAAAAGAATATTAAGAACGGGAAACTTGACATCAGTAAAAAGGCAGGATTAACTGGCTCAAAATTAAGGAAAAGAAAAAAAAATTACCCACCAGTTGTACGACCACTGGCATAAAGAGACAGAACAGCCTGAATGGCAACATACATGGCCGGCACATTGAAAGTTTCAAACATGATTTGGGTCATTTTCTCTCTGTTTGCCTTCGGATTAAGAGGCGCTTCAGTTAAAAGGACAGGATGCTCTTCCGGAGCAACACGGAGCTCATTGTAGAAGGTGTGATGCCATATTTTCTCCATGTCGTCCCAGTTGCTGACAATACCATGCTCAATGGGATATTTCAAGGTAAGGATACCTCTTTTAGATTGGGCTTCATCACCAACATAGGCATCCTTCTGACCCATTCCAACCATAACACCAGTGTGCCGGGGCCTACCAACAATACTGGGGAAGACTGCCCTGGGAGCATCATCACCGGCAAATCCAGCCTGTAAAGATAGGATAACAAGCTCAATTTGTCTCTTCACATTTCAAGATCCAGGAATATCAACGTAATGTACTTTTACAGATAACTGCAGTGACGGACCTTCACCATTCCAGTCCCATTATCGCACACAAGGGGCTGAATATCTTCAGCATCAGCCATCTTTAAGAAATATTAACCTGCAAATACCTACACAAGTAATGAGATTCAACCAAGTCACAAAAGATTACTGGCCACTTGCAATGAACAAAAGCATTTCGAAATTTCCAATGTTTCTCTTGATCACTAAGATCTGAATTCAACAGCAATAATTTTTTTTACTTCTTTCAGACTTTTTTTAATATCAATTTTTACAAGTCAAAAAACAAGAATTCGTTTTCCCTTCCAGTCCACAAAAAGAATCCTTTTTCATCGTCCTGCACCTTCATGATTATCTCGCTCACCCCTAGAAATTCAAACAGTTCCAAGTAAAATACAATTCTCTAAACCGAAGGAATGGAAAATCCATCAATCTACCCACAATCAAACAAATCCCGCAATCAAACCACACTCGGATCGAGAAACATAACGAACGATACCAAACAGATCAACGCATCCAATCATGCACGACACAATTAGCCACACACTCGGTAGGATCTGCCGTCAACCAATGAGCTCCACCTCGATTAGCTCAAATCAATTGCTACAGGCCACAGATCAGCAACACCAACAACCGCGAAAAGCAAGAAAATCAGCCCATAAAGTCTCGAGATCGAACCAACATTTCCCCCATCCAAATCCCATCGCTCCAAACCAAAATGCACCCGATCCGATCTAGGCGGAAGCAGCGATAACGCCGCGGGGGCAACCAACGACAATGAAAACAAGGCGGGACCAACCCACAACCGCAGCATCCAGATCTAAAGACCAAATCAACAAAAAAGGAGAAAATTTCAACCCGGATCGGGGCCTTACCCGGATCGGTGAGGTCCGAAAGATGGAGAAGAACCAAAACCCACCTCCGGATCGCGGCGGCTCTGGCTGTCCTGGCAATCCAACGGGCCCGTCGCGACGGAGAACTTCAGGGAGTGCGAGAGGCAGGTGTGGCTATTGAAAGTGTATATATATATATATATATACAGAGAGGGACGGAGGTGAGGAGAGAGAGAGAGAGAGAGAGAGAGAGAGAGACTCGGAATGATTTTGAAATGCAAATGAAATGAGAGAACCGCTAAATTTGAGAATTTCCGGAGGACAGGAATTATTTCACCACCAGGAGGAATGATAGGGTGACCTGGATGACAGCCTTTTCCTCACCCTCACCCACTCAGCATCATGGATCCTCTCCCTTTTTTAACTTTCCATTTTTCCTTTTCGTATCACCAAAAATCCTAAATATATCCATAGTTAACACAAATGTCCCAAAAATTTTATTTCTTATTAAAAAAATCCGAACTTATATTATATATTGAATGTAACTGAAATAGAATGTATAAGTTTGGATTTTTTTAATAACATGAAAGAAAGTTATGGGTAATTGTCTTACCAAAAAAATGGAATTTTATTTTACATTGGGTGCAATTTGGAATTCTTTTTTTATTCGTGATATCCGCCCTAATTTCTTATTGATTAGAGCTGTTGGGCATTATTTCATTTAACATCCACAATATTAAAGCCTACACAACAATTTTAGATGACAAATAAAAACTGTGAGTACCTTCTGAGAATCAAAAAGGATAGCAGTGCTAGTCATTCAATTTTTATATGTCGGAATCATTGAATCTCTTACGATCTAAAAGTCACGAATAAAATTTAGTTTTTGTGAATTTTGCAACGTGCGCATGTTCTAAATTCTATCCCAATATTAAAGTATCACATTTTTTCGAAACTTTTACCTTATGATACATTTACCGAATAATTTTCATATCAAGAAAAACCACAAATTAATAGTCCTGAACAAAATTAAAGAAAAGATCCAAACCGATACTTTTGATCCAAATCTTCACTAGCTTACCAATTCAAGATCTGAGGTGGATGGTAGATTTGCATCACAAGTAGCGGTCTAGAACTTTTCGTGTTACATAAAAATTAATCCGATGCGAATGTATCACGTAGATATCGGTTTAGGATTTCTTGTATAACGAGCATTGATTTGAGATAAAATATGTCGCAATTACCGGTTTGAGACTTAATACATATTTTCTTTTTTCTTTTTTCCAAATAGTGAGTTTGAAGTAAATGAAGTTTTTTTCTTTTTCTCAATCGTTGCGCGCACGTCGATGTGGACATATACGACATCAGCACTAATTTTTTCAGATTTGAAAATGCAACTAATAATTTATTATAAAGTTCCGTGCGCACTTCTGCAAGGTAAAACCATGGTCGAAGGATTATCTAATTCGAAAATATACAGTGAATATACGGCGGATTCTCCTCCATTTGATATTAATTAATCGATGATATCGAGATTTTCTAGGATCATCTTTTAGGAAAATTGCTGACTATGTCCGACTCATGCTTCGAGCCCGACAACGTGTGTGCCTTCCTTCATGTGAAATCACATGTTTGCTATCGAGTCAATTTCGAGGACAATTATTGAAAAATGTGCTAAATTTTTTACAATTTTACCGATTCAGTACTAAACCTTTTTTTTCTCAATTCAGTCATGAACCTTTTGCAACTTTACCAATTCAGTTTTAAATCTTCTTTTTTTTTACCAATTTAGTTATAAACCTTTTGAAATTTTGCTGATTCAGTCCTAAATCTTGAAATTTTTAAGGCCAAATTGGCAAGATTTCAAAAGGTAGCAAAAAAAAAAAAAAGACTTAAGGCTGAATCGGTAAAGTTACAAAAGGTTTAGGACTTTTTCGACAATTGCCCTGTCAATTTCTACCCTCTGTGCATGAGTTTTTGTAAGAATACATTTAATAACTAAATTATAACGATGAAGTAAAAAATTAAAATAAAATAATTACACAGTCATTGGGCAAAAAGTGGATTCCAAGCTAAGCTAGGGTTTCAATTATTAGGACGGCAATTTTTGTCATCACATGGAACAAATTGACTAATCCGGCCGTCGGGCAACTACACCGTGAACATTTTAATGATGATACACACTAATTATCTTTATTACTATATGATAAAAATAATACTATCAGAAGATTAGTGCTTCAAAAACTAACTTAGGTCCTTATAAGGTCTTCAATGGACACGAGAGGAGTTGTCAGATTATATGTATAAACAGTTATTGCGCGGGCTTATTTGTGGCCTCAAAGATTAATTGAATTCTCCCTAGGGGGGAAGAGTGTTAAAATAAAGGGTTATGAATTTAATCTCGATGTTTCGCATAATTGTGATTCGAATCCCTTGAAATTAATTAAAAAGATTCGAAAGTTAAAAGATGAATGTATTCAAAATGAGCGACTCGAATTTCGATAACTAATGTGTGGAAAAATAAATAAATATTGGTGTGGGATTGGATACCAACTGTGTCATTCTCAAAAGGGGCTTGGAATCGAACATCAAAGCAAAGGCAAAAGCTAATTTTGTTGGAGAAGGTGGGGCACGCAGGTTGGACCACCAAGGGTGAAGGATGTTTCATTGTTTCCAAAATTCGATTTTGTCATTGTAATGGGTAAGATCATAAACTGAGCTTTCTCGGATTTAATTTCCGACAGTGGAAAAATTGTTCATGCTGTCAAATTTTTCGCTTTGCTCAATTTAGAATAAAGGCAAATATATATGATCGCGAACGTTTCACTTATCCAAAAATCTTGGTTGGTCTAGCTTCGAGCCTTGTGAAAGGGGGAAAAGAATGAGGACTTTGTTATTTGTAAGGACAAAATCGTGAGATAGCAGCAAAGGGTTAATAATTTCCCGATTGACGTGAAGACCGGGGACGTGGTATGCACGGGAGTTGAATTCATTCCTAAATCCATTTCATTGAACTAGTGCAGCCCCAAATACTTGAGTGGAAATATAACCATGAGTCACGGACTCAATCTTGCTTGGAATTTGTAACATGGCGGTCTTGTTAATGCTAGCCATCCTGCGTGTTGCCACATGATTTGCCTTGGACAACTTTTGATGAAAGGATGTCCTTCTGCTTAATTTTTTCTTCTTTTCCTTAACTACTTCTGGTTTGCTTATATAAATCTAGAGCATTTTGCATGGTTGATTTTCGTTTTCCACCTTAGTACCGATCGCATGTACTTGCTCAAATATGAGCAGATATTGTTTTGTTTTGATACAAATTTGCTGGAGTTTTGAAATAACCAAATAATTTGAAAGGGAAGTACTTAAAAGTGTAATCTTTTCGATTGTCGACAGTGGTAGGTGAACAGTTTAATCCCATGAGGTGTTTAATCTTCAATTCAGAACTTAATTGGGTCATCAACCATGCCCTAGTGTTAATTTTTCGAAGTTGATGCACTAAGGCAGGTACCGCTCTCATTGAATGTTAACTATGAACCACATGTTTAAACACTAAGTCTACAAAATTGCATAGTATATAGGTTTCACAAAACAGTCTTAATACACGCATATTTGAAATATTTGCTGTTTTAGCTAGGTGTACAATCAAAATGGAGGGAGAGAGAGAGAGTGAGAGAGATGCAAGAAGTGTGAAACGTTGAGCTAATTGTACAAATGAAATTATATGAAAGAGAAGTGAAATCATCCACAGAGATTGAATTATGGGAATAGTGGAAGTAGTTTCAGAGCACATCTATTGTCTGGTGTTGCGTCTCATGATGTTCAGAGATGATGGAGCTCCATAAACGACGTATCAAAAATAAAACAAAAGAAAGACTCCGTAATCCCAGCATCCAAGGGTGAGATCACAGTTAAAGATTAGTTTCTGGTAATATCTGAAGAATCTACATCTCCCCAATCTTCCCAGTCTCAAGTTCATTATACACTGCAAGATTTAACCGCAATTGGGAAAAGAAGACCAAAAAAGAAATAAGGGCAACATTTCATTTGAGCTAGAAAGGCCACAAATCGATCCCACCAGGCTTCTTTACGAGGATTTGGTTGTATTCAGGCCGAGATGTCTGCGAACGAACAATCCATGCGTGATCAGTACGAAACCTAATCCTTAGTCCTCATGATCTATGTGAAGTAATGCTTATATCAGATGACATGCTTTCAGAGGATAACAAGTTTTGCACAAATATAGCGAAGTGGGTAATATTCACTGCTAAACTGCCTGGTAAATTATTTAGTACTGGAGCTAAAACTGGACTCCAAAATCGAATAGTAGTCACAAATTGACTCTGGGACGTAAAATGTCTCAATGAATCATGCGGTTCTGCAACTTCAAAGCTACAGCAGGTTCACAGGGAAATGAGACAGTTGCAAATGAAGGACTTACCAGGTCCTTGAAGATGAGGAAGGCAATGAAGAAGAAAAGGAAGAACAATATCTCAAACTCCGCAACCCGCACAAACTTGAACACTGAAGTCACCATCCGTGTTAGCATCGGCTCTTTGTAGCCCCGCCTGCCCATCCTCCCGTTCATCTTAAAATCTGTCAAAAACAGCCCTTTTCTTTTTTAAAAATTCCACTCTTTCATTTTCTAGGAAATCAGACCAGCACCATCCGCCAGCGCAATGATGGTGACACATTAGTGTAACCAATATAGATTAAAGCCATTTTTCAATGTAACTCTAATGGCTTAGGTAAAATTCCAGATGAAGAATAAAGAGTTTGTACCCAAGACATACAACTAGTCAACCATTTTATGGAGCTTTGATAGAAGTATTGACATGTCTTAATCCGATCTAATTTGAGTAAAGGATCGTAATTAGCATCCCTCTTCATGATCGGATAGCGTGGTGAGGCTAAGTGCACAGAAAACAATGGATTGTTCTCACAAGTGTATCATGGAAGTCCCTTCATAGGATTCAATATGTTGAAAGCTTGATTAGTATTGGCTCAGATAGCAGCTGTGCAAGTGAAAGTTCATTGGGCAAAAGAAAAGTACCAGGCACCAACTAAAACAGCCAACAAAGTCATCATCCTTGGTCCTGGAATAGGCTTAATAGATGTTGTAAAACTGTAAAGTCAAATTCCTAATTACAATTCACCAAACTCGTAAGATCCCAGGTTCTTGAATCAGGGCATATTAGGGTGAGAATACCGCACTTGCTAACCCAAATCATTATGCAAGGAGACCAGTAGTCAAGCAGGTTTTTTATGCAAAAGATTTCTGTGCAGGAATCAATATGTTTTCTTACTTTTGGTTCAAGAAAGAGCTTCTGTGATATTCACACTCAAGCAAACTTCCCTCAAATTCAATGAGTTACTAGATGAAATTGTCACAGTTGATCAAGAATTAGGTTTTCTGCGGCCCAAATCAAAAGCACAGTGGTGGAGACAACTTCATCTTCCACTAGAGGACCAGCAAGTAGCATTATGTGGCAATCAACCAGTTCTTTTTTGTCTATTGAAGACACAATCTAGTTTTTGTGTTCTTCACTCACATGCAAAAGCAACTTCACAAAGTGGTAAAGGACTTCCTTTCATAGACAAACAAGCCATCTGCAACCTACAAAAAGCGTCCAAGTTGGGAATACCAAAATTTCCCGGGAAAAACAAGAAGAGGAAAACCAGGGAAGCCCAGAATTGCCATCTCAAGTCAAGGCCAAAGACAGGACCATCACTCTTTTCCGTTTCTAATTACCCATTCGACAGCAGTAAAAAGGGTCATGATGCAAAGCAAATTTGCATAAGTCTCAATCTCGCGATGCCATTACCAAAACAAGAAGCTGCCCAAGAAATCAAAGACCAAATACATGAACCCTAATCTGGCTGGTGCAACATCAATGAAATTCTACGCCATCAAGTCCAACAGAGAAATCAAGCAATGCCCAGATCCAATTTGGATCTCCCCGAGCCCGATTTAACGCCATCCGCTCCAACAACAAGACCAAACTGAGATTCCAATCGGGTCCAAACAAATTTCTCCGGAAATGGAAAGCAAAGAGGAAGAAACATACCTGAAATTCGGAGACAAGGAAGAAGAACCAGAAACAATGAACTTGTCGGAGTTTATCAAATCAAGGCCGACTTGCGTGTAACGACGGTATTCGTCCCAGCCGCCTGTTCTTGGCAAGACGCCGGGATTGATTAGTCGAAGAGACCGAGAATGATAGTTGTAAGACGATGACGTCTTGAGAAAAATATTTAAGGTTCATTTCTCTCGAAAAATAAACGATTTAACAAAATAATTAATTATGATTACGAAATAATTAGTTAACAGAACAAGATAGAAATAAATATGCTGTGAAACTCTAAAATTTATTATGGACGTGTAATTAAGTTTTAAAACTTTTCAAAAATTGTAATCATGCAGTAAAATTTATCAAATTGATGCATTCAAATCATACCGCTAATTTCGTCCAACTTGATCAATGAAAAATATTGGCCTGAATTTTTTAAAATATTTTCTTTCTACCATGTGGTAATGATGTAGCTAAAGCATGAAAAAAGCTGCTTAAAGCAAGGTTGTTTTGGTCAAAGGCTGAATTTCTATTCAAATTTGATTCAAATCCTATTTTAACGGCAAGCTAAAAGGAGAGGGTTGAAAACAGGCAATGAGTTTAGATTTTTCCATATCATCGCCATATAGGAAAGAGTAAATAGCAAGAACATTATATCAGCATTTTTCATTTGCCAAGTTGGACATTAACGATGAACTTAATTGCACTAATTTGGCAAGATCTAAAACTTGATTGTAACTTTTGGAGGTTTTAAACCTCAACTGCACTTTCATGACGAGTTTTAAGAATTCCAGTGCACTTATCTTAAAATTATATTTATCGTCGACAATCTCTAAGTATTTTATAGGGATGTGAAAATATTTTTCATTCTTAAACGAGTGATCAATTTTAGAAACATATTTTTCAAAACGTAATTTTTTCACAAAACAAATAAACCCTAATAATTCCACAAGAAAAAGAGAAGTTACATAAAAATCAAGTGCTTTGAACTCTTTTAGAATTTTTGGAATATGACTCTCTGGACTGCCGTAACTGCTCAACAGTCCGAGCGAGTAACTCTCGGCCCCATTTATGGTTGTTATGTGTTTGTGTGTATGTACCGAGTTTTCCCTATGCATCATAGGTAGGAGTTTCGGGTTTTCTCCCGAAATACACCGATTTCCCTTTGCACTCCACCTATTCGACTAAATGCATGTTGGAAGTTAGTTGGGATCCGTGCTTCATCGGAGACCCGATCGCCACAATACCTTTGTCTAAAGCTCAGGCTGTGCCATGAAGAGGCACCACCAGCTGTTGCCACCCCCTGCGGTGCGTGGGTTGACGCTCGTCATTGCCTAGACCAGTTGTGCCACGCGGAGCAAGGAGTTTTTTGCTGGCCACTTCCGGTGGAACCTTAGGCGTTGAGACATATAAGGAACATGTGATAAAGTCTGGAAAATATTTTTTTCTGCTGAACAGCGGAAAATATTTTCGGGTCCATTTTTAGGTTTCAAGCAAAATATTGTCATTTTTCAGGAAAATGACTTATTGAAAAGTATTTTTCGGAAATGCTATATTTTCTGTGAAACGAGTGGAGTCTAAGACTCCAAATTTTAACCCCCAAAACAAAACTATAATAAGTAAAGATGATAATTTAATATTAATATTAAATTAGAATCAACAGAAATTGACTCAAACAATTTTGGTAATTGAGAGAAAATGATGATTTTGTGACGACATAGAGAGAGGGCCGCCCATGTGGTCTATGAGTTGAATGGGCTTAGCTTTTTTTGTTCACTCATGTTTCTCTTTCTAATAAAGTTGGCCATCTCATTTACTAGGCCCAATTAGGGTCGGGTTAAACGGGTTGACTCGGCTTCATCTTGTTAATCCTGGTTTGTCGTTTTGTGCTTAATTTTTTTTTTCGAATTACCCCATTTCTCTCTAAATTGATATTATATTGAATTTATTGGACATAATTGGATTTAAAATGCATTCTTTGACCTTATTGTGGAGATTCGTCCATAGCCTTAAATTTGTGATTTTAAATTAAAATTTGACTCAACCATTAAGCTCAAATCTTAAAATTGGCTTGAAATCTTTAGTCATAAAAAAATTGCATAAATCAAATATCTGAAAAAAGTCAACAGTTGATTGTTCTTATGAAGAATTGAAAATTAGAAGCTTAGCTATGCATGTAAGGATAAAATTGATGTCTCCCTATGGTTTTCATAAATTTTATGAAATGCCGACCAAGAGTTGACTTTTTATGTTTCACAATAAAA
This sequence comes from Melaleuca quinquenervia, assembly GCA_030064385.1. NCBI lineage: Eukaryota > Viridiplantae > Streptophyta > Magnoliopsida > Myrtales > Myrtaceae > Melaleuca > Melaleuca quinquenervia. The sequence continues at coordinate 17,549,853 of CM057726.1, forward strand.
TCAACATTTGATTTATTTGGAAAACTATGCCCAAATGCAAATAAATGGAATGCTTTTAGTCACTATATACAAATAGGACTCTAATGATGCATAATGGTTCTTTTTGGCTGAAAAACAGGAATATAAAGTCTTGACTTTTAACCTTATTGGACCTATTAGCAAAAACCTAAGTGTCAACGTACTTTTATCATTAGATTTTCTTTTCATCAAAAGTTTACTACTTGTGTTGCTTTAATTTTTCTATGTTGCTGCTTTTTCCTCCCAAAATTTTGGAGAGGTGACTAAAGTACAAGACATGCCATCACTGCAAGCTGAGAAGAATGCGGTTCATTCTTTGCGGTCTTCCGATCATTGAAGTTTTGAATAATTGGATGTAGAACCCGACTCATTTCTTGGAGTCAAAAGTAGAAATATAAATAGTAAAAAATTCCATGCACTTAGGTTATGGCTTGTGCAGCTAAGTTGATAGTTTTGACTCTAATCTTCTTACTTTATCGATGCTTTCTAGACTGAAGAATTCAAAAATCTAAACTTCTTAAGGTATGGAGTTCTTCATACAGAGATAGAATTCCCAATTTAAAAACAAATTATAATTCTTCATGCACTAATCCTTTGAATCCGGTACCAACGGGTATCATCCCCCTTATAAAAACATTCTCTTTTAGGCGTTTCAACCGATCAATATGGCCTCGGAGAGCAGCTTTGGCTAAAATTCGAGCAGTTTATTGAAAACTCGCTTCGGATATGAAATTTTGAGTATTTAAATATGCCCTTGTTATTCCCAATAGGATGGCGCAGTAACAAATCGATTCTTCCAAAGCGCACCCCATTTGTGCTGCTCGCAACAATCCAATTAGTTCTCTAGGTAAAAAAAAAAAAACATTAGACATTCCATCCTTTGAAACCCAACACTTTTGATGCATAATAATTTCTAGGTCGTTCCGCCCCTTGTCCCCGAAGATAGGTAATCTGTTCTAAAAAAATGTTGCTTTAATTTGACCTAGCTGGCGAGTGATCCCAGTTCGTGGTAGAGAACACGATAGCAAGCAAGCGTATCTTGTACAACAACTTGATGAAACTTATCCTCCTTAATCTGCAATTCATTATCATTGTATGGTATCATGGCCTCCAGAAAAACTCAAATGAGTAACAATCCTATCATAGTTGAAAGTATCACTCAAGTGTCTTACCTTCTAAGTGCCAAGAGCCTGATCTTAATCTCCATCAACGCAGCCATCCAGCTCCCAATCAAGCTCTCGCCATTGAACTACACTTCATGATGAGCCCAGTATTTATGTCCTTGCTTAGAGGGTATGATCCTTTGGGCTACATTGACGGTTCCCTCCCGCACCCATTCAATAAAGTCATAGATACCGATGTAAAAGTTATGATCCAACCTCGCATATGTTCTTTGGAATCGTCAGGACCAGGTTCTCCGCCATGCTATTCTCAAATTAGTCTTTTCAAAATGCAATCTCGCTTGTCTCCATTACCAAAACCTCATTGGAAGCATACCGCATTTTATTTATTCTTTTAAGCTAAGCATGAAAAGAAATTGTTAGTAAGTACTTCATATATCTGAGCTTGGAATTCGAATTTCCAATTTATTCGGTTTTTTTGTAATAATACGTTTTCTTTGGAAAAAAGTAGAAGATTGGGTGGTTGGATTAAATCTGCTCCCATTTCACATATTTTATCCAAAACTAAGCTAAATATTATGCATATAATTTCCCCAGAGTGTTGAAACCGCTACTGTACTAACTTATTACCTATACCCTATCCTAAAATATCAAGAAACGTCTCGACCATTTCTGTAACATCAATATTTCTAGATCCTTGGAGGCCATATCGTGTCATTAAATCATGCCTTAAATTATTAAATACGGTTTCATCCATTCTAAATATTTGAAAATGCCTTATCGGATTTGCATCAATGCTCATCAACTCTCTTAACCATGCATTTCTTATATATGATGAGATTATGCACGGTTCTTTGTGACTATATGTTGCTTGATAAACAACTACATACACCATGTGTAACTCAGTTCGTGGTGAAATGTCAACCACCGAGTAACAACCCTCAAGTTGCTAGTCATACACCAGTTCTTTTGTAGCCAAATAGCTCGAGAATGTTCATTATTATTTTGGTAAGACGATTGTCATTCGCAGACTCATCAAGATGCTAGCGTAATCCTTGAACAATTTGCAAACTCTCTGAAGTTCTAGCATCCTTTCCTATTTGCACAACATCCAGATTGAACAAACATTGAGAAATACTAGAAGATACTTTCGCATGATAATCAACAATTGCTCATAAAATTAAGGGTAAATTCCACGAAAAATCCCAAACTTTATCTATTGTGATACATTTACCTAAACTATACCTCATGTGACACATTTATCATAAACTTTTTTTTTGTGACATCAAAAATCCAAAATTATATCTTTTGTGACACATCTACCCCATAATTTTTTCCTTTTTTTTTTCCAAAAGAAAGTACTTGGCCGGCGAGCTCCATTGGCTTCCAAAGAAAATTTAGGGTAAATGTGTCACAAGAGGTATAGTTTATGGTTTTTTGTGTAAAAAAAGGGTAAATGTGTCATAATGGATAAAGATTAGGGTTTTTTGTGATATTAACACTAAAATTACTTAACTAAGCACCAAAAAGACTCTAATTTCAATCCAGCAACAAAGACCAAGCATTGAAAACAATATTATCAATATCACCATGACATAAACCATGCCCATTTCTACACCTAACCATCAGTTACCCAGTATCAAGGCAAGCAACCAATGGGCGCAGCACCAATCCAACAACAAGCAAAAGCAAGTTCCAAAGGAGATGCATTAATGCATGCCGAATCACACGATGAAAAATATTACTCAAATGAAACCATATTCACCAAAAAAAAAAAAAAGAACCAACCCTAAGCTGTGTTTTGCCACAACAATAAATAAGACAAAAACCCAATCCAGGCGCAAAATAAGGGGCACATCAGGGAGGGGAGAAGGACACTTGTAGTGTCCAGAAGTTATGTACGATAGTCACTTCAGTGTCAAAAGTTTTCACTAAATTATTTAAGTGCGAAATTGAAAAAAAATGATTACTTAAGTGCTAACTGTGTCAAAAAATGATGTGGCTCGCTAGAAGTGCAAAATCAACATTTCAAATAAAAAAATTAAAATATACTCCACGTGGTATTTTTAATTAAAAATTCTATTCAATGTGTCTTTTTTTATGGTATATGATTTTTTAATTTATTAAAATTAAATTTAAAAATAGTTTTAAAAAGTCAAAAAGGAGGGCACCTTGTCGAACCTTGGCCACACCTGTCATGGATTGGAGACCCTCGCTGACAGTCGGTGAGGGCCTCACATGCCCTCACCCAAATCTAGGAGAGGGTTACGGCCCTCCTCGAGTCGGGCGAGGGTCGTGGCCTATGGCCAGGGCCGGGCGTCGCCCACCCTCATGGTGTTTTGGCCGTCGAGCCTCGACCGTGCTCGCCGCTTCTTCACCTCCATTCAAGACAATTGACCGAGTGGTGGTGCACCCGGTTGCTTCTCATTCTCTCTCCAACTTTGCATGCTTAGTTGACAACGCAGGTTCAAGGGCTTGCAGGGGCCCTCACTATTTGTTGGCAAGGGTTGTCGACTCATGGTTGACATGGTCGAGGGTTGATGACCCCCACCGACCATCCCTACCCTCATTGGTGAGGGTGGGATGGCGGCGATGAGGGCTTGCCGTCCTTACCATTAGACCCCCTCTTTTTATTTTTATTTGTTGGAATTTCAATTATTATTATTTTGAATGATGATTGGGCTTCCGACAAGTCACGTTGGATTTCTAGCCAATGAAATCGGAGTTGTGAATGAAGTGATCATTTTTCTTTTGAAAAATTGGCACTTAAATGATTCGGATGAAACTTTTGATATTAAAGTGAGCGCCATACACAGTAGTTGTAGTGTTTTTATCCCTCAGGGGTGCAAATCCAAACACTAACTCAATTATTACAATCAAATCCTAATTGAGATAGATCTCTCCGACCCATAAGCCAGTAACACCCAAAGGACCACTAAAACAAATTCATGAAATTGCTTCGCTTACAGGAGGTGGGTTGCAAGTGAAAGCAAAAATATGTCCTACTTCATGTCAGAAACTCAAATAACCAAGAATTTTCTCATCGCAAAGATCAAATTTTGATGTGCGTGTGAGAGAGAACCTATAGAGAAGCAGTTGAGAGCGAGTGAGGCGAGAACCTACAGAGAAGCAGTCACGAGGGAGAATGAGTGAGCGACGAGTGGTTGAGTGAAGTTGAGCGCATGAGTGAAACAACAGATGAGAAGTGACGAGTGAGAGTTAGCAGTCCATAAGTGAAGAAAAGAACGTGAAGCAATTTAAGATATTAGGGTTTGTCTTTTAAAAGGGATAAAGTTGGGTTTCTATTAAGTTATTGAGGGCAAAAGAGCAAACTGAATAAATTTTATTAACTATTAGCCTCAGCATTCCGAAAATACTGAAATGCCGAAAGCTAGTTGTAGTTGCATTTGGCTTTCAGACTTCCCAAAGTTGGATTTCACCTCAAAATCAAAAGAAAATGATTGCCAAACACTCTAATATTTTCCCAAGGGGCTTTAGGACACAAAAGAGTTTTGAAAATGCCTAACCAAAAGCACCCACCTTGAGAGGAAATACTTAGTTGGAAGAATTATAGAAATAAAGATTCACATTTTAATGAACTCATTACACTTTTTTTTTTTGGAATAGTTGTCATTTAAGTCCTAAACATTTACCATCTTTGCCAATTCAATCATAAATCTTTTTTTTTTGTGCCGATTCAGTCCTAAACCTTTTGTAACTTTGTCATTTAAGTCATTTCAATGGATTTTGACTAGAAAATGCCTACGTGGCGCGATTGGACCTCACTAGCAACAACGTGGTGTGATTGGACCTTGTCGGCGACTACGTGATTTCTTCTCTCTTTTTTTTTTTGCCAACCACTTTGAAGGCCTCGCCTAGATTTGGGAAAGGGTGGGGTTGCCCCACTCGACCCTCGCTGGCCATTGGCGAGGGTGGCCAGCGGCTGGTGAGGGCGGCGGCAGCCTCCCTAACCCCTGCCGCCCTTGCCCTGGGCTGGTGAGGGGGCCATCCTTCAGAGTGGTTAGTGAAAAAAAAAAAGAAGAGAAAAAAAACCATGTCGTCGTCGGCGATGTCTGATCGCGCCATGTTGTTGCCATGTAGGCATTTTCCGATTAAAATCCGTCGGAAGGACTTAAATGGCAAAATTGCAAAAGGTTTAGGGTTGAATTTGCACAAAAAAAAAGTTTAGGACTAAATCGGTAAAATAGGTAAATGTTTAGGACTTAAACAGCAATTGTCTCCTTTTTTTGTTGTTGAACAAAACTCATGACATTGAATTGGACGAGCACGACATTCTAGTTGGAAGAAAGAAGGGTAGAGAATGCAATAGAAGTTCTTCCTTAAGACCAATCTCTTGCTATCTCAGAATTCTACGTGTTTGTATCAACCTCAAATGCAATCATATATATCTATGTAGATTTGACCAAAATTTGGTCCTGACTTGCATGTGATGTTAGAGGTTGGTTAATGCCGCATTAACTTTCGATGGTTGTCGATCACACCATATGCAATTTCGTGTTGGGAATGTATTTGCTCTTCGCCAAAATTGATCAATTTGCTGTCTTTCGACCTCCATGGTTTGAGACAGCCTGTGCAGGCCTCACAGGTTCCATGACCTATAAATAGAATTTACATAGGCTTAGTTTGTCAAAAATAACTGCATTTTTATGATTTTTTTAGAATTTCTTATTTATGTTTGAACACTTTATGAGGCTAATCGAAATGAAACTAATCAATATGGAATTTTTTTTTTCGAAAACAAAACAAAATAAAATGTTATAAATAATCTTCTCTGTCTTTTCCCATGGCATATAATTTGCTCGTGGACTGGGTGGCCCCTTAGGCCTAATCCCCAGAGTCGAATTACACGACTTCGGATAAGCAGTTTTCTTCTTGGATCAATCTAGGCACGATAAATTTTAGGGTTTAGGGGGTGGGACACTGTACTAGTGGCGGCCCTCGTCAATGGTTGGCCAGCGTTGCTGGTCACTAGCTAGGGCGTTGTGGCCCCGGCTAGCCTTTGCTGGATCATTGTTGGCCCTTTCCGACAATGGCGTGGTGTCAAGCCCTCGCTAGTTTTGCACTTTTTTTGAAATTATAAAATTTCTTTTTTTTTAATCTAAGTTAAATAATATAAAGATCAGAAAATCATATTTGGACTATAATGACGTTGTTTTGGCTTTATCCTTTATGTTTTAGCCATGTCAGTATCATACGTGAGAGAGAAAATAATAAAAAAGTTACGTCAACATTTTCTATTAGCTAATCTAGACGAAATCAACAAAAGGACTTCATCGCATTAATTTAACAAGTTTTAAAATTTGATTAAACTTTGGAAAATTGAGTAATATCAAATTTATGTCCGTGATAAGTTTTAGCACTTTTTATATACTTATCTTTTAATTTTACATGAAAACTTAATTTCCTTTATTCATGGGTAGGCTTGGAGGCTTAATTCGGCCCATTAATTAGGTTAATTTTAATGAATTTGATTAAGCTAATCTCCTCGATTCGGTCAACTACAATTGATTTATGCTCGGATAAGATACTTTAAAGAAATTAATGTCGAAGAATATCTACAAAATCAATTAAAAAAATGGCATTAGAAAAAGTCAGAAAGTTAATATAGCCGTCTTTAGACTTTGTCCCTTAAATCTGGTGGTCTTCAAAATTTACACAGTCCGATTGTATCTTGAGTTTGGCTATAGTCTGATTGTTGGAGGGTTTGCACGAATCTCCGAATCTGCTTTGAGATTATTCTACATACACAATTCAAAATAATGTCAATCCAAACATATATAAGTATCATAAAATGATACAACAACATGATTGAAATGAAATATAATAAGGAAGGCTTATATTTGACACAGTTTTCTTAAAACAAATTCGTCTCATCTTACATATGAGTTTACGCGAATGTCTATTTTCCAAGATATAACGGTTTGCAGTAACGAAGAATAAAGGTTCGAGGCTTTCGGTAAACTTGAACAACGTCTAAGTTGAACATCGTCTAAAATAGTGGAATGTAGGAAAAGCAGGGAAACAATGCTCTTTTTCTCAAAGAAATGCTCGGATTCGATTATAAAAGAATGAATGAGTCTTTTGAAACAAAATGTGAGGGAACCGTTTTTCGGCGATTAACTTAGCCATTACAAACGTTTCGGGATTAATTAGCTGATTAAATCAGCAGTTACAAATTAACAACGAATTAAGTGAACGGTTACAATATTAAATTCGTAATCTCCATCATTAATCTATTGTTACAAAACTTGCAATAGTTTTGAGTTGGAAAACATTATTCTAGAAGGCAAAACGTGGCTTGTTGCAAAGCCCATTTTTCAAGATTACATTTGTATACACGGGTCGCATGCTTGCACCCAATCTTAAGTTCATTGAAAACCGAATTTGCACACATAATGCTTGTGCTTTTAATGTTACCACTCCAAAAGAGCGTAATTATATATAAAGTACTCTCAAGCATTCTTTCTATCCTATGTGGGACTAGTGTTTGTCCACTTCCCACTTTCCAACACAAGTTGCTTTTCAATGTGTGATCCACTTGCAACTTAAGGGTATTTTTTGGAAAATAATTTCTCATTCACTCTAATTATTCTAAATTTCCAAGAATTACTCTCCTATTTGTTGACCCAGAGAGGTTAATCCTGAGTAGAAATCCAACATAAAATGCTTTCTATGAGATTAGTGGAGCATTTATTGCAAATTGTGCGTGCATCAATTGTCACACATCATATGGAATATCGGAACAAATGCTGTCAGACTAATTCATATAGAAGTATGCAAACTACCTCGTTTCGCTTTGCCAGCAAGCCAAAATCGCAAGCACGAGCCGGCAAGTGCCTGACGCTTGACTTAGTCAAAGATCGATGTAAGGCATTCTTCGAACTTATGATCTCGTAAAAGACGATGCCACCTCTTCGCTTTTAGGCCACTGCACTCTCGGCGATTAAGCCAGCGGACCTTTCTCATCCTCGTATTATGACCGCCACATTAGGTGGTTTGCGGATGTTCCCTTACCATCATACTAAATTCGACCGAACGACGCTACCATGATAATGAAATTTTCGTCCGATGACCCACGAATCCAATTTAGTGAGTGCGACGACAGGATGTAATATCATCGTGGAATTTAGGGCCGCCGGGTTACAGTGCTAAGATAAAGTACTATGTTCCACGAATCCCACCTTTTTTAGTGCACTTTACGTCTTGATTTGAAAGCACGTAGTGGTTTCATCCTCGACTTCCATTTTCCTTCCTCCATCTCTGCACATAATGGGAATGGAACATCAACGTCTGTCTGTCCATCTGTCTCTCTCTCTCTCTCTCTCTCTCAATTTTTGTTCTTTTGCCTTTGATTTTCACATTCTCTGGCATTGGGGTTTTATCTTTTAATGCGTCCGTTTTGTATTGAATTTCGTTTTAGTTACTTTAGCAAAAAAACTCAGGATCTGCTTGTTCGAAAAAAAAATTATTTTACAGAAATTGCTTCTGACTTTCCGGTGTTTAAATGACAGAAAATTTATTGATCTACGAAAAACGTTTTTCAATGTGTATTTATTTCACCGAAAATTTCATGATAAAGGAGAATTATTTTCAATGAAAATCATTTTTATTTTTCATTTCTTGATTTAGGAAAAGTGATTTCTTTTTCACCATAAAGTAGAGTCATTTTCGCCCAATCTAAATTTATTATTTTCGGTTCATGGAGAACATATATTGTAAATAAGTTAGCTTTCAGTTATCTAAACACCTGAAAGTTAGGAAATGCTTTTTCGGAAACAACTACCCTTCAAATAAACGGATACTCAAAGCACCTTGTGTTTTTTCCCTCTTTGGTAGCTAAGGGGGGACAATTTTTTTTTCGTGAAAATACAAGAACATCAGGGTTTCTCGTATGAATAACTCTTTTTCTCATCTTATTTAAATAATATGGAGAGAGAAATTACTTATAAGATTACCATAACCATGACTGCTCAACATTTGAAATTGATAAGCGTATAACCTATATTGTCTATAATAAACTCCTGCTTTTATAATAATGGAATTATTATTGTTATGGCTTGCTATGTTGGCATTGAACTTTTGGGAAGTGGGGCTTGGGGCCTTCAACTATGGAAGTGGGAATGCACCCCTTTACGTCTATACTTACACATGCCCATCTTAATTATGATTAATTGAGGGCAATTATCTTTGCTCTTACCTTTATTATAGGTTGGAGTTCAAAAGCACCAGCAGTTGCCTAATTTAATTGGCCTGGCAAGTCTCCTAGTGACTTTCCTTCTCAGAGTCCTTTAATAGCCACTTTGACTTGCTTTTTCCATGACTTGCCTCTATCAGACAAGTATAGTTGCAGAAGGAAAAAAAATGTAGCTCGAATAAAGGCAAGATTGTGGAGAGAAAAATGGAGCTTGGTTGTTTCAAGCAGAATCTCTTATATGCTCTTAAACATCAAGAAGAACAAGCAAAAGAAACCATCATCTCAAACTCCTGTACATGGGAATCTAAAAGTAGCACTTCGATGAACACGCACTTATCTTGTCTGGTGTATCCGTTGTTGGGGTTTTGTGACTCGCCATTTTGGCTAACACTTCTAAACCTCAATGTCCAACTCCAACTATCACTTCTAACAAGAGATATCGACTAATACAATCGTACCTAGCTAGCTAACCCCGCGGTAATTGCGCACTGGCCCTTCTGGCTCTAGTGGCGCAAGGGTAATCTGGATAGCCGGAGGGGGCGGCGACGGTGAGTGTGCTGAAGTGCTCGCCTGAGCACTGCTGCAGCCCACGATCTTCTGGCACGTTTCAATCAGGCAGTGTCTGCAGGTTGGGCACGAGGAGTGTGAGTTGAGCCATTTGTCGATGCACCGGACGTGGAACCCGTGGTGGCACTTGGGCAGGATCCGGACCCGGTCGTTGGCGGCGAATTCGGAGAGGCAGATTATGCACTCGGCGTCCAGCCCGGGCAGCTTCAACTCCGGTGAGTAGTTCACGACCGTGAAGGTCTTCAAGGCCTTCCTCTTCACCCCAGTGTTGGCTAGCCTAGCTGACGCGCTATGGCCACTGGTCTCCGAGGACACCAAACTGGAGCACCTCAGGGCACACCTAATGATGGAATTCAACCCTAGAGAGCAAATTAGCGCACACAATAGGACTGAGAGCACCATCACAACATTGGAGTCAAAGCTGCTGTCGTTAGGAGAGTAGGGTTCTTCATGGTGGCTACTAACATACGATGGTGGAGTTGCCATGTTTGGCGCTTCGTGAAGAGGGCCATGCAGGAGGAATCTCCTTGAGAAGTACATGTCTTGCAAGAGAGAGCCTTGGGAAGAGGAAGTAGAAGGAATCATCTCTTGTTTCGAAAGATGAAGAGGAAAAAATGAAAGGGTGGATTGACTTGAGCCTTTGGGTTGAGGAGGAGATTGGAATTGATTCCTTGGTAGTGGGTGCAAGAATGGACTATATATAGGGGAAAGTGTGAAAGTGGAGGTTTGGGATTTGCTGCTTGGGATCTATAATTTGTTGGGACAATTATTTAATTTTTGACCATAATATATTTTGAGAACATTCCGGTGGTTTAGGCCGGCACCAGGTTTTTTCTTTTTTAATCATTTTGATGTTGGATCAATCTTCATCTATTCGGATCCTCCACTGTGCCTCTTTTAAGGCTTGTAATGGGGCTTTTCAAATCAAACTGGGTTCAAGTGCCGACAGGGACCCAATGCCTGAAGAAGGGGGCAGGAACCTTCTCACTCTAGCTAAAAGAGCACCGTTCTTATATTTGTTTATTTAATATCAATATTTCTATATTTTGGTGGCTTTGAGATATAATAATTAAAAAAGGCAAGAATATGCCTATGCCAATCCTCCCCATGTCGTTTGGCCAAGAATTTCTTCTTATATGAGCACTACTTCATGAGGACGCATCTCTTTGCTTAACTAACAATTGATCATTTGAATTGCCAGGAATATAAAGAATGGTTTTTAAAACTTATTTAAAATAACATGTGAAATTTATGTCCCACATCGCTTAGGGAGGGAGTCTTGGGCTAGCTTATATGTGATACTCCGCTCTTGACCCACAAACAATGCGTTTTTCCGGGTTGCACGCTCGTGTGTGCTGAGGGCTGCGAGGATGGTGGACCCAAGAAAAAATAAAGCTGCAAGGGCTAGTGTGGGCCAAAAGCAAATAATATTATAGGTAGTGAGACTGAGAATGTTACAGAGTGGTATTAAAACTGACTTCCGACGGCATGTGATTACCATAGCGAGGATGCTGTGCCATTGATGAGGGGGAGTATAAGACATTCCTATCTCAGATCGCTTAGAGGGAGTCATAGGAGAACTTATATAGTGAGGTCTATCCTTAACTATCGACAACGCGTTTTCTCGAGTTGTGTGCTCGTGTGTGCCATTAAGGGCTGTGAGTATGGTGAACCTAAGAAAAAACAAAGTCGTGATGGCCACTATGGGTTCAAAGCGAATAATAATGTCGATGGTGAGGTAAATGACGTTATAGAGTGGTATCAGAGCCATAAGAATAGTGGATCCGAAGAGAAACAAATGTGTGAGGGCCAATGTGAGCCTTAAGTGGATAATATTGTCGGTGGTGAGGCGTAGGATATTATAGAGTGGTATCATAGCCGACTAGGAGTATGTGACATCCCTATCCCACATAACTTAATAAGGGAGTTATGGGAGAGCTTATATAATGAGGTTTACCTTTAACCACGTTTTCCCGGATTGTGTGCTCATTTGTGCCATTGAGGGTTGCGAATATGGTAGACCTAAGGAAAGCAAAGCCGTGAGGGCTAGTGTGGGCCCAACAGAGTGATGTCAGAGTTGACTCTCAACAGCATGTGGCACTGCTGAGGGCATAGCGAGGACGCTGGGGGGAGAAGGGAGTTTTAGGCTAACTTATATGTGATATTCTATCCTTGACTCATAGACAACACGTTTTCCCATATTGTGCACTCGTGAGTTGCCGCGGAGGCTGCAAAGATGACGGACCCGAGAAAAAACAAAGCCGTGAGGACCAGTAGGGCTCGAAACGGACAATATAATCGGTGGTGAGACAAACAATGTCACATAACATGACTCATCCCTATGAGGTATTTGAATATCGATCTATTCTTCAAAAAAAAAATAATGATTTATCATATTGCTTTGTAAATATATTTCGTTTTTTCTCTATGGATATTGACTCAATGATATGATTGGGGATTGATTTTAATATGGAAAGTTATATCCTTTATGTTTCCTTCCACTTCATATTAAGATTTTCCCATCCTATTGATTCGGTGCCTAAACATTCTATTAAAAAGTTCCAGAGTTGATGGCCAATTAGATAGACCCAAGATATTTTTTGACGTTTGATGAAGATCTCTTCACCAGAAAATCTCATAGGCCATCATAGTTATCAAGTTGACCATTACCATCATAGTTCGATGGGGCTGTGAAGACAACATACTTAGGAAGACGCTATGGAGGAATCGACGATGAATCCCTATTAAAGTGATTCAAATCCCTTGGGGGACGAGACGTGCCGATGTCATGTAAATTTTGTTAGGTAATAGATCATGTTTTTGGGTTTGCTGATGCACAACTATATCGATTGAGGAGAAGTTGACCTAGTCTCACATGTTTAAATAAAATTGTGCAAAAAGTCCTAAACCTATTCTATGGTGGCTAATTTAGTTCTAAATTTTTTTAATTGTGTAGATTTAGTAACATTTTGATGAATTTTTAGTATAATTTTTAGGATAATTTTGATTGGAAATCATTGTCTTGGACGCCATATATCCTACGTGACATGATCGGTGTTAAAGTAGATGATTTTTGTAATATTTTAATTCTTTTGATTTTTTCCTCTCTCTTTTTTTCCCCCTATTTTCCTCCGCCAATCACTAGGCCTTGGAATGGCTAGCAAAGGTCACAAGCCATAATCGAGGCCCGCTTAGGGTTAAAAAGCCCTCACAGTGTTTGGTAAGGCTTGACTCTCATCGTATTTGGAAAGGGCCATGACTCTTGCCTGCCACAATGAAAATAAGGAAAAGCACAAACAAAAAATTAGAATTTCTTAAAAAAGTTATCTCGCTAATGTTGATCATGCCACGTAAAACAACTAGCATTCATGTATTGATTTCCAGAAAAAGAGATTGATTAAAAAGAATATATTAATAAATTTAAAAAAAATTAGGATTAAATTGAAAAGTTTAGAACTAGACGAGATATGTACAATAAATTTAGAAACTTTTGTTGGTATTTTTCCTCATATGCTCAAACATGGGATGATGATTTGTTCAATACACATCCGAGTGAGAACGGAGTCATACATACAGTAATTGACAAAAGCTTGACAAACTTTTATGTAATAAATTTTCCTTCAAAAGTATTATATATCTTGGAATCGACGAGTTTAAAGTTTGTCTCAAGAACCTATAAGATAGATTACAATTTCTAAAGATTATTCTCCAAAGCGAGATGAAGATACACATGTAAAAACCTACTTAAGAAAAATTACGAGTTCTCACAATATAAATCTAGTATCCACAAGGTAGGGCAAATATCTTGCCCCCTTAGAACTGCATTGAAAACCTGCATACCCTTCGATATTAGTAACTAGTGATTTATCTAATTATCGAGCTAGTAATTAGTATTTACACTATATTGTCAATACATACTCTGATGAATTGCAAACCCTACTAAATGGTGTGACCTATCTTAAATATGGCAGTCGAAGAAAACTGAACATTTTTTTAACATCCAATAAGAGTTTACCACATCATCTGCCCAATGAACTTTTGTGCTCCTAAGGTTATTCTAACAAGTCAACATATGCACGACATACTAGTGTAGAAGACCAAGTTTTTACACTGTGATTGCCATGTTAGCATATTAGAATGACTTCATTATCATATACTTAGGCCTCGATAGATTAATCGTTGCTAAGCTGATACACAAACCAAACATGATATCATGGTTGTTAATTTCATCACTCCTTGATTATAATTGTACATTCGGAATCAGATTATAGATTAGGTGAATTAATTACATACGTGGGTACTAATTAAGACTTTAAAGAGAGAGCGAAACCCATCTTAAAGTATTTAAGTAACTACCCAAAACATTGCAATAATAGTGAATAACAAGGTGTCTTGCAATCAGGGTGAGGGTACACGTATGCCAATGCAAAGAGATCACGTTTTATTTTACTTGTAAAGGAAATCCACTGAAAAATTCACGAGTTGTTGGGAAGTAGTGGATTCAGACACATCCGAGATTGTTATCCATTCGGATAAAGATGCATATTGCCTAGGAAACCAGTGTAGGACTAGCAAATTGATTTGTTTTTATATGCCAACTGGGATACTCCTTTCTACCTCAAGCAGAGTCGGAGATTCATGATAAAAAGTGCAAAGCTCGTATCTTTAATACTTTTGAAAAGAAGCTATCTCTTTATGTGGGGAAAAGTGTAAAAAAAAGTGATAAATCTATTACATTTTTGTCAATTTATTCATAAATCGTTTAAAAATACCAATTTAATCCTAAACATTTAATTTTAGTGCAAGTTCAGTCATTTAAGCTAATTTTGACTGAATTATTGACATAAATATTGGTTGGCCTACGTGGCATCACCAGCATTGATGTGGACAAATTTTGATAATACCTTAATATTTTTTATTTCTTATTTTTTTTTTCATTCGTTTCTTCCTTTTGCTGGTACTTGGCCATCCGCCATTGCTTCTTAGCAGTGGCCGGTCACTTGGAAAAGTAAGAAGAAAGGGGGAAGAAAAAGATAGATAAAAAATTATTAAAAATTATCCACATTATTACTTGTGGTGTCACGTAGGTCAGCAGACATCAAAGTCAATAATATTCGATCAAAATTAGTTAGAATGACAAAATTGACACCAAGCCACAAGGTTTAGGCCTAAATTAACACTTTTAAAATGTTTAAGACTTAATTGGCACTAATACATTAGGTTTAGGACTTTTCTGACCCTTTTAATTCTTTATGTGAAGCTAAACACTACCATGGCATATTGATATGATGCCACCGCTTGTTCTGAAGCTTTAGCTAATGCTATCTAATACTAAATGTATTGGTTGATTGTACTAGATGGAAGGAGATATTACAAGCATTACACCGAATTATTCTCCTAATTCGCATTAGTTTTCTTGATACTTTTGGTCTCTTTATTCTAATTAATTAAACAAATGATCATTCCTAAATTTTTCCAACTCGAAATTGTCTATGGTTACCAATTGCATATGATGATAGTCCATGTGTGTAGTCTCATTCGCCCTATCAATTTAAGCTTTTGGGTTGTACTATCTAGCATGGCATTAGAGGCATATTTCCCCATTTTCTAGTATGTCTCCATCACCGTTAGGCAAATTACGCATACTACTATTTATCCTGCTTTCACATGAGAGATAGCATTGAAAGATCTCACATCATTTGATAACAGAATTTATGTGCTCTTTATATACATATTTCCAATCAAGTCCCATGTCGAGCTTGGATTATAAAACATGATTACCAAAGTGCCAATAAATGAAACGAGTGAAGCAAATCCCTTCTTTAACTCGATTCACTAGCCCAACTACTCAAACCAGACTTGAACAAAAAAACCAAACAATCAAGCTGAGGTCAGGTGATGTACAAGTGTAGTTTACATGTGATGTTGACTCCTTCTCGCATCTCTACATAAGTTCTCTTACTTTGATTATTAAACCTTTTGGACCTAAAGTTCGAGCCGCCTTCGGCAGTACAACGTTGTAGATCGATCTTTTTTTTTTTTTTTGGCTCTTTTCTTTTTATCCGAGATTGTTCTTTCTGGACCACGCTGAATCAGAAACTCACCAAAGCAAATGGCTCCAAAAGGTGATCTAAGGATCGGTAATTCTAATCAAGAAAGTCGATTTCTTCAATGTCCTCTTCAATGTCCTGTAGCTGCCTGCATCTCTTCTTCCATCATGCTTGTAGCTGTCCCATTAATTTACATCTTATCTTCATTCAAACACCAAATTATTCGATTTGCTTGTGCGATGTAGGATCCAGCGAACAACCCAAACAAATAGATCGCGGGTAGATCCGACTAATTAATTGGTCCCAAATCCAACCCATGCACAACTTGCTCGATTTGCAACGTGAGATTATGACGACAGTACTTGCTACTATCTTCAGGCGGCTCTCTATCGCATGACAAAATCTCTTGGATTATATCGAAAAGGAAAAAAAAAAAAAGGAGACGTCTTGGCTAGTAATTATTTAGGTCAAATTGGAGTTGTTAAAGGGTTGATTTGAGTTGATTTGTGCTTTCTCGCCGCCAATTCATGCATTTAGAGTCCTGCATGAAAGCACAAAATAATCTATTAACACGGAAAAACTAAAGCGCCAGAAATGGATATGATTGATTATGAGTAAAAGTTGCTGTGCACAGTCAGTAAAGCATGTGGGAAATACTAGTTTAATAAATACTATGAAGTCTTTTTTTTTTTATCTAAGCTTAAAGCCATGCTGTTTTTATTGTTTGAAAATGAAAGAAATAGTTGATTTGTTAACTACTACAGAAGGAGCACTACACGGATGCATATCTACTTGTGGGCTGGAATTCACTAGGAAACATCCATCTTGTTGCTAACAAGGGGACCACAAAAGGGAGAGATATCGATCCATTTGTTTGGAGATCGTAATAAATCTAAGGTGAAGACCACGTGGTATTGCTTGACTGGGTCAGCTTTTTGTGCACTTATCAATCGGTCAAGAGGAAGATTTGTGATCGGAATCGGTGGCATCTTGATCTGGGAAAGTGACGCCAGATAATGAGGAAAAATCAAGCCAGATAAAGGGAACGACAATTGAGAGCCTCCGGAAGGTTTTGGAAGACTCTCGAGCTAGGGTTTCTCTCATTCGCCTGTACCATGCAGCTACAGAAGACTTGTAGAGATAGGAGACGACTGATTTGTCTCTAAACACGTTTTTCTTGTTGGGGGTTCAAATTGGCAAATTACAATTATATATTGGTATTTAAACCCTGTTTAATAAGCCGTCGAGAAAGTTAGTATATTGAAATCGAGGATTTATTGACACTAGAAAATAAACAATTTTTTTTATTATTATTGACAAAGTGACAGTCGATGAGAGGAGAGTTTAGAGGAAAAAAAAATATCAATGAATTAAACAACCAACAACACAAGATGTGAAAGTTATCAGTGAGGGATTTCATCGAGATTTAAGAAATTGATTGACAAAGTCATAGACGGCGAATAATCAAAACAAAAACATAACTACTGGGTGGTTATACTTATTTCCTTTAGGATTTTTACAACTTATTCTAGATAATTGTCGTTAGACAATATGAGATCGTGCAACTTCCTATACCGATAATAGGCTTAAGAAGTTATTTATATATTTAACTATACTAATCGTAGTATGTAATTGTCTGTAGAAGGTTATAAATGCCCCAAGTATATTCATTGTCGAGGATCCTCTAATGAATCAAAGAAATCAACCTTCTTTTGTAAAGTTTTTCTGCAAATTTATCTTTCATATTTGCTTTCTTAGATTTTACATCACTGGTAATGATTATTTTTTTTGGTAAATGTAAGTATTATATAGATTTTACCATGCAAAGCTGTACAAGGCGTATGTCTTGGTATCACAAAACTCGCTCTCAACACTACAATAGATGTGTGAGTGCAAGGTTACCAAGAAAGCAAAAGTACATCCAAATAAAGATGCCTAAATACATCATCTAACCGATGGAAGGCCTAAACAGTGGCCACAAAAGCCAAATGGCTAGATCGACATAAAAACTCTAACTAGTGAAAACTAAATAAATCAGCTATCACAAAAAATGGAGGGGTCAATCTGCCACCTCTCCTGAACCCGCTTATTGCGGGGGGTGTCAATAACAGGCTGGAACAATCTGGCTCTGTCTCTGACCATCATGATAAGCTTCGTCTTCATGGCTGGAACGAAGACTCGGCAATTACGGAATAAGGCGTCATTCCGTGTCTTCCATATAATATGGCATAGGGCTCCCAGCGAGAATCTGGCAATACTCTGATGGAAGTGATTGCCAGATATATGTCTGATAGCCCACTCAAGAGTCTCCTGCCACGATCCCTGCCTCCAAGAAATCTGACAATTCTGGGCCCAGAAGGATGCAAGCCCAGTAGTGGCACGACATCCAAAAAAGAGATGATCTATGGAATCCGGCCTAGCATGGCAGAAAACACACGAACCATCCTCTATCCTACCAGAAGATAACAGGAATACCTGGGTGGGTAGCGTGTTTCTCGTCATGATCCACAGGTGGAACTGATGCCTCGGAATGATCGCTTTGTTCCAAATGAATGAAGACCATGGAACTCTCGGACCCGTCGGACGAATAACACTCCATGCCGATGCCATAGAGAAAGTGCCGGAAGAGTCCCCCAACCACCGAAAATAATCATGTCGGTCAGACAAAACAGGAAGCGGTCCCAACTCATGCAAAATAGAAGGATCCCGTCCTCGAGCCACAAAAAGATCGGCCAGCGTGGCCTTCCTAGATAGGCCAGAGCGGTAGATGTCCCGGTCGGCATATAAAGTGTATAGCAGACCACTGTCATGCCAGTGATCAAACCATAATGAGATAATCCTACCATCCCCAACTCCCCATCGGAACATATGCCTGAACTCTTGCCCAAGCGCAATAATCCTCTTCCAGGCCCATGAGCACAAAGTCGGTCGCTTCGCTACCCAAAAACTACGTCTACCAAGGAAGACCGAGTGAATCCATCTACACCACAGAAACTCCCTATCCACAAAGAGAGTCCATATATGCTTAAGCATGGCCACCCTATTATTCTCTCTAAGGCGCCTAATACCTAAGCCCCCTTCCTCCTTGGGTAGACATACGTCCACCCATGCTACCTTGGCTCCCCCTGGTCCAAGATCAGGGCCTTTCCATAGGAACTGCCTAAGTACTCGCTCAATCATCTCTATAACTGAACATGGCAACATAAATACTCCGGACCAGTAGACCTGAATAGCATAGAGGACTGACCTGACAAGCTGCAGACGTCCCGCGAATGATAAGAACCTCTGAGTCCACGCCTGCGCCCGCCTCGTGATCCGATTGACTAGGGAGACACAATCTGCCTTCCCCAGCCTACCCGATATCACCGACACCCCTAGGTAACGGAACGGAAGGGCACCAGTCCTGAATCTAAGTAGGTCCACAATAGCTCCCCGGATATCCTCCGACCCTCCTGAGATGTAGACCTCGCTCTTCTCCAAGTTCTGCTCCAATCCCGACCATTGAGAGAACATGGTGAAGGCCTCCTTCATAAGTCCCACCGAAGCCACGTCCGCTCTACTAAATAGTAGTACGTCATCGGCAAAGAAGAGATGAGTCAGCCCAGTCGACCTACACCTCCAATAATGTTGATACCCCGGTAACGCCGCCTGCCTCGCAATAATGCCAGAGAATACCTCCATGACCAGAGTGCATAGATATGGGGAGATGGGATCTCCCTGCCTGAGACCTCTCGAGCTAGAGAAGAAACCCTTAAGCTCCCCATTAATAGAAATGGAGAATTTAGGGGTTCTAACACAAGTCATGATTAGTGCCACCAGGTAATCCGGAAACCCAAAAGCAACCAATGTGGACTCTAAGAAAACCCAATCAACCGTGTCATAGGCCTTCCTAAAATCCACCTTTATAGCACACTTCGGGGAGTACGGCTCATGATGGAAGCCACAAAATAGCTCCTGGGCTAACAAGATATTATCACTAATACGCCGGCCTTTTACAAAGGCATTCTGAGAGGGACTGATGATCGATGGCAACACCGACGCTACTCGATTGGCTAGCAACTTAGTGATGCATTTATAAATGGTATTACAACATGCAATGGGCCTATAGTCGCTAACTGACGATGCATTAGGGACCTTGGGGACTAGAGTTATGATAGTGGTATTAATCTATCTCAACAAGCATCCAGATCTCAAGAAAATCCATAATAGCAACAGTAACCAGTGGCCCCACTATGTCCCAAGACTGCCTAAAGAACTCCACCGTAAATCCATTCGGCCCCGGAGCTTTCCCCGAGGCAAGTGAAAACAGGGTAGTACGTATCTCTAGCTCAGTAAAAGGACACGATAGGCTACTAACCTGGTTATCCTCCAGTGTGCGGGAGAGGACCGCCCTAATATCCTGAGGAGAAGGTCGATCCCGTGGTCCCGTAGAAGAGAAGAGGCGCTCATAGTATGAGACGAATACATCTCCAATCCGGTCCGGCTCCGTCATCTGGTCTCCTTGCTCATCCACTACCGAGATAATCCTATTCCCGAGCTGCCTATTCTTCACCGTCTAGTGGAAGAATTTGGTGTTCTGATCTCCATCCTTCAACCACCTGATACGAGACTTTTGTCTATAGAAAGCCTCCTCCTGTAGTCTGAGTGTGGAAAACTCCACCGTGGCATCCCTCTCCTCCTGGGCAAGGGCCGTACTGAAAGGATCCTCCTGAAGGGATAGCTGCA
This sequence comes from Melaleuca quinquenervia, assembly GCA_030064385.1. Lineage (NCBI taxonomy): Eukaryota > Viridiplantae > Streptophyta > Magnoliopsida > Myrtales > Myrtaceae > Melaleuca > Melaleuca quinquenervia. Next base: position 17,570,549 of record CM057726.1, read on the forward strand.
CCATACTAAGCCGCTCCCGAGCTATCCTTGTGCGGTTGGAGATATCTGAGTAGGAACTGGTAATGATTATTCCTAGTACCATACTTTAGAATTCCTTATCATTATCTTTTCTGTCCGAAGTCAACAAATAACCATTTGCAACCTTTGTCAGTTCATATTGATCCATCCATATTCTTGAAGGATATTTCACAATTTTTCATGAAATATCTTTTTGGCACACATAGTGCGGTGGGTTTTGCTGACTTTGGGAAGCTATGATGGCCAGAACTAGAAATCAATAAGAGTTCGAATGATGCTATTGACAACAAACAACAATCCAAGCCACAAACTGGTAATGAAGTTGCTGCATATTCCGAATCTTCACCCACATGAGAGCTTAGAAGAAAATTGACGCGAATGAGTTGATCCTTCAAGGTATTTTACTAACGATTATTAAGGAATATCTCTCCAAATTTCAATATGGGGTCTAACATTAGAGGATTGCTTGAAAAACAACAGCATGGTATGGCTGACTCTGTTGTAATTCACGTCTCAAAAGTGATCAAACCAAGGATCATCAATGTTGTGAATGATGATCTGTCTAGGGCTAGGACCATCCAATCAACCACTACCATTCCAAGCAAATCAGAGGTAACAAGGTATCTTCTTCGCCTCTGTCTATTTATTGATGTTAATAACTTTGGTTAGAAGAGTCAAGCCCCGGCAAGAAATATAATGCCCGAGTCTTCTAATCAAAGCAAAAACATCAAACAAAATCAAATTAATGTTGGTCAAAATAAACAAAATGGAATAAAAAATTTTGTGAATCAAAAGAGTTGATAAAGTGTATTAACGTCAAATGTTAAAAAATATAAGGCTAATTGTTATACCGTGCCGATAGATGATCCTATAAGACCAGCATCACCTCCTTTTGGTTTGGGGGGGGGGGGGGAGATGGTGGACTAAATCCACAATTGAACCGATCGGAATTTATCGAAGTAAGTTAGACAACAATAAGGACTATAGAGGGGTAATATTATACTTGTTTACTGGAAACCGCACCTTGAATGGGTCTATAATCAACCTTTTTCCTAGAGGCCTAAAATCAATAACCTTGCCATGATCTTAGGCAAAGATGAACAATCGACCATTGAATGCATTAGTCGATTTATAGCCCAATATAGAGAAGTATGGACGAAAGAGTTTTTAAGGCTTAGGTTATATCCCTTGTCTTTGTCAATAATTACTTTCACTTGATACGCTAAACTACCACCCAATTCTATTGGTAATTGGGCTGAGATGGATAGGCAATTCCATTTTCGATTCTATAGAATGATACTTGATATATCATTTGTTGATTTTGCTAGACTTTGCCAATACAATGATGAGTTTGTCAATCAGGTTCTTGCTCGATTCAAGGAGGCAAAAAATACTCACCTTACTTTATCCTTAGAAAAAAGAGTTTGCAAATTCGACCTTCAATGGATTGATTCTCGATGTTAGAGAAAAATTCAAAAGTCAAGACTTTGGTGATTTATTTTAATAGGCAATGAGAGTGTATAAGCAATTTTTATAAGAAGAGAGAAAATCCAAAATGAATACTTTACAGTAAATGTTGCTGCAATGGAAATTTTTTATTCAGAGTTTGAATCTGCCATAGATAAAAATATTTAAACAACTATGGGAAAAATGGCTCTTGAGAAGCCTTCTATTTGTGGATCCTTGAAGCTTGACAAAAAGGGGGAAAAAACAATGGCTAGGGTTAAACACTCAAGTTTAGCTGCTTGTTATTATCAAATCGAACGAAATCTTTGACTTACTTTTGGAAGAATGGGCTAATTAAATTAAGTAAAGGCCACGTAAAGAAGATTTAGTTAAAAAAAAGTATTGCAAGTGGCGTCATTGATGGAGCCATGACACTATTAATTGTGTAGTTCCGAAGAACACTATTTAGGAGGCCATCCGATAGGGAGAAAAATTAAATTTGCCAAATGATTAATGGCTCTTGATAATTAGTTTAAAAGAATCAAATTACTGATGCTAAAAAATGATGAATATTTTTTGTTATGATCAGTAAATGATGAAGTTAGTCAATGAGGGTAGTGTTCGATGAAAAGAAATTACCTTCAAGGAAGAGAACAATCGCCAACAATGTGAAAGTTATCGACATCAAGACTTAGGAAGTTGATTGATGAAGTTATTAACAGTAAAATAAGCGTTGTTAGATAATATGAGATTGTGTAACTTTTTGTAAACGTCAATAAGGTCAAGAACTTATTTCTTTATTTAAATTTAGTATATGTCGTATGTAACCATCTATAGAGGGTTAAAAGTGCCCCAAATTCACTCCTTGTAACCCCCAATCAATCAAAGAACTCAACATCCTTCTGCAAATTTTTTTTCACTTTCGTACATTTTACATTACTAGCAAAGATTGTCCTCATTGTCGTACTTGTAAATTTTTTTTATCATTTATATTCTTATCCAAGATCAACAAAAGACCATTCGCAGCCTTTGTTGATTCATATCAATCCGTCCATATTCCTAAAGGATATTTCATCATTTTTTATGAAACAAGATTGTTATAATATTTTGATTGACTAACCTCTAACGGTAGATGCAACAGGAATTGCAATTACCTTTAATGTGGTTCGTTTGGTCGGTTATTTCCTAGGTTTTGGCCCGTGCCTCACTTGATCTAGGTGACGTATATCAAATACGGCTTCTACAACATAGATTTAAAATTTGATCACTCTCTCACTACATTTACTCTCCTATTAACTTTGATGTAACAATTGTAGAAATGGTGAGCAAAATTGGCTTTACTATTATTAAGGGTGCGTGCAGGCGACATTTGTTTCCAAAGCACATCCTTAGTGCGCCCTCACGGCCAAAGGTCTCATTAGAAATTGAACATCATAGTCGTAATGACCTTGAAGCAAGATCAAATAACTTAGCTACCTCAATATTCTTAAACTCACACGAGTTCAAGCATAGCTGCCACTACTGATAAGGATGTGACTGACCTAACTTAATTTGAAAATTTTAATGACGGGTTACATGTTTAATTTGCATGCAGTAGTCTTAAACTCACACTAAGTTTAATTTATCATGTTTAATTTACATGATAAGGATGCTACCTCAATATTCTTAAACTCACACGAGTTCAAGCATAGTTGCCGCTACTGATAAGGATGCGACTAACCTAACTTAATTTGAAAATTTGAATGAGGGGTTACATGTTTACTTTGTATTTAGTAGATCGCATATGATTACTGTGAGATCCCTGTCCCATATCGCTTAGTAAGAGAGTTTTAAACTAGCTTATATGTGATACTTTGCCCTTGACCTGCAGGTACGCATTTTCTGGGTTCCGCTTTTGTGAGTTGCCGTTGAGGGTAGCTAGGATGGTGGATTTAAGAAAAAACAAAGCTGTGAGGGCTAGTGTGGGTCCAAAGTGGACAATATTTGTGAGATCCATATCCCACATTTCTTAGGGAGGGAGTTTTGGGCTAGCTTATATGTGACACTTCGCTCTTGACTCACAGACAATGCATTTTCCCGGGTTGAGCTTGTGAGTTGCCGCGAAGATGGTGGACTCGAGCGAAAACAAAGTCGTGAGGGCCAGTAGGGTCTAAAGCGGACAATATTGTCGTTGGTGAGGCAGAAGACGTTACAAAGTGGTATGAGGCCCGACTCCCAATGGCATGTGGTGACCATAGTAGGTACTCGTGGTGCTGCTGAAGGCACAACAGGGACGGTGTGCCATTGATCAATGGGAGTATGTGAGATTTATGTCTCATATCGTTTTGGGAGAGAATCCTGGGCTAACTTATAGAATGATATTTTGACATTGATACACAGACAATGCATTTTCCTAGGTCGCACATTGTGAGTTGCCGTGAGGATGGTGGACGTGAAGAAAACAGAGCCATGAGGGCCAGTGGGACCCAAAGCCAACAATATTGTCGATGGTGAGGCGAAGGATATTACAATATTGCTAGTGATGGGGCGGAGGGCGCTACAGAGTAGTATTAGAGCCAACTCTTGACAGCATGCTCGCTGGTGCCATTGAGGGCACAGCAGGGATGCTGTGTCATTGAGGAGGGGGGTAGTATGTGAGATTCCTGTCCCACATCGAATAGGAAGGGAGTTTCAGGATAGCATATATGTGATACTTCGCCTTTGACCCATAGACAACGCGTTTTATCAGGTTGCACACTCGTGAGTTGCCGTCGAGGGTCGCGAGAATGATGGACACAAGGAAAAACAAAGCCGTGAGGGCAAGTGTGGGCACTAAACGAACAATATTGCCAGTGGAGGACGCTACAATTACTCAAATTAAACTCGCGTGTCATGCCCGCCATCTTATGATTAATCAACTTGTTGATGTGGTATATGATCCTCATTTTGGTATAGTTATTGATGAGATACCAAACATGCTTGCTGGACAATATTCTATATTTTTAGGATGAGTGCATTGTTGATACGCCATCCTTACACTTACTCTAGGTAAAACCAAAGGATTCTGGCCACATTATTGACAAACTTTTTGCCAACACAAAGAAGCTTTATCACAAAAAGAAAAAGAGAGTTAGTGAAACAAATATTTGACTACATAGGTGATTCGTGAGTTATAAAATACCTCACTAATCTCGTGGGTTCAAGCAGTTTTAGCAATGTTTTTTTTTTTTCCGTCTAGCTGCCTTTATTTCACATATTCATGTAAAGCATGCATATAGTTAAGACACCTCCTGAACTTAAAGGACACTATTCCAGTGCGAAGGTTTTGCGTAGCAGACTTTGCATGCTCTTTTTATTTCTAATTTTGTGGGCCAATAGACTTTTGCATACTTTAATAAAAGGGATGAGAGCAAAAGGCGAACGCTTGATTGTTATCAAAACTTAAGGTTGAGAAAAGGAAAAATATAAACCCTAGCTGTCAACTGGGAAAGAGAATCACGAATTCTTTTACATCCTTTAACTTATTAGGAAAGAAGACCGGCTGCATCTACATGAGCATGTTCACTCCTGTTAAGTGTCTTATCTTGGCGTGAAGGGCTCTTCTAGAGAACCCAAATCAAGTTCTCCCTTCAACGACAGAGAGAATGCAAGATCGTGCATATGAAAATTTGAAACGCTACGACTGAACTTACGACCGACTATCAACGACGATTGGAAATGGTTTAGCGTTTCATTTGCTATATAACGCTTAGAACTGATGCTCAGAACGTCTAGGACTCCTATTGCACACGCCCTGAATTTGTAATAGGATTAGTCTTTTTTAATTCCTGATGTACAGCTAAATCTAAAAGGAGCACTTTGAGGAACAAAAGCACACTTATCTTTTGTGCTATTTCACTTGTTGGGTTTTGTGACCCACCATTTTGGCTAACAGGCTGTGCACCGCAATATCCAACTCCAACTAAGATTTTCCTGACAAGATAGATCAACTACTCTGACCTCACCTAGCTAGCTAACCCCGTGAAAATTGCGCACTGGCCCTTCTGGCTCTTGTGGCGCGAGGCTAATTTGGACAGCCTGAGCGGGAGAAGACGGTGATGGTCCTGAAGTGATTGCCTGAGCGTTACTGTGACCCACGATCTTCTGGCATGTCTCGATCAGGCAGTGCCTGCAGGTTGGGCATGAGGAATGCGAGTTGAGCCACTTGTCGATGCACCGGACGTGGAACCCGTGCTGGCACTTCGGCAGTATCCGGATCCGGTCGTTGGTGGCGAATTCAGAGAGGCAGATTATGCACTCGGCGTTTAACCCAGGCAACTTTAATTCCGCTGAGTAGTTCACGACCGGAAAGGTCTTCAAGGCCTCCCTCTTCACCCCGGTATTGGCTAGCCTAGATGATGAATTATGGCCATTCGTGTCTGAGGACACAAAACTGGAGCACCTTAGTGCACACCTAATGATGGAATTCAACCCCAGGGCGCAAATTACTGCACACAATAGGACTGAGAGGACCATCACAACATTGGAGTCCAAGCTGTCGTCGCCACGACTGGAAGGGTCTTCACGGGTGCTACTTACATATGATGGTGGAGTTGCCATGTTTGGTGTATGGTGAAGGGGGCCATGTAGGAGCAGTCTTCTTGAGAAGTACAAGTCTTGGAAGGGAGAGTCGACGGAAGAGGAAGCAGGAAAAGGCATTCGTTTTCGTGAAAAGTAAGGAGATAAGGGTGTGTGGATTGAGACAGAGATAGGAATCTGGGTTCAAGAATGGAGTATATATAGGGGAAAGTGCCAGGGGAGGGTTTCAAATTTGCTTTTTTGGAGCCATAATGTGTCGGGACAATTCTTAAATTTTTGACAATGATATATATTGTGAGAGTCTTTGACGGGTGAGCCCGAATTAATTTGTCTTCAAAATGTATTGACTACTCTGCAATCGATATGTTTCAAGGTGATTTCGACAAACTATTTAGTACAGATTATGAGTTCTCACAATACAGATCTAGTTTCCCAATAGGTTGGGCAAATATCCCGCCTCCCCTAGAATTGCACTAGAATCTGCGCACCCTTCGACATGAGTAACTAGCGATTCTTTAGTCAACGAGCTGGTAGCCAAGTAATGATGGAGATATGTTTTTGGGCTATGTTGTAAGCGAACTTTTGGTCAGATTGTGCCTCAAATGTGCTTATGCTCTCTACAGTCTTCACGTCGGGAAAGAGAACCCATTATAGCATCATATGATTCTTAACTTTCTATATTTTTTTTCTAGTTTTTAAAAGATAAGCAGCGACTCATGCCACCTAAAGGGAGGAATTAGAACTCTCCTTTAGTAATTTGTATACCCTAAGTACTAAGAAGAATCAAGAGAGTGGCAAAAGTAAATGATTAGTCGTATCTGTGCAATAAAAGTAAATATGAAGACCTCATTTATCTTTAACATAATTAGAGATCAAATCTCACACATAAAGTTCAATTCTTTTTAGAGTCCTTTTCATCACTTCTATTATATATATTTTCACACTTTAATTTTAGGTCAAAATTTAGCCTACGCAAGAATAATTTGCATCGGTCTTGCGAAATGTTACGCACATATACTAATGCAACGAGATTTTTTTTTTTTTTTGCCTTATAGAAGGAGTCACCGAGAAATTCACAAGTTGGTGGAAAGCCGTGGATTCAGACACATCCGGGACAGTTATTCATTCGGACGAAGATCATTGCCTAGGAGATCAATCTAGGACTAGCAAGTTGATTTGTTTTTATATACCAACTAGGACACTCCTTTCTACATCAAGCAGAGTCAGAAATTCATAATAAAAAGTGCAAGCACATAAGGATATCTCCTTTTACAAAAGAGAGATCTCTTTACGTGAAACAAAACACGGCGGGTAACAAGATGATATCATGTCATCGACCTGATCTTAGATCTGATTTTGATCGATATCCTATCATTTGTCAACATCACTTGTTCCGAAACTTTAGCCAATGCTAGCTAATACTAAATGGATTGGTCGATGTAGCTAGATACTATAAGCGTTAAATGTAAAATTTCTCCTAGTTTGGTTAGTTTTCTTGATAATTTTGGGGGGGTTTTTTTTTCTGATTAGTTAAGCAAATGATCCCCAAATATTTGGAAACCCAACTCGAAATCCTCTCTAGTTACGAATCGCATGTGATAATAGCCCATTTGAATACTTAGGTAACATATACACTTCGCTTCACAATGGAGTTTACATACTTGTTTTATACATGTAATCTCCATCTACCTATTATTTAATTTTTTTTATTGGTTTTTCTAATACGGTATCAAAGGCAAGTGTCACCCTTTCCGCATGTGTGTCCATCGCCATTCGTCAAATTCCACGTGCCACTCTAAATCCGACTTGCAAGTGAGAAAGGATGTCGAAATATCCAACATTGTTTACAATGAGATTTATATGTTTTTTTTATGTAAATGTGATTTTCCTACACCTAAACTCTATATCAAGCTTAGTTTTTTTTTTTATCTTGATCACAAAAGTGGCTATAAATGAAATGAGTTAAGCGAGCTCCTGCGTTGCTCGAACTACACTAACTAGACTTGAACTGAAATACAGACAATCGAGCTGAGTTCTGGTGATTCGCAAATGTAGTTTACATGTAAGGTAGACTCCGCCCCGCATCTCTGCCCAAGTTGTCTTCCTTTGATTACTAAACCTTTTGGACCTAAAAATCAAGCAATCTAGGTCGGCACAAAGTTCATAGTTCGATTTTTTCTCTTATTCTTTCGGGCCACGCGGAATCAGAAACTGACGAAAGCAAGTGGCTCTAAAGTTGGTTTGGAGATAGACCAATTCTAATTAAGAAAGTCAATCTCCTCAATGTCCTCATTAGGCGCTCAACTGGAAGCCACGAGCTGTTTCACTTTACATGAAGTTCCAAGTCTCTACCTGTAAGCCTATAGCTGCCCGTATGTCTTCTTCCATCATGCTTCTAATTATCCCATTAATTTACATCTCATCTTTATCCAAACTCCAATTTATTCGACTCGTTCGTAAGATGCAGGATCTGGAGTTGGAACCAAACAAATCCATCGAGATTAGATCCGAGAATCCAATGGTCCCCCTCTCTCTTTTTTTGTTAGGAAACACTTGACCAGCCTTGATATATCAATTTAATCCCCACACATCTTGCTTTATTTGCAATCTGAGATTCATAAAGATAGCACCTGTTCTACCTTCGTGCGGCTCTCGTCCACAGCCACAAGAATATCTTGGATTATTATGAGAGAAAAAGAGACATCTTGGCCAGTAATAATTAATGTCAAGTTGTTGTTATAAAAAGGGTTGATTTGAGTTGGTATGTGCTTTCTTGCCGTTAATCCTTCCATTGAGTATCCTACATGCAAATATAAAGTAGTTGATTAAAACAAGAATTAAAGTTGCAGAATGGATATGATTGATTATGAGAAAAAGTTTCTGAGTACAGTCAGGAAACCAAGTGGGGGGTACTTGTTCGATAAAAAATAATGAACTTTAATTTATTTATTTAAGGAAATCAAAGTGAGGGTAAGCTTAGAGACATGCTGTTGTTTTTATTAATCTAAGAAAAAGAGATGGTTAATTTGTTAACTACTACAGAAATAGCACTACTTGGATGCATATCTAGTTGTGGGGTGGAATTCACCAAGGGAAAATCCGTCTTGTTGCTAACAAGGGGACCACCAGAAGGAGAGATATTGATCCATTTGTGTGGAGATTTTGTCAAATCTAATGTGAAGCACGTGTTGTTGCTTAACTGGGTCAGCTGTTTGTGCACTTGTTAATCGGTCGCGAGGAAGATTATGATCCTCATTCGATGGCATTTTGATCTGTGAAAGCGACACCCGCCAATAAGGAGAAACTCGGCTAAAGAGAGGGAATGAAAGTTGAGAGAGCCTTGGGAAGTTTTTGGTGAAACTCTTGAGCTAGGGTTTCTCTGTTACACCTAATGCATTCTGCTTCAAAAGACTTGTCGAAAAAGGAGACGTTGATTTGGCTTAGAACACTGTTTTTCTTCCCTGTTAGGTGTTTAATGGGCGAATTGTATATGCTCCCAAGAAATTCAATGGTCTATAAAACGCCGCTAAAAATAAAATTAACACCCTTTACATTATTCGTTTGACTGGCTATTTCTTAAAATTTGGCACATGCTTCAATGGATTATTTGAATGAGATCAACACCATACATATTAAAATTGGGTCATTTCTCCTTGTGTTTACTCTCTTATTAAGCTCGAGGCAACAATTTCAAGTTTGGTAGGTGAAAATTAGATTTACTACAATAATGTACATGCAGGTGATGCTTGCTTCCGAAGCACGTCCTTATGGCAAAAAGGTCCCTTTAGATATTTAATCTCCTACGCTTATGCACACACTACATATACAATTAAATAACATTATATCAAATAGCCTAAGTGTATCGATGTATATACACTCATACAAGATCCATTGCTTCTGTTGCTACCAGCGAGGATACAATAGATTAACTTAATTTGAAGAGTTGAATCAACGGATAATTGTTTAATTTGGTTGCGGTAGATCATATATCATGCCCGCCGTCCTGTAATTAACTGACTTATTGATGAAGCATATGACACTCATTCTCGCATACTTATTGATAAGATATCAAACATACTTCACAGACTATTTTTTTTATGTTGTTAGGATGAGTATACCGCCCTTATGCTTATTCTACCTATTCGAAAGGATTCTGGGGACAGCAATAACAACCCTTTTGTCAACTCAATTAATCTTATTAGAAGAAAAGAGAGAGAGAGAGAGAGAGAGAGAGTTAGTCAAGCAGATATTTGATTAGACAGATAAATTTCAAGTTATAAAATACCTTTCTAATCTCGCGGGTGCTAAGCATCTTCAGCAACAACTTTTTTGCTTTATCTTTTGTTTTTGGGTGGCTTAGCTGCCTTTCCTATTCACTCTTTCACATATTCGTGGAAAGCGTGCAATTATTGTCAGAGGAAATCCTCATGTTATTTTAAAGATGACAAAAATTGTTATAGTTTGACTTAGGTATTGTCTGAAATACATCATACTATGGACAATCTGAGAAGGATAGATTGATGGTTATCAGACTTTAGCTTTCTTATACATCTTATCACACGGTGATCCAAGTAGTTTTATCTCTATGATTTGATTGGAACTTAGACAGTTTTCTGATTGGATAGTTTATTTGATTATCTTGGCTATTATGGAATAAATTGATCAACAATTATTCAAGCACTTTAAGCAATTATCCACTTTTGGAAACTGAAGATCCTGTTTGTTTGGGTGACCACGATTGCCAAACTCTTAGTATGTTCTATATATGACTTGAGATCTCCTAACTTATTTTATTTAATGGGTAGATTGAAATAACTCCTTTGGAAGGTGGCCACAGTCAAGAAGGCCAAAGGAGTATATAAAGGAGTTTTCTCTAGTTGTGTGTTAGAATGTGTATGAGAGCTATTTTTTAAAGTCTGAATCTGTTTAGCTTGATCAATTGCAAAAGCACATTCATTGTACTCAAAAGAGAGAATCATACAAGTTTCGTGAGTATGAAATAGATAAGCTTAGATCTTGAGATTGTAACTCTTTTAATTTATATTGAACTATAACCGATAGGTTGTCACCGCGGGAGATTGAACGTAGGTTTAACCAAAGTTAAATCACTCTATATCTTGTGTTTGATTTCTTTCTATCTGTTCTCTATTTGTGTTATTCATTTAAGACATGATTCAAGTACTAAAAGTTTGACACTATTTATTTTCACAAAAGTTGTAAAGAACACCTATTCACCCCCCTCTAGGTGTACTGCACTATTTATTTCAATTATTAGACATGTCCTCAACTTAAAGGACACTAATCCAGCGTGAAGATTTTGCGTAGCAGGCTTGGCATGCTCTCTTCATTTTTTTATTTACTGGCGATAGACTTTTGCAGGCTTTAACAAAAAGGGGAGAAAAGGAGAAAAGGTGAGCAGCACCTGTTGTCATAACTTGAAAGTTGAGAAAAAGAAAGCTATAAACCCCCCTAGCTGTCTACTGGGACCGGGAGTCGCAAAGTCTTTCACATCCTTTACATCAACATGAGGATGGTCACTCCCGTTAAGTGTTTGGTCTTGGAGTGAAAAGGTTGTGTTCTAGAGACCCAAAATCAAGTTCTCCGTTCAACGATCGACAGACACATGATCATGCATATTGAATGATGACTTGATTCTGCACTCTTTAAATGATTTAGGATTTCATTGACTAAGTAAAATGCATAGGACTAATGATCAAAACGTCTAGGGTCCTATAGAACTTGCCCTAATTTTGTAAAAGGATTAATCTTTTCTTTTTCCTTTTTCATTTCCGATGTAGGCGTGAGAATTTATGAAAATTGTGAAAATGCTTGATTTCAAGAGAAAATATAAATAGGAAATGGAGCAATGCTAATTGGAGTTATTTTTTTGTTTTGTTTTCAAGTCATAATTAAAACGAGATCGCATGTATTAATATGAAATTTAGTGTTGGATTCGATGGATTTCGCTTCTCTCTGCTTTTAGTTATTCTTGAAGATACATGGAAGGCAATTTGTAAGGTTTTATATCTCCATGGCCCAAAGCTAAGGCCCAGCTACCAATTTTGAGCATCTCAAAGTTCAAATACCCCCCTCAAAATCTGTCTTCTCTTTCTAATTTCTTTTCCCAAAATAGTGTCTTTTTCGCCTGAGATGCATTTTTCATGAAAAATGAATAACTTAGAAAATAATTTTTTTTAAATAATTGATTGTACCGCTTAAATAAATGAGTAAATAATTTTTTTACATAATTAAATAAATGTTTAGACATAAAGAGCTGTCAATAATGAAAAATATTTTTTATTAACTAATTATTTTAAAATAATATAAGTGATCATTTTTTGGAAAAATTGTCTAAATCATTTGCTTTTCTTGATATAAATGAATTTGCGAGAGGTCTTCATCCACAACAGAGTAATATGGTTCAATTAAAGCCTCCAATTAAACTTGAATCGTGAACCTTTGGAAAGACAAACTGCGACACTTGACCAAAGTGTCAATGTCTTCCAATTCTTGTTTAGACCCAAGATCGTTTCTTCGTTAGCAAAGAAAGAGTCCAAGATACCATCCATCAGTGGCGGTCTAGCGATACGAGCGTATTGCCAAACACGAGATCGTGAGTTCGAACTCTCTCATGGTAGCGGCACCCTTACTTCTGTAAGGACGTGGCCATGGGACTTTCTCTTAACGGAGCGAGCTTTCTAATGGGAGGCGAAGAAGCACGCACTAGGCTCAAAGGCTCGACTCTAGTTAATAACGATGGAATGCGCATTTTGACTCCGATTGCACTGTATTCTGTTTTTTTTTTTTGGTCGAAAATGAAACATACTTTATAAACTCACTTTGTAATTGGAGTTTGAGAGGACATTAATGAACATTCTTCAACAAGTAATTCTAATAAACTGGGAGGGGATAAAGAAACCAAGATTTCGTAAGCCTCTTTAGACGTTGGGCTGATGCAGCCCAGTGTGCTATTTTGTTGCATTCTCGCGAAACATACAAGAAGGTGAGTTGGGACAGATCTGATCTACGCTCCCACAGGTCATGGACACCGGATCAAGGCAATCTGTCTCCACTATTATCTTCTGTTCATGCCTATCTCTGAAGCACTTTAGGGTTTGAAGGACTGCACATGCTTCGGCTTGGATCGGCGATGAGGCCTTCAGCGGGCTTGCGAATCCGTCTATGATGACTCCTCTGTAGTCGCGGCATACATAGGCCATAGCATCCTCTCCTGTAACAGGGTCATAAGACCCGTCAGGCTAAGAGGGATTGGCATCACCCAAATACGAACAACCATAGCGGGCATTGCGAAAGTGTCTTCTCAATGAACCATTGAATTAATATATACACTGGTTAGTGATGGTTTTAGGGAATTCCTTTTTCAAATTATTTGCTTTTCATAAAACAAATGGAATTAGTTATAAATAAAATATTAATGTTCCATCCAAGATGGTTAAGATACCTTTTGATCCACCTTTTGGAAAATGTTTTTTTTTTGTTGGCTAGGTCGAAGAGTAGATCGATCCTTTTTAAGTGCAAGGTAGGTTGGATCATGACCTAGAAGCAAAAAGTAAAGCCAAAATGCGCTATGATGAGAAAATTGGGAGCGCTAAGTAGAAATCGAATATGTTCACTTTAATAGAATGCCAAAAAAAAAAAAAAAGCCTAAGTCCGAGCTTGCCTGCACATCCAGTTGACCTATCTCCACTTTTTAGCTTAAGTCAATAAGTTATGAAATAACTATGTACATTGATTATTTCATACCTCATCAATTTCTTGATTTGAAACTAATTTTTTCTAACACAAGTTACACATGCGTCACCATAATCTCTCCTTAAAATCTGAGTTTTAGTGTTGGATTTTCTCCTCCTTAATCAGCATCAATTCTTTCATTTGAAATTTTTTTTTAACATAAGTTACACGTGTCTCCATAATCTCCCCATAACATGCGAGTTTTAATGTTAGGTTTGCTCATCTTTAATTCAAGTACCCTTCTATTCCAACAATCTCTACTTTGACTTTCCAATCTATTGGCTTGTAAGGACCGCGACAACAACAATCCTACCTTCTTCCCATGTCTTTCTCTAGACTGAAATATTAATGCTGTCATTGGAAATGCATTGCTACACTACAATGTCCACCTTAATCCTAGGTCTCTTTTATCGGATTGAACCCTGAAAGTTACCTATTGGTCATGAGATTCTTTCCTTGAGATGTTTCCCAAACATTAATATATACTGAGAACACCAATATTTTCATATGGGAATATCGCAAAAGGAAACTCAAGTTCGATCTTGGCAACACATTCAGTCGAATATACATTTACTCAAAAACATTATGTTAATAAATAACAGGCAGAGGAGGATATATTAACCACTCCACAACACACAAAGAGTCCTATGTAAAACTTTTTTCAACATAGCTCACACGTATATCTGAATAGAGAAGAGCACGAAACTAGAATGCTAGTGTCAAGAGAGGGCAAATATTGTGGAAAAGTAAAAAAAAAACTGAGACTTGACCAACCTGGAAGACTGGCATGGCGGAGAATATATAGGGAAGAGAGTCGACTCAGCCTACTCAAAACCTTAGTTTATAGAAAGATCAATCACGAAGCGGACTCAAACCAGGAGAAAGAAGAACAAGGACCAAATGCAGGACATGATCGATTTGACTTTGGAAGATTTGGTTGATGAATGCTTTGTTTTGGGCCGATGCGTCACCATAGTTCTGTTTAAACCTTAAGCCCCTTTAGGATAAACAATATCCTGAGAGGGCCGAAAACATTCAGTTGCGCGAGTCAATTACATTGCTCATACAATTGAATGCTGAGGGCATGTGTTGGCACCTAAAAATGATCAAATTAAGTAATAACCATTTGAGATAGACATTGTGAGGCATCAACCTTATCAAGCAAGACATCGGCTTCATACAGTTATGTTTTCAGTTAAATTTCCTCTCTTTAAATATAAGAGTGATGGAGAATCATAACCAGACTTGTGATGGAAGGGGACTGCGGAAAGCATGCATACCAAAGTTCCATAGCCTTGGGTCTGCTATCCCGATCGTGATTTTCTTACCCCCATAGGGAAAGGTCCTTGTTACTAGAAATTGATACCAGCCCACGAAATCCACATCCAAAAAGATGGGGAACACATTTTAAAGGCGGAAACAAGTCTTAGAACATAAAAAGTGAAATCGTAGAGGCTCATTTTAAGATGATCAGATTCTGGCTTTTTTCGTGTGATTATTAATCTTATGTATTGCCGGTATTGCATTTTACTTATGCATGTTTTCATCCTGGCGATTTCAACTATACGAGATTGAATGAATGATTGCAAATTTGATGTGGTTTATTGTATTACATATGAGATAATATTTACTTAAGATAGGTAACATGACGGATTGCGTGTATCCGATGAGACCCAAACTTTTTTAGTGAGCATGGTTTGAAATTTGATGACAAAGCCCATAACAGATTAAGGGTGGACTTGGGGAATAACTAGAAAATCAACAAGACACATTTGGCAGGAGGTCTGCCATCCTAAACCTCATCTTGCTCCGATCCATACTTAGGATGGCCATAAGAGAAGTGCAACGTCTCCACTGGAGACATTAACTTAGGAAGATGAACGTGATTATAGGCTTCATTTGTTTTGCAAAAAAATGAATAATTTGGACAAATATTTTCTAAAAATGATCGTGTAAAATTATATTCATTTTCCTTAACAATTTATGTCTAAATATTTTTGTAGATGGTGAAAAATGTCTTTCATTCATTCATTTTTTGTAAGTGATATAAGTGATCATTTTTTGAAAAGTATTTTTCAAATTATTTATTTTTCACAAAACAAACAGGGTCATAATTTTAGTAATTAGTCAATGCAAGTAAGGTTAGCAATTTGTATCATGCCATCATGCTCGCGCCATCTGATGTTATTGTCAAATTACATCAACATAATCATAAAAGCTTTTCAAGATCTAACAAAAAAAAAACAATGTGTATAAATCAATGTTGGTTTTGCGTCACTCACATTGAACTGTATCAAATTTTGAGATTTTGTCAAGAAATCCATGCTATATTGGGGTCATATTCTCATGGTATGGATTAGGAGGAAGCAGTTTCATGGTGCGTAGGTTCTAAACCTAGAATTTAGAATCAATTCTCTTGGGATGGTTTTCAGTTTTTGGAACCTAAAACCTACCATAGAGACCCTGGAACTTAACCTGGAACTCACTTTGGAGACCTTGTTGGTTTTAGGATTTGCCCAATAACCAGCCAATTCTTGTTTTTTTTTTGGGTCTCGTTTTTTTATTCCTTGAAAGGATACATTTTATTAAAACAAACCCTTATGAGCAACAAAAAGGCGAGAAATACGGTACAAAAACAAATAAAAATATAAAGCAATTGGGGAGTGTTTAACTCATCCCTAAGTCGAGCAAAAGAAAAGTTATAGCAACAACGAAATCGTCAACTAAGTTACTATAAAGCATTGAGCGCCATTGACGGCGTGAAAAAAAAAATTGAATTCTTTGAAGGAGATGGACATTAAACAATACATGTCATCACCAAGTTGGAATAGATTGGACGCCGCCAGATGTTGCCAAGCTCTCCTTTTAGTCAATGAAGGGATTGTGACTTTTGGCATTGTAGAACAAATAAGTATCACCCGGAAAGTGCAAGAACTTTTGTTGAATGAGTGCCAAAAATTTGCAAGTTAGGGTGAGTGATTTCAGGATGAGTAGGTCCTAGACCTACAGCCTAAAATCTACCAAATCAAGACTAGTTCTTAGTTTTTAAACTTAGAATTTACTTTGTAGATCTTGAAACCAAACCAGAACCGATTGACTAGGATCCATCTGGTCTGGCCCAATTTTAGGATTTACCTTAAACATGTGCTCACCCCTAATACGAATTGTCACTGCTGACCGAGAGCAAGAGATGGTGAGCATAAGTGCTGAGTTTTGCGAGTCAGGTGGAACGGAGGAACCCTTCCTCACTTTGTTTTTTCCCTAGACGCAGGTTTACGAGGGAATCTACGCACGCCCATGAAGCCGACAGATGGAAACTTCCACAACTTTTGTCAAACAACCGGAATCTTTTATAGTGATTCTCAACGGCGGCCACTGATGTCAAAGGCCAAACCCCATTGCTTTTAGAGATTAGCAGCGACCGGCATCTTTTCACCTCCCTCTGCAGCGGAGCTCAAGAGCAGATTGCCTATTGGTGAGTGATCCCATCAGGTTTGGTCGTTGATGTAAACCCAGAACTGTTGCTGCTGCATTGGATGTCGCAAGCGTTAACTCATGATTGATTGGGAAGTTCTGCGGCGGGTTTGGATTGGACATACGAATTTGATAATCATCTAGGAGTCAATGGTGGAGTTGTTTTCATAGAAATGACAAGTCTTGAGGGAGTTAATCTTTCTTTTCTCCATGGAAGGACGTCATGCATCTAAACCTCTCCTCTTTGTCAAGCACATGGAACTCACCACCAATCAACGAAGAACATATTCGATTTTACAAACGAATGCTCTAAATAATATTTTTAAAAACGCAAATAAGAACCTTTAATATTTCCAAATTTACCATTTCTCTCGTGTCATGCACAGAAATTGAAATTTCTTTCTTTAAAATTTTTTTTTTGGCCTTTCACTCTCACTCAAGGACCTTAACTGGATTCGTAAGCAACTCAACCAATTCATACATAGCAATGCAACGAGCTTTGATAGTGTCAAACTAAGAAAATAATGAAGAACATGTTTTCTTCCATTTCTGGTGTGAGGAAAATTCCTCCAAATAGCCTTTTGATTGATTGGTTATTAATATATTCGGGCATTATCCGCATGCAAACTTAGTCGAAAATAAGTATAAATGATGTTCATACTTCTAACTCATATCAATAAAATAAATAAAAGAAGTCTCCCAGTGTATCACCAATATATATTTCCAAACTTGTGTTGCAAACATTGAGTTGATAGAACCCAATAAGAATTCAACGAAACACTATATAATCTAAATTCCCATGTCAATTTAGCACACCTAGCCTCAATGGTTATAATAAGGAAGATTAAAGCTAGCATTGTTGGGGGTAATCCTTTCTTTTCTTTTCTTTTCTCAATAAGTGGCCTTATTGACCCATGATTTCAGGGTAATAACTGCATGCTGTCTCACAGACCACCAAATAAAGGGTAAATTACTAGTCCACTTGGGAGCAGTTTTCTTTAAATCAACAACATATTGCTATTTATTTTTAAAGGAAGGAGGGGTGGATCATGATTGACTCCGAGGGACACATAAAAAGGAAACGATGAATTGGTTTTTGGATGTTTCTAAGATAAAATAAATGAACCTCGTTGGATGCTAGCTCAATTTGTTGATAGTCAAGGACAATGAATGAGACAACAATCATCTCGGAAAAAAAAAAAAGATTCCTCATAGTTCTTAATTAGTCGGGAATTGGAGTTTCTGAGTTAAGTAAGAGATATTCTACTTGTAATTGGAAGGGAGCTTATATTTTACAGTAAGGAATCGGACATCCGAACACAGGCCAATGATGTGACATCAGCATTCAATAAGGCACACTAGAAAGTTCATCAAAAGAAATGCAGTCATGCATATCATCATGCTCAGCTCTCTAAGCTATTGATGATAAAGCTTGTTTTATATCGAAAGATGAGGTCCACTCGTGAATTATTTTAGCCTCATTGTTTGTCCCCAATCGTTTGAAATTTATCTTTATCTTAACTATTGTCAGAACTTTTACGCATGGTGCTTGTTCGATGCCCTATTGCACAAGATGATGGAGATAAGATGAATGGCAAATTTCCTGCGAGCTAAGAGGCATTCGAGCAATTTCGTTTTGGAACTTAGAAAAAGAATTTCTCATTTTATGTTGCTTTGCTACTTCTCCGTCATTGCACTTATAAGTCATGTGCAAGACTGTTACTTTGAAAGTTTAATTCGTCGGAGGACGACGGAAAACATCCCATATATCTGAACATTCCTCCTCGCTCGAAGGTTAGTTTGATTATTAGAAGAGCATCAAACTTGCGAGCTCGACTTTTGCAAGGAGATGAATTGCTGATATTAATCGGGCACAAAGACAACCGGCATAGGGGTGAAAGTGGTACGAACTCGAAATAATTTGTTGGATACCTATTATAATTTCATGCATTACTGTTTGCTCCAAAAACTTTGAATATTAGTATATGAAGTTGAATATGTTTTATAGCTGACCAGTTGCCGCCAGGAGAATTAGGTTTAAGACCCGAACATTTTAAATCATCAGATGATGTGGGTGTTGATGTTCTAGATGAAATAAGTCACTGTTGACGTTCATGTTCTAGGGGAAATAAGTCACTGATGACGTTCATGTTCTAGGGGAAATAAGTCACGGTTGAAATTAATTAATTGAGAACAGTTTTATTGCAAAATAATGCATAAGCTAACAGATCTTGCAATTCCATATTAAATTCGAGAAGACGAAATCAGCAGAGAAATTAACAAGGAACAATAAGGATACCGGGGATTTATGTGATTGGATCCGATCGTTCAATACCTATTTGACAAGGAGAACCAAGCCTAAAGCAATCCATTATGAATTCAGAGAAATACAATATTGAATCGCTTAACAGCTCAAGTATTTCTCAGCCTTTGGATTATACCCAAGCAACCCCCAAAAAGTGTTATCATCAATTCTATCACTAAAACTTGCTTTGATGGTTCACAGACGTATGACTTAACAAAATAGGCTTTAAATCTCATGTTTCCATAGGTGGATTTGTGCCGAGTCACTCGGAACACATACAATAAGTGTTTGCAAATAGATCATCTGGTTTCTTTTGGGGCCGTTCAATCTAAATTGGACGGCCTTGCTTTAAGACCACCCAAAAGCTTTGCCCCGTAAAAAAAAAAAAGGGAACCGTCTGATCAAACGATCAGACGATCCCCAATTAAAGTGGATCCGGTCACCTGATGCTGGGTCAGGTGATCCGAATTCCAAGTGTTTACCTCACCAGGCAGGTGGCTAGGCATCTGACACAAAGGCATATCGCTATCGCCTGGACGAAGAACTTGGACTCGTGATCCATTGTTCCTCTGCTTTGAAAACACGCCCAAACACGTCTTGGACCTATTTCGTTCTTTAGGCACAATCCAAACTCCAAATTTGGCTAGAACCTTGAGCTTTAAATTTGAAAATCCTTAGCTGAATGTTTACAAATATCAGCTCGAACAATTAAGACTAAGGTTGGTTTTGTAACTAAGCGATAATGCTTATTATTCAAGTTAACTCTCACAATGCCCCGATGGGTATTTCGTTCGCTAGGCAATACCTACCTCTTCTTTAGGTATTTCAAGTTAACTCTCCCAATACCTACCTCTTCTCTGATCGTTACCCTGAAGTTTCTTGTGGTATCACTTCCTCGACGGATATAGAGTCGCTTCCTCTCGTAAAAGAATCGCAGAAGCGCTCGTAAGAACTGCAAAGAACAATGAGGCATCATAGCCAGCCATTGCTAAAGAAAATCGACGGCTTTTGTTGAACTCATTCAGGTTATCCTCTACTGACGTTCTCCTTTTGAAAGTGAAGAGAAGTTGAATCAGGAAAAGTTTCTTCCGAAAGTGATCTCGACCCATAGAGCGCTTCAAGTTTCGCCCAAACAGCATCTGCACTAGTTTCGTCCGCCACTTCAACCAAGGCATTGTCTCTTAAATTCAGCAGAAGAAGAATCCTACCCTTTTTAGAAATCTCAGCCTTTCTTTCGCTTTCATACTCTGAGAAATTTATCATCTCCCTCCAACGCTAAACCCAAACCCCGTTTCTTCGACAGTTTGCGCACATCTTGATGCGCCATCGGTTGAAACTGTTCCCGCTCGTCCTAAAAACACCAAATTCACAAGAACAATTAAAAAGAAGAGTATTCTAACGCTCTCAACTCCATTGTACGACGGCTATCAAAGCTCTGTACGATTCCCACTCTCTCAAGCTTCTCTTCTAGAATAAGCTCTCTGAAGACATGATTTAACAAGTCTTGATGGTGGCCGCCTACGCGGCTAGCACCTGCCAAAATTGGCTGCTGCATTGAAAAAAGCAATAGCGATTGGCATTTTTGGAGAACCTGGCAAGCTTGGTCGGGACTCCCGGACCTAGCAGGCAGCCCCGCCACTCCTTGGCTGTGCGCACGCTTGCTAATGATAACACACCCATAAAACTTTGTTACCTTAAGGTGTTTTCTTTTATAAAGAGAGAAAAGAGAGAAAATCTCAACAATTTTCCGGATTAATTGAATGGGTTAACTTAACAAAACAGGTGAAGAGTAAGCTTTACATCTCGTGTTTGCCTAAACCAATTTGTCACCCGGGCACCTAGAGAATGTACAATACGTATTTGCCTTTCTAGGTGGGTGGCCGGGTGCCGACCAGAGCCCCGACCTTTAGCCTGAGTTCTAAGTCCCCTCTTCCACTTCACCCTGACCACGCTCAAACGTCTATCCAAACTCCAGGCAAGAACGTGGAGCCACGAATAATTCATCTAGGCTGGTGTATAGCTTTGGCATCTTATTGTTTTTGTCTCTAATCCAAGAGGGTGCAACAATGTGATGCAAAGAGACAAATTACAGGCGTTGTGAACATAGTGATGACAGTTTGGTGCAATGACAATGCAGCCACATTTAATTTGGTACGTCGAAATTTTTGTTTTTTCCCTTCTCATTTGCTTGTAGAAGATGACAATGCAGCCGCATTTAATCTGGTAAGTCGAAATTTTTGTTTTTTTTTTTCCCTTCTCATTTGCTTGTAGAAGATGCCACAAACCATTTCATGAAGACAAAGGAGAGAACGAAAAAAGAAAAGAAAATTCAAAAGGAAATAGAAGCGGTAGCTGAGGCATCCTCCTTCCTCTTGACCATATCGTAAATTAAACAAATCCCTTGGAATAAGGAATATCCTCGAGATTTTTTCGTTACACCAGAGTTTCGAAATCCATAGCATAACATAAATAAACTAAAATTAATGTCTGAATTTAAACTTTAAAATTCGAATAATTGGACTTTTCCCGAGCTAAGTGAAGTCATCCACGTGTTATGCTGTTGGGTATTGTCATGTGTCCGGATGCTCCTCTTGGCTTAATCACAAAGGCCAATCGAGTGTCCTCTTTTAGAAAGTTAATGTATTAATTTGGAGTAACCACCGACTAACCAATGGGGTCTCCACCCTATAAGAACATTACAAGAATGGCAAGAATCAAAGTTGGGCTTGATTACAGAGCAGATGCTCCAAGAATGATTTGATGAATTCATGTGAAGAGCTTTTTGTTTCGGCCTATCATTTCTTTTTGGGACAAGGACACGATTTGCATAGCTTTCCTTTGAGTGCTTATTTCGGAGCCATACCTTTCAATTGATCACTTGAATGCCATAATTTTCATATATATTCACTTGAGTCCCATAACTTTTTAATTGACCGTTTGAGTGCTACAATACTGAACAAACGTTCAACATAAGTGATTAATTGAAAAAGTTACGTGAAACTAAAATGAACATTCTTTTTTTAAATTACCAAATGAAAGGTAGGGGACTCGTGTCTTTTTTTCCTCATTTCTCTTTAGTTTATCTTCGGCAAATTCCTAAGTCGTCTCTTAGTATGAGAGCCAGGATCATCTATTGTAGAGGCGGTAGGTTGAACTCAGAAATTTGGCTTTTTTCTATGATGTGGAGGCGGGAAGTACATTTTACGTAAGAAAACCCTGAGTCCATAAAATAACCCCTGTAATCACATCAACCGGCTAAGACAAGTTAGAACCATCCTGCTTGAATTAAATATGAAATAACAGCACTTGCTGGTGTAGGGATCGAATCTATGTCGAGCATCTAATCGGTGCCAATGCATGCAGGTATAGGACTAACTTTTCACTCTTCAAAGCAACAACATGGTCAAATGGGCTTCACAAAACTTTTGTTTTCACTTAGTTTTCATAAGTATGTACTAGGATGCTTAGTCATCATTACACACCAATCACTTCCTGTGATGCTAAGAAAAATCTTGATTAGATTCGTTTTAATTGACTAGTGAGATGGTTATCTTTGGATCGTGTGGTTCTCAATTAAATTAGGCTTGCCCGATCCGCAAGTACTTGTTATAGTTATTAGTCATCGAATTGGTTGTCTAGGAAACACGCATTATCATGCTTGAGATGGAATATTTCAATGTAGAACAGCATCTTTGCATGGAAGATAGGATGCAAGCTATGGGAAGATGCTTCGATGGTAAAAGAACAATCCTTACCGATCTAGATACCAATTTAAATAGTCAATTTTAAGGTTCCCTGGCGCCCTCGGTTCTCGGATACTCAGGTCGTGCCAAGAGTTAAGGAATAGGGCCCCCCTTACTCTTCGGAAAGAGTGGTGGACAAGAGAGCTTCCCTGTCCATGTGATTGGCTTCTGAACAATTAACATATCAAGAAGGTCATCGATCTAAGACTGATTTAGGCCCACTTAAACAATGATAAAGTGCTGAATAATCTTATATGTTTTGTCTTGGCGGATGTGTTTTTTCTGTTTCCAGATGCATGAGTACTCGTTTCGACATTTAGTACCCTTATAGTACTCGTCCGAGGCAGCTGCTCATCACCAATGAGACACTCAAAGCTGAGATCTGTATATATATATATATGGAGGTCTCTATACTCAATCAGGCCAAGCATAGTTCAGTTTCTCCTGATAACTTGATCTGTTTGTAGTCTGTACTTGTTTCGTTATCATGGAACGCAAACCAATCAACCTCCTCTCTGATGAACTTGTCTCAATCGAAAACTTCTATGGATCCTGTTCAGCAAACTCATTTCCTCTGCAACCAGACTCGCCCTCCAACTTCAACCCAGAAAGACTGCTCCAGATTGAGTTGGAAATAACCCAGCTGCTGGACTTCCACAGCGCGATTGCATCACCGCCAGAGGCACAAGACTCCATGGAAGTTCTCGAAACTGGCGTCATGGAAGTTGACCCGCTTTCAGAGCATTTTTGTCAAGGTCAAGAAGAAGCGAATGTGAAAGATTGTCTGGGTGAAGAACATTCCATGTTGAGGATAATCCAAGAAGAGCTGATGGAAGAAAGCAGCCTGACTGATCTTTTACTGATGGGAGCTGAAGCTGTCGAATCGCAGAATTGGCCTGTGGTTTCTGCAATCATCTCCAAACTGAATAATGATCTTTTCAATCAAGAAAATGGGAACAACCCATTTAACAGATTGGCCTTGTTTTTCGCTCAAGGCCTTCACTGGAAAAGCATCATCAGTCCTCTCGAAGTGCCGCCTTGGACTTTCTCGAGGGGGCCAAACACCATCTCCGCCATTCAGATGATTCAAGAGCTCTCCCCATACATCAAGTTCGCGCACTTCACAGCCAACCAAGCCATCCTTGAGGCGACCCTGGCAGACCGGGATGTCCATGTGATCGACTTCGACATCATGGAGGGTATACAATGGCCGCCCTTGATGGTCGACCTTGCAACACGCAATGACGCCTCACTGCGGATCACTGCGATCATGACCTACCCAGAAACCGAAGCTTCAATTCGACAGACTGGAAGGAGGCTCAAGGAGTTTGCAGACTCGATCAACCTGAGATTTACATTCGATCAGCTCCTAATCCAGGAAGAAGAGGATTTCAGGACTATCCACCAAGAGGGTCGCACGGTGATAGCAAACTGCATGATCAACCAACTGCACATGCCTAGCAAGAGCCTCTCAATGGTGAAGACATTCTTGGGAGGCATGAAAAAATTGTCACCAAAGATTGTTGTCCTGGTGGAAGAAGAGCTGCTGAATTTTGCGAAGGCCTCGTCTTCCTTGTCCTTTGTGGAGTTCTTCTGCGAGGCACTCCATCACTACATGGCTCTCTCTGACTCACTCGTGACCGTGAGCAGCTTCAGAGGTGGGTATGAGATGTGCCTCAAAGTGATAGAGCAAGAGGTGTTGGGGAGGAGGATTTTGGACAGCGTGAGGCAGTTTCCTTGCGAGGAGTTGGAGAGGAAGCTGTGGAGAGATGGGCTTTGCCTGAAGGGGTTCAGGCCTGTGCCTCTGAGTTCAAGCAATGTGGCTCAAGCCAAGTATTTGGTGAGCGTCTTTAGCGGGGAGTACCGAGTGCAATATGAGAAGTTTAGGTTGGCTCTGTGCTGGAAATCTAGGCCATTGACAACAGCTTCCATTTGGGCTCCAATTCCAAGAGCTGTTTAAGAGACACTGTCCCGCTCGAGAGCCTATCTTGCTCAGCTGCAAGTTTGCTCTGGCCAATTAGTGAGGAGCTTGTATATTGTGATGTGCTTCTTCATTAGGTTTAGTGATTCAATCTTGGGTCCTCTCTTCTTCTCATCAGTAGGAATTCACGTCTCTAGTGATTTATCAGAAGACGCAAATTCATGTTGATTTAAGACCAACCATCAACAATTCTAATGGAGTGTGCACCAAGTCCAATTCAACTCAAGGAATAAACTGAACTAACTTGCACCAATCGTTTCAAGGCCGATACGATCGATTATATTTGGAATCCTATTTTGTAGCCTCTTTTAGGGGGAAAAATTACAATTACACCTATCTAAAATCGAACAATAATCTTCGTGATGAATAGATAATGTCAGTCACTTCATGGAAATATGTGTTTGTGGTGAATGATGCAACTTTTAGATTTTATTACAAGAATTGAGTTTTTTACACAAAATAATGGTGGGCTGACTCTCGAGTATAGTTAAAAACCAATCGGTTTGATTCCCGATTCCAAAATTCAAAATCGAGATTCGTAAAGCCAACTTTCGTATCTAAGCCAAAAATTGACCCGTCCGGGAACTGATCAATCCCATCAAATTGGTACTGTGTGATCTAACCCTTGCGCACAAAAAATAAAATAAAGTATTTCACCTGGTTGGTCATTGATTTGCGCCTTTCACCTAAATGGCACAATCTCAAGCATGCTCCTGAAGTCTCAGCAAAAGTGAAGAGCATATTTCATTTTCCTGATGAAATATATATAAATAGGTTAATATTTCAATATTATGAAAATTAAAAATATTTTGACTTTAAGAAAAAGGTTCAAATGTGCATATTTATGAGATATTTAAATTAAGTTTCAAGAAAATTAAGCATGTAACGACCAATTTGACTATTTTCTCTCTTTTCTCGTGCTACTCAGAGGGCCACGTGTAATTAGTTATTAGAAAAGCTACCCCCAGGAAAAAAAGGAGACAAGAAAAAAAAATTTCATCTTTATCGAAACAATCGAGCGCTTCTCTCGGACGTCGATGGAACCTGAAGCGGCGACCGTGAATCTCTCCGACGCGATCGCGGTGGGCGGCTACGTCCTGTCGTCGAAGCTCGGTGAAGGGTCTTTCTCGACGGTGTGGAAGGCGGTGCACGGAGCCACCGGCGAGGTGGTGGCGGTGAAGCAGGTCCACCTCTCGAAGCTTAATCGGCATCTCAGGAGCTGCTTGGACTGCGAGCTCAATTTCCTGTCCTCCGTCGATCACCCCAACATCATTCGCCTTCTTCATGTGTTCCAGGTTGATGAATTCGGTCTCAAGCGAGGTGCTCAGTTCTTTTCAACTAGGGGGTCATGGTCGTATGTACGGTCGTGTGATTTGGATTGCTGTGTCTTAGTTAGTTTTGTCGGAATTAAGAGCTGCTGTGAGAGTTAATGGAAATTTTGAGCCCACTCGTTATCATCTTCAATGCAGTAACTACGGGTCAAAGATTTATTTTTTGCATTCTGAACTGTAGCTGTATATGCTTCACATTCCGATCCAGGGTGGGACTCCGTAATGTATCTGCTATTGGTGTAGTAGATGAAATGTGCGTATGCAGTCATTTATGATGGTGATTTCACATGGGCTTGAAATTTGGTTTGGTTTTCATCATCAGGCCAATGGTTGCGTATACATGGTCCTGGAGTTTTGTGCCGGTGGAGATTTAGCATCTTATGTCCGACTACATGGGCCAGTTCGAGAAGATACTGCGAGAAGATTCATGCTGCAGCTAGGTATTTCCACATATTCATTCGTCTGTTGTAGGAGCTTTATTCGAATTGATTACTGATGTTGCTTCCTCGGAAAACATGTAGGAGCTGCCTTGGAAATACTGCACTCCTACCATATAGTTCATCGAGACTTGAAACCGCAGGTATGAGATTATTCTCCTTTGCAAATAGGTGGGTCATGCACTTTCACATATCCCTTCCATGGGTACTTTCCTAGACCGGTTATTTTTAGTTGCCCTTACCTTATAAACATTTCAACATTGCAAGTGATTATGGAAAATTAGGCATATAATCAGATGAAGCTGAATGCCTCCTTCTCAGTTGTGATTACTTAGTTTACCTTTTGCTTATATGTATATGGATGCCCTTGTTTTGTGAAGACTGCTTCTCAGAGGGAGAATTCAGTGATCAAGTGATGCATTGAAATATCTTATGACTGATTTATGGTTGTTTTGCTGGTTGTGTATGCTTTTTCCCCTTTTTCAATTAGTTAGCATGTGAAGCAGTGTATCTAGCACTCTGCTTCTAATCAATAACTTCAGACTCAACTAAGTCTATTTCTCTTAATTCCAATTTTTGAGAGTTTAAGTTGCAATGTGTCGTTGTTTAAACTTCAAATGAGCTTATCTCTGCTCTTCCTTTTTTGTCACTGTGTGAGCAGAACATCTTGTTATCTGGTTCTGAAGAGGATAAAGTGCTCAAGGTAGCTGATTTTGGTCTCTCAAGGTATATGCAAATGTACTGGAAATTTTATGTAATTCAATTTGGCAATTGCTTTCATCTTTGAGGTGAAATTCTGGAATTTTTTTTTTTTTGGTATCCTTGGAACAGAACTTTACAAGCTGGTTACTCTGCTGATACTGTATGTGGATCTCCATTATACATGGCCCCAGAAGTTCTTCTATTCCAAAAGTATGATGAAAAGGTATGAAATTCTCTATGCATAATTAAACCTGGAATGAGATTTGCATTCTCCAAAGGTCTTGGCCAAGGATCAGTTTCCTGGCTTTGGTTGGGGTGGCAATGGTGGTCTCCATCTAGACCAGTAGGATGTACACAAAATAACAGAAAAAGAAAAGGAAACAAACGAGAAGAAAGAATTTAGGCTGAGTGATCTGCTGCAGGTGGATATGTGGAGCATCGGTGCCATTCTTTTTGAGCTTCTTAATGGTTGCCCACCATTTTGTGGGCGGACTAATGTTCAGGTAGGATTATTTCCACAAGCAACAGCTTGTTTAAACTTATTGAACCCAGTAATACAAGTTCCCTTAATTGGTTTCTTTCTCTTCCTGCAGCTTCTGCGGAGCATCAAGTCATTTAAAAGTCTTCCATTTTCTCACCTTGTGCTTCCTGAATTGCATCCTGACTGCATTGACATGTGTTCCAGGCTGCTGTCTGTTAATCCAGGTCTAGTATGTGCCTTGTCTCTGCTTCATTTGAGGAGTTGCGGAATAAATTCTTCAATATGCATCCTTGCAGTGAACCGTCTATCCTTTGAAGAGTTTTACTGGCATGGATTTTTGAGGAGAAAAGGATCGATTATGTAAAATCTAAATGCTGCGTTTCAGTGGAAGTACTACCGATTTTCACTCATGGTGATGTCCCCTGTTGGAGGTGAGTATCTTGAAAACCATCTAACAACTACAAGACAACTTCCTCTTCCAGTAATTCAGCTTTCCATCAATATGCTTCAGTTTAGAGGACTTGTATCATCATCATAATTTATTAAAAACTGTTTCCAGTTTTATCCATAGAGTATTTTTGTCTAAATGTGTCATATTTTCTCTTATTGTAGCTCCACAACTGTATTGCTCATGCATCTGGTGTGTTCTCCAATTTCAGGAATAGTGGATCCTCGGCATGCAATGGCTTCTGCACAATCACTGAAGTGCAGATGTTTGGAGAATTGGATTCTTTTGTAGCCAAATATGTTATTCCATCACATGCTGTAAAGGTAATTTAATGTCGATATCAATTTTTATAATTGTTCATAAGGCCTGTGCTATGCACAGGAGAGAGAAACAACAATCTTTCAATTGAAGTACATAACATTTTTTTTTGGAAAAAGATCACGTGATTTTATCCAAGCTAAAGCATTAAATTTGTAATTTCATATTACATAGATAAAGTAAATCAAATTATTTTTGAGATAGAGAAATTAGGGAAGCTCTACAGAATATCCAGTCTGTCATATCACTCCATGAAGCTAATATAGCTAGATTGATTTGAAATAATAATTTGTAGATTTATTCAAGATGATTTTTTCTCGTCTTGTATTTCTTCCTCCAATTACATCCAAATAAGATGAAACTCATGGATAACAATGCAAAAGAAAATATGTCTATATTACTATATTGTTGGATCATATATATGATAATCAATGTAAAATGATAGAAGGAAAATAATCAATATGTTCATGTGCTTTAAAACTTCCCATGAATGGTGGTCATTTCGATATTGATTGACAACAGATTATATTTTTAAAAGTTAAAAAATGTCATATGAGGTGGGATGGCATCCATATATATTATTGTTCAAGATGGAGAAAAAAGAGAGAAATAAAAAGGCAATAGTAAAGAGAGGTGAGGTGTCAACCGTGTAGTGGGCCAACATGTCAATTCACCCGAAGGTCTTCTTGGAGCCCCGAAATAATATAATAATATCATTTTTTAAATAATTAAAAAAGAGGAATTCGTTTATATCAATGTCCTTAGTTAGCTTTTGATGTTGATTTGGTTTATCATAGGGGGAAGATACTCATCGCCAATCTGTAGCTTAAGGTTCCTTTACCTGTCACTGCTGCTTGAGAGATTTGGACACAACCATAGACGCCGTAGTTTGAGATCCCATAAATGTAACTTCAATACCTCACAATAGATGTCTATGATGCCCCGAACCATAGGCTCGAGAGGATGAAATCAGGTGGTCCGGTACCTTGAAACATAGACACCGCAGCTTGGGCATCTGAGTTCACAATATCTGTTCGAAATCCTTGATTCGGAGCTGACAGCCTCGACTAGTCGCTCCCTTCTCAGTGTCCAGCAAATCTCCATGGGTGTTTAACTATCGAACTTGCAGTTGCTTGATCATTCCATCTTTTTACTTTCAGAACAAGCAGCAAGAACAGTCTCTTTAACATAACCTTTTTGCTTGACGAAGTCTCAAACTCAGGACGAGATCTGGTGTCTCTTGAGGATACTTACTAGTCGCTCCCTTCTCAGTGTCCACCAAATCCCCATCGGTGTTTAACTATTGAACTTGCAGTTGCTTGATCATTCCATCATTTTTGCTTTCAGAACAAGCAGCAAGATCAGTCTCTTTAACATAACCTTTTTGCTTGACAAAGTCTCAAACTCGGGACGAGATCTGGTGTCTCTTGAGGATACTTGCATCTCTATCTGACCATATACCCAACTTTGGTTAAACTGGTTCAAATACGGTTTTAACCGATTTATACTAAAGTGCTTTTGATGAGAAGATGACAAAAAGAAAAAATGAAAACAGCCGAGACTCATTGCTACTTGCTAGTTCCCAGTCCCACCTGATGGGGTGTTTACTCTGCTTTGAGTTTTGAAAGCATGCGTGTTGCCTTTGAACATGGCATTGAACAGAAGAAAGCACGCTGATAAAACTGATGCAAAGGTCATTTGCAGAACTGCCCGTCTCCTGTGCAAACTCTTATCGCCCAAATGTTTGCACAACCATCATGCTATCCAATGCAATCATCTTTAGTGCACCCGGTGCGTCGCTTCTCTGCTCCATGAAATACCCCGCGGAAGAACTCATGGCGATTCAACAAACGTCAATCCTTTTTCTGTTAATTTGGTTTGGAAGCGTTGGAGATTTTAAGCCATCTATATATGAGTATTTACTGCAGAAATTTCAAATTTATTTCTGTCTGTTGGTCAAGTGGATAGGTCAGCAACCAGCATATCACGGCAAGTGAGTAGACATGCACATTGTGAAATGGAATTTAGCCGTAGCGATATCTGCCAAGTAAGTGCATCCATACAAGTCGATGTCTGTCTATTTACCCTGTCAGAATCGCATTCTTTCCGTGCTGTTCTTTAATCAGTCTTAATTGACTCGGACTGCTTTGTAAGATTCTCGACAAACCCGTTCTGCTAATGGATGAAGAAGAGCAACCCTGGTAGATTGGCCTCAATAATTATTTTCACTACTTTCAACCTTTCTACATCACCACCAGCTGTCCTGCAGATCATATTATGAGGTAATGACACCGCATGTGTCCGAACTTTTGCCTGTTTTACAATCGAGTATCCAAGAAATAATCGGGAACAATGGAAAAGAGATGCGTAAGATACTGACCCGATTAGTTTTGATGTTGGAACTGGAGCACGTTTAAACACCCGTTCGGGATTTGTAAACAGACTTTGATGACGTTAATAGTAAAAATTAGTATGAAGACATTTGGCCTATTCACGAGCCTCCGATTAAGAAGAATCTGGAAAACCATCGTCATCCCATACTAATCTTCAAGTATGAACAAAGCACGCATGGCTGGGGCAACATGAACTCTGAAGTCTAGAGATATCAATTGTGAAGACCGAAGATAATGGAATGATAAGTTGAATTAAGCATGCACTCTGAGACAATAAGCGTTTTTCACCACTGCTGTAGTCCGTTTCATTCTGTCCATAGATTCTCTGTATAGCATGGCAAAGTGACCAATTTCGTATATAGAGCAATGCTATAGACACAAACGAAGATCATGCGTACTATATTTAATGAACAAACATAAGGAGTACATATAGTAGTCGAAACCCTGATGGACTTTCAGATACGAGTTCTTGATTCCCCAGCATTAATACATCAATCTGTCAAGCATTCAAACAGAACTATTGTCGGTACAGATGGAAGATGGAGGAATAGGAGGCATCGGGATTTGGGCACTTCCTTCCAACATCCACAGGACTCTCTTCATCGTAGGACGGAGAGTCGGGTCATCGGAGATGCACCAAAGTGCAACCTTGATAGCGGCCTTCAATTCATCCTCATCGACCTTCTCGTCACCAGCCAATTTCGCGATCTCCCCATTCCAAAAACATTCACAAACCCATTCTTCCAAGATGGCTTCGGTCTCCGGTAAGTCCAAATCTATTCTCCTCCGACAACAGATTATCTCCAAGAGCACAACCCCAAAGCTGTAAACATCTGCTTTCACAGTCACAGGCTTGTTCTGATGCCACTCAGGCGCCACATAACCTCTCGTCCCACGGATCCCAGTGAAAGTCTTGGTTTGGTCTGCATTTAGCAGCTTGGCGAGTCCAAAATCCGAAATCTTGGCACGGTTGCTGTCCATGAGTATGTTCTGTGGCTTTATGTCGCAGTGGATAATTTGTGTCTCACACTCTTCATGCAGATATAGCACTCCTCGGGCTATATCCTGTGCTATCTCCATTCTTTTGGCCCAAATGGGTCGGCTTTCGGAACTATCGAAGAGTATGCTCGCAAGCGATCCATTGCTCATGTACTCGTACACCAAAAGCCTATTCGTACCTTCTAGACAATAACCGAGGAGGCGGACTAGGTTCCGATGATGGGTTCGACCGATGACTTCAACCTCAGTCTGAAACTCTCTTTCCCCTTCAGCCAAGAATTTATCGAGTCTTTTGACAGCAACCATCTTCTCTCCAATCTCCCCTTTATAAACTGTTCCAAATGATCCTCTACCTATCTGTTCCTTGAAATTGTGGGTAACTAACTCCAGTTCTGCATAGGTGAAAAGTCGAGGCGCTAGATCTTTAACCAGACCAACCTCTATATTCTTGCGGATCCTTTGGTACGTCCACACATTGAATTTGCATATTATAACTAGAGAAATAGCCATCATAAAGAATCCAAAAGCGAGGAGTGAAAGGCTAATATATAGCAAATCCATTCGGGTTATCTCTTTCTTTTTTTGATTACCATCAATGGGTTTCGCGATGCCTACCTTGATCAGCACGCTGGTCGGATCAGTTTTCAATATTCTTCCATACCTCAATGGAAGCCTCTGTTTCCTGCAATTCCCACCTTTGTAGAGTGCAGCCTCACAACTACAGTCCTCCAGACAGGCCTGTTTGCACCCATCTTCATCTGTTGACAAGATGGCTGTGTACGAATCATCTTCGCAAAGGGTATTATCCACAGTTTGGATGGTGTAACTCGCACTTGCGTTTCCTGTGTTGCAAGTCTCGGCAGTGAAATTCCTCTTGCAGCCTGCTGCCCAATTTCCTGGATCGACAAAACTGAATCCGGGAAGACATTGGCAGTAAGCTCGTTGGTCGTTGTTGACACAAATACCGTTTAGGCCGCATAAACCCTTTGGATCACATTCGTCTTTCGTAGATGACCATAAGACCGACCAATTCCCCTTTTGGTTCAAATCATACGAATATAATCTCATCAAGCCGTCAGAGTCAATCCTAAAGATGTAAATCGTGCTCTTCGTTGGTAATCCTCCGGGTGTCATATTAAATATGACGTAGCCCGTGGTGTTCAGCAAGAACAAATGACCATCAACATCAAAGTTGAGCGAGACATTGTCTCCCGCGTTGCCCGTCCAAGATGTGTAATAAGAATACGGAGCAGTATCTGGAGTGTCCACCGGATACTGAATCAGATTCCCATCATGTTGCATCTTGAGACGGAAAAGCCCGGTCGAGTGGTTTGTTGCCGAGATGCTAGAGATTATCTGTTGGCCTGCCAAGAGGCGCTGGGTCGGCAAAAGGGTATCTATCGGGTAATCAAAGCTCTCCCATAACACACTTCCCTTAGGATCGTAGAGCACGAAATTGCCCGAATCAAACATAGAAGCAAAATAGGCCGAGGAAGCAGCCGAAGTAATATTAGTTTCTTGACCTTGTGAGGATCGCAGTATGAGGCGACCATCGTTGGTGAAGAGCAAGGTGGCACCAGCAGAGACAGGCGGATCGTCCCGGTTTGCAGTCCAGATGACGGTTCTCGGTGGTATCCCAGCCAGGAAAACACCAACCGCGTAGCCCTCGCCTTGAGAATAGAACCCGAAGGCATAGAGTCCTGAAGGTGAGAGCCAAGAAGAGGAGTTAGCGGTTGGACTTAGGGAAGAGCCTTGTGTTATGTTTGATCTTTCCTGAGCTTTTGCAAGAGAAGCAGAAGCCAAAAGAAATAGAAAACATATGATAGATGCCATGTTGAAAAGATGGAGACTCTGAATTGCTCAATCTGATCACAGAAGATGTAACGATTGATCTTCTCGAAATCATTCAAGGTTAAATAGCTCCAGTCCCATTCTCAGCGACCAGGGTTGGGGCAAGTAAGGCAAAGTCAACATGATGTTGATCCTTTGAAATAATTGTGAATTTGCTTTTCAGGAACAAGTGTCGTCATTAGGGTTTTCTGTAGGTTGTTTTAACATAGTAGAGTAATCCTTCAATCCGTGGTTTGACCGTTGTTTTCTTCATTGGTTGCTTAGAGTAATCCACACGACCACGGCATTAAACGTAGTCATGGGGGACAAGGCTTAGTCAAGACGTTCACAAACACACGCTCAGAATACCTTTCTGCTCCAAGTGCACGTTCCACGATTCACAGCTTTAAGATTGGTTCCTCATTTTACCATGGGTTCTCTCTTGTTTGAGTTGTTCATCTGGATTTCTTGAGTTCGTATAATCAATGCTCACTTTCAGATCTCGAGATTTGATCGCTCAAAAATGGACTTATGTTCGCCATTAGAATAAAATTTGTTTATGAAAACTGACCAAAGGGATACAATTTAACAGGAAACTAGCTCAAAAGGAAAGGCATAATATAAAGACAAAAGTGCATATGAGGTTTTACGAAGCTCGGCCCATTTCGAAAATTTATTCAATAAAAAAGAGATTGATCCATTGTGCTCGATGTCAAACTCAAATGCCTTGTAGTTCTGTTCTTGCCCAACCTTGAGGAATTTAAAAAATCTGGAATCGAATTCATTTTTTTGATTGGTGAATTACAAGTGTGAATGATGCTCACATTTATATTTAGTTAAGTCTTGTCGCGACCTCCCCGAAGGTGCACCAGCTAGGATTCGGGCTAATGGATTGCTAAGATTAAACCTAGCTCGATCTCTCTCAAGCCCATACCAATTCACGACTTTGGTTTAGGTTGTCGCCACTAATATATTTTTAGTGTGTCGATTAGAAACCCATGTAAAGTATCGCGAGTTGTGCTTTACTCCTACGAACCAGAGATTTATGGGATCGGGGACTTGGTTATGCTAGATATTCTAGCACCCTTTCGGTACATTTTCATTTATTTCCAAAAAAATCAGCAGACAATTTGAATTAATTTAAAATATATTCCCTAACATGCAATGATGACCACACGGGTACGTAAGCACAATGAAATAATAAGCAAAACAGATAAAAAAATTTAATAAAATATGACATGTATGAAAATCTAAACATAAATGCAATTAATTTAATGCAATGCATGAAATGCAATTTTTTTTTGTACTTTTCTATGAATTAAGAAATTAATTAACTAAGGAACCTAATTATCCATAACTAAATAATATATAATCTAAATTAGGAAAAAATATATATTAATTCCTTATTTAAACTAAAATCTTACTTAACTAATAATAATGTCCTAGAATGCAATCTAACTAAAATTATCCTACCAAAATATCTAATATGCAACCTGGATTAATTATG
Organism: Melaleuca quinquenervia; assembly: GCA_030064385.1. Taxonomy (NCBI): domain Eukaryota; kingdom Viridiplantae; phylum Streptophyta; class Magnoliopsida; order Myrtales; family Myrtaceae; genus Melaleuca; species Melaleuca quinquenervia. Next base: position 17,606,271 of record CM057726.1, read on the forward strand.
GAAATTAATCTAAACGTGAAAATTAAACTAAACATGCAATTATCTAAATGTGAAACTTTAAATCTAAATATGTAATTTATAACGTAAACGTGCAATTAATATAAACATGCAAAGAAGGTAAAATAAAATCAAACCAAATCAATTCTAATAGCATCAAGATTCATCAACAAAGGTTCGCACATAAAAATCGATAAATTAATCTTAAGACTTAAAGATTAAGATATCAATTTTATATATTCCCGCTCAATTAATTATTCTATCTAAAGCCTTATAGATTGAATAAAAAATTGTGCGCGGTTGCGAATTGGAAAACAAATTTCAATTGATCATGCATATCACCCAAAACAAGCAAATTAAGCAAAATATCCTATTAATCAAATATTCAAACCAACTTAGAAAAGATATTTAACAAATATTTGGGATGATCTTTCCAAACTCGGATCAATGGCGGAGGAAGAATACGGCGGCTAGCGGTGATGCTAGGTGATGAAGTGGCCAATGACGCGGCTTGGGTGAGAATATGCAAGAAAACAACGAACGGCGACAAATTCTGGTTAGTTCGTTGAACAAACAGCAAAATCAGGGAAAAACACAAGTGATTTATCAGTACTTATCTTTTTTGGGACGATAACTTGCCACTAATGTTGCCATTGGCAGTAGCACTTGGAACCTCATAGCATGAACAAAGGCCACGTATTTTGAGCGACGTCAAAGTGAAAAAACTTGCAATCACAAGTTTGATTAGTAAGGAGGCAACGCTAAGGGACCACAGAGGGGAAATGATCGCCTTCTCCAGGTTGCCTTCGTGAGATGTGCTTCAAAGAGAAGAGGGGGGAGTCATGGTGTGCCCCCCTGAGATCTTCCCAAAATGTGGGTCAAAACGTGTGTTTGGGGAGGAAGGAAAAATCCCTCTGACTGCGCATTCCTTCCTCCCTTTTCTCTTTTGTTCGTGAAGGACACCTCTCCTCCTTTGACTTTGTTTTCAACTCCCCTTCTCACCTTCCCACAATCTCTCTTTATTGCTCAGCTCCTGGCCGAATTCCCTCCCCTCTCTCTCTCTCTCTCTCTCTCTCTCTCTCTCTCTCTCGTGTTTTTTTCTGTGTGTTCTTTCCCTTCTTTTTTTTTTTTAACCGAGCAGCCCCCGTTCCCTTTTCCTCTTGGGCGCTTTTAGCAGAGATAATGGGATCTTCGGTCAAATCTTTTCTATGATTTGACCAAATATCATTATAATTTTTTACACCCCTTTTCACCCTGTTTTTCTTTTTATTTCCCCCTGATCATGTCCTCTCTTGGACGCTAGAATATTCGGTCCAATCTTTGACCGAATTCTTTTTCTTTATTTGCGTCCACTCCTCCCATGTTTGACAGCGAAGAAGACTCTTTCTTTGTTGGTCAAATCTTCTTCGAGCAAGAAATCAAGACCAGAATTCTTTCCTTTTTCCAACGTGAAAGCTTGGACTCCTGCAAAGGGAAATAAAGAAAAATCAAGATATGTTTTTATTTTCATGTTTCGCTTCTCGCCAAAATTATGACGCTGCCCTGAATATATTTTCCTTTGGTCACCAATGCTCTTTCCTCTTCTTCACTTGACTAAATATCGACCGATTCCATGTGAATATTTGATTGTGACCGAAAATCTTCTCACAATCGTGACATTGCAATTTCGTCGATTAAAGAGACAATGACGAATCTGGACAAAATTACATGCTTTCCTTGCACGGACCCACTTATTATGAAATTAAATCTATATGCAAAAATGCTCCTAAAACTATATGCAATTATGTATTTTTTAGGAATTAAAATTAACCCCTATTTTATTTATGCAATTAACTCCTAAATGACTTATCAAAAATTAGGTGTCAACAAGTCTATATGCAGTTGGTTCCATAACTAATAATCCACATATCATATTAATTGGTGAGGGAAATTTTCTTCTATTGGGGATGGAGAAAAACAAGATTATATAAATGGTGAAATAGTTTGTTATCTATATACAATTATGAGAAAAAAAAATTGAATTGGACATAAAAAGAAGTAATTATTGACTGGAAGAGAATTGACCATTGATCATGAGAAATGATGATGGTTCTCATAAGGTACTTACTCTCAAAAGATGTACTATTGAGTTATGTATAAATAGGATTAAATCGCACGTTGGTCAATAGCAACTTTCACTTCTTCATAACATTATCTTGTTTAATTCTCTCTTCTTTTTGTCGCACGGGCTTGATAGCACATTCAAATCGAAATTTCGAAAGGGAAATTGAGTAATTGTTTGCATAATTGTTTGAACTTATTTCTATGTGATTTTGGTGCATATACTATATGTATATTTGTTTTAAACTCGATAGTAACAATAATGGGGACAAATAATATCTTTGGAATAGTAATCGTCATAATGCATCAAAGCATAAGAGATTAATAAACTTTGACTCATGTATTCTTCAACAATGAGATTTTTGTCATCGTTAAAATTATAAAATTCCCAGACCACCTAACAAGTTTTCATAACTTCTTAATCTCCCATTCATAATACAAAGCTCCTTTTAACTACAATGTCTTGCCATCACCAAATAGGTTAAGCTTAGAGGAAATGTGAGCCGTGTATTATACCGGTCAATAGATACGACAATAAGGTCGTACTTCTCAGTCATGAGAAAAGTCTAGATTTCCAAAATATTATTTCACGGGTTTATATGGCTACAATATTAATAAATAATCGAGGTAACAAAATTTCATCCGAAGATTTATCTAGAATACTTTGATGTTTCTCATCACTTGCTTGTAAATTTGTGAATTGTTTTTGAGTTCGTCATCAATATAAAGTTAAGTTACACGTACAGTGTTAGATGATTGACAGGTGAAAGAATTCAGTTAGAAATTTAATTAATATGTCATTCATCCAACAGTAAATTTATGAAGTTTTTTCTACATTGATGGCATACCAATAATAAATACCAATTGTATTTATTGGTGGTATCGTGATTAAGATAGTTTCACTTAAACAAAGACATGTCTTGTCCGATTGAGAATTACAGTTCTAACTTTTTGGTATAATCCAAAAAGAAACTTGAGATATTTTTTGATCATCACCAACGGACATCAGAGACGAATATTTTCCCTGTAAAATTCAACATCAAACCTACTCTCTCCTTTCCTCTCTGTCTCCCTCCCCCCCTCTCTCTCTCTCTCCCGTAGGTTTCTTAGATTTCCAAGGACTGGATTATATAAGGAGGTGGTAAATCTTTTACAAAGTCGACATTCCGACAAAATGCATGTGACTACAGCAAAAAATCATTCTCTCGATGGATTACAAGAGGCCCTCTCTATTAAAAGTCTCAACCAGACACTTAATGTCCTCTTTCCTTTTTGTGCATACGCGCCCTTCTAACACTCCATAAAGTATAAGAATCCAATATTCATCTAAGGTCGAGTCCATAATAAGTTTTGATGTTCGAACAAATGGCCCATGTTTCAAAACCCGTTTGTTGCTTTGAATCAAGCTTTGTTTACATAACTAGTACAGGCAGTACAAGCACAGTTGGCCTAGCTGGCACGAGCACCGAGCTAGAAGAATCTGGAGGTCCATCGTCGTGCCACCCTCATTTTGAAGTTTGAGCAAACCGTTCATGGCCGAAGCAATATGTGCCTTGAAGTCTGAAGATGTAGATTACGAAGACCGAAGAGAATGAAACGATAGTTGAATAGACATGCAACCAGCATATCACGGCAAGTGAATAGACATGCAGATTGTGAAATGGAACTTAGCCGTAGCGAGATCTGCCAAGTAAGTGCACTCGATGATGTTGATGTTGACAACGTTGACGAGTAGAATTGCCGCATGGAATAGGCAATTCGATTGGAACAGAAGAAAGCACGCTGATAAATCTGATACAAAGGTCATTGGCAGAACTGCCCGTCTCCTGTGCAAAATCTTATCGCCCAAATGTTTGCACAACCATCATGCTATCCAATGCAACCATCTTTAGTGCACCCGGTGCGTCGCTTCTCTGCTCCATGAAATACCCCGCGGAAGAACTCATGGTGATTCAACAAACGTCAATCCTTTTTCTGTTAATTTGGTTTGGAAACGTTGGAGATTTTAAACCATCTATATATGAGTATTTACTGCAGAAATTTCAAATTTATTTCTGTCCGTTGGTCAAGTGGATAGGTCAGAAACCAGCATATCACGGCAAGTGAGTAGACATGCACATTGTGAAATGGAATTTAGCCGTAGCGATATCTGCCAAGTAAGTGCATCCATACAAGTCGATGTCTGTCTATTTACCCTATCAGAATCACATTCCTTCCGTGCTGCTCTTTAATCAGTCTTAATTGACTCGGACTGCTTTGTAAGATTCTCGACAAACCAGTTCTGCTAATGGACGAAGAAGAGCAACCCTGGCAGATTGGCCTCAATAATTATTTTCACTACTTTCAACCTTTCTACATCACCACCAGCTGTCCTGCAGATCATATTATGAGGTAATGATACCGCCATGTGTCCGAACTTTTGCCTGTTTTACAATCGAGTATCCAAGAAATAATCGGGAACAATGGAAAAGAGATGCGTAAGATACTGAACCGATTAGTAAATACACGTTGATGACGTTAATAGTCAAAAATTAGTATGAAGACATTTGGCCTATTCACGAGCCTCCGATTAAAAAGAATCTGGAAAACCATCGTCATCCCATACTAATCTTCAAGTATGAACAAAGCACGCATGGCTGGGGCAACATGAACTCTGAAGTCTAGAGATATCAATTGTGAAGACCGAAGATAATGGAATGATAAGTTGAATTAAGTATGCACTCTGAGACAATAAGCGTTTTTTACCACTGCTGTAGTCCGTTTCATTCTGTCTATAGATTCTCTGTATAGCATGGCAAAGTGACCAATTTCGTATATAGAGCAATGCTATAGACACAAATGAAGATCATGCGTACTATATTTAATGAACAAACATAAGGAGTACATATAGTAGTCAAAACCCTGATGGACTTTCAGATACGAGTTCTTGATTCCCCAGCATTAATACATCAATCTGTTAAGCATTCAAACAGAACTATTGTCGGTACAGATGGAAGATGGAGGAATAGGAGGCATCGGGATTTGGGCACTTCCTTCCAACATCCACAGGACTCTCTTCATCGTAGGACGGAGAGTCGGGTCATCGGAGATGCACCAAAGTGCAACCTTGATAGCGGCCTTCAATTCATCCTCATCGACCTTCTCGTCACCAGCCAATTTCGCGATCTCCCCATTCCAAAAACATTCACAAACCCATTCTTCCAAGATGGCTTCGGTGTCCGGTAAGTCCATATCTATGCTCCTCCGGCAACAGATTATCTCCAAGAGCACAACCCCAAAGCTGTAAACATCCGCTTTCACAGTCACAGGCTTGTTCTGATGCCACTCAGGCGCTACATAACCTCTCGTCCCACGGATCCCAGTGAAAGTCTTGGTTTGGTCTGCATTTAGCAGCTTGGCAAGTCCAAAATCCGAAATCTTGGCACGGTTGCTGTCCATGAGTATGTTCTGTGGCTTTATGTCGCAGTGGATAATTTGTGTCTCACACTCTTCGTGCAGATATAGCACTCCTCGGGCTATATCTCGTGCTATCTCCATTCTTTCGGCCCAAAAGGGTCGGCTTTCGGAACTATCGAAGAGTATGCTCGCAAGCGATCCATTGCTCATGTACTCGTACACCAAAAGCCTATTCATACCTTCTAGACAATAACCGAGGAGGCGGACTAGGTTCCGATGATGGGTTCGACCGATGACTTCAACCTCAGTCTGAAACTCTCTTTCCCCTTCAGCCAAGAATTTATCGAGTCTTTTGACAGCAACCATCTTCTCTCCAATCTCCCCTTTATAAACTGTTCCAAATGCTCCTCTACCTATCTGTTCCTTGAAATTGTGGGTAACTAACTCCAGTTCTGCATAGGTGAACAGTCGAGGCGCTAGATCTTTCACCAGACCAACCTCTATATTCTTGCGGATCCTTTGGTACGTCCACACATTGAATTTGCATATTATAACTAGAGAAATAGCCATCATAAAGAATCCAAAAGCGAGGAGTGAAAGGCTAATATATAGCAAATCCATTCGGGTTATCTCTTTCTTTTTTTGATTACCATCAATGGGTTTCGCGATGCCTACCTTGATCAGCACGCTGGTCGGATCAGTTTTCAATATTCTTCCATACCTCAATGGAAGCCTCTGTTTCCTGCAATTCCCACCTTTGTAGAGTGCAGCCTCACAACTACAGTCCTCCAAACAGGCCTGTTTGCACCCATCTTCATCTGTTGACAAGATGGCTGTGTACGAATCATCTTCGCAAAGGGTATTATCCACAGTTTGGATGGTGTAACTCGCACTTACGTCTCCTGTGTTGCAAGTCTCGGCAGTGAAATTCCTCTTGCAGCCTGCTGCCCAATTTCCTGGATCAACAAAACTGAATCCGGGAAGACATTGGCAGTAAGCTCGTTGGTCGTTGTTGACACAAATACCGTTTAGGCCGCATAAACCCTTTGGATCACATTCGTCTTTCGTAGATGACCATAAGACCGACCAATTCCCCTTTTGGTTCAAATCATACGAATATAATCTCATCAAGCCGTCAGAGTCAATCCTAAAGATGTAAATCGTGCTCTTCGTCGGTAATCCTCCGGGTGTCATATTAAATATGACGTAGCCCGTGGTGTTTAGCAAGAACAAATGACCATCAACATGAAAGTTGAGCGAGACATTGTCTCCCGCGTTGCCCGTCCAAGATGTGTAATAAGAATATGGAGCAGTATCCGGAGTGTCCACCGGATACTGAATCAGATTCCCATCATGTTGCATCTTGAGACGGAAAAGCCCGGTCGAGTGGTTTGTTGCCGAGATGCTAGAGATTATCTGTTGGCCTGCCAAGAGGCGCTGGGTCGGCAAAAGGGTATTCATCGGGTAATCAAAGCTCTCCCATAACACACTTCCCATAGGATCGTAGAGCACGAAATTGCCCGAATCAAGCATAGAAGCGAAATAGGCCGACGAAGCAGCCGAAGTAATATTAGTTTCTTGACCTTGTGAGGATCGCAGTATGAGGCGACCATCGTTGGTGAAGAGCATGGTGGCACCAGCAGAGACAGGCGGATCCTCCCGGTTTGCAGTCCAGATGACGGTTCTCGGTGGGATCCCAGCCAGGAAAACACCAACCGCGTAGCCCTCGCCTTGAGAATAGAACCCGAAGGCATAGAGTCCTGAAGGTGAGAGCCAAGAAGAGGAGTTGCCTGTTGGACTTAGGGAAGAGCCTTGTGTTATGTTTGATCTTTCCTGAGCTTTTGCAAGAGAAGCAAAAGCCAAAAGAAACAGAAAACATATGATAGATGCCATGTTGAAAAGATGGAGACTCTGAATTGCTCAATCTGATCACAGAAGAAGTAACGATTGATCTTCTCGAAATCATTCAAGGTTAAATAGCTCCAGTCCCATTCTCAGCGACCAGGGTTGGGGCATGTAAGGCAAAGTCAACATGATGTTGATCCTTTGAAATAATTGTGAATTTGCTTTTCAGGAACAAGTGTCGTCATTAGGGTTTTCTGTAGGTCATTTTAACATAGTAGAGTAATCCTTCAATCCGTGGTTTGACCGTTGTTTTCTTCATTGGTTGCTTAGAGTAATCCACACGACCACGGCATTAAACGTAGTCATGGGGGGCAATTTTTTTTAAGCGCCTATTAATCCGAAGAGATTAGTTAGATGAGGTCATGGCCATCATCGAAAACTTGATTCCCAATTCACATGTCGTATTATTGCGAATGGTGAATTTGATGTTTTGCTTATGTTTGACTACTGCGAATTGCTAGTGTAATGCCAGTGAAAATGCGATGCTAATATCATCTTGGAACGATTCAAGCATTGGCCGGCCACCAATCTCTTTCTCAATTATTAAGTTTAGGGCACCAAAGTCAGACGTGACGGGACTGATTGCAACATATCAATGCTTTTCCGACATTTAAAAAAAAAAAACGTCAAGGGTTCTTCAGGGGCACTAGATATTTCATGTTGCTTGACTGGTACAGGATTCGTTTTGAAGATTCTTACATATCTTCGACATTTCCTACTCCGCAAGGTGGCCGCCTTCGACGAAACCTCACTTCTAGCATGAGATCTCACGCCGCCGCCCCTGCCTTAATCGCCGTCGTATGTACTGTTTTTGCTAATGAATGAAACATTGGCTTTTTATACGCCGATTAGCAATTTTGCAGTACAAGCCTTAGTCAAGACGTTCACAAACTCACGCTCAGAATACCTTTCTGCTCCAAGTGCACGTTCCACGATTCACAGCTTTAAGATTGGTTCCTCATTTTATCATGGGTTCTCTCGTGCTTGAGCTGTTCATCTGGATTTCTTGAGTTCGTATAATCAATGCTCACTTTCAGATCTCGAGATTCGATCACTCAAAAATGGACTTATGTTCGCCATTAGAATAAAATTTGTTTATGAAAACTGACCAAAGGGATCCAATTTAACAGGAAATTAACTCAAAAGGAAAGGCATAATATAAAGACAAAAGTGCATATGAGGTTTTACGAAGCTCGGTCCATTTTGAAAATTTATACAATAAAAAAGAGATTGATTCATTGTGCTCGATGTTGGGGGTGAGCAAGCGGAACCGCCCGCCCGGGAACCGCCCAGAACCGGCGGTTCCGGGTGGTCCCCGGACGAGCGGTTCGGTTCCCGGTTCCAAAAAAATTGGAACCGGGAATTTCAATTTAGTTCCCGGTTCCAGGGGTGGAACCGCCCGCCCGGAACCGGGACCGGTACTGTTCATAAAAAAAAAATTCCCTTACACTCTCTCACTCACAGTCATAGCTTCCGCTCACAACTCAGACAGAGTCACTCTCAGTCTCTCACTCAGCCCACACTCCACAGTCCACAGCGTTGCTTGGTGACCGAACTTCGGTCTGCTGGACGTGCAGAAACCTGCACGTCCAAGTGGACGTCCAGCACACGTCCAGTGCTGAAGGTGACCCAGCGCTGGGCACACGTCCAAGTGCTGGACGTCCACGGACGTCTAGAAACTGTATTGGATGTCCAGTTTTTGGACGTCCAGAAAATGCGACGCGTGAACATGTAAATTTTTTTTTCTATTTTAGAATATGTTCTTTTCGCGTTAATTGGAACAAGAATCGCTCGGGAACCAGACCGGACCGGGTGAGAACCGGACCGGAACCGCCCAATCTTGTCCGGTCTGGTTTCGGTTCTCCATAATAGGGAATCGGGAACCGCCCAGGAACCAATCACCCCTACTCGATGTCAAACTCAAATGCCTTGTAGTTCTGTTCTTGCCCAACCTTGAGGAATTTAAAAAAATCTGGAATCGAATTCATTTTTTTGATTGGTGAATTACAAATGTGAATGATGCTCACATTTATATTTAGTTAAGTCTTGTCGCGACCTCCCCGAAGGTGCACCACTTAGAGTTCGGGCTAATGGATTGCTAAGATTAAACCTAGCTCGAGCTCTCTCAAGCCCATATCAACTCACGACTTTGGTTTAGGTTCTTAACATGCAAAATTGATTTCAATTGGAATCGCCACTAATCTATTTTTGGTGGGTCGATTAGAAACCCATGTAAAGTATCGGGAGTTGTGCTTTACTCCTACGAACCAGAGGTCTATGGAATCAGGGACTTGGTTATGCTAGACATTCTAGCACCCTTTCAGTACCTTTTCATTTATTTCCAAAAAAATCAGCAGACAGTTTGAATTAATTTAAAATCTATTCCTGAACATGCAATGATGACCACACGGGTACGTAAGCATAATGAAATAATAAGCAAAACATATAAAAAAATTTAATAAAATATGCCATGCATGAAAATCTAAACATAAATGCAATTAATTTAATGCAATGCATGAAATGCAATTTTTTTGTACTTTTTAATGAATTAAGAAATTAATTAACTAAGGAACCTAATTATCCATAGCTAAATAATATATAATCAAAATTAGGAAACAATATATATTAATTCCTGATTTAAACTAAAATCTTACTCAACTAAGAATAATGTCCTAAAATGCAATCTAGCTAAAATTATCCTACTAGAATATCTAATATGCAACCCGAATTAATTATGCAAATTAATCTAAACGTGAAAATTAAACTAAACATGCAATTATCTAAATGTGAAACTTTAAATCTAAATATGCAATTTATAACGTAAACGTGCAATTAATATAAACATGCAAAGAAGGTAAAATAAAATCAAACCAAATCAATTATAATAGCATCAAGATTCATCAACAAAGGTTCGCACATAAAAATTGATAAATTAATCTTAAGCCTTAAAGATTAAGATATCAATTTTATAGATTCCCGCTCAATTAATTATTCTATCTAAAGCCTTATAGATTGAATAAAAAATTGTGCACGGTTGCGAATCGGAAAACAAATTTCAATTGATCATACATATCACCCAAAACAAGCAAATTAAGCAAAATATTCTATTAATCAAATATTCAAACCAACTTGGAAAAGATATTTAACAAATCTTTGGGGTGATCTTTCCAAGCTCGGATCAATGGCGGACGAAGAATACGGCGGCTAGCGGTGATGCTAGGTGGTGAAGTGGCCAATGACGCGGCTTGGGTGAGAATCTGCAAGAAAACAACGAACGGCAACAAATCCTGGTTAGTTCGGTGAACAAACAGCAAAATCAGGGAAAAACACAAGTGATTTATCAATGCTTATCTTTTTTGGGACGATAACTTGCCACTAACGTTGCCATTGGCAGTAGCGCTTGGAACCTCATAGCATGAACAACGGCCACATATGCTGAGCGACGTCGAAGTGAAAAAACTTGCAATCACAATTTTGATTAGTAAGGAGGCAACGCTAAGGGACCACGGAGGGGGACGTCAAATTGGGATGAAGTGCTGGTGGCGTTGGGGAATGATCGCCTTCTCCAGGTTGCCTTCGTGAGATGTGCTTCAAAGAGAAGAGGGGGAGTCATGGTGTGCCCCCCTGAGATCTTCCCAAAATGTGGGTCAAAACGTGTGTTTGGGGAGGAAGGAAAAATCCCTCTGACTGCGCATTCCTTCCTCCCTTTTCTCTTTTGTTCGTGAAGGACACCTCTCCTCCTTTGACTTTGTTTTCAACTCCCCTTCTCACCTTCCCACAATCTCTCTTTATTGCTCAGCTCCTGGCCGAATTCCCTCCCCCTCTCTCTCTCTCTCTCTCTCTCGTGTTTTTTTCTGTGTGTTCTTTCCCTTCTTTTTTTTTTAACCGAGCAGCCCCGTTCCCTTTTCCTCTTGGGCGCTTTTAGCAGAGATAATGGGATCTTCGGTCAAATCTTTTCTAAGATTTGACCAAATATCATAATAATTTTTTGCACCCCTTTTCACCCTGTTTTTCTTTTTATTTCCCCCTGATCATGTCCTCTCTTGGACGCTAGAATATTCGGTCCAATCTTTGACCGAATTCTTTTTCTTTATTTGCGTCCACTCCTCCCATGTTTGACAGCGAAGAAGACTCTTTCTTTGTTGGTCAAATCTTCTTCGAGCAAGAAATCAAGACCAGAATTCTTTCCTTTTTCCAACGTGAAAGCTTGGACTCCTGCAAAGGGAAATAAAGAAAAATCAAGATATGTTTTTATTTTCATGTTTCGCTTCTCGCCAAAATTATGACGCTGCCTTGAATATATTTTCCTTTGGTCACCAATGCTCTTTCCTCTTCTTCACTTGACTAAATATCGACCGATTCCATGTGAATATTTGATTGTGAACGAAAATCTTCTCACAATCGTGACATTGCAATTTCGTCGATTAAAGAGACAATGACGAATCTGGACAAAATTACATGCTTTCCTTGCACGGACCCACTTATTATGAAATTAAATCTATATGCAAAAATGCTACTAAAACTATATACAATTATGTATTTTTTTAGGAATTAAAATTAACCCCTATTTTATTTGTGCAATTAACTCCTAAATGACTTATCAAAATTTAGGTGTCAACAAGTCTATATGCAATTGGTTCCATAACTTATAATCCACAGATCATATTAATTGGTGAGGGAAATTTTCTTCTATTGGGGATGGAGAAAAACAAGATTATATAAATGGTGAAATAGTTTGTTATCTATATACAATTATGAGAAAAAAAATTGAATTGGACATAAAAAGAAGTAATTATTGACTGGAAGAGAATTGACCATTGATCATGACAATTGTATTTATTGGTGGTATCGTGATTAAGATAGTTTCACTTAAACAAAGACATGTCTTGTCCGATCGAGAATTACAGTTCTAACTTTTTGGTATAATCCAAAAAGAAACTTGAGAGATTTTTGGATCATCACCAACGGACATCACAGACGGATTTTTTCCCTGTAAAATTCAACATCAAACCTACTCTCTCCTTTCCTCTCTCTCTCTCCCTCCCCCTCTCTCTCTCCCGGAGGTTTCTTAGATTTCCAAGGATTGGATTATATAAGGAGGTGGTAAATCTTTTACAAAGTCGACATTCCGACAAAATGCATGTGACTACAGCAAAAAATCATTCTCTCGATGGATTACAAGAGGCCCTCTCTGTTAAAAGTCTCAACCGGACACTTAGTGTCCTCTTTCCTTTTTGTGCATACGCGCCCTTCTAACACTCCATAAAGTATAAGAATCCAATATTCATCTACGGTCGAGTCCATAATAAGTTTTGATGTTCGAACAAATGGCCCATGTTTCAAAACCCGTTTGTTGCTTTGAATCAAGCTTTGTTTACATAACAAGTACAGGCAGTAAAAGTACAGTTGGCCTAGCTGGCACGAGCACCGAGCTAGAAGAATCTGGAGGTCCATCGTCGTGCCATCCTCATTTTGAAGTTTGAGCAAACCGTTCATGGCCGAAGCAATATGTGCTTTGAAGTCTGAAGATGTAGATTACGAAGACCGAAGAGAATGAAACGATAGTTGAATAGACATGCAACCAGCATATCACGGCAAGTGAATAGACATGCGGATTGTGAAATGGAACTTAGCCGTAGCGAGATCTGCCAAGTAAGTGCACTCGATGATGTTGATGTTAACAACGTTGACGAGTAGAATTGCCGCATGGAATAGGCAATTCGATTGGAACAGAAGAAAGCACGCTACAAAGGTCATTTGCAGAACTGCCCGTCTCCTGTGCAAACTCTTATCGCCCAAATGTTTGCACAACCATCATGCTATCCAATGCAACCATCTTTAGTGCACCCGGTGCGTCGCTTCTCTGCTCCATGAAATACCCCGCGGAAGAACTCATGGCGATTCAACAAACGTCAATCCTTTTTCTGTTAATTTGGTTTGGAAGCGTTGGAGATTTTAAACCATCTATATATGAGTATTTACTGCAGAAATTTCAAATTTATTTCTGTCTGTTGGTCAAGTGGATAGGTCAGAAACCAGCATATCACGGCAAGTGAATAGACATGCACATTGTGAAATGGAATTTAGCCGTAGCGATATCTGCCAAGTAAGTGCATCCATACAAGTCGATGTCTGTCTATTTACCCTGTCAGAATCACATTCTTTCCGTGCTGTTCTTTAATCAGTCTTAATTGACTCGGACTGCTTTGTAAGATTCTCGACAAACCCGTTCTGCTAATGGACGAAGAAGAGCAACCCTGGCAGATTGGCCTCAATAATTATTTTCACTACTTTCGACCTTTCTACATCACCACCAGCTGTCCTGCAGATCATATTATGAGGTAATGACACCGCCATGTGTCCGAACTTTTGCCTGTTTTACAATCGAGTATCCAAGAAATAATCGGGAACAATGGAAAAGAGATGCGTAAGATACTGAACCGATTAGTAAACAGACGTTGATGACGTTAATAGTAAAAATTAGTATGAAGACATTTGGCCTATTCACGAGCCTCCGATTAAAAAGAATCTGGAAAACCATCGTCATCCCATACTAATCTTCAAGTATGAACAAAGCATGCATGGCTGGGGCAACATGAACTCTGAAGTCTAGAGATATCAATTGTGAAGACCGAAGATAATGGAATGATAAGTTGAATTAAGCATGCACTCTGAGACAATAAGCGTTTTTTACCACTACTGTAGTCCGTTTCATTCTGTCTATAGATTCTCTGTATAGCATGGCAAAGTGACCAATTTCGTATATAGAGCAAAGCTATAGACACAAACAAAGATCATGCGTACTATATTTAATGAACAAACATAAGGAGTACATATAGTAGTCGAAACCCTGATGGACTTTCAGATACGAGTTCTTGATTCCCCAGCATTAATACATCAATCCGTTAAGCATTCAAACAGAACTATTGTCGGTACAGATGGCAGATGGAGGAATAGGAGGCATCGGGATTTGGGCACTTCCTTCCAACATCCACAGGACTCTCTTCATCGTAGGACGGAGAGTCGGGTCATCGGAGATGCACCAAAGTGCAACCTTGATAGCGGCCTTCAATTCATCCTCATCGACCTTCTCGTCACCAGCCAATTTCGCGATCTCCCCATTCCAAAAACATTCACAAACCCATTCTTCCAAGATGGCTTCGGTCTCCGGTAAGTCCAAATCTATTCTCCTCCGACAACAGATTATCTCCAAGAGCACAACCCCAAAGCTGTAAACATCTGCTTTCACAGTCACAGGCTTGTTCTGATGCCACTCAGGCGCCACATAACCTCTCGTCCCACGGATCCCAGTGAAAGTCTTGATTTGGTCTGCATTTAGCAGCTTGGCAAGTCCAAAATCCGAAATCTTGGCACGGTTGCTGTCCATGAGTATGTTCTGTGGCTTTATGTCTCAGTGGATAATTTGTGTCTCACACTCTTCGTGCAGATATAGCAATCCTCGGGCTATATCCCGTGCTATCTCCATTCTTTCGGCCCAAAAGGGTCGGCTTTCGGAACTACCGAAGAGTATGCTCGCAAGCGATCCATTGCTCATGTACTCGTACACCAAAAGCCTATTCATACCTTCTAGACAATAACCGAGGAGGCGGACTAGGTTCCGATGATGGGTTCGACCGATGACTTCAACCTCAGTCTGAAACTCTCTTTCCCCTTCAGCCAAGAATTTATCGAGTCTTTTGACAGCAACCATCTTCTCTCCAATCTCCCCTTTATAAACTGTTCCAAAGGCTCCTCTACCTATCTGTTCCTTGAAACTGTCGGTAACTAACTCCAGTTCTGCATAGGTGAAAAGTCGAGGCGCTAGATCTTTCACCAGACCAACCTCTATATTCTTGCGGATCCTTTGGTACGTCCACATATTGAATTTGCATATTATAACTAGAGAAATAGCCATCATAAAGAATCCAAAAGCGAGTAGTGAAAGGCTAATATATAGCAAATCCATTCGGGTTATCTCTTTCTTTTTTTGATTACCATCAACGGGTTTCGCGATGCCTACCTTGATCAGCACACTAGTCGGATCAGTTTTCAATATTCTTCCGTACCTCAATGGAAGCCTCTGTTTCCTGCAATTCCCACCATTGTAGAGTGCAGCCTCACAACTACAGTCCTCCAGGCAGGCCTGTTTGCACCCATCTTCATCTGTCGACAAGATGGCCGTGTACGAATCATCTTCGCAAAGGGTATTATCAACAGTTTGGATGGTGTAACTCGCACTTGCGTCTCCTGTGCTGCAAGTCTCGGCAGTGAAATTCCTCTTGCAGCCGGCTGCCCAATTTCCTGGATCAACAAAACTGAATCCGGGAAGACATTGGCAGTAAGCTCGTTGGTCGTTGTTGACACAAATACCGTTTAGGCCGCATAAACCCTTTGGATCACATTCGTCTTTCGTAGATGACCATAAGACCGACCAATTCCCCTTTTGGTTCAAATCATACGAATATAATCTCATCAAACCGTCAGAGTCAATCCTAAAGATGTAAATTGTGCTCTTCGTCGGTAATCCTCCGGGTGTCATATTAAATATGACGTAGCCCGTGGTGTTCAGCAAGAACAAATGACCATCAACATCAAAGTTGAGCGAGACATTGTCTCCCGCATTGCCCGTCCAAGATGTGTAATAAGAATACGGAGCAGTATCCGGAGTGTCCACCGGATACTGAATCAGATTCCCATCATGTTGCATCTTGAGACGGAAAAGCCCGGTCGAGTGGTTTGTTGCCGAGATGCTAGAGATTATTTGTTGGCCTGCCAAGAGGCGTTGGGTCGGCAAAAGGGTATCTGTCGGGTAATCAAAGCTCTCCCATAACACACTTCCCTTAGGATCCTAGAGCACGAAATTGCCCGAATCAAGCATAGAAGCGAAATAGGCTGAGGAAGCAGCTGAAGTAATATTAGTTTCTTGACCTTGTGAGGATCGCAGTATGAGGCGACCAACGTTGGTGAAGAGCAAGGTGGCACCAGCAGACATAGGTGGATCGTCCCGGTTTGCACTCCAGATGTCGATTCTCGGTTGGATCCCCGCCAGGAAAACACCAACCGCGTAGCCCTCGCCTTGAGAATAGAACCCGAAGGCATAGAGTCCTGAAGGTGAGAGCCAAGAAGAGGAGTTAGCGGTTGGACTTAGGGAAGAGCCTTGTGTTATGTTTGATCTTTCCTGAGCTTTTGCAAGAAAAGCAAAAGCCAAAAGAAACAAAAAAACATATGATAGATGGCATATTGAAAAGATGGAGACTCTAAATTGCTCAATCTGATCACAGAAGATGTAACGATTGATCTTCTCGAAATCATTCAAGGTTAAATAGCTCCAGTCTCATTCTCAGCGACTAGGGTTGGGGCAAGTAAGGCAAAGTCAACATGATGTTGATCCTTTGAAATAATTGTGAATTTGCTTTTCAGGAACAAGTGTCGTCATTAGGGTTTTCTGTAGGTCGTTTTAACATAGTAGAGTAATCCTTCATTCCACGGTTTGACTGTTGTTTTCTTCATTGGTTGCTTAGGAAAGAACTCCCCACACGACCACGGCATTAAACGTAGCCATGGGGGGCAATTTTTTTTAAGCACCTATTAGTCCGAAGAGATTAGTCGGGTGAGGTCATGGCCATCATCGAAAACTTAATTCCCAATTCACATGTCGTATTATTGCGAATGGTGAATTTGATGTTTTGCTTATGTTTGACTACTGCGAATTGCTAGTGTGATGTCAGTGAAAATGCTATGCTAATATCATCTTGGAACGATTCAAGCATTGGCCGGCCACAAATCTCTTTCTCAATTATTAACTTTAGGGTACCAAAGTCAGACGTGACGGGACTGATTGCAACATATCAATGCTTTTCCGACATTAAAAAAAAAAACGTCAAGGGTTCTTCAGGGGCACTAGATATTTCATGTTGCTTGACTGGTACAGGAATTCTTCAATCTAGGACTTAATTGTCATTTTCTCTAGTTATAATGCGGTGCAGGCTTGCTTTGCTGGATTCGTTTTGAAGATTCTTACATATCTTCGACATTTCCTACTCCGCCAGGTGGCCGCCTTCGACGAAACCTCACTTCTAGCATGAGATCTCACGCCGCCGCCACTGCCTTAATCGCCGTCGTATGTGCTGTTTTTGCAAATGAATGAAACATTGGCTTTTTATACACCGATTAGCAATTTTGCAGTACAAGCCTTAGTCAAGACGTTCACAAACTCACGCTCAGAATACCTTTCTGCTCCAAGTGCACGGTCCATGATTCACAGCTTTAAGATTGGTTCCTCATTTTACCATGGGTTCTCTCGTGTTTGAGCTGTTCATCTGGATTTCTTGAGTTCGTATAATCAATGCTGTGTTTCAGTTCTCGAGATTATTATTTTTTGGTCAAAAGGTCTCGAGATTCGGTCGCTCAAAAATGGACTTATGTTCGTCATTAGAATAAAATTTGTTTATGAAAACTGACCAAAGGTATCCAATTTAACAGGAAATTGACTCAAAAGGAAAGGCATAATATAAAGACAAAAGTGCATACCACGTTTTACGAAGCTCGGCCCATTTCGAAAATTTATACGATAAAAAAGAGATTGATTCATTGTGCTCGATGTCAAACTCAAATGCCTTGTAGTTCTGTTCTTGCCCAACCTTGAGGAATTTAAAAATTCTGGAATCGAATTCATTTTTTTTATTGGTGAATTACAAACGTGAATGATTCTCACATTTATATTTAGTTAAGTCTCTATGCAGTTGGTTCGATAACTTATAATCCACCGATCATATTAATTGGTGAGGGAAATTTTCTTCTATTGGGGATGGAGAAAACCAAGATCATATAAATGGTGAAATAGTTTGTTATCTATATACAATTATGAGAAAAAAATGAATTTGACATAAAAAGAAGTAATTATTGACTGGAAGAGAATTGACCATTGATCATGATAAATGATGATCGTTCTCATAGGGTACTTACTCTCAAAAGATGTACTGTTGAGTTATGTATAAATAGGATTAAATCGCACGTTGGTCAATAGCAACTTTCACTTCTTCATGACATTATCTTGTTTAATTCTCTCTTCTTTTTGTCGCACGGGCTTGATAGCACATTCAAATTGAAACTTCGAAAGGGAAATTGAGTAATTGTTTGCATAATTGTTTGAACTTATTTCTATGTGATTTTGGTGCATATACTATATGTATATTTGTTTTAAACTCGATAGTAACAATAATGGGGACAAATAATATGTTTGGAATAGTAATCGTCATAATGCATCAAAGCATAAGAGATTAATAAACTTTGACTCATATATTCTTCAACAATGAGATTTTTGTCATTGTTAAAATTATAAAATTCCCAGACCACCTAACAAGTTTTCATAACTTCTTAATCTCCCACATTCATATTACAAAGCTCCTTTTAACTACCATGTCTTGCCATCACCAAATAGGTTAAGCATAGAGGATATGTGAGTCGTGTATTATACTGGTCAATAGATACGACAATAAAGTCGTGTTTCTCAGTCATGAGAAAAGTCTAGATTTCCAAAATATTATTTCACGGGTTTATATGGCTACGATATTAATAAATAATCGAGGTAACAAAATTTCATCCGAAGGTTTATCTAGAATACTTTGATGTTTCTCATCACTTGCTTGTAAATTTGTGAATTGTTTTTGAGTCCGTCATCGACATAAAGTTAAAATACGCGTACACTGTTAGATGATTGACATGTGAAAGAATTCGGTTAGAAACTTAATTAATATGTCATTCATCCAACGGTAAATATATGAAGTATTTTTCTACATTGATGGCAGACTTATAATAAATACCGGTTGTATTTATTGGTGGTATCGTGATTAAGATAGTTTCATTTAAGCAAAGACATGTCTTGTCCGATCGAGAATTACAGTTCTAACTTTTTGGTATAATCCAAAAAGAAACTTGAGATATTTTTGGATCATCACCAACGGACATCACAGACGGATTTTTTCCCTGTAAAATTCAACATCAAACCTACTCTCTCCTTTCCTCTCTCTCTCTCCCTCCCCCTCTCTCTCTCCCGGAGGTTTCTTAGATTTCCAAGGATTGGATTATATAAGGAGGTGGTAAATCTTTTACAAAGTCGACATTCCGACAAAATGCATGTGACTACAGCAAAAAATCATTCTCTCGATGGATTACAAGAGGCCCTCTCTGTTAAAAGTCTCAACCGGACACTTAGTGTCCTCTTTCCTTTTTGTGCATACGCGCCCTTCTAACACTCCATAAAGTATAAGAATCCAATATTCATCTACGGTCGAGTCCATAATAAGTTTTGATGTTCGAACAAATGGCCCATGTTTCAAAACCCGTTTGTTGCTTTGAATCAAGCTTTGTTTACATAACAAGTACAGGCAGTAAAAGTACAGTTGGCCTAGCTGGCACGAGCACCGAGCTAGAAGAATCTGGAGGTCCATCGTCGTGCCATCCTCATTTTGAAGTTTGAGCAAACCGTTCATGGCCGAAGCAATATGTGCTTTGAAGTCTGAAGATGTAGATTACGAAGACCGAAGAGAATGAAACGATAGTTGAATAGACATGCAACCAGCATATCACGGCAAGTGAATAGACATGCGGATTGTGAAATGGAACTTAGCCGTAGCGAGATCTGCCAAGTAAGTGCACTCGATGATGTTGATGTTAACAACGTTGACGAGTAGAATTGCCGCATGGAATAGGCAATTCGATTGGAACAGAAGAAAGCACGCTACAAAGGTCATTTGCAGAACTGCCCGTCTCCTGTGCAAACTCTTATCGCCCAAATGTTTGCACAACCATCATGCTATCCAATGCAACCATCTTTAGTGCACCCGGTGCGTCGCTTCTCTGCTCCATGAAATACCCCGCGGAAGAACTCATGGCGATTCAACAAACGTCAATCCTTTTTCTGTTAATTTGGTTTGGAAGCGTTGGAGATTTTAAACCATCTATATATGAGTATTTACTGCAGAAATTTCAAATTTATTTCTGTCTGTTGGTCAAGTGGATAGGTCAGCAACCAGCATATCACGGCAAGTGAATAGACATGCACATTGTGAAATGGAATTTAGCCGAAGCGATATCTGCCAAGTAAGTGCATCCATACAAGTCGATGTTTGTCTATTTACCCTGTCAAAATCACATTCTTTCCATGCTGTTCTTGTAACGTCCTCCTCAGTCCCACTACCAACAATATTGTCCGCTTTGGCCCTACCGCATTGGCACAGACGCACCGACATCCCAGCTACGGCCTCGACCTCACGGCTTTGTTCTCCTCGGTCTATCCGAGAAAACGCGTTGTTGATGGATAAATGTGGACCTCTCTACATAAGCCTTTCCAGGACATCCTTCCTAGGCGATGTGGGATAGGGATGTCACAAACTCCCCCCCTCAATGGCACAGCGTCCCCGCTGTGCCCTCGGCACCAGCGAGCGCCCACTATGGTCTCCACACGCTGTCGAGAGTCGGCTCTGATATCACTTTGTAACGTCCTCCTCAGTCCCACCACCAATAATATTGTCCGCTTTGGCCCTACCGCAATGACGCAGACGCACTGTCATCCCAGCTACGGGCTCGACCTCACGGCTTTATTTTTCTCGGTCTATCCGAGAAAACGCGTTGTTGATGAATAAAGGTGGACCTTACTCCCTCCCTATGCGATGTGGGATAGAGATGTCACAGTTCTTTAATCAGTCTTAATTGACTCGGACTGCTTTGTAAGATTCTCGACAAACCCGTTCTGCTAATGGACGAAGAAGAGCAACCCTAGCAGATTGGCCTCAATAATTATGTTCACTACTTTCAACCTTTCTAAATCACCACCAGCTGTCCTGCAGATCATATTATGAGGTAATGACACCGCATGTGTCCGAACTTTTGCCTGTTTTACAATCGAGTATCCAAGAAATAATCGGGAACAATGGAAAAGAGATGCGTAAGATACTGAACCGATTAGTTTTCATGTTGGAACTGGAGCACGTTCAAACACCCGTTCGGGATTTGTAAATAGACGTTGATGACGTTAATAGTAAAAATTAGTATGAAGACATTTGGCCTATTCACGAGCCTCCGATTAAAAAGAATCTGGAAAACCATCGTCATCCCATACTAATCTTCAAGTATGAACAAAGCACGCATGGCTGGGGCAACATGAACTCTGAAGTCTAGAGATATCAATTGTGAAGACCGAAGATAATGGAATGATAAGTTGAATTAAGCATGCACTCTGAGACAATAAGCGTTTCTTACCACTGCTGTAGTCCGTTTCATTCTGTCTATAGATTCTCTGTATAGCATGGCAAAGTGACCAATTTCGTATATAGAGCAATGCTATAGACACAAACGAAGATCATGCGTACTATATTTAATGAACAAACATAAGGAGTACATATAGTAGTCGAAACCTTGATGGACTTTCAGATACGAGTTCTTGATTCCCCAGCATTAATACATCAATCCGTTAAGCATTCAAACAGAACTATTGTCGGTACGGATGGAAGATGGAGGAATAGGAGGCATCGGGATTTGGGCACTTCCTTCCAACATCCACATGACTCTCTTCATCGTAGGACGGAGAGTCGGGTCATCGGAGATGCACCAAAGTGCAACCTTGATAGCGGCCTTCAATTCATCCTCATCGACCTTCTCGTCACCAGCCAATTTCGCGATCTCCCCATTCCAAAAACATTCACAAACCCATTCTTCCAAGATGGCTTCGGTCTCCGGTAAGTCCAAATCTATTCTCCTCCGGCAACAGATTATCTCCAAGAGCACAACCCCAAAGCTGTAAACATCTACTTTCACAGTCACAGGCTTGTTCTGATGCCACTCAGGCGCCACATAACCTCTCGTCCCACGGATCCCAGTGAAAGTCTTGGTTTGGTCTGCATTTAGCAGCTTGGCAAGTCCAAAATCCGAAATCTTGGCACGGTTGCTGTCCATGAGTATGTTCTGTGGCTTTATGTCGCAGTGGATAATTTGTGTCTCACACTCTTCATGCAGATATAGCACTCCTCGGGCGATATCCCGTGCTATCTCCATTCTTTCGGCCCAAAAGGTTCGGCATTCGGAACTATCGAAGAGTATGCTCGCAAGCGATCCATTGCTCATGTACTCGTACACCAAAAGCCTATTCATACCTTCAAGACAATAACCGAGGAGGCGGACTAGGTTCCGATGATGGGTTCGACCGATGACTTCAACCTCAGTCTGAAACTCTCTTTCCCCTTCAGCCAAGAATTTATCGAGTCTTTTGACAGCAACCATCTTCTCTCCAATCTCCCCTTTATAAACTGTTCCAAAGGCTCCTCTACCTATCTGTTCCTTGAAACTGTCGGTAACTAACTCCAGTTCTGCATAGGTGAAAAGTCGAGGCGCTAGATCTTTCACCAGACCAACCTCTATATTCTTGCGGATCCTTTGGTACGTCCACACATTGAATTTGCATATTATAACTAGAGAAATAGCCATCATAAAGAATCCAAAAGCAAGGAGTGAAAGGCTAATATATAGCAAATCCATTCGAGTTATCTCTTTCTTTTTTTCATTACCATCAACGGGTTTCGCGATGCCTACCTTGATCAGCACGCTGGTCTGATCACTTTTCAATATTCTTCCATACCTCAATGGAAGCCTCTGTTTCTTGCAATTCCCACCATTGTAGAGTGCAGCCTCACAACTACAGTCCTCCATGCAGGCCTGTTTGCACCCATCTTCATCTGTCGACAAGATGGCCGTGTACGAATCATCTTCGCAAAGGGTATTATCAACAGTTTGGATGGTGTAACTCGCACTTGCGTCTCCTGTGCTGCAAGTCTCGGCAGTGAAATTTCTCTTGCAGCCTGCTGCCCAATTTCCTGGATCGACAAAACTGAATCCGGGAAGACATTGGCAGTAAGCTCGTTGGTCGTTGTTGACACAAATACCGTTTAGGCCGCATAAACCCTTTGGATCGCATTCGTCTTTCGTAGATGACCATAAGACCGACCAATTCCCCTTTTGGTTCAAATCATACGAATATAATCTCATCAAGCCGTCAGAGTCAATCCTAAAGATGTAAATCGTGCTCTTTGTCGGTAATCCTCCGGGTGTCATATTAAATATGACGTAGCCCGTGGTGTTCAGCAAGAACAAATGACCATCAACATCAAAGTTGAGCGAGACATTGTCTCCCGCGTTGCCCGTCCAAGATGTGTAATAAGAATAGGGAGCAGTATCCGGAGTGTCTACCGGATACTGAATCAGATTCCCATCATGTTGCATCTTGAGACGGAAAAGCCCGGTCGAGTGGTTTGTTGCCGAGATGCTAGAGATTATCTGTTGGCCTGCCAAGAGGCGCTGGGTCGGCAAAAGGGTATCTGTCGGGTAGTCAAAGCTCTCCCATAACACACTTCCCTTAGGATCGTAGAGCATGAAATTGCCCGAATCAAGCATAGAAGCGAAATAGGCCGAGGAAGCAGCCGAAGTAATATTAGTTTCTTGACCTTGTGAGGATCGCAGTATGAGGCGACCGTCGTTGGTGAAGAGCAAGGTGGCACCAGCAGAGACAGGCGGATCGTCCCGGTTTGCAGTCCAGATGACGGCTCTCGGTGGGATCCCACTCAGGAAAACACCAACCGCATAGCCCTCGCCTTGAGAATAGAACCCGAAGGCATAGAGTCCTGAAGGTGAGAGCCAAGAAGAGGAGTTAGCGGTTGGACTTAGGGAAGAGCCTTGTGTTATGTTTGATCTTTCCTGAGCTTTTGCAAGAGAAGCAGAAGCCAAAAGAAACAGAAAACATATGATAGATGCCATATTGAAAAGATGGAGGCTCTGTATTGCTCAATCTGATCACAGAAGATCTAACGATTGATCTTCTAGAAATCATTCAACGTTAAATAGCTCCAGTCCCATTCTCAGCGACCAGGGTTGGGGCAAGTAAGGCAAAGTCAACATAATGTTGATCTGTTGAAATAATGGTGAATTTGCTTTTCAGGAACAAGTGTCATCATTAGGGTTTTCTGTGGGTCGTTTTAACATAGTAGAGTAATCCTTCAATCCACGGTTTGACCGTTGTTTTCTTCATTAGTTGCTTTAGGAAAGAACTCCCCACACGACCACGGCATTAAACCTGGTCATGGTGGGCAATTTTTTTTAAGCGCCTATTAATCCGAAGAGATTAGTTAGGTGAGGTCATGGCCATCATCGAAAACTTAATTCCCAATTCACATGTCGTATTATTGCGAATGACGAATTTGATGTTTTGCTTATGTTTGATTACTGCGAATTGCTAGTGTGATGCCAGTGAAAATGCGATGCTAATATCATCTTGGAACAATTCAAGCATTGATTGGCCGGCCACAAATCTCTTTCTCAATAATTAAGACTAGGGTACCAAAGTCAAACATGACGGGACTGATTGCAACATATCATTAAATGCCAGCATTGGCCGGCCACCAATCTCTTTCTCAATAATTAAGATTAGGGTACCAAAGTCAAACATGACGGGACTGACTGCAACATATCATTAAATGCTTTTCCGACATAAAAAGAAAAAATACGTCAAGGGTTCTTCAGGGGCACTAGATATTTCATGTTGCTTGATTGGTACAGGAATTCTTCAATTTAGGACTCAATTGTCATTTTCTCTAGTTATAATTGTTGATGAATGTTTTGATGGTGATAAAACCAGATAATATCTTATGCGAAAAAAAGAAACGTTCAGAAGGTTAATCCTATTAGAAGATCTTATATGCAGAACGTGGAGATGTTCAGAAGGAAAAGAAGAGGTCTTATATGCAGAACGTGAGATGTTCAGAAGGACAAGATAAGTTCTTACATGCAGAACGAGGAGATGTTCAGAAGGAAAGAAAATTGGTAGAACTCATATCCAGAAGGTAATGGAGTTCGGTAGATCAAGATTCTCAGATATATATGCAGAAAGTCAAAGAGATCTTTTGATTGAGATACGATATAGGATGAGCAGGATTTACGTATCAATGCTCAAACAAAGATATCGATCAAAGGATCAAATCATATCTGATTTTATCCTTTCCTTTCTTGGTTATACGATTCATCTTTGGAAAGAAATCATTGAGCTTCCAACAGACATATTATGGATGGTATTTATGGAAGGCTAAACGGTAATCAAAAGTGAAGATTATTTATAGTACATCCATTGCAAGAAAAATCAAGAAAGAGAGATCATCAAAGTATTTGATTGTGAACGAAAGATTGTATTGAAAGAGTTATAGTGAGAAAGTGATCCGATTGTACTATCTCTTTTGATACTAGTGATAAACAGCCGATTGGCTGTTTCTGAACAAAGTGGACGTAGGCTTGGATTAAGCCGAACCACTATAACCTTCTGTGTTTGATCCTCTAAACTTTTCTCTTATTACTTTGTTAATTCTGCGCTTTATTTCATATTCAGATCGTTACACTAAGCACTTAGTCTTTTTCAATTGGTATCAGAGCAAGGTTGCTCGTTTTTTAAGTGTTTGTACTTCTGAGCAGAACGATCAATGGCTAGTGCTACAGGTCTGATGGAAGGACAAAGTCACTTTCGTCCTCCTCTTTTTGATGGAAAGGATTATAGCATATGGAAGAACAAGATGAAAGCATTTCTTAGAGCAAAAGATCCACTAGAGTGGGAATTGGTGCAAAATGGCGTTTCTCCGAATTCTTCTTCTGGCAAAGAAATATCTTCAGATGCTGATATTCAGACTCAATCTGAATTAAAGAAAAGACAGGATACTGATGCTAAAGCTATTCATTCTTTATATTGTGCTTTATCTACTTCTGAATATAATCGTATTTCTTCTTGTGATTCAGCAAAGGAAATATGGGATATTCTAAGTGTAACTTATGAAGGCACAGATCGAGTTAAGGAGACCAGAACGAATATTCTTCTCAATCAGTATGAGTCTTTTAAAATGAAGGAAGGGGAGAGCATTACTGACATGTTCAGTAGGTTTACTGAAATCACAAATGGCCTAGCTTATCAAGGTCATCCAGTTGAAGGACAGATGAAAGTCAACAAACTTCTTCGTGGTCTTACTTCCGAATGGACTTATATTAAAACTTCCATCAGAGAAACTCAACGGATTCAACCTTTATCCCTCGATGAGCTTGTTGGAACTCTCCAAGCTTATGAAGAAGAAAAGCTTGTTGAGACTGAGAACACTAGAGGTAAGAAAACTTTAGCATTAAAATCTAATGAGGATTTTAATGATGCAGAGTCAGAAGACTATCTCAATGATGAAGAAATAGCACTCCTGGTGAAAAGATTCAAGAAGTTCAACAGGAACAACAGAAGCAGTTCAAATCAAATGAACTCACAAAGGAGAGGAATGGAAGATGGTCAACAGAGTTTCCAAAAGCACAGATTAAGCAACAGTCAACAAAATTTTCAGAGACGGAGACCGAGATACTATCAACAGAATACGTTGAGACAAAGTACAGAAGCTGAAGGACCATATGCAGATGTTACTTGCTTTAACTGCAAGAAGAAAGGTCATATAAAACCCGACTGTTCCTTACTCAAAAAGGGAAGAGATGAGAAATACAAAAGAGCTCTCAAAGCTGAAACCTGGAGCGACACTGAGTGTGAATCAAGTGATGATCAATTCAATGTCTGTCTTATGGCAAATTCTGATGGTTCTGATTCTGACTATGAATCTGATTACAATGAAAATCAGGTAAGTAATCTCAGAGTTCCTATTAAAATTGCTAGATACATTGATGAACTTTGTTATGATCTAGAAGATTCTCTTAATGAGATTTCTGATTTAAAAAAGGAAAATCAGAGACTCAAACGACAGGAAGTTTTTTTGAAGGAAAAAATTGAGATTTTACAAAAAGATTCTTCTTGTCTTGAGCAAAAAGTTGATTCTCTTGAAAAAGAAAACGTGTGTTTAAAATCGGATTTCTCTTGCCTTTCTAAAAAATTTTCTGATGGATCTGAGAAGCTGGAAAAAATTCTGTCCATTCAAAGGCCGTATTTTAAAAAAGAAGGTTTAGGAATGTCTTCTACAACGGTTCCTTTGATTGACTTTCCTAAAGTCAAAAAGAGACTAATGCAAAGACCTTCCAAAAAGGTTTATGAAGATCATTTTAAAAAAGTTTTTGTCAAACCTGTTGGATATGATTCTCTTTTTCTTTCATCGAATAATTCAGAATATCTTGATAGAGAACATTCTAAATCAAAATCTTCTGTGTTTGGATTATTTGGTTTTTCTACTAACTCTACTGGACCCAAAAGAATGTGGGTTCCAAAAAGGACTGTTACTGGACCCAAGAAAGTCTGGGTACCAAAGAAAGTTTGAGTATTTTGTTATTTGCAGGTATCCTTGAAAAATAAAATGAAGTGGTATCTAGACAGTGGATGCTCGAGACATATGACTGGAAATTCAGATTTTTTCATCAATTTAGTAAATATTGATGGTGGAAAAGTATTTTTCGGGGGTAATAGTAATGGAAAGATCATCGGCACTGGGACAGTCAAAATCGGAAATCTTGTTATCAACAAGGTTTCACTTGTTAAAGGCCTGAACTACAACTTACTCAGCATCAGCCAATTATGTGATTCTGGATATAAGATTACCTTTCAAGAAGGAGTTTGTTATGGATTTAGCAAGGATAACTCACAAGTCTTTACTGGACATAGACATGGTAATATTTACCTTCTGGATATTAATCTAGAAAATTTGCAATGTCTAGTTACTTTGCAGGAAGAGGCAATTCTGTGGCACAGGAAACTTGGTCATGCTAACTTAAAACAACTTGCTAAACTATCCTCCAAGAAGCTTGTGAGGGGTCTTCCTTCTATTCCTTTCAAAAGTTCAGATCTTTGTACTTCTTGTATTCTGGGAAAACAGGTAAAAAGTTCTTTTAAGTCTATCAATCAAGTATCTACAGTTCGAAGTCTTCAACTTCTTCATCTGGATTTATTCGGACCAACTCGCTCTCAAAGTATTGGAGGAAAGAAATTTTGCTTAGTCATAGTTGATGACTATTTTCGTTTCACCTGGGTTTACTTTCTTGCAACCAAGTCTGAAACATTCTCTATTTTCTCTCGGTTTGCAAGACAAATTCAGAATGAGAAAGGGTATTTTATCTCTTCCATTAGATCTGATCACGGAGGAGAATTTGAAAATCAAGATTTCTCTACGTTTTGTGATGAATATGGTATTGCTCATTCTTTTTCTTCACCCTACACACCTCAGCAAAATGGGGTGGTTGAAAGAAAGAACAGGTCCTTACAAGAAATGGCAAGAACATTGCTTATCGAAAGCAATCTACCTTCTCGTTTTTGGGCAGAAGCGGTGTCCACTGCCTGTTATATCATTAATCGAGTTTTCCTAAGGCCAATTATACAGAAGACATCCTATGAGGTATTTAAAGGCAAGAAACCTGATGTTTCCTATTTCCATGTTTTCTTCTCAAGAACTCAAGTGATCGCATAGGAAAATTTGACGCCAGATCAGATGAAGGTATTTTCCTGGGCTATTCCTCTACTAGCAAGGCCTTTAGAGTTTTTAATAAGAATTCTCTTGCAGTCGAAGAAT
The DNA here is from genome assembly GCA_030064385.1 of Melaleuca quinquenervia. Taxonomy (NCBI): domain Eukaryota; kingdom Viridiplantae; phylum Streptophyta; class Magnoliopsida; order Myrtales; family Myrtaceae; genus Melaleuca; species Melaleuca quinquenervia. Next base: position 17,635,226 of record CM057726.1, read on the forward strand.
CAATTCATGTGAAATTTTCAGATAATGAATCTTCCGAGTCTGTTTTAAATACAGAAGGTTCTCTACCTGTTAACTATTTTAATCAGACTGATTCATCTATAGATCATCTTGTTTATTCACCTTCGGGATTTGATAAACCATCAGTTTCATCCTCTGACTGTGTACCGGAGATCTCTTCAAGTGTTTCTCATGTTATAAAGGATTGGAAGCATAAGTCCAGTCATCCTATTGATCTTATTATTGGAGACCTTGATCAAGGTATACAAACCCGATCTCGTAAGTTAATATTGCCTGAAGAAAGGTTGGAATCAAGTGCTGTTGCTCTTGTATCTACTCACGAACCCAAAAATGTAGACGATGCTCTTACAGATGATAGCTGGATAGAAGCTATGCAGGATGAGTTGAGGCAATTTGTCATCAATGATGTCTGGGAACTGGTTCCTAAGCCTCCAGGAAAAACCATCATTGGAACCAAGTGGGTTTTCAGAAACAAGGTTGATGAAGATGGTCTGGTAACTCGTAACAAGGCTCGACTTGTAGCTAAAGGCTACACTCAAGAAGAAGGAATTGACTATGACGAGACTTACGCCCCTGTTGTAAGGTTAGAAGCAATACGTTTGTTACTTGCCTTTGCTTGCTTTAACAATTTCAGGGTATTTCAAATGGATGTCAAAAGTGCATTCCTTCACGGCGTTATTCAAGAAGAAGTCTTTGTTGCTCAACCTCCTGGGTTTGAAGATCCTATTAAGCCCAATCATGTTATCCGATTGAAGAAAGCTCTCTATGGATTAAAACAAGCTCCTCGAGCTTGGTACGAGAGATTAAGTAACTTTCTCCTTTCTAATGGCTTTGTCAAAGGTAAAGTTGATACTACTTTGTTCATAAAAAGGGTTCATCTGGATTTTCTGTTAGTACAGATATATGTAGACGATATTTTATTCGGATCCTCTAATGAAACTCTTTGTCAGAACTTTGCAAGAGACATGCAAAGTGAATTCGAAATGAGTATGATGGGTGAGCTAACTTTCTTTCTGGGTCTTCAAGTTAAGCAGTCCAATCATGGGACCTTCATATTTCAGGAGAAGTATGCCAAAGATATTATCAAGAAGTTCGGTATGGAAAATTGTAAAAGAGTAGATACTCCTATGTCTACTACTTCTAAACTTGACAAAGATATAGAAGGACGTCCTGTTGATCAGAAGCTTTACAGGAGTATGATAGGATCACTTTTATATCTCACTGCTTCTCGTCCTGACATTCTATTTAGTGTTTGTCTTTATGCTAGATTTCAATCTGATCCTAAGGAATCACATCTCACGGCTGTGAAACGAATAATCAAGTATGTTGCGACTACATCAAACTTTGGTCTTTGGTATCCCAAGGACGGGAATTTCACACTTCTTGGTTACTCTGATGCTGACATGGCTGGCTGCAGACTTAATCGCAAAAGTACAACAGGTAATTGTCAACTGCTTGGAAACATGTTAGTTTCCTGGCTATCTCGCAAACAGCATACTGTTGCTATGTCTACTGCAGAGTCTGAATATGTGGCTCTAAGCAGTTGTTGTTCTCAAATTCTGTGGATGAAACAACAATTGCAAGACTTTGGAATCTCGAAATACTGTGTTGAAATTCGGTGTGATAGCACAAGTGCTATAGATTTAACCAAGAATCCTATCCTTCACTCTCGTGCTAAACATATTGAGATTCATCACCATTTCATCCGTGATCATGTTCAGAAGAAGGATGTTGTGATTACTTTTATTGATTCCAAGAATCAGCTTTCCGATATCTTCACAAAAGCCTTGGACAAACGATCTTTCGAATTCATCAGAGATCGTCTGAATATACTCTCCTTCTAGATTTCATGACTGAAGATTTTCGACCGTTATTCTTGAACAGGTATGTTCTCGGTACTTGATTATTATTTATTGCCTATTTATTCGGATTCTTTTTCAAAATAAAAAAATTTTAAAAAAAAAGGGGTGGTTTCTTCCAAAATAAACCCGTCTTTCCCTCTTTTTCTTTATATTTTTGGAATACTTGGATTTCCACTTATTACCTTTTCCGCAAAAGTCTCTCTCTTTCTCCAAAAACTCGATCGACTTTTGCCCTCTCTACAAACCCTAGCCTTTTTTTGCGCTTGTCTGCATCCTTGTGTTCGTCCATCCACTCGATTTTCTCCATGTCTGGGACCCGTAAATCATCTCGGCTGGCCGACAAACACTTTGGGTCTGTTTCTAGTCCCACTCATTTTGATCTCACCGAAGACTCTCCAATGGAGGATATTGACGAAGGGGGCCCTCTTCAGAGCAAAGCGGTCAAAGGCATCTATGCCACATATACTCAGATGGTACGTGCCGATGAACCTCATTCTTCGATTAATCGATACTTGACGGGAGAGGGATATTCCTCCCTTGATGCTTTTCTGAAAATTGTCAAAGATTGTGGCATCACTCGACCACGCTCCCCTGCTCAGTCGCGTGCTTTGGCTATTTCTCCTGAGCCACCTTCAAAATTGGCTCATATACCTGATGATGATGAGAAATTGTACTCAATTTTTGTTCCACGACAAGGTATAGCACACAAGGACTCTGGAACTGCTGATAATCTTTTTCGGTCTGAGAATCATCATCAGGTTTATCAGACACTGCTTGACAGAGGTGTGATGCCCCCTCGCACGATTGACTTTGCTTTTCTGGACCGCATCAAAATTAAATTAAGGGGTCTAGTGAAAAGTCACAAATTTGAGTTCTTTTGCACCGAGACTGTGCCTGCCTACAAGGAGTTAACTGCCTATTTTTACTCAAATCTGTCTTTTCCAACCAGAGACTCTATTTCTTTCTCGGTCAACAATGTTATCCATGGACTTTCTGTATATGATTTGGCTGACCTTTTGAAAGTTCCTCGTGCTGAGTTTGTTTCCAAGGCGGTTACTGATGAGGACATTCTGCGATATTTCACACGGAATAATTCTACTGAAGGAAAGCTGGTGTATTCCCGTATGACTGCATATCATATTCTGCTTCACAAAGTTGTCATCAATGTGCTTCGACCCAAGTCTGCTTCCAAGACAGACATTTCCAAGTCTGAAGCTAAATTGATGTATGCTCTTGATATGCGCTGGCCAATTAGTCTCCCCCACATCATTCTGTTGCAGATGTACAGGGCATTGGTGAAGCCTTCTGGTCTTCTTCCATATGGGAGTCTCATCACACAGATTTTTCACCGTCTGAATATATCCATACCCACTTCCTTGACTGCAACTATACTTCCTCATTCTGTGGTTGATAAATATTCAATCGGAAAGATGAAAATTCCTGAACTGATGAGGCTTCCTGCCTTTTCTAGTCCTTCTGACACAACTGGCTCTAGAAAGCGGAAAGAGATTGTCAAATCTGCTGGATCTTCCAAATCGAAGAAGTCTCGATCTGTTGCTCTCAGAGATGAATCCAGTGCTTCCCATTCAGATGGTACCAGAATGCCCCAAGCGACTGGCTCTGCCTTACCAGTTACGGATCCCCTGTTCAGCACACCAATACTTGCTCCTTCTGCACTTCCTCCTGCCTCTCCGGTAGAACCTGCTTTTTCTGTTAGTCAGCAGGATATTCAAGCACCTGCTTCCTCTCGTTCTGCACGAGGTCAGGTTTCTATTAGTTCCTCTGATGATACTGCTTCTTCTACACCCTCCAAATCTAAGCATGTCACTGGATCACCAACCCTGCTTCCTGATTTGCCACAACCCTCCTCGGATGTTCCATCGCCTTCTCACCTTCAAACAGGGGGAGCTTTTCCTTCTCCGCAACCTCAGGTGAGTTCGTCACGAGAGAGTCCTCCTTCTACTTCTGCTTCTTCTGGAGCTATTGCAGAACTTCAGGCGGCTATCATTCATCTTGAGGAGCAGCAGGCTGCGGCGCTTGATCATCTGCACACCTTGGATAAGAAGATTGATGCTCTTTCTGTTGGGGTGCATAAGAAGATTGATGCTCTTATCCAGACTGTTACCAATATGGACATTACCCTTGTCCATGTTCCTCCCAAGCCTTAATCCTTTTTGGTGTTGACAAAAAGGGGGAGTACTTCCTGCAGATTGTTGCGTCGTCTGACTTTTTTGCACTTTTTGGATGCTTGGATACTTTAGTTGCAACTGTTTGTTTTTGGATGTTTTGACCTTCTGTCTCCATTGACATTCTGACCTTGTGTTACAGCTACTTAATTGATTCTTCATACTGTTGCTATAGAACAAATCTGCAGGGTAGTTTTGTCACCATCAAAAAGGGGGAGATTGTTGATGAATGTTTTGATGGTGATAAAACCAGATAATATCTTATGCGAAAAAAAGAAACGTTCAGAAGGTTAATCCTATTAGAAGATCTTATATGCAGAACGTGGAGATGTTCAGAAGGAAAAGAAGAGGTCTTATATGCAGAACGTGAGATGTTCAGAAGGACAAGATAAGTTCTTACATGCAGAACGAGGAGATGTTCAGAAGGAAAGAAAATTGGTAGAACTCATATCCAGAAGGTAATGGAGTTCGGTAGATCAAGATTCTCAGATATATATGCAGAAAGTCAAAGAGATCTTTTGATTGAGATACGATATAGGATGAGCAGGATTTACGTATCAATGCTCAAACAAAGATATCGATCAAAGGATCAAATCATATCTGATTTTATCCTTTCCTTTCTTGGTTATACGATTCATCTTTGGAAAGAAATCATTGAGCTTCCAACGGACATATTATGGATGGTATTTATGGAAGGCTAAACGGTAATCAAAAGTGAAGATTATTTATAGTACATCCATTGCAAGAAAAATCAAGAAAGAGAGAAATCATCAAAGTATTTGATTGTGAACGAAAGATTGTATTGAAAGAGTTATAGTGAGAAAGTGATCTGATTGTACTATCTCTTTTGATACTAGTGATAAACAGCCGATTGGCTGTCTCTGAACAAAGTGGACGTAGGCTTGGATTAAGCCGAACCACTATAACCTTCTGTGTTTGATCCTCTAAACTTTTCTCTTATTACTTTGTTAATTCTGCGCTTTATTTCATATTCAGATCGTTACACTAAGCACTTAGTCTTTAAGATTGGTTCAAGTGCACGGTCCATGATTCACGGTCCATGATTCACAGCTTTAAGATTGGTTCCTCATTTTACCATGGGTTCTCTCGTGTTTGAGCTGTTCATCTGGATTTCTTGAGTTCGTATAATCAATGCTGTGTTTCAGTTCTCGAGATTATTATTTTTTGGTCAAAAGGTCTCGAGATTCGGTCGCTCAAAAATGGACTTATGTTCGTCATTAGAATAAAATTTGTTTATGAAAACTGACCAAAGGTATCCAATTTAACAGGAAATTGAATCAAAAGGAAAGGCATAATATAAAGACAAAAGTGCATACCACGTTTTACGAAGCTCGGCCCATTTCGAAAATTTATACGATAAAAAAGAGATTGATTCATTGTGCTCGATGTCAAACTCAAATGCCTTGTAGTTCTGTTCTTGCCCAACCTTGAGGAATTTAAAAATTCTGGAATCGAATTCACTTTTTTTATTGGTGAATTACAAATGTGAATGATGCTCACATTTATATTTAGTTAAGTCTCTATGCAGTTGGTTCGATAACTTATAATCCACCGATCATATTAATTGGTGAGGGAAATTTTCTTCTATTGGGGATGGAGAAAACCAAGATCATATAAATGGTGAAATAGTTTGTTATCTATATACAATTATGAGAAAAAAAATGAATTGGACATAAAAAGAAGTAATTATTGACTGGAAGAGAATTGACCATTGATCATGATAAATGATGATCGTTCTCATAGGGTACTTACTCTCAAAAGATGTACTGTTGAGTTATGTATAAATAGGATTAAATCGCACGTTGGTCAATAGCAACTTTCACTTCTTCATGACATTATCTTGTTTAATTCTCTCTTCTTTTTGTCGCACGGGCTTGATAGCACATTCAAATGGAAACTTCGAAAGGGAAATTGAGTAATTGTTTGCATAATTGTTTGAACTTATTTCTATGTGATTTTGGTGCATATACTATATGTATATTTGTTTTAAACTCGATAGTAACAATAATGGGGACAAATAATATGTTTGGAATAGTAATCGTCATAATGCATCAAAGCATAAGAGATTAATAAACTTTGACTCATATATTCTTCAACAAGGAGATTTTTGTCATCGTTAAAATTATAAAATTCCTAGACCACCTAACAAGTTTTCATAACTTCTTAATCTCCCATCACTACAAGAAAACCATCATTTAGCTACGTATTTTGCGACGACCAAACTGTGAAAAGTCGTCGCTAAAAGAATTTGGCGACCACTATAGCGACTAAACAAAAGTCGTTGTTAATAAAGCGTCGCTAAATTTCGCGACAATGTAAAAAAAAGTTGTCGCGACTTAGCTACCAATTAGCGACTACAGCATCGTCGCCAAATAGCGACTACAACTATTCGTCACAGAATTTGTCCCTAATTAGCAACAACAAACAATAATTGTAGCTAAAGTAGTCGCTAATAAGCGACACCAAATTATTAAGCAGCGACTACCGATGTAGTCGCTAGTTTGCGACCAAGGACTGGTAATCACTAATTGGCGATTACAAACAAGTAGTCGCTGTTTGGCCATAACCAGTAACGCGCAGTCGCTATTCAGCGATCAAGGCAGACTCTTCGTCGCTAAGTTCATCAGAATGCTGTCTTCAAATGATGTTGAACCATACTGTAGAATTTGGCGATGAACCGACGTGTGTAATGGCTAACTGGCGACGTACACCGTCGTGTAGTCGCTAGTGAGCAATTACTACTGACCCTTCGTCGCTATAATCCACATAATGCCACGACCAGACGTGTGTAGTGGCTAACTGGCGACCACATTCACATGTAGTCGCTGGAGAACGACTACAGTTTCACCATCGTCGCTATAATCCACAGAATGGTTCACCTGGTATAAATGTTGAACCATTCTGTTGATTTTAGCGACAGCGTCGAGCTGATTGTTGCTAATTGGCGACGGGTTATGTGTTGTAGTCACTACACAGCGACGACCTGTGTTGGTAGTCGCAATTTAGCGATTAATTTTGTTGCCTTGTCGCTAAAATCCACAGAATGCTTTGAACAGCATTCTGGGTCTTTTTGCGACTACGGGTAGTTGTAGTCGCGATTTAGCGACTAATATTTTTTTGTTGTAGCTATTTGGTGACGAGTTTGCTGTTGTAGTTGCTAATTAGCGACTATTTTTTGTTTGTAGTCACTATTTGGCGACGACGTCAACACGATGTAGTCACTAAAACCCACAGAATGTAAAAAAAAAAAAACGACTGACCAGCTCAGTCCCATAGCAAGCAGCCTAATGTCAATTGAGTAAATAACAGCATTCGACCAATAGGAATTGACATATCCGAAATATATTGATTGTGAAACAAATCCAGTTTACACCATCAGAAGTTTCTTGTCTCCATTCAACAATCACTACTACAATCAAAATAGCAACAATTCAACTAAAGCGCTACAAAAAAAAAACTGTTTATACCTAGACAGTCAAAACTATACTAATCAAAACAGAACATATGTACACAGACCATAGCCATCACCTATAGGTGCTCCTCCATGCCATCATCATCATCATATTCTTCATCCTCAAGGTCGGTGTCACCTACGGGTGTAAGTACAGGTGCTCGGGCTGGGGCTGGGGCTGTGTCAGGTGCACCTCCAGGTCCATGGGGATTTTGTGTTGCCTACATGGCGTCCAAACGTCGCATGACCTCAGCCATATTCATTTGGAGATTTCTAATTTGATCGTCCTTCTGGGCTAGCTGTTCTTTCAACTCGGCAACTTCTGAGGCCGATGCCGCATCCTCTCGACCCCACCTCGATCCTGCTCCTCTTGATGATGATGCGCCCACCGACTTTGCACATTTCCTTCCCAAATTCCCCAGACCAAACACCTTGCAGTGTTTCACCCCACCTGATGCCTCCACCCATAACTTCGCTTGCTCAGTTGGCGACGGTTCAGGCGTTGCCAACTCCCCTTGTTGACCCCCTTCTTTACCCCCGCTTGTACTGGCTAACATCAGTTCGTCAAATTTTTCCTAATTGAAGCATTGAAAAAAGAAAGCATCACTTAAGGCAACTATAACCATAAATTTAAAAGACAAACTAGTTATCCAAATTTAACTAACCTTAACGACTCGAGCTTTATCGCTCACATATGTCTTATCCTTCTTCATGAATGTCCGTTCGAAGGTCTGAGAGAATGATGGCTCCTTCCCCAATTCCCTCGCCTAGCAACAATAGACAATGCATTAGAGAGATATAATTTGTTCACTTACCATGAAAAAAAGAGACAAATGTAACTTACCATTCGTCTTCTGTGCTCTCCTATGTTGATTGAGCCACCCGCATATGTCGCCGTCCCACCTCCTCTCGAACTGAAAGCTCGATTAAGCTTATATCTTTCGCTCACCTTCTTATGCTCCTCCGATCCCCAGATCCTCAATATGTCCGCCCAATTGTCGCTCGATATCCATCGCGGCCTCTTTTGTCTCGTGTGCGCTTTATTCATGATATTTCGCATGTGATCCCCGACTTTCTTGTCAAAAATCTTTTTGACAACGCCGTCATGATTCTCAGCCCACCAAAACTTCCGCTATAAACAACGGCAAAAAACCAATGACATGCCAAGTCATTTACGCATTCTATAACAGAAGCAAGTACTTTAACCAATGACATTGCTGCTACTATCAGACCATATATGTTAACCATTACACTTACCGAGAATTCACGCCACCACACATTTTTCGCACTTTGTGGGGCGCTGCTATATGTCGCATATGGCCCTCGCCAATACATATTGACGATTTCATTCAACTCTCGCACCACGGCAGTGGCATTCTCGAATCTGCAATTTGTAAACACATTGGTTATAAATACTTAAATTGTAAATAAATGAATTTGAAACAAACAACCATCGTTCTAAAGTGTCACTTACGAGTCTCCATCTGGTGCGATGAGCTTCCTCCCTTGATCATCTAGGACACAATTCGATTCAGCTGCACCTGTTGGCCCTCCTCATGTCGACGGTTGGCCTGCACTTGGCCCTTCTATCCGTCTATGATAAACTTGGCCTCCATGTGGGTCGACTGGACTCTCTTGCGATGATGGAGGTTGGGTTTCCGACCCAACGCCTTCACTTTCATCAACTCCCGTAGGTGGGGCGGCCGGCACTGGAGTCGTGGGGGACGGCTCCTCAACTTGCTGTGCTGGCCCGTCGGTCGAAGACGGGGAGGACGCCACTGCTGGGGTGGGGGGGGACTCGAACAACCTTACCCCCTGGAGAGGCCTTCGGCCTCCACGACCACCTCGCCTACCTCCACGCGGATACTGCACACATCTCAATAGAAATGAGACAAATAGACAATCATTGTTCTCAAATATCCATTCAGTACTTATCGCTGAACCTTGATAACATTCCACTAAGTACTTACCATGGTGACGATGTTTGTTTACAACCTTGCTGATTAATATCCTTGAATCAGACGAGAACTCGTCTTCGTCACGATTAATAATCTATTCAAATCGACAGACAAATGATAAGATATTCAAATATAACTACAAAGTACAATCAAACCATGCCAAATAATCTGAAAAACACTTCTAACCCTTTAAAAATACCCTAATCAACCGCTCGTCGCCCTTAATCAATCAATCAAACAACCATAAGACCAATGCAAACCCTAATCAATGAAAGAAAACCTTAATCTCTTATAAGCAAACCCTAATTTGCGAACAACAAACCCTAATTTCCGAACAGAAAACCCTAATTTCCGAGCATTCTCCAAGATTTCGGTCAATCCAACCCTAATCAACGCATCAGAGCCCTACTCAGATCCCCCACCCCTAAACCCCTAATTTTATACACCGCAATCAACCGTCCTAAAACCCTAATTTGCGATACAAACCCTAATTTTCGACAATCCGCATGTTAGAGCTAAATTGAAAACCCTAATCACCCAATCAAACCCCTAATCAGCTCCCCCAACCCCTAATTTCCACTTAACAGAAACCCTAACCAACCTCATGCATAATTATCCCTAAATAAGCCGGAAACCCTAATTTGCGTCGAGGGGGAAAATCGCGATTACCTCGAGTTCACGCAGACGAACAGGGGGTCAAGAGCGTCGCCACAGGGTCCAGGGCTCGGGGACTCGCTCGGCATGGCTCGGCGGGGCTCGGTGTGGCTCGGCGACGGGCTGGAACGCGGCTTGCGGACGTCGCCTCCTCCGTCTCCAAAACCCTAGCAGAAGACAAAATAGGCGCCTGAGTGTCGTTTACGGGGAAAAGTCGGGGGCATCGCGATTATGACCTAACAGTTTAGCGACGAGTAAGTACTTAATCGTCGCTGAATAGCGACTACACGACATATTATCGTCGCCATATAGCGACTACACAAAACAGCACGTCGCTAATCAACCACAACAACATGCAATGTAGTGGCTAATTAGAGACTACATACGTCATGTCGTCGCTAAAGTTCACAGATTGTCAAACGCAAACATTGTTCGAGCATTCTGGGCGTTTTAGCGACTACTTAGCGATGACGCCCCTTAATTGTGGCTGAATAGCGACTACACAACATATTATCGTCGCCATATAGCGACTACATGAAATAGAACGTCGCCAATCAGCCACGACACCATGCAACGTAGTGGCTAATTAGAGACTACATAAGTCATGTCGTCGCTAAAGCTCACAAATTGTCAAATGCAGACATTGTTCGAGCATTCTGGGCATTTTAGCGACTACTTAGCTATGACGCCCTTTAATGGTCGCTAAATAGTGACCACCTACACACTTGTTGTGGCTAATTAGAGACAACAAACTTTTCCTCGTCGCTAAAGTTCACATATCGTTAAACGTAACCGTTCTCCAAGCATTCTGTAGATTTTAGCGACTAGTTAGCAACGACGTTCCACACCCCGTGGCCACAATGGCGACGCCTTGAAGATGCGTAGTCACTAAAGTTCACAACATGAATTCTCATTTTTTTTGTGCACCTTAGCGACTACCATCTTGTATGTCGTCACCCAATGGTGATAGCACCCTGGAGTAGTGGCTAATTAGAGACAACCATATTCGAGTGCGTCGCCGCTTTGGCGATGCAACAATGCTACGTAGTCGCTAAAGTTCACACTTCTTTTCGGGCAACAGCAATTAGCGGCATTCTGTTGAATTTAGTGACTACTACTGACTATGTAGTGGCAAATTAGAAACTATATTGCATATTCGTGTCGCTAATTAGCGACCCAGAGGCTATGTAGTGGCAAATTAGAGACTACCGTACAGTTGTGTGTCGCTAAATGGCGACTTTTTGTCTGTGTAGTCACTAATTAGAGACTACCGTATATCAGCGTGTCGCAAATTAGCGACCACGTGACTCTGTAGTGGCTAATTAGATACTATCTTGCATATGTGTGTCGCCAAATGGCGACTTCGTGTAGTGGTAGTCGCTAATTAGAGACTACATACATCATGGCATCGCTATGTTCCCAGAACTACAATTGGCATATTCTGTGGATTTTGGCGACTACTGTGTCTTTCGTGGTCGCCAACTGGCGACATCTTTCTTAGTTGTGGCTAATTAGATACGACATATACTTATTTTGTCGTTAATTGGCGACGATGTCGTAGCTTATTTGCGACGATGTTTGTCTAGGGCCGTCGCTAAATGGACTAAGAATTATCCTTAACATGCAAAAATTTCATTTTGACACCACGCCTGATATAACACATAGATAAATTTGTATAATGTGGAACGTAATGCAATACATATTAGCACAATGTATGCAATCATCAGTACAAAATTGACAGCTACTTCATCTCAATAATAGTCATATTCATCTTCGTCTTCATCATTTTCCTCTACACCGTCACTTCCGTTGTTGTCTTCTTGGTAGCCATCGTTGTCCTCATCCTCAGTGTCAAATTCACTTATTTGAAATTCAGCTTCTTCATCAGCACTGTTATGCATAATTGTTTCGCCAAATTCACTTTCATCCAAATCTAACATTGTCCCATGTGGATCTTGTAAAGTTGAAATATCATATTCCTCTGGGTCAACCGTGTGCTCTACGGTGTCTTGCTGATATGCTGTATCAGTCCAGTGTTCTTCGATTTTGCTTCGTGCTTTTGTCTTGCAAACAGCAAACCAACTGCTTTTGTCCCGTTTCAAACAAGGATATGATGTATAATATACTTGAATTGCTTGTTATCCCAACACAAATGTGTCATATTTCATGTATTTTTTCTGTTGGTTAATTTCAACCAAATGAAACTTCGAATGCACCCCCATTCCTTTCGCAAGGCCGAACCACGTGCACTTAAATAACACAATCCGCAACATTGGTCCGTGGTACTCTATCTCTAAAATTTCATCCAACAATCCATAAAAATCATACTTAAGCTAGAACCAGATTTTACACACACATCACTATTCATGGTGGACTTGCCTATCTATAGGCTTGCGTATGGAAATTATACCCATTTATGTAATAAGCTGGCCATGTTCTTGTTCTTGTTCTTGCCCTTGCTTTTAGACCCAATGACAGATGATATCGACAAGTTCAGGGGTACGTTCCACCTAGTATCATCGGCGCATAAGGTAACCAAATGGATTTCAGCATTAACATGCAAATGTTAAGATGACAAACTCGAAATGACACAAATGTCAAACTTACAAAATTTTTGAACCACGCAGTGAAATGTTGATTGCACAAGCTATCAAACTCATGAAGCGGATGTCCAGACATTGAAGTACGAAACATCCTGTTCGAATTGAGTACAGAAAATGAGATAACTGGTGAATTGAAATTTGTACGTTACAACAAATCCATCATGCGAAATATAAATGGTTACTTGCTCGAAATATGGCTCGACATCTGGGCAATTCAATAAAATGTATGTATGTGTTGCATGTCATTCTTCATCTGTTAAGTAACGAACCTTACATATGCCGCTTGGTCGACCAAGATAGTTGAAAATTGATAATGGGTGCAATTTATGTCAATGAGCCCCTCGTCATTCCGTCCCGGTCTCCGTCTCTTGCATTGGACGTGCGGTTCAAAGTGGTATGAAACAAATGTACTAACTTCTTCCCTAATGTATGCCTTACAAATTGATGCCTCAACACGTGACTTATTCTTAATCTTTTTCTTCAAATGATATAAGAACCTACAATGAAAAAATTCATTAGAAAATTGCAAATTAATAATATTTACAAAGAACTATACGGTGTTGTATATATATATATATATATATATATATATTAAGCCAAGCATACCTCTCATAAGGGTACATCCATCGGAATTGTACGAGACCTGCAACTTTTGCCTCATAAGGCAAATGAACAAGTAAATGCTCCATTGAATCAAAAAACGAATGGGGAAATATCAGTTCCAAGTTGCAAATGATAATTGGAATATCGTTCTCAAGTTTCTCCATGTGTGATTTCCTTAACACTGTCGAGCAAGTATCATGAAGGAAATTACTCAATTCATTAACGGCACCCCAAACAAAAGGTCGACAGAAATTCCTTCGTTGCTATTGGAAGTAGTCGCTCGATAAATATGTGACAATCATGACTCTTCATACCCGTCAACTTACAAGCATTCAAATCGACACATCTCCCGATTTTGGACGTATACCCATCAGGAAAGCGCAAACTCTTGCACCATTGACACAAAGCACGTCGCTACTCCTTCAACAATGTGTACACTGCTTTAGGTTTTGGGCCACAGCTTCCTGGAGCGACGTCCAGTGTTGGCCGATGACAAATGTCTCTCATATCTTTTCTCGCATTAAGGTTGTCCTTTGTCTTCCCGGGAACGTCCATCAACGTATTTATGATATTGTCAAAAACATTCTTCTCTATATCACAAGATTATTGGATATAGCAAATCCTTTCAGGTTATTTCTTTCTTGTTTTCATTAGCGTTAACGGGTTTCCCGATGCCTACCTTGATCAGCACGCTGGTCGGATCAGATTTCAATTTTCTTCCATACTTCAATGGAAGCCTCTGTTTCCATCAATTCCCACCATTGTAGAGTGCAGCCTCAATATTACAGTCCTCCAGACAGGCTTGTTTGCACCCATCTTTATCTGTTGACAAGACAGCCGAGTACGAATCATCTTCGCAAACGGTATGATCAACATCTCGGATGGTGTAACTCGCACTCTCATTTCCTGTCTTGCAAGTCTCGGCATTGAAATTCCTCATGCAACCTGCTGCCCAATTTCCCGGATCAACAAAACGGAATCCAGGAAGACATTGGCAATAAGCTTGCTGGTTGTTATTGACACAAAAACCGTTTAGGCCGCATACACCCTTTGGATCACATTTATCTTCCGTAGATGACCATAAGACACCGATCAATTCCCCTTTTGGTTCAAATCATACGAATATAATCTCATCAAGCTGTCAGAGTCGATCCTAAAGATATAAACCGTGCTCTTGGTTGGTAATCCTCCGGGTGTCATATTAAATATGACGTAGCCTGTAGTGTTGAGCAAGAACAAATGACCATTAGCATCAAAGTTGAGCGGGACATTGTCTCCCGTGTTGCCCGTCCAAGATGTGTAATAAGAATACGGAGCAGTATCCAGAGTGTCCACCGGATACTGAATCAGATTCCCATCATGTTGCATCTTGAGACGGAAAAGCCCGGTCGAGTGGTTTGTGTTATCAGAAGATATGCAAATATTTTATATTAGGATTTGATTTTGTCAAGAAATGTAAATAATAAATTTCTTTCTTCTTTTATTACATGCTCTCTTGTAATATAAAGTAGTCGTCGTCTTTGTACATTGAATACAGAAAAATACAATTACATAAATTTCCTAGATCTTTGTATGTTCTTCTTGTTCTTCGTCACCTCGTGACATGGTATCAGAGTGGTCATTGCTCCTTATCGCTTCCGCTTTCCTTAGTTCTTGATTGCCTTCGGTGGATTTTTGTCGCTATTGATCTTGCAAAATAGTAGAACGTTTTTTTTTTCCAACCAAGAGAAGGAATCAACTTTTTTTTTACTCTCTTACCATGGTGAACGAAGCGGAGATTTCTAAAGAAGTGCGATCCTCAAATCCATCATTGGAATCATCACCGGATCTCTCTGGAGTCTCAAAAGTTTCGGAAGAACAAAGCAAGAACTTAGGTCAATTGCAACTCGATCAACACGCCCAGACGGGACAAACCCAACCCGCTTCCAGCCCAGTTCTACCACCCTAGATGTATGGGCCTCCGCCCTAGTACTTTCATCCTGGGCTTATGACTCAAGCCCATGGCACTAGCAATAACGTTGGGCCAGGCATGTCGGGTTTGGCCTCACATCCGGGTCTACGAGCCAAATCAAGGAGCCCGGGTACGGGTTCGGATCCCTACCCAGTATCTTAACCCGATTTGGCGCCACACACCTTTCCAGTCATCATCGGCAATCAGAGCCAGGCGATCCCCTTTTTATGGCGACGAACGACGGACCAGAGCTTCCGCTCATCGGCCAAACGCTCAACAGCTCGGAAAATTATTCGGGATAGGCTACCGAACTCCGTCGAGCCCTTGTCACCAAGGACAAAGACATTTTTCTCGATGGCAGCATCCCTGTACCCACCGACGATCGTCTCCGGCGGTTGTGGCACAAATGCAGTCGATTGGTTTGCACCTGGATCGGGAATACCCTTAGCCACGAAGTAGCTGCAGGACTCCCTCCGACAAAAGATCCGCAACAGATGTCGATGAACATTAAATAAATGTATGGAAAGTTAGATCGAGCGAGGATTTTTGCCCTTGAACAGCAGCTTTCCGAACTCAAACAAGGCAATATATCCATTCGGACTTATTATAATCGACTCTCGGCCCTCTGGAACAAGCTCGAGATGGTTGAAGAAAAATTGGAGGCCCCAGAATCTGTTTTGCAACAATATCAAGCAATTCGAGAACGACAAAAGGCAATGTGATTTTTACTCATCCTCAACGACGATTACCTTGCGCTTCGGACTCAGATTTTGGCAATGGATCCGCTGCTGTCTCTCGGACGAATTTACCAACTTGATGTTCAAGAAGAAAGCCAGCGGCAAGCTCAGGACCACGTAGGTGATGGTCTCATCCTTGCTGCGCATGGAGCACGGCGACTGAGGGACACGAGCAAGAGGCGCAACTTTCTCAAGGAGGAGGAGAGACAACGAAACCCTAGAACCTCTGCTCTAGGTCACGATTTTTCCCTTGGAGAAGATGAATTCATGGATGGGCTTCGGGTTGCTGGAAATGGCTCATCACGTGGGCCTCGTTTTGCTGCTGAAGACGACCCATTTCATGGGCTCGCTGAAGATGGCCCACTTCGTGGGCTTGCTGCAGACGGCTCCTTTCGTGGGTTAGCGAATGATGGCCCATTTCGCGGGCCTCAGACTAACGGCCCAAAATCTGCACGAACAGTGGGCAGCCCACATTATATCTCAACTGTAGGAGGACCCAGAGAAAAAGATTGGTCAAGTAATGGTGGACCCAAGTACAAAAAAAATTATACTGTGATTTTTGCAGGCGGCCACATCATACTAGAGACACTTGCAGGAAATTACATGGACGGCCCAATGAGAAAGGAAAGAAGGTTCAGGTGAACCAAGTGACCAGTATATCTCAGCCAATTTCTTATGAAGATTATCAGAAATTTCTCAAGACTTTGGGGAAAATGGACATTGATGAAAAGGGCGACAGTTTCTCAGGTACTTCTTACTGTCTTTCGAACTCAAATTTAACTTATGCATGGATTATAGATTCAGGGGCTAGTGATCACATAATTTGCCATGAGAAATTTTATTCTAGTACCCTTGAAAATTTCCATTCTCCGAAATCCGTGCAATTACCGAATGGGAATACTACTCTTGTGACTAAGGTGGGAACTGTTCGTCTTAGCCCACATATCATACTGAGAAATGTGCTTTTTGTTCCTCAGTTTAAATTCAATCTCATTTTGGTCTCAAAGGCATGTACCGATAATTCATGTCAATACATGTATCTTTCAGGACCCTTCGACTGGGAAATTGATGGGAATGGGTCATGAATCTCAAGGACTCTATGTTTGGAATAGCTCTCCACATTTTTTTGATTCCTCTATTTCATGTAATATCAGTTCTAGTAATAAAAGTTTCCTTTTCCATCAGAGACTTGGTCATAGCAGTACTATTCCTTGCCATACTTGTCCTATTTGTCCCCTTGCTAAGCAATCTAGACTCCTTTTTTCATCTAGTACAAATCGTGCCACCGCTTGTTTTAATCTTCTCCACATAGATGTTTGGGGTCCTTATCATATCTCCCATAATGATGGATCTCGGTTTTTCTTCACCATTGTGGATGACTATTCCCGAGCCACTTGGATTTTTCTCATGCAATCTAAGGGTCAAGTTTTTAAGCATTTGCAGAATTTCCTTTCCTTAAGTAAAAATTAGTTTGGCAAATATATTCAAAAAATTCGAACAGATAATGGGAGGGAGTTCCTTAATCACAATTGTCATAGTTTGTTTTCTTCTCTTGGGATTGTGCATGAGAATAATTGTGTCTATACATCGCAGCAAAATGGGGTTGTTGAAAGAAAACATCGTCACATTCTTGAAGTTGCTCATGCTCTTAAATTCCAAGCATTTGTCTCCGAAATTTTCTGGGGTGATTGTGTGATCACGGCCACGTATCTTATTAATCACATGTCTAGTAGAGATCTTGATGTTAAGAGTCCTTTAGAACTGTTATTTCATAAGAAGCCTTCATTGGATCATCTTCGTGTTTTTGGCTGCCTCTGTTATATTACTACTATAAGACCAAAGCACAAACTAGATCCTCGTGCTCGTCAATGTATTTTCATGGGCTATCATGTATCTCAAAAAGGTTATCGAGTCTATGATCCAATTACTGGGGAATTCATCATTAGCCGGGATGTTGTCTTCCATGAAGACCAATTTCCCTTCAAACAGATGACCTCTCCTTCTACATATCTAGATCTCAGTCTATCCCACGCACCTGCTCTCATGGAAGAGGACCCCTCTGGTTCTTTATTATCGGGTCATTTCTTGCCGTTCGTACCAATGATGATGCCGCCCGCTATTGTGACACATGACCAGGCTCCAGATCAGTCTCCTTCTACTAGTGGTACTTATGGCGACATCCTTGATACAGCACCGGCATCCTCTGATGCTCCTTCTGAGGATACACTTCTTTCCTCACCCTCTTCCGAGCAGTCCCCTGCGGATTCCCCTTCTCCAGTGATGCCGAGACGTTCAGGTCGCCCCACCAGACCTCCTACTTGGACACAAGACTGTATATGCTCTTCACATGCTTCCTCAGGTATTTCTCATCCGATCACTTCCTATGTTTCTTTCGATCGTCTTTCTTCGGAACATAGATGTTGTATCAGTCGAATTTCTGAGGCACAAGAACCTTCCACTTATAATGAGGCGGCTCGTGATCCACGATGGCAGAAAGCGATGGCAGATGAACTTCATGCTTTAAATGCCAACCATACTTGGGACATTGTGCCTCTACCACCTCATCGTAAAGCCATTGGTTGCAAGTGGGTTTATAAGATTAAACATCAGGTAGATGGTTCTGTGGAACGTTTCAAGGCATGACTTGTGGCTAAAGGATTTACTCAACATGAAGACTTTGATTACCATGAAACCTTCTCCCCTGTGGCTAAATATGTGACCGTTCGATCATTCTTAGCTGTCGCAGCATGTCGTAATTGGAATCTTCATCAAATGAATGTACACAGGATGCGTTTGGTTCAACTTTGCAAATGAGCTTTGGGAAAAATGCAAAGTTTTTTACAAATGAGCTTTGGAGGAAATCCAAAAACTGTTTGGTAAATTCTGCTTTAAAAAGCAGCTTTGAGGGAAATGTTGTTTGGTAGATAATATATTTGAAAAGCCCATTTGAATAATTAATTTACGATTTTTCATTTTTATTTTTTGAAACATTAAAAAATTATGTTTGGTACTTTCTTAATTTTAGATTTTGGTAATAATATCAAAAGATGTCATGTAAATAATTTTATTTAAAAATAAAATTTATTTATAGCTAAATATTTCAATCTAAAAAGTTTACTTTCATTACAACATAAATGCAGTAGCATATGTCTTGACAAAAAAGAAACTCATTATCATTAAAAATTACAAATATCGTCAAATATTTTCTAAATTTATAAGTATTTGATCACGTAAACGTGCCGTGTCAAATTTTACATCATCCTTTGAAACACTAAACTCCTCATTTACATCATTCGAATCCATGGCGTATAAATTGAGATCCAAAACTAAGCTAAATATCCTTCATATAGTTTCTCTAGAATGTTGAAATCGATCTTGTGCTAACCAAGTATCTATACCATGTTCCTCATCTACATCATCCGAGTCTTGAAGAATTGAGAGACCAAGTTCCTCTATTTCGAGCATTGTCCTTGTGCTTTCTTTAATTATGTCAGTTGATTGATTTAATCTTTCTATTAACATTAATAGTCTCCCTTTTTTATCAGTAGAAACCAGGCAATATCAAGAATTCATCCATGACAAAACGAATAAGGTCAACAGCAAATGTAAAGAATTATGTCAGAGAGAGAGAGAGACTCCGTGCCTCAAGGTCCATTTTCCGAATCTATAGGAATCACAAAATGTCAATATAAGTAACAATTCTGTGAGACCCACTGTAAAGACAATATCATTTTTTCATAAATAGTTTGGTCGATCATGTCATCATAGCGGTAACCAAAGCTATACAAGTATCTCTTGCAGAACCTTACATTCAGGACAAAGTCCCAACCTTTTGATTCACAGTAAGCATGCCAAGCTGGCTATCACCTTTGTTACATTTTTGCTCCTTGCTTGCTGGTGCTAAAAAATTTTCCATCAGATCAGTATAAGTTTTGGCAGTAATGCGAAATGTGATATGTTAGACAAAGAGAGGTTTCAATAGTTCGATGCATCATCCTCGTGATCGAAAGATGAACAAAGAATGGAACCAAGATATTAAACTGGACTAATGTCACTATCAAAAACATAGCTAGTAACCTTCATATTTATGTTCCTTGCTGGCCCTGCAAATATCCAATGATGTCAATACAGTCTCTACTGCCATTATCAGTCCCAAAAAATTTAAGCACTGTGGTTTCACCATCAAGATCTCTCTCTGGCCCCTACAACATAGAAATAATATTTTCAGTGCAAACCTTAACAATTTCCATGTTTAAGCACGGATAGGTTTTAGAATAACATTCAATATGCCAAAAGATATGTATAGCAGAGCCTGAGCTTCCACAGAGGACATATGGGTCAAATAACTCATACAGCCTTACTGCAAAAGGAGAATCTGTGGAGATATCAAGATGAAGTTCGACTCTATAGTTGAGCCAATGCTGATATTAGATCATGTATACTGTATCAAAAGTTGCTAGGGCGTGGAGCTACCGAAATAGGTCCCGTCAATGAGCAAGTTCACTGTTGAGTTGAGACATGGCATGGGATTAAAAGTGGTATGAAGGTGGAGTGTCTGAAGTAGGCTAAATGGTTGTTATATATAGAGTTTTGGCATAACTATGCCCATTTGCTTGCTAAACCAAGAGCATGGGCATCTCCTCTTAACCATTTGTCGAGAATCAGCCGGTGCCATGTGCCCATTGAAAGCCTCCTCTCTCGACCTCGCCTCGTCGGCCCGGCTCCTCAAAACCCCAATTTCCTTCATAAAAATGGCATAATCGTGCCCCGATTCCTCCCAAAACACTCTTTTCTCTAAAATAACCGAGGGCGGCCCCAACTCCCTTGACCAATTGGCATTTGAAAACGCGTCAAAATTATCACCCTACAGTTTACCTTCCTCAAACACCTAAAGGGCTAGGCGAAACAGCCCGAGCGACCATCCTCTGCTTCTTCTGCGTCTCAAAATCACTAGAAAGGATAAAGAGTTCCGGACATTCCAAAAATTTCATCAATGCATCGACCAATCTATCAAATCAAGAAATCCTCCCCCACTAGTATTGGCAACAACAAAGAACAAAGAAAGAAGAAAGAATTACCCAAAAAAAAAAAGAAAGAAGAAAGAAAACAAATAATGCGGACAGCAAGCCACTTTACCTCTATTGAGGGTAGCGGCCGCCATGCACTTCCGTGACAAATTCGCGGACATTTCGCAGTATTGGCGCTTGTACCCCTCGAACACCTGACTCATCGTGCGCCCTAATCAAGATCTCCAACCAAATCGACGAACCACCAATGCCCAAATTAGCCATGCGCTCTCAAAAGCCTCGGATCAGATGTGGACTTGCCAATTTATCGGATCACCTACCCAATCCACAAGAGCTGAAACGAGAGACCAAAGAAACAGAACCTCGAACACCTGATGTACGTGGTGAGGGAGAAGAGATTGAAACCGCACCGTGGTTGTACAAACACAAACGAAATGGAGCAAAATAGAGAGATGAGCAAGCATTGGAGCCTCGACAGACTGGAGCAAAGAGACGATCTCTCAGAGGGAGTGAAGTTGCCTCACGAACGGACTGGAGCATAGAGACATTCGCCGCAGAAGTGAAGTTGTCTCGCGAGCGGATTGGAGCAGATGGACTGAAGTGTACGTAGGGTTTATTTTAAAAAAAAGGGTAAAGTTGGGTTTCTGTAAAGTTATTGAGGGTAAAGAAGGAAACTGAATAAATTTCATTAAACCTCCCATCAGCATTCCAAAAAAAGCTGAATCTGAAAGCTAGTCTAAGTTGCTTTCTAAAATCAGCTTTCCAAATGTCAACTTTCACTTGAAAGCTAAAAAAAAATTTTGCCAAACACCTCAA